>CM032451.1:22111074-22175796 GCA_019049505.1 Pachyrhynchus sulphureomaculatus
TTTATGCAAAATATTATGTACCCGTTCAGTCGAGATGCCCACAGCACTAGCAATCTCACGCACCTTAACTCTTCTGTCATCCATCACCATATCATGGATTTGATCAATTATTTCTGGAGTCGTAACCTCCACAGGCCGTCCAGAACGTTCAGCGTCACTTGTGCCCATATGGCCAGTCCGAAAATTTTGAAACCACTTATAAACTGTTCTAATCGAAGGTGCAGAGTCACCATAATGTTTATCAAGCTTCTCTTTAGTCTCCTGAGGCGTTTTGCCTTTCATAAAGTAATGTTTAATCACCACACGAAATTCTTTTTCGTCCATTTCTTGAAAATCACTCGACTTCCTTGATTCACACGAATGCCAAACACAAAAGAAATAGACCAATATGGCTGAAACTTGGTGTGCGTTCATTCAAGAGATGCTACTAACTAAACATGACCTCGATACGCGCCGGTGGGTGCCATCTCTCGGACTTTGCACGGACACAAAACCAGCCTCGTACATCCTTCGAACATTTTCCATGAAAATACTTGTAGAACAGACTCAAGTCGCCAACCGTTCTTCGATGTTCCAGCGAATCAAGGCCGCCGGTCAGTTCCGGGTCTCCAATCAGACGAACAGCTCTTCTCTGAACAGAATCCAACAAATGCAGTGTATGTTTGGGAGCGGAGCCCCAAACATGGGAGCAGTATTCCGTAGTTGGTCGAAGAGATGGAAAGATGACCCAACAAGAGCGGCTAGTTTAGGATGGATCAGAAAGACGCAGAATCTAAAGGGATGGAAAAAGGAAGGGGAGATCTATGTTCGACGCTGAATGAAAGAAAGTTTTATTAGACAGATAGATGGAAAGAACTCGTGATAATTTCCATTCAATCTACACCGAGTAGAGAAAATTCCAGATTTTTTTCAAAATTTCTTGGTCACTACTTTTCGAGATAAGGAGGGGGACAGCTATTTTTTACTATTTTTAAAAATGATACAAGAAAAAGGGTGCGCAAGTATTCCGTCATATATATTTTTGAACTCATATTTTTTACAAACTTTCATTTGACACCCCTAGTAATTGTTTTTTTTTTCATTTTCGATTTTACCCCCCCCCCCCCCCCAAACTAATCTCTTCCAAAACTACATGGCTCTGATGGGGCTATCAATTCCTGTAGAAAAAGAAACAAGTGGATACTATAGAGCACGTACCAGATGAACATTAGAATGGAGACCACGAAAACAGAAAAGGAGCAAAGGACGTCCCAAAACAAAGTGGCGGGATGAAATACGAAGGGTTACGGGCATTGAATGGATGACAACAGCTGCAAATAGATTGAGATGGAAATTCAGGGGGAAGGTCTACATCCAGTATTGGATAGAACTAGGCTTATAATGATTTAGTGATACATTCTTGAAAATGTATTTAAGCTAGCGGTTTCTCTTTAGTCTCCGTAACTAAGTGCCATCGTAAATTTGCGTTATTATCCAAACTTTAAATAAAACAAACAAAATTTTCCTCGATTAAAATAAGGATTAATCGTCACTTTGAACAACTATCTAATCACGTCGAAACATTCATTATTAGTAGTCATTTTTAAGCAAAATAAAAATAATGTGTCAGGTGACTAGTCCCGAAGTAAAGTGATTGTATTTTTTACTGATATGATTTGTTATCTATTATAACAAAGGTTCAAAATTCCACATCAATATGAAAAACGGATGTAGGTATTTCTAGAATAAATGAGTTTTACTATAAATAAGTTGGTATTTCTTTGCCCGACATCCTGAAGAGGGAGCAAGAATTTTATTTAAAATCTACTCCTCTAAATATACTGCTTGAGAGAAGGTTCAGGACTTCATTCCTTCTAAGGCGGAGAGTGAGCTGAAAGCAGCAGCATCTGAAACGACAGCCACTTATTTTAAAAATATACTTAAATAGCTTTAAATTCAAAATAGCTAGGTGTTGGATAATTTATTCTATGTTTTTCCTTATACTATATGTAGACATATTTTCTAGTAAGCACGCCTAAACTGTCATCTTTATAAATAATACCGTTTTTAAGATAAGGTACAGATTCATCTAATAGGTTGTGATTTTTGATTGATTGATTGATTTTTTAAAAATATACATATCGGGCGATATATTCATAACAAAAAATAAAAATGTCGTAATAGCGTATCTTTGTTGTAGATTGAGATATCGACTGATTAATTTTCATTGATTTTACTCAGGACGAGTTAAAATTAGACCAGACAATGTTTAGTTAGCTAATTATTAATATACGCTGCTGACTAAGAATCCATGTTAATATTATATACATATAAAAGAGAATAATATTATATTATACGAGAAATACAAGCGATAGGATTTTCCCGTTTTTACCATTTAACGCACAAATACTGGGGCCCGCGCTCTCCGACAAAAGAGCTACCCAGTCGAAAAGCTAGATAATCTAAGTCACAAAATTAATAAAAAAAAAATGAAAGCTCAACTAAATACAATAAATTAAGTGATATTCATGATTACTCTTATATACGTATAGCAAAAATTAAAATAAAGATAATTTTCTACTTATTGTAGAAAGGTGATATGATGTAATCGATTTTAAAAAAGTACGCCTTAGAAATTAACTAAAATAGTAGTATAAGATGCTGTACTCGAGGCATTAAACAAGTTATCTACGCAGGAATTTGAAGTGATTGTTGGAGAGATGAATGTCTATGCCAGGTGTCGGCAACCTATGGCACGCGTGCCATCTCTGACACGCCAAGCAATTTTGAATAGCACGCGTAGCTATTCAAAGTTTACACATTAATTCTGTAACATGTTTCGAAATTAAGTAAATAATCGAAGACAGTATTACTTTAACCCCTTTACCGCATACTGTCCCAAATTTGTCACACATCAAATATATTTTTTTTCTAAGTCCCTGAGTAGCTTAAGGATCTTATTTCAAATTGTTCCATATCCGGCACGTTCGCTGCTCTGACGTAAAACGCGCAGACTCCACCGCAGTCAAATCTCGACGCCAGGAAAAGCCATTAGTCCAGTGGCGGCTTGTGACACGCTATATCCTGTTTTGTGGTTTTTTAGATCAACAGTTTTCTTACTCTCTTGTGAATAATTTGTTGTGAAAAAAAATATTCTTATAAAGGTAAGTGTCTAATTTTGCTACTAAGGTAATATCATAATTATAATTTGACGTATTGAAGACAAAATATGAGTTTGTTTACCTGTGCCATATTTGGAACAGTTTTATATAAAGACATGATAATTTATAATAATTACATCTCTTTCTTAGATGGACCCCAGTAAGTTTTATGGCACCAGAAATTTCCGAATTCCAAATGGTGACGTTAGTGACAATGAAAATTTATCCTCGGACGATGAACATCAAAGAAATGACTTGTTGGGTCCTAGAAAGTCCGTTCTCCTATATGAGTCAGACAGTGAAAACGAAAGAATCGTTTCGACAAACGAAGATGTTATTATTGACGAAACCGATATAGAAGATGATGATGATGACATGCCATTGTCCGCATTAGGGCAAACTTTTATAGATCATCAGAATGTGTTACCATCGACATCGACTAATAAACCGACCAAAGAGAAGCCGAAAAAAAAGCAGAAGCAAACCATTGATTGGGAGAATAAATTTCTAGCTGTCTCTGAGGAATTTGTAAAATTTCAAGGTTGTACAATTCTTCCTGATTTCATAAAAGAATTAGAAGATCCTATCCATTTCTTCAATTTCATTTTTACTGAAGAACTTTTCGTTTACATAACTGAACAGTCAAATTTGTACGGGGTTCAAAGTAGACCTGAAAAGCCACCCAATATATCCAAGGAAGAAATTCGTGTTTTTTGTGGCATTTGTATATATATGTCGATTATTCAGTTACCATCGACCAGGTCTTATTGGAATAATTCGTTGGAAATTCCCAATATCTCCAGTGCTATGACATGCAACAGATTTGAAGAAATCAAACGATTTCTGCATTTCAACGACAACACACTGCAGGTTCCTCAGGGTCAACCTGACTATGATAAACTTTTTAAAATACGTCCCTTTCTGAACAAGATTCGTGACAGATTTCTACTTGTTCCTAAAGAAGAACATATGGCCGTCGATGAACAAATCATCCCAACGAAAGCACGCTCAACTCTAAAACAATATAATCCCAAAAAGCCCCATAAATGGGGATATAAAGTTTTCGTTCTAAGCGGCGTGTCTGGTTTTTCTTACGACTTTGATTTTTACTGTGGAACTACGGTGCTTGAGAATAATCAGCCTGATCTAGGAGCCAGTAGCAACGTTGTAGTAAAATTTTCAGAATCTATTCCGAAAAATCTAAACTACAAACTCTTTTTTGATAACTGGTTTACAAGCATTCCCCTGCTAACATATCTCACCAAAAATGGCATTTTACCATTGGGTACAGTAAGAGCTAATCGTGTACCATGCTTGCAGTTTCCTAAGGAATCGGAAATGAAAAAAAAAAGGTAGAGGTACATATCTGGAAAAAGTGGCAACTGTCGATGGTGTGCAAATATCTGCAGTGTCCTGGTATGATAATAAAGTTGTGAATACCGTATCAACCTATGTTGGCAGTCAGCCTACATCAGAAGCAACGAGGTTCTGCAAAAAATCAAATACCCATATAAAAATCCCCCGTCCCCAAAGCGTTGCTGTATATAATGCTTATATGGGAGGAGTAGATCTCCTAGATAGCATGCTAGGATACTATAGAATCCAAATTAGATCAAAAAAGTGGTATATGAGGGTATTTTTCCATTTTCTTGATATGACTTGCGCTAACAGTTGGATACTGTGGAGACGAAGTTTGCAAAATGATAACTTATATTTGTCGCTCTCAGAATTCAAGCTTGCTCTTGCAGAAGTATTAACGAAATCTGGCGTGAGTCAGAAAAAAAGGGGAAGGCCAAGCACCTGCCTACAGCCTCAGCTAGATTTGAAACAAAGAAAGTATCCCTTTTCACAAATACCAGCCCAGGAAGTTAGAACTGATAACTTGAGTCACTGGCCAGAAGTAAATGAAGATCGCCAAAGATGTAAATATTCTGAGTGCAAGGGAAAATCTCATGTGTCTTGTAACAAGTGTGTGGTATTTTTATGCTTAAATAAAGACCGAAACTGTTTTTATAAATTCCATACTGAATAAACTTTGTGTGACACGTTTAAACATTTTTACCGAAATTTATTCTCTAGTTTAATTTTTTTCCGTTTTCCCAATTTGTGCCAAATTTGGCACATGTCAAAAGGTGATTCATATCTTGATAAAAAAGTGACCAATTTTTTTTTAACATTTATTTCGTGTATTTAAAAATATTATCTAACATATATATTTTTTTTGCAAAAATAAAAAAAGTCATGCAGTAAGGGGTTAACGCTACAAACAAAAACGATATATGATATAGGTCACTAGGTATTATTACCAAAAACTACAAAATATATATTTTGTAATTTATAATTTTATTGAATGCATTGGTTTGGCTTTAATTTCGGCAAGTATTAAAGACGGCAAGCTTCAAAATATAAGCCTAGGCAAAAACACAAATAAACGTCCTCAATTCAGATCAAAAGAGACTTCAATCGTTCCGAGGCGCGCCGCAACTCTTTTTATATTGCCGAACTTTAGTTATTGTTAGATTTAACTTTTAGGCGGCCCTTTGATTGCAATGGGAGCGTTGTAGATAATAATTTTGTTCTAAGAAATTTAATAAACGTAATTATTGGAATTTTCTGGAAACATATTTTTCTATATATAGCAAGCGGCTACACGTTTGGATCATTTAGTATAGAAGTAACATCCGTTCCAGTCAATAGTCGTCGAAAAGTTTAAAAATTAAAATTACGTTGCGTTATGGCGGCGAAGAAACAGAAGGTAGACGTTCGATCATTTCAAACTTCATGGACAACAGATTACGGTTTTGTACAGCAAAACGATCGGGCCATTTGTGTCCTATGTCAGGAAAGCCTAGTTTTCCGGACATCTAGTGTTCAACGACATTTCCAGATAAAACATGAATCGTCATTTAAAGATAACGCTGATAAAAGGGAGGCAATACAAAGAGCAAGTAAACAATACGAGAAACAGTCAACATTCTTTAGCAAAGTTTTCCAAGGAAAAAATCAGGTAACGGAATGCTGTTTCAAAATTGCACAATCGTTGGCACAAAAGGGTAGGCCGTTCACTGTCGGAGAATTTATGAAGCAAACGTTTTTGAGTACTGGCGAGATTTTATTCGACGACTTGCCCAATAAGGATACAATATTGGCCAGGATTAGGGATATACCGGCATCAGCGTGGACCATCGAGAGACGAATTACCGAAATGACACAAAATGTCCAAAAACAGCAAAGAGACGCTATCAAACGGAGTTTTGTATTTAGTGTAGCATTGGATGAAAGTGTCGATATTAATGACATTGCCCGTCTGGCAATCGTTGCGCGATACTTCGATGATGGCAGTGTGTATGAAGAGCTGATGTGTCTGCTCCCATTGCAGGGAACTACAAGAGGAGAGGATATATTTTCAGAATTTGTTAAACATTTTGAAAAGCGGAACATTGATTTAAATAAAATTTTTTGCGTAACGACCGATGGCGCTCCTGCAATAATTGGGAGACATAAATGATTTGTTTCACTTTTTATTGAACGCATAGGTCGATCAGTTTTGAATGAAGTGCATATTCAGATATACCATTGCACAACAATGTGCGCTGGCTCAGCCGTGGTACAGTGCTCTCTAGATTTGTGCAATGTCTGGGCGTAATTCAATCGTTCTTGTTGGAAAAAAAATCAAGTGGATGCTTATCCTGAACTAGAAGATAAGAACTGGATCTGTATGTTAATGTTTCTTACTGATATTACAAACCATCTCAGTGAACTCAAGTTAAAGTTACAAGGTTCAGGCAAAACAGTTCTGGATTTATACGAATCCTGGAAATTATTCAAATTAAAAATAGATTTATTTATCAGCGATATTATTACAAACACATATAAATATTTTCCAAATTTAAAAACTTATATATCCAGTGTCGACGATGGTACACTAATAGACGAAATTCTTAAATATTAGACTAATTTAAAAGAGGAGTTTATCGAGAGGGGTCAGGATTTTGATAGACATGGTCCTATGTTCGTTTTTTTAATTAAACCAGATTTAATGGATTTTTCCAGCAGTTGCTTTGACATATCTCTTTTCTCATGGATGGACATTAATGATTTTGATCTTCAATACATTGAATTTAAAAGCTCGGAGTTATGGAACACGAAATTTGTAGAAATAGGAAGGGTATTAGAAGGTGACTGCCAGAACCATTCAAACGAGTTACTCAGTTGTTGGATGAGTTTACCCAGAGAAATTTATTTGTCTTAAGAAAGTAGCGTTTGCCATGCTTACAGCTTTCGGATCATCCTATATCTGTGAACAACTTTTTTCCCATATGATAGTGATTTTAAACCCGTACCGAAGCAGGCTGACAACAGACAACTCGGAGGCATGTGTGATACTGAAAATAACCAGACATGAACCAGATATAAGAAAACTCTCTAAAGAACTTCAAGCACAGGATTCACACTAGGTCCTAGGACTAGTATAATAAAATTATTTGTTAAATGTTAAATTTTTTTTGCAATTAAACCTTCTAAAAGCAATATTTTAAGTTAATTTAAATTAATTTTTGTTAATTTTAGTTGTAGTAAGTACCTATGTCGGCACGCAAAATGTTGTATGGATGAAAACTGGCACCCCTTAGTTAAAAGGGTGCCGACCCCTGGTCTATGCTGTTTAGAGCATGTCCTCGCTTGCAAGAGGCTGTAGTAAATCAGTGTACAGGGTGGTCCGTGAACACTTCTAGTTTACTCTCCACCTGGAGAATTTTAAATAAATTGACTTATTATTCCAGGTGTACAAGTATGAAATGCGGATTTTTTTTCTAAAAAAACATGTTAAATTCGGAATAATGATAAAAAGTGCTTTATTCAAAATATGCTCCATCGCTTGTTATACATTTTTCCCATCTTTCGGGCAATTTGTGAATATCACGCCAGTAAAAATCTTCCCCTTTTGCTGCGAACAATTCATCGAGCCATTTTTTCACATCTTCGTACGAACCAAAGGGCTGCTCAGCAAGTACGTGACCCATCGATGCAAACAAGTGGTAATCGGAAGAAGCCAAGTCTGGTGAGTAAGCCGCATGGGGTAGAACTTCCCAGCTGAGTGATTCCAACGTGTCGCGAACTGGTTTTACCGTATGTGATGGAGCATTGTTATGAAGAAAAATTACTTTGTGTTGCCTCTTTCGGTATTCTGGTCTTTTTTCAAGCAGCGAACGGTTCAAATCGGTCAATTGTTGTTGGTAACGTTTAGTATTAATCGTTTCCCCAGGTTTTAACAGCTCATAATAGACCACGCCTCTCCGGTCCCACCAAACACAGAGCATCGTCTTTCTGCCAAAGCGATTCGGTCTTGCGGTCGATGTGGATGGTGCGCCGGAGTCTACCCATGATTTTTTGCGCTTGGGATTCTTAAAATTAATCCACTTTTCATCCCCTGTAACTGTACGATGCAAAAATGACTTCCTTTTGTACCGAGCGAGCAAAATGTCACACGTGTTTTTGCGCTTTTCCATATGCCTGTCGTTCAACTCATGTGGTACCCATTTACCGGTCTTCTGAATCTTTCCCATCTCTCGTTGTCGATTGGAAACAGCTTGTTGACTAACGCCCAATTGCACGGCGAGTTGTTTTTGTGTTTTCGAATCATCTTCGTCCAAAAATGCTTGCAATTCCACATCTTCGTATTTTTTTGGCGGTTTTCCACGTTCCTTGTCTGCAACATCGAAGTCACCACTTTTGAAACGCCGAAACCATCGTTCACACGTATCTTGCGATGGAGCATGTTGACCATAAGCTTCTCGAAGTAATCGGTATGATTCAACAGCAGTTTTCTTCAAATGAAACCAAAAAATTAATGATGTCCGCGAATGCTCTTTGTTCGGTATAAATTTCGATATATTGAACACAACAACACAACACTATGCACACACTTTTCCAATTTATTGCCCGTGTGCGTCTGACACTTGTTGTTGACACAACAAAATGGTGCAGCGTCAAATCTTTATAGCACAAACTGCATTGGTGCACCATCTGTTGTCTGAAATCCGCATTTCATACTTGTACACCTGGTAATTATACCTGATCATATATTGGTTATTTGAAAAATACATATTTACCCCGTATTAGGAATAGTACAAAATTCGACTAAATTTGGTAATTTTGGTGGGAACTTTTGATCTGGAGCTCGAGAGGAATAACATATATTGAGTTCAGACAATTTCACCGAAGGCCACATCCCATAAGAAATGTGCGGGGTCCTTTAGTTTCTTCTTGATAAAATAAGAGGAAACCTGCAAAAGGCAGACGCCACCAATACCGGAGGACGAAGCTGGATCCGCTTTTTTCCAACCAAAAACGGTCGTTTTTTCGAGTTCAAAAACTCATAGTAAGACAAAAAATAAGTAAAAGGTAACGTTTATTACTTCACAAGTGTAATAAAATTACAAAATAAAAAAAATCGTGGATATTTTTTCTCTTCACAATAACCTCCAATAAATAATAATAAATAAACTAACACTTGTATCTTTTTGTTCATATTCAACGTCAATTAACATTATAAGCAATAAGAAAATACCGAAAAAAAAAAGAATTCTAACACACTAAAATCAATAAGTATTTTTTTTTTTGCTTTAAAGGCCAAACACGTTTAAAACTATGAAGATAAACAGTACCTAAAATTTTAGATGTTATCCAGTTATTACAGCATCTATCTTCTAAAAAAATCCAAGTGAAGATTTTCCTTCGAGATTTTCTTTGTTTCGGTATCAGAAATATTGTGTTATCGAAGGTCGAAGATCGCGAATATCAGTTTTTCTCAAATATCTCGTGCACTATTGACTTTACCTGAATTTTAGTTATTATGAAATTTCTTTATCGACAAAATCTATATCAAAAAGGCTTTATACAAAATTTACGTAAGACTAATAGTTCTCGAGATATGAGGCTGAGAAATTTTGAAGAAATGCGCGTTCTCCACTATACGTTTATGTATAGTGATGTATACAGACAATAAGACGCATTTATGCCTACAAAAGCCGTTTAATGCACACACACACACACACACACATAATTCTTCCTCTCTGAGGTGTCCTTGAAGTAGACCCTTCTTCATAATAATGATTGTAACGACCTTGAGTTGCAGCTGTCTTGAATTCCATTGTAATCTCATGGGTCGCGTTGTCCCTTTTAAAACTCAGTTGAACGCTACGTATCGTAGAAGTCGGACGTTTGATTCATATTGAAGTATCCTGTAATTCTGTTACAATGGCTGATAACACTTATTTCATTTGAAATGAAACTTTGTCGAGTGGCGCGACCGTGACTGTTGTTCGCAGTTCAGAAACAATTAGAAAAGCTACTGTTGAAAGGGGTGAACATATCGATTATTTACAAAGCGTAAATACTGTGACTATGTATGTTGAGCGTCTTAAAAATTATACGAAGAAATTCAACATTAAATCATATAACAAACGTCGTATGTGTGGATCTCCTTCAACGTCTCAATGCTGTCCTCGGAAACATATACCAATCTCATTTGGCTTCGATAGGTTGTGTATTTTTTGTGGTGAACTAGCCAGTGAAAAAGTAGAGCAAAAGAAGGATAAAAAATACGTGCCTTGCATTCTACTTCAGAGACGGTGCAGAAACGAATGCATGGTAACGCCCAAATTTTCTCAGTCTCATATTTCGAGAACGTAAGGTCTTACATAAATTTTGTACAGCACCTTTTTTATGCAAATTTTAATGGTAAACAAATTTTATAATAACTAAAATTCACGTAAAACCAATAGTTTACGAGATATTCGAGAATAACTGATTTTCGCGACCTTTGACCTTCGGTAACTTTTTACCGGCAGGGTTTCGCAATGGACTTTTGATACAATATTTCTGATATCGAAACAAAGAAAATCCTGAAGGAAAATCTTCACTTCAGAAGATCGCTCATTTTTTTTGTATAAAGTGACTGAACTACGGTAGCACCAGAGTAATTTGTTAAAATATTCAAAACTTATTAACTCGATTTTTTGATGATTTCTTGAATAACTTTCGCTTTTAACTAAACTTAAGCATGTTTTACTTATTCTAAAATAAATTACAAAATAAAATAAATTACCGTAGCCCTAAATTTGCAAATTACCTACATATGTTCGAGAAGACTTTAAAAAAAACGACTTTTAAGTAATATTTTTAAAATCTTTTACAAATATAAGAAACCAAAGCAAATTTAGGACTAAAAAATCTAATACCACAGTCGCAACGAATGGACGTTCCATTCTTTCCATAATGGTAATTTTAAATATAAAATTACCTGGTAACAAAATTAGGAATCAATTCGGTCAAAGGCATCAACAAGATCCAAATTACCTTGGACAATTTGTATTTTGCCCGTTCGATGTTACCCCGCATTCAGCAAAATATATAAGATCATTCCCTAAATACGAATTCATATTACATACTTTTAAATAATTAAATTCCTCGACAACAAAAAATAGAAAACTTAATATTATGGGCAATTTTGCCAATGGTAACCTATCTTAAATAAAAATACATGTAACAAAATTGCCCAGTCAATAAAAACAATCTTAGTAACAAAAATGCACCAGAAAAAATCACAGCTATCTAAAGAACACAACACACAATTTCCCATGAGGCAATCTCATCTGAACTAGGCAGGTTTATTCGTATTAAGCAAATTTAGGCTTGACAATAAAATTGCCTATCAGGCAACTTTATTCTCAACAAGAAATTTCCATATATTAGGCAACTTTATACTTAACAGTAAAGTAAGCTTGAATTAATCAACTCTACTCGTACGTAATAGGCAACTTTATCCTAAGTGACAAGATTGCCTTTTGGGTAATTTCGCATGTATTAGGCAATTTTATTTTAAACCGCAAGGTTTTCAGGAACACACACTGATTTTCTGGATCGTATTGATCCTCGATTAATCATGCTGGATCTTATTTCTCCTCTGACTGAAGCTCTTATGGAAGGCCTTGTGGAGGATGATCTTTCAAATGAAGATTTAGCTGGTTGGGTTCTGAAAATTGATCATATGTTATTATAAATGATGATTAACAGAAATACAGGGTGCTCTAGCGAAAAAGTTTTTCTAAAATAAGCATCTACTACGACCGAAATAAAAAAAAGCATTATTGTTTCTTACTTTTTAATGCAAGGGAAATCCCATATCTTCTGATCAATACCGAAATTTTCGCCATCTTGCAAGGTCTGCGGTAATTCTTGATCTAGTGTTTCGGGCAGAAATAGTGCTAAAACACCACCTACTATTCCTAAGATACCCAGGATAAATAGCGGCAATGATATATCAATGTTGGCCTGAAAAAAAAAAAAAACTTCGAATGATTCTTCTATAAAAAAAAAAGAAGTTGTTGGGTTCCTCAAGGCGTTACTTAGTTAAATTTTAAAAATTATATGTAAGAATTTCAAAATTAATCAAAAAATAAAATGGTGGATGCATCATTGCACCAAATGATATATATACGTATTTCTTTTTTCGAAAATAAATATAAAACATAAGAGTACTCACCAAATATACTACAAATGGAGCCACAATGCTGGCAACGTAACCCATGATATGGATGAGGGCGACTCCCTGAGCCCGTACCACCGTGGGCAACAACTCGGCAGCATATTGAAGACCTATGTTGTAAGAAATATTAATAGCAAATCTTCCCATGATAGCCAGCGTTGCAGAAGGAATACCTAAAATTTCAATAAGAAGTCAAAGGCTAATCAGACAAAGATCAGCTTGTTTCTATTGTCTCAAATTCAGTTCAGAACACTAAAAATGTAATGTATGTAAAGGGTTGTCAAAAAAGTATTGTGCTTTTTTCTCATTAGGGGGCTTTAGTGTCGCATTTCTCAAGTAATATAAGTCACATCGAGTCATATTTAGCGTCAGTTGAAAGCTGACATTTGACAGTAGTAGACGTGCAAAAGCTGTTGGAATTCCTTTATTAAGAGTTAATTTAATCGCTTTCGTTCTGGAAATTTCGATGCCAAAGTCCCTACTCACACTGGTCGACCAATAACAGAAAAATGTGATAGAATTTTGGCAAAAGTTGAGCAAGACCGGCATGACTACTTACGTAATGACATCACCAATGAACTAAACATCCACCACTAAATAGTTCTAAACCATTTAGAGACGGCTGGGACCATAAAGAAGCTCGATATTTGGTTACCACATGATTTAACACTAAAAAAATTACTCGTTCGAATTTCCATCACGACTCTCTAAAGCGACCCTTTTTAGATTTTTAAAAATGATTGCGATCTCCTTTTCCCATTCACCATATTGGATCAATAAAATAAAAAATAAACTCGCGGCTGAATAACTAATGATTGCCCCCTACGGCTCTGCTCGTTGCTTATATATCAGTTGGGAGTACTTTCCCGATTATTCTCAGCTCGGCGGAACGTCAAGCTGTCCCTCTCGAAACTCCTCTGTTTTACACGTTTTCTTCGAGAGGCAACGGAGTGTCGCGATCGTTACGGACTACCCAGCTAGATTGCCCCAGTCGGATTTCGCCAGGCATAAAGAGAGGTGCGTGCGCCAGCCGTCCACTGATTACGTCGCATATCTCGTGTGTTGCCAAGCATAAGTAAATTATTAACATTTTAACATCTACCTTTAAATTTTAAAATTTAATTTTTGATTTTTAAAACTGATAACCTACGACCTCCCAAAAAAGCAAGGCGATCATCTTGTGGGTCGCGATCCACCGGTTGGGAACCAACTCTCTAGAGAAACGTAACGAAATCGAGCCATTTCTGAAACGGTTGATCATGCACGTACGACAATAATCTGCGAAAAAGGTCGTAGTCGAAAAAGAATGAAGCCCCACAAGCGGTGGTAAAGCCCGAATTGACGCCAAAAAAAAGGTGATGCTGTGTGTTTGGTGATTGATTTTGTCAACAATTGACAAAATTGAAGCAAGCGATAGGAAAACATCGACTAGAACTAGTCAATAGAAAGGGTGTCGTTTTTCACCATGACAACGCTAGACCACACTACCATGTTTCGGTCTCCGCAGAACTCCTTGAATGGTGTTAAGTTAGGTTTGAAAAGAGGCCTGTAAAAACAGGTTGTCATAATTCTTCGTCCAGAAATCACAGAAGTTCTACAGCAGCAGAACTATGGTATTGCCAGAAAAATGACAGAAGAATATTGAACAAAGTGGCACATATTCGGTTTAGTAAAGTTCATTCAAAATATAAAAACTTAATTATCTCAATTTCCACTCTAAAAGCCTCAATACTTTTTCAAGAACCTACTATACTGAGATAACGAAGCAAATCTGAATTCAAATCCAAGCAAAAGTATGAATAACATTTCTTTTAACTTTAACATTAAACTGACTTACCAAGAGGAACAGCCGTAGCCAATAAACTAAAAATACCACTGACAACCATAGACCCGCAAGCGAGCCAGCGACGACCCCATACGTCCAACACGGCTGTCAAAAATGTGTCAGCCGGGAACTCGGTGGCGCTGGCGATGGTGAATGTCACAAATATGTCCAGTCCTAATGTGCCTACGTTACGTACATGACCGTCGAACACCAGTGAGATGGCCATCCATAAAACGATTAAGATGATGGTAATTTTTCGTAGGCGTGGGGTTTTGAAGAGATCTAGGACCGTGTAATTTTTACCTGCTTCTTCTTCTTCTTGGATTTTAATGCAGCTTGCCTAAAATATTTAAAAAAAAAAGGTAGAATTGTTGTTTTTTGTTGGCGCAGGCACACTTCAAGCGCTGGAGAGAAATTCTTAAAAAATGATAATAATTGCTTTGTAAAAAAGAAATTGAAAAGTGACTTTTTGACATTTTCCTCTACTTTTTTCTTACCTTAAACTGGTCGTAAACTTTAGGATCCACAGTTCTTCTGTTGAATCTTTCAAATTTTCTCAGTATTCCGATACTTTTTTCTATTTTTCCTTGAGACACCAACCATCTGAAAACATATATAACACAATGAAAACCTACAGTTCTTAAGGGGGTCATATTCTACGGTGTAGCCCAAGAGGGAGGGACACAGTGGAGCGGTTGATTGTGGAAGGTAATGTCGAGGGCAAATGACCGAGAGGACGATCTCCCACATGGTGGTCGAACCAAATTAAAACAACAACTGGTCTCACATTCCTGAAAGCACATTAAACCCAAAACCGAGAAATCTGGGCTAAAATAGTGGCACAAATACTATGATATCACCACTGGATGAAAGAACATTTCCATAAATATTCAAAAAAATGTTTTTAAACCTTTTTTCAATTGCGGTGAATTTTCGAAAACGCCAGTGGCGTTGTGAAGATTCATTATATGTGTAAATACATACCTTGCTGATTCTGGAACAATCCAGGGTGTCAAAATTGCCAAAGCTAACGGAGCGCTAGTTATGTAGCATAACATTTTCCAATTTGAGGCGGCAAGAGCGATCCAAGGTAAAATAGAGGCGGCGAACGTGAAGAATATGGCTATGGACATGTTCGCTACAAATGTACGCCATTTTGGACCGACGTATTCGAGAACTACGAATAAAAAAAGGGTTATGTCATATATGTACATATAAAACTTATTATTATTTCTAATAGGGGGAGACACTTACCTAAAATATACATCATAGTAAAACAATTATCGAATGCCATTCCCACCAGGAATCTGCACGCCGCAAAGGTCCAAAAAGACGAGCACAATGTAGTAGCCATTCCGCCAACGAAACCAACTAGATTGGTGCCCACCAGTGCTGGGATTCTCCCCAATCTGTCAGCTATCCATCCGAATACCAGTCCGCCCAAGATGGCACCGCAGAAAAAGATAGACTGCGCGGTGCTGGGTAGGGCGGCGTTGTCGCATACCCAGTTGTTCTGAAAAAATAATAGATATGGTAACGGTGTAATTAATATACGACTATATATCTTCACTATTCCATCAACATAATATGATAACAACAGTCAGTCCGCAGAGTGTCGGAACCGCATGAAAGCCGACCGAAGCGCCCAAAAAAACAAATATCAGTTGAAAGGGCTTTGACAAGTTACTTTTGAGACACGCATGGAATAATACTGATCAACTAGCTTACTTCCCCATCCACTGTATTCACCAAATCTGACCTCCAGAGATTATTAGCTCTTTTCAAATTTTGGCCCAAATGAAGCAATCGAAAAGGAAATTCACTTAACAATTACCAATAATAGTTTGACGGAGTTTAACGGAGAATAACAACTTCGTTTAAACTAATATTTAGTGGGACCGCCGCGCCGCACAGTGGGGAAAAAAAAACGAAAAATCGTGTTGCAAAATTGTCTAGAGCCTTCAATTTTAGTTCGATTTGGACGATTTTTTTTTAAATTGAAGCTTATTAAATTCCGAACAAAGTTGTCGGAGCCGATTTTTCAATTAAACTTTTGTTTCAAAATGGCGGACGTTGGTTTCTGATTATATAGCGACTGAGACACAAAAACCGCTTACAGTTTCAAACCAAGTTGTGCTAAAATGCGTGTATGTATGTTTTTTTATGTCGCAGATAATATATCTAATATCACAGTTACAAGATTAATAATAATGAACCCAAAATGGCTGCTGTGAACAATAAAAGTATTATAAATATGAATAAACGTACCATTATTATTTTATATCCATAACATTTGCATAAATAATTTCTTTAAGGTTGTTAATTATAAATATGTTTCAACAATTGACTTTATTTGCAAAATCGGCTCCGACAACTTTGTTCGAAATTTAATAAGCTTCAATTTAAAAAAAAAAATCGTCCAAATCGAACCAAAATTGAAGGCTCTACACAATTTTGAAACACGATTTTTCGTTTCTAGTTTTTTTTCCCCACTGTGCGCCGTTGGCCTGATTTCTTGTAACCTTTTTGTTATGCTCGCAACTAGCTTTCTAGTTACTTTTACTGGCTTTTAATTCTTCTCTATTTGAAACATTATGTTTGCGAACGCGCCGTTTAAGTTCCTCCCATAAATGCACGATGGGGTTAACATCGGGTAATTGCGGAGGTGTATGAAGCTGCTGTCGCACATTATGGATCATCCATTCTCGCACCAAGTTTACGGTATGTTTCGGATCATTGTCCTGTTGGACAATGTATCTTTTTCCGAGTGCTAATTTTTGGACACTTTCTCTTAAATTGTCTCTCAAAATGTTCAGATAAACATGCTGATTCATGGTACCATTAACAAAATATAAATTTCCAACCCATCCAGCGGACATGCATCCCCAAAGCAGAACACTACCACCCCCTTGTCTCACCGTGGAACAAATGCTTTTAATATCGAATGCGGTATTATTCTTTCTCCAAACTTTAGTTCCGCCATTAGACCCAAGAAGAAGGTTAATTTTAGTTTCATCACTAAAGATTACGGATTCCTAAAATTCAGGAGGTTTAGTAACGTATTCTCTAACACAAGCTAACAACTTTTTGCGATTAGCTTCCGAAATTAACGGCTTCTTCCTGGCTGCACACCCCTTATAGCCTGCCCTGTGTAAACAATTTCTCACTGCTTGTTAACAAACATTTTTCGAAAATAGTCCCCGTACTTCTTCTTTTAGTTTTGGTGCACTTTTCTTGGGATCTATAATTATTTGTCAAACAATACTGGCCTCTTCACGTGGAGTCAATTTTTTGGGACGACCGGAGCGTGGTCGAATTTTATAGAAACCCGTTGGTTTATACTGGTTTACAATGTACTAAACAGTAGCATGTGACTTTTTAACAATTTTTCCTATATTTCTGTACGATTTTCCATCTTTCCACAAATCAATTATGATCTTTGGAACCTGAAATGGAATTTCACAATTTCCCTCGCTCATTTTTAATACTACTTCGAAAACCAACTGCAAAATTACTAGTAACAAGTGACAGATTATAAAGTGTGGCCGAAAATTATTCATTTGTTTTCAGTTTAGCGAGCAATAGATAGCTTGATAAACTGCTATAATAAATTATAACGTGTTTTTTTGATTGCAGTTCTTGAGTGTATGGACACTGTTTTGACATTAATTTTGTTTACATTTTTATAATATTTTTGTAACAATGTAACTTTTGGACTGACTGTATATGTTTCTCCGTTTATTGTTACCAGGTGTACATGTATGAAATGCGGATTTCAGACAATAGATGGTGCACCAATGCAGTTTGTGCTATAAAGATTTGACACTGCGCCATTTTGTTGTGTTATCAACAAGTGTCAGACGCGCACGAGTAATAAATTGGAAAAGTGTGTGCATAGTGTTGTGTTGTTGTGTTCAATAAGTCGAAATTTATACCGAACAAAGAGCATTCGCGGATAGCATTAATTTTTTGTTTTCATTTGAAGAAAACTGCTGTTGAATCATACCGATTACTTCGAGAAGCTTATGGTGAACATGCTCCATCGCAAGATACGTGTGAACGATGGTTTCGGCGTTTCAAAAGTGGTGACTTCGATGTTGCAGACAAGGAACGTGGAAAACCGCCAAAAAAATACGAAGATGTGCAATTGCAAGGATTGTTGGACGAAGATGATTCGCAAACACAAAAACAACTCGCCGTTCTACCCCATGCGGCTTACTCACCAGACTTCCGATTACCGCTTGTTTGCATCGATGGGTCACGCACTTGCTGAGCAGCGATTTGGTTCGTACGAAAATGTAAAAGGTGGCTCGATGAATGGTTCGCAGCAAAAAGGGAAGATTTTTACTGGCGTGGTAAGCGATGAAGCGTACTTTGAATAAAGCACTTTTTATCATTCTTCCGAAATTTAACATGTTTTTTTAGAAAAAAAATCCGCATTTCATTCTTGTACACCTGGTATATCTGGTGTTTGTGGCAGTGTGAAACTATGTTGAGGAATAAAATCGACTTTTGACAAAAAAATTGTTTTTTTTTTCACGTTTTTTTTTTTGGTAAATTTTGACGACGTCTGGGCCGACTTTTTTTGAGACACTCCTAAACATGAAATAATGACAAATAATGACCTGGTAAATTTCGCAATTTGTCAAGTCCACTTTTTTAAGATATTTATGTCATACCGCATTACTGTACAAATTATTCTCCGTTTTGAATGTTTTAAATAATTTCAATACTACGTCTAATACGTCACATGATTCTTAGAACGGAAGTATCCCAATCATATTATTAGCAAATAATACACAAAAATGTAATTTCCATATTCCAAGTTGATAATAAAACCAATAAAGATAAACACTGCCTAAATAAAAAAAAAACGATGAGTTTTCAATAATAGAATTAAGAGCCCAGATTACAAACATGTCTAGTCAGATACTGACTCAGCAGACTAATCAGAATAATCAGAATAAGACAAAAAGCTCCTGATATGTATATATCTTAAGATCCAATATGTATTTTCATGTTTTTTGTTTCCTAATCAATAATGTATAATAGTTATGGAACCTTAGCTACCTGATGCCAAAAAATCAATCTGGCTCAGTCTGGAATCTAGTAATAAAACTGTAAAACAAATATTTATTACCTAAATATTTGTTTAATTAAAAACAAATAAAAATAAAATTATTTTGTCTCTAGAGGCGCAACGCGCGATACAGAAGATATACACTACTGTCAGAAAGTATTTGCCCATCTAGAAATTTCAATGCAACTGCCAAAATTTAATACCTAATTAAACCCTTTTATTATATTAGGTAAATTTAATTGTTCTTAACAAGTGTCCATCATAAAATTTGGTGAAATCACAAATTAAAAACCAATTAGAACAAATTTCCAAGTTTTGCATGATAATCCTTTTGAGGCGATTTCTGAGAATTCCAGTTGAAGTAAGAACTCATTTCAAGTTTCTAGGGATTATGGAATTTTCTAGTGGCATTTATGATAAGAACTATGCTATAAATACCATTGCCCTTTTGGAAATCAACCATTCGCAAACAGTACTTTGTAGCTAAAACAGGCTCAATTGTTTTGTGTAAATGCCAAAAACGAATGAAGTTGCCGTTGAAAATCGGGTGCTGATAATTGCGAGACATCAAAATGGTCACTCGAGACGAGAAATCGCGAGTAATATGCGGATGCCAAGAAAAATGGTGAACTACATCTTAAAAAAAATTTCTGCGAGACATGGAATTTCAACCAAAAACGTTCAGGAAGGCTTCGAAAAAACGACTCCCGCTGAAAACAGAGCTATAACAATGTCCAGCAGATGTAATCACAGCCTAACCGCACCAGAAATCACGGCTCAAGTAAACCCGGAGCGGCCCCTCCCCATCAGCGTGACAACTGTGAAGAACAGGTTAGCAGAAGGGCCCGAAAACATGAAAGTTGGACATCAGAACAATGGAATTCCGTCCTTTGGAGCGACGAATCTAAATTCGAAATTTTCGGTTCAAATTGACGAGTTTATGTGCTTACAGTAAAACATGGTGGAGGTTTAGTAATGGTTTTGGCAACGGTGAAGTTGGAAAAATCTTTAGGATAGCAGGAATCATGCGAAAAGAACAGTAACATTCTGCTAAACAAATTAGAAAACTTTTGGACCAATGGAAATCCGATGACGTCCTGGAAGTGATGACTTGGCCTCCACAATCACCCGACTTGAACCCCATCGAATTGCTGTGGGACCATTTGGACAGGTGTGTTCGAAAACTCAATCCAACATCAGAAAATCACTTGTGGGAACTTTTACAAGCAGAATGGGTTAAAATAACCAAAGAAACTCTGAAAAAAACTACCGGACAGAATGCCGAAATTCTGTAATTAAAAACAAAGGAGGTCACATAGATGAGAAAAATCCTAGAAAATCATGAATATGTTTCTGATTTTCTAGACTGTAAATAATGTGAAAATAAATAATAATTCATTAAAATTAAAAAATATATATATTATCTGGGTTTCTGATGTCTTGAGACTGAAAAAAACTAGGCGGATAAATACTTTTTGACGGTAGTGTACTTATCTTTACCATACTGTCGATAAACCTCCTCGATATTATCGAGGCACATAGTTTTTTTTTTATACCAGGTGAATTATCAAAGATAATGCACACATTTTCATAATAAAAAAAAAAATTTTCACTTACGATTTCATCCCCCATATACCAGATAAAGTATCAATCCTAATGCACTCGTGATAATTTTCATCTACACTTTATGAAGAATATTCTAGAATTTTTTCCAAATTTTTCGAGATGGGGCGGGGGGACAGAGAACAGAGATTTTTTTTAAATAATACAAAGAAAAGAGTATGCAAGTATTGTATCGAATATATTTTTAAACTCGTATTTTCACAAGCTTTCAGTTGACACCCCAGGCGATGATCTTACAATTTTTTTTCACTTCTCCGTTATGTCAAAATTTAACTTTTAAAACTACACAGCTCTGCTTGTGCCAAATTTGAACCTTCAAAGTCAAATAGTTCCGGAGAAAATCGGGTGTGACGAACGGACACCGAAATGATCCCATCATTGTTCCGTACGGAACGCTAAACACACATTTAAATATAAATGTAAATTAAGATGCAAATTAATAACTTAAAACTTCTTGCTATTTTATTTCTTTTGAAATCCCATGGACAAGCCAATTTTTTTTACGACATATACTACAATATAAGGGCATTCTTTTTAAGTGATATACATACGTTGCCATCGTAATCCCCCTAGAACAAATATCTCTATACTAAAAGATCTGAATATACGAAATCATGAAAGACTGCCTCCAACGATTCAAAGACATCTTCTGAAATTCTTCAGTTACGTAATACGAAAGCACGGTATGGAGAAGATAATGTAGAGGGTAAAAGGACAAGAGGTAGATTTCCTGTAAGGCCTATAAAGCAAATCAAGGACCTCACAAACACAAACAGTTGTAGCAGTCATGAAAACGGTAGAGGAAAGAGTAGCAAGGCGAAGAATTACTCACTATCATGAATGAGTCACGACGCTCGCAATCGAAAAACGACTGGAGAGAGACCCCACCATGAAAACGACGCCATATACCCAAATTACTTGGTTGATGAATTCCTGTTGCCGTTCTAAGTAGTCAGTCGTTTTCTGAAAAGTTATTAACGACCGTTTTTTGCGGCTACGAAGAAATTTTGAATATATGGAAAAACGGTCCACAATTAATAAGGGAGTTTACGGAAATACAATCCAAAACTTGAAACAAGCCATTAGAGAAACACGACCGAATTTATGAAGAACCAACAATGTGGCACGATAGTTGCAGAGTTCAGAAGTTTCGCACAGTTTACGTCATTGCCGAAAGCTGTGATTTTAATCGAGGCAAGGAGCATTAAAAAAGTATCTGTAACGTAGAATATTGCGAATTTTGAAGAACGACAGGGTCACCAATGTTGGAGTACTTAGCCGCTTGAACAAGAGAAAAACTATTGCTAGCTAGAAGTAAAACTCGTTAGTTGAGCCACATCATGAAAGATCAAAACTCATGGTTAAAGAACTTACGTACCACTGCTCTTCTATTCACATCTTTTGAGCTGTTGTTTTCAAAGCAAGGCTGTGGACATATGGATCACCAACCTATGTACCGAGGGTATTGAATAAGAAGCAGACGCACTGTTAACAGCGTCGTTTTGGATGGAAAGAGACTACTTCGTCAACAATGATTTTGATAACATCTAGCAATAAAATTCAGCAGCACAATATATGTACACTAATATCGCTGTTGTATACTGTTTTCAATGTATTTCATGTCGTAAGATAAATCGTTTAACAGAACCTGTCAGTGTAAAAAAAACATCTCAGCTATCACCTTGATTTTCACCAACGTGAATTAAAAAAAAAACCGGCAGTTTATTGTATTGATCTCAAATGAACGGAATTTTTTATGATGGTGTCGGAATTGTAAATCAATCTTCGTCAGCTTATAGTATAATATTTTGCAACTTCAATTACCAGCGCTCTGAACTTGTCGACAGCCACCCCATAGCCCTGATTTAGTACCCTGTGATGTCATTTTGTGCAAACATCTGATGAATTGTATAACTTTGCTGCTTTCGACGAGCAGTATATATCTTTACACTGAAGGTGAGGGACATCGTTAACAAATATTAATAAAAACAGATAAAAAAACTGAGAAATTTTGGGAATCAAAATAATAGTTTATTAAAACATTTAAAATTTGTCTTGCCAATTTAGAAGAGGTCCAAGGTTACTTCCTGCTTTGTTTTTAAATAATTAATTGGCGTGGAATATTGTCTTATTATTTTTCTTATATATATATATATATATATATATATATATATATATATATATATATATATATATATATATATATATATATATATTAGGTGTGTGAATTAATTTTGAGAGATTTTTCGGTAAAAATATCGCTTTAATGTAAAAGATGGTTACAAACTGATTATACAAAGTATTGTCCATCGCTAGCCACTACTCTCTCCCATCTTTGTAGCAGCATATGAGTACCACGTTGAAAGAATGACTCTTCTCTTGAGGCTATCCACGAATCGACCCATTTTTTTCGTATCCTCATGACTATGGAAGTGCTATTCAGACAGGCCGTGCATCATCGATCGGAACAAGTGCGAATCAGAAGGAGGTAGGACATCCCATTCAAGCACTTCCAGCGTTTCCTTGAAGGGTTTTGCAACATGTGGCGTTGTCATGTTGAAAAATCACTTTGTCGTGTCTTTTGGCATGTTGCGGCCGTTTTTCCTTCAATGTTCGGCTCAATTGCCTCAATTCTTGTCTTAACGTTCCCCAGTAATAGACTCGTTGCGTTGGAGCAGCTCGTAATACACTACACCTAGCTGATCCCACCAGATACACATCATAAGCTTGGAGCCATGAATATTCGGCTTTGGCGAAGATGATTTTTTGCACTTTGGATTATCGTAGCGTATCCGTTTTTCATTACCAGTTACGATATGTTGCAAAAAACCGTTCAGATTGTGCCGTTAAAGCAATCGTTCACAGGTGAAAAATCGCCTTTCAACATCTCTCGGTTTCAATTCGTACGGCACTCAATTTCCTTGCTTTTGAAACATTCCCAGTACATGTAAGTGCTTGGAAATGGTTGTGCCATCAACTGCAAATGATTCTTCAAGTTCTTTTTTCATTTGGCACAGATCTTCATCGAGTAATGCCACCAATTCTTCACCTTTAAGCTTTTTCGGCCGGCTTGGACGTTCTTTATCTCCGATGTCGAAATGACCACTTTTAAAGTGTCGAAACCAGTACTCACATTTTTTACAGTGGAATATAATCACCAGAAGTTTTTTTTGACAGCAACAGATGATTTTCAGCAGCGTTTTTCTTCGAATTAAACAAGAAAAGTAACGAATCCCGCAAATGGTATCTTGTTGGCACGTTATTCGACATATTCAATGCTCAAAAGAAATATGTCATTTACAATTGTCAATTAAAGTCTAATGATGCGATATAATACAAGTTACGCACTCTCTTAGAAATCCCCCAGAACTTATTCACACTCCTTATATTTATTAATAATGTGTAGGATATAATAACAACGTGATTTAGCCCGTACTTATACTCCGTTTGTTTGGAGTTGATAGCACACAACATGGGTTATAAACATTAAAATGTCATAAACCATAAGCGTCCGAAATTTCTCTACTGATTATTTTCATTTTTAGTTTTAATCAGCTTTATTTTCTATCTCTATACAACGGTGCGACCTTTTTCTAAAAAATATTTTTTTACGTGCCTTCTAAACTTTATTTTAATGAGTAAATGATGAAACTAAAAATCTTATTTGTATGATAAAGACCTAAACGAGTACAATTAACAAGTCTTAACAACTAGAAATCTACAGTGTTTTAAAACCTAATGATAATAGGTACAATAAAATTATTTGGAATTTTAGCAGTTATTGGAATATAATTAACCAAAGTACTTATCGGTAGGTAGGTGCCTAAGTACCTAAGTCCAACCAAAAACCTATAATATGCTACCACCCTCGCCCCCCGTGACAAGAAGATTGTCAATCTAGTTTAAGCCATAATTAGTCCTAGTTTAAGTTAATGTTATATCTTAATTTAAGTCCGACGACGTGAAAAACAGAAGTCGACAGGTTCGGATCAAGTTAAATTGAATTGAAACCGACATTGAGTGAATAAACGAACAAATTAAACTATATTGCTGACTAGAAAATAAACAACACGTTGAAATATAAACCACCTAGGAAGCAATAAAGCAATGGAAGACATGCTGCAAAAAATACTAGATAAGCTGGCTGGAATAGAAAATAGCAATATAAGAATAGAAGAGAAGCGGAACAATATATGCACTGAACAAGAAAAGTTGAAGAAAGAAAATGAAGTATTAAGGATGGAAAACCAAAAGATGAAGAACATAGTAAATGAGGAAGAAAAGAGAATTGAACAAATAGAGAAAGAGATAAGAACAAGGAAAATCGTGGTAGAGGGTGTTGAATAGATGGAAGGTGAAAGTGAGATGCAACTGAGAAATAAAGTGAGAGAAATTATGGAGAGAATAGAAGTTAATATTGATAGAGAAGGTGATATCGCAGAAATCAGGAGAATAGGCGACCCAGGAAAAGGCAGATATAGACCAATAGTGATAGAACTGAAGACACGGGAGATTAAGAATAGAATAATGAAAAGCAAAAAGAGGCTACGAGGAACAAGAGTATACATAAATGACGAATACACGAAAGAAGTTCAGGAACAAAGAAGGAAGTTGTTGAAAATTATAAAAGAGGAGAAACAGAAGGGGAATAAGGCAAAATTAACTTACAATAAGGCAATCATAAACGGAGAAATATTTAATCTAGAACATTTAGAGAAAATAAGTGAGGAAAATGAAAACCAGAGAGCGGAAAGTGTAAAGGAAAATGCAAGAAGATACAGTGAAAGGACACCTGAACAAAGAAAAGAAGAAAAAAGAACAAAGCGGAACGACAGTGTAACTAGCACCAGACAGAATACAATAAGGAAGACGGGATTGATCAACCCATAAACTAGATCTAGAAAACCCAAAGGGTGGCCCTACCCCAAGAGGGGTGTTTCCAAGCCATTTATTTATTTATTTATTTAAACACTAAAAGCAGGTTACGCTCGGATGGCTATGCTACCGATGAACCCTCATTTACATTTTATGACTCTATTGTATATTGGTTTTCTACCTAAAATGGGGTGAACCCTTAAAAATAATTCAAAACAGGAAGCAATATCCAGTAAAATGCATAAGAAATCTCTTTTTTTTTGGGCGCACCTGAACATATATTTACATCTACAATGAAAGAATTCTGCTATCAATTCTAAACAAATACACTTTAGCTTGTAAACAAGTACTTCTAGGACATATGCTGAATTTTACTTTGTCACGTTAAATAATAACTGACTGAATCCAAGAAGTACGACTCGATAGTTTAAATGACAAATAATTTATGGTGAAATATTAATCACAAAAAAATTGAAACGTGAAGGAACGCACAAATCCCGGAAGGTGATTTTTCACGAATACCCTGTCGGTTACTCACCTCAGTCGCAATCGTAGAATAGGGTACCTCTGTCGTATTGTACTCCCAACCGTTCTTACACGCAACGACGTTCCAATTTGGATCAGCCTTCTTAATTCCTTGGCGTAAAATTTCCGTATAATTCACATCATACATAGCACATCTGTTCAGTACTTCCCCGTCCATAGGTATTGCTAGAGCCACCCTGTAAAAAAAAAAAACGATAAAAACGTTTCGCCAGTTTTACAAACCAGAATGTGATATATGGTGCCCAGCGACGCTATTGAAACGCCGGCGCCGCGCTGTGCGGATTTGTGCTGAATATTGTTGATGATAAAAAAGAATCTTTATAATAAAACGTATTTTTCTATAAACATAACACCTAGGCTGAAAAGTTTTTGGTCTAGCTACTTAAAACACATTTTTTTTGGAAAATTCGACCCAGTCCAATGCTTTTCTAATATTTCCATACCTTTCTTGTAGAAGGATTTGTCTTTACTTTCAAAATAGGCCTCGGTTTAGGCGATATTGGAGCCAAATCTCTTTTCTGCGAGTATTTTTTGAGGTCTGCGAATAGATAATAGTCGCTGGGGGCCAAATCTGGAGAATACGGTGGATGAAGAAGCAACTCGAACTTCAATTCACGCAATTTTGCCTTCGTAACCATTGACTTGTGACACGATGCACTGTCTTGATGAAAGAGCACCTTTTCTTGTTCATTTGGGGCCGTTTCTTTGCGATTTCTGCCTTCAAACGCACCAATAACTTTATATAATATTCGCTATTGATGGTTTTCCCTTCTCAGCATAGTCGATGAAATTTATTCCATGCGCATCCCAAAATATAGAGGCCAAAACCTCCCCAGCCGACTGTTGTGTCTTTGATCGCTTCGGGCGGCTTTCATCGGCTGCTCTCCACTCAGCTGACTGCTGATTTGATTCCGGTGTATAGTGGTGGATCTATGTTTCATCCATTGTCGCATATAGCATGAAAAAAATACTTTTTATTGCGCTTAAACGGGTCCAAACAGCGCTCAGAATCATCAACACGTTGTTGTTTTCGGTCCACTATGAGCAAACGCGGTACCCATTTCGAACAGAGCTTCCTCATGCCCAAATGTTCATACAAAATATGACCAACCCATTCTTTTAATATCTTTAGGGTATCAGCTATTTCATGTAATGTCACTTTACGGTCATAAAAAACAGTTTTGTGGATTTTTTTATGTTTTCCGGTGTAACCACCTCATTTGGGCGTCGTTCAGGATCATTTGTATCTGTAAGACCGCGTTTAAATTCAGCATACCAGTAACTGATGACTGATTTTCCAGGGGCAGAGTTCCCGTAACACTTATCAAGCCATTGCATTGCTTGGACGGTATTTTTTCCCATCAAAAAACAGTGTTTAATCTACACACGAAATTCGATTTTTTCCATTTTTGAAAATATCAAAAGTGATGTTACTAAACCACTGTAACTTATAAACTAATCGTCGAAATTTCATGAAATTTTGACACGTATCGTTTGAAGGTTGATACTTCCTAAAATCATATGGATTTTTTGATAAGGCGACATCTATGTGTCAGACCAAAAACTTTTCAGCCTACGTGTTAAGTATGAAATATTAACAAATATAAAATACGCTCAAATACAAACACAACTCTACAAAAAATTTTTTGTTTTGTCCTAAAATTTATTTTATGATTTTTCTATTCATTATGCTCCAAAATAAAGGAAAAGTACCCATATTCCATATAAAGTTTGCTTTTGTGGTAGTTATGATAATAATACTTTTTTTGAGTTATCGTAGAAATATTAAATAGTTCTGATATATTTAAAAATACCGCGAAAAAATAAAGGGGTCGTAACTTTCACACAGTGTCTACAGATGTCACTTAAGTGATAAACAACAATAGACTGTTTTGTAGAAGATTTAAAAGAGGTTAAAATGTCGTCGAGAAAGTGTAAATATGATGCTGATGCATTTTGTTATATATGTGGTATATTTATTAAAGTACGAGATATAAAATTTTATTTAAACGCATGTGAAAAGCTTTGTGAAGCCTACAAAGCCTATTTCAACTGCCCTGTTCGGAATCTAGACAAGCCCTGGGTCCACATGTTGCTTGTTGTTGTCAGAAGCAAAGGTTAAAGGTGAAATTTTTGTCGGTACACAAATTAAAAAAAATTTTGCCAGTGAAGAATTTCCAAAATTACTTGCTAGTGCTCAAAAAAAAAAGTTGGAATAGTTTTAAAGCAGTAGTCTCTGGATTTTTAGGGAATAACAAAGTTGAAAATTACCAAAAGCTAGTTGAAAACATGTTAGAAAACTTTAAAACCATGGGTTGCAGAAAGTCTCTAAAAGTACGTATGCTGCATGCTCAATTAGACAAAAGAAAAAGGAGAACGTTTTCATGAAGATATTATGATCTTCGAACAACGTTATCAGGGCTAATACAACGAAAATATGATGGGGGACTACATTTGGGGTTTAGTGAGAGAAAGTACTTATGAACATGAAAGAAAAAGTAATAGGGGTCACTTTTAAACTTTTTTCCACTATTTTGTAATTTGATATGATAGTAAAAGTTCAATCAATCATATATAAATATATTTGTTTCGATTTATCAATAAAAAAAAATTTAAAACTAGAATACTGTTCCACCGTTCTCCTGGATACAAAAGCAAACTTTTTCAGGCCATATATATTTTTTTCATCTAACTGTCGATAAATCTATCGAAATTGCATACCCTCTTATCAAAGTCAAAATTCGTGTTGACCTGTGTAATTATCTCAAACATAAAATCAAATTGCACAACCGTCAGTAGAAGGAAACGGAAATGACGTTACAAACCTAAGAAAAACGTAGCTGGGAAGGTGGAATCTTTGATACAATGACACTACTCAGTATATGTCACCACTACAACAAACAGTTTATTTTTGCACTCGACGCGCGTTTCACTAACCATGTTAGCTTCATCAGGAGTGATGATTGATAGCTCCTGATGAAGCTAACATGGTTAGCGAAACGGGCGTCGAGTGCAAAAATAAACTGTTTGGTGTAGTGGTGATATATACTGAGTAGTGACTAAGAAAAACGGTACATGGTTAACCAAAACGGCAGAACAACGGCCAGCCGCAAGGCACTTTTCAATAATTGAATATATTAATAGTATATTGTAATTGTAAGTAACTTAAAAAATGTTTATCTAATTACTTGAAATTTAATCCTGTATAATAAAGAGATTCTGAATTGAATTGAATTGATAAAATATTAAGTATTTGACCCTGCAATGTCAGCTGATTTCAGGTATAATTTTGCAGGTATATAATTGTCGAAAAACAAAATTAATAATCGCCCATATTTTTAGGTAAATACAAACCAACAAATTCATTCGTTTTTATTCAGATAAAAAATCCAGTGAAAAACCCGAGAGTACCTGTCGGTACTTAATTTCTTGTGAACATCTTGCGAATGTTTACTATCACAGAACTTGAGAGTTTTGAAAAAAAATCGGCCTTATGTTTACATATTTTCCTTATTTTTAACAGACATACATATTTTCATGTGTATGTTGCTTTATTGTCTATAGAGTCTGAATTACCGGATGGATTTTAACGAATTGAGGTTCAAAAAATTCGTCATTATTCCATGAGTAACAGTACCTGTATGATTATACCAAGAATCCAATGTAGCGCATGTCATACGCCATTTTCGCCAATATCAAAAAAAAAACGATTTTTTGGTGTCTAGTTCCAATAAAATACGTTTTATTTCACGCTGTCTCAAGATAATGCCGGCAATTTTTGATTTGTTTTATCATTAGAGACCGAATTATTTGCATTTGCATATTTTCATATGCATTTGCATATTTAGACCATTCTCACCGATTATTGCATATTTTACCCAAAATCTAGTAACGATGCATATTTTCCCTATATTTACAATATTTCTCGGTATTAATAGGCAATTGAATTACTCAGGGTATTGTTAATGTGGTCGCCTGGAACCGATCTTATCGCCGGAATATTACCTGCAATAGTCTAAACATCAATTAGGTTATAGTGCCAAGGGAATACCCAAAATTACGACGGTATTTTATTCCTTTGTTTCTTGGTCTGGATATTAAGTGATAAGTAGTTAGTTTCTAAGAATATTTGTTTAAGTGTGGATCAAATAAACAATTTTCTCGAAGACGAATTTTTATTTTAAAACAAGATATCAGTTTTAACATTATTGTTGACGCGCTTACGTCAATGTAGTCTTTTTGCAATTTTTAACGTGTTGTGTTAAAGTTTAACGTGTACCATGCCACCCGCAAAAAAAGTGTCTCTTCGTGGGTAGCTGATTATCCTGGAACATTTACATACTACGGAAATGTTTTATATTGTCGAGTTTGCGAGAAAAATGTTTCGTGCACAAAAAAGTTTCAAATTGACCAGCATGTCAAGACAAGTCTTCATATCGCAGGATTGCAAAAAAAAGGTCCACGACAACAACTTATAATAGCAGCAAGTAGCAGTGATTCCACTTCTATAGGCAAACAAAAAAAACCACTCTCCACAAACTTACAAATCCTACATTCAAAGATTTTCTGCGAAAATATTGCTTAAATCAAAAAATACCAGACGAATCAACACTACGTAAAAATTACATACCAACATGTTCTGGAAGAAATACGTAATGAACTTAAGGATGACATTATCTGGATTTTAGCTGATGAAACTACCGACAGTTGTGGTCGTTATATTGCGAATTTAATTGTGGGTGCATTAAGATTAGAGCCTTCTTCTTCCTATTTGGTGGCCTGCAAAGAACTTGACAAGACAAATCATTCTACGATCGCCGGATTTGTGAATGAGGGTATTAAAAAAATATTTCCTGAATCTTCTGCATATGAAAGAGTGTTTATATTTCTCTCAGATGCTGCTCCCTATATGATCAAGGCAGCCAAAGTCCTCCAAGTATTTTATCCAAATTTAATTCATGTGACGTGCTTTGCTCACGGAGTCCATCGACTCGCTGAAGAAATACGATACACGTTTGGAAATGTAAATAAACTAATTTCATCAGCAAAGAAAGTGTTTCTTAAGGCACCTGCTCACAATAACGCCTATAAAGAAAAACTGCCAAATGTGCCTTTACCTCCCGAACCAGTGGTAACTCGATGGGGAACATGGATTGAAGCTGTACTATTTTACAATGAACATTTCGAGGCCATCAAAGGTGTAGTAAATGACTTCGATAGTGCAGAGGCTATGGCAGTTCGTCAAGGAAGCATTTAACGATTCTGATATTAAAAAAAAAAACATAGCTTTGATTAGCATTCACTTTTCCCACATACCTGCGGGTATTAAAAAGCTTGAAACTCGAGGTTTGGCGTTGACTAAATCATTTTAGTTAATGAATAAAATCCGTCAATAAACTCCACATTGCCAGATGTATTCCCGCGTAGAGTCAAAGAAAAGTTTCAAAACATTTTGTGCAATAACCCAGGCTGTGAACCTTTGTGTCAAATTGATAGTTTTTATTAATGGGACGGGTAAACTTTTGCCAGAAACAATAAGTGCTAACATAGCACCCAAATTCAAATACTGCCCAGTTACCTCAGTGGATGTGGAACGGACTTTTTTCCACTTATAAAATATTTTAAGTGATCGAAGACACAATCTTATTACCCAACATTTGGAACAATACCTTACTGTTTACGTGTAGAAGAATACAAATGTTAAATAATTTTAAAAAATGTTAAATAATTGTTAATTAAATTTAAACATCGTCGATAACTTGTTAATTTTATGCTGATTTTGAAATAAAAAACTAAGAATTACTACTTTTATTATCATTTAATATTGCATATTTTGACCCTTTTCATGCATATTTTAAGCATTTTTATGCATATTTGCATGCATATATTAAGATTTTTATGTTGCATATAATCCGGTCTCTATTTATCATCATTAGTTAGCCAGCTCTAGATCGTCTGGTTTCTAGTTTTATTTTCATTTTAGTTACTAATACTTTCCAAGAAAATTGGATTTCAATTTGCTTTATGTTTTTTTGTCATCTATCTACGAATGACACATCTATGAAACAACTTGACTTTGTTAATTAGTTAAAAACCTTATAATTAACCAACACATAAATAATTGTTTTCAATTATGAATCCGTCAGTCAGAAAACGAATTAATTTAAAACGGTTATCAACAGCAAAACGAATTTGTTTATAATTGACTGGTCAGTTGCTAAAGCTGTAAGTTAATATTTTACTGAATCCACTATACCACCACTTATACGGCCAAAAATACTATTGCAATAACACTTGTTGAGGAAGATACCCAAGAAAGGTCAGAAGACCTTGTCAAATAATTACCAGCCAGTCGCTCGCACTACTTTCAATAAAATGAAGAGTAAAGGAAAAGGCTATCAATCAGCATCTTTTAAAACACAGTGAAGTATGCTTATACCGCACCCGTTTATAGCGAATTTCCGGTTAAAACGAACTATTTTATAATGCACGAAAAAACTTCCATAAGACCAATGCAAATTTTTATCGGTTATAACGAACTTCCGGATAAAGCGAACCAAATTTGGATGTTTTGTGTCCGTTTATAACGAACTTGCCACTCCCTGTGCTCGATGTCGCGCGACTTGATCTAGGGAATTCACTGAAACTCGCTAGGAACCCCTATTCTACTTGTTTCCGCCACGTCGGTAGTTCGAGCAGTATTATTTTCAATTCACTTGTGTTATGCGGTTCTAATGCATATTTGATCAAAGTAGCAAAGTGAGTTTTTATTTTAAAATGAGCACATAAAAACGTAAAGCGTTTACTTTAAAAGATAAACACGATATTATAAGGAAAATAGAAAATGGAGTTCTATTCTTCTCTATTCTTTGCCAGTTTTGAATAGAGAAGTTCATCTAGCCTTCATAGACATAAGAAAGGCCTATGACTCAGTACCAAGATAAAGATTATGGAACGCAATGAAAGAAATAGGCATTGACAAAGAACTAATATACGCAGTAAAAGCTCTCTACGAAAACAACACAGTGAACATAAAAATAGGACATAAATTAGGGAAGAGACTCCAAACATCAAAAGGCCTATTACAAGGATGCTCGACATCCCCAACACTATTCAAAATATACCTCGAACAAACATTAAAAAAATGGAAGCAAAAATGTAGTGGAATGGGAGTCCCAATACGAGAAGATTACTTATATACTCTAAGTTTCGCAGACGACCAAGTAATCATAGCGCAAGATGAGGAAGACCTCAGTTATATGGTAAGAAAACTGAAAGAAGAATACACTAAAGCAGGATTAGCAATAAACTTTGATAAAACGGAATATCTAACAACAAAGGAGGGAAACGTGGAGAATCTAGAAGTAGATAACGAAACAATAATCAAAGGAACCGATAGATTTAAATATCTAGGAACTATCATTTCAAAAAACGCAACATCAGAAGAAGAGATTAAAGCTAGATTAGGACAAACGCGAACATGCATAAGACAATTAAATTCGATCCTGTGGGACAAGCACATTACAAAGAGAAACAAAACACGCATATACAAATCAATAATACAAAGCATAATGACATACGGATAAGAAACATGGACGATCAACAAAAGAAATAAATCTAAAATTAACGCGTTAGAGATGGAGTATTGGAGAAGATGTTGTAGAGTGACACGTATGGAGAGAATAACAAATGAAGAAATAAAAAGCAGAATGAACATCAAGGAGAATGCAATAAACACCATTGAAGAAAAACGATTAAAATGGTATGGACACATAAGGCGAAGCGAAGATAATAGGTGGATAAAGAAAATAACGGAGTGGAGCCCTATAGGGAGAAGAAAAAGAGGAAGACCCAGACGATCGTGGAGAGACTATGTGGACGAGGCTATGGAGGACAGGGGTCTAACAGATGGAGACTGGGAAGAAAGAAACGGATGGAATCAAAGGCTGAGAGAAGGAAGACAGGGTCAGCTGTAGAAAATCCTTGTTATATATATGTATATAGATATATATATATATATATATATATATATATATATATATATATATATATATATAGAAAATGGAGTTAAACAAAGTAATGGTTGCAAACAGTTGAATTTAACTAAATCTACAATTTCTACCACATGGAAGAAGATGCAAGAAATCTTATCAATCTATGATAAAAGAAACTTTAGTTGTAAAAAAGTAAGAAAATCTACACATGACAACGTCGATAAACGACTTCTTAAATGATTTAGTCAAAAATGACATGAACATGTTCCTATTACCGGCTATACTTTACAAGAGAAAGCTAGTGAATTTGGAAGGAAAATAGAGAACACCGAGTTTAACTGTTCTAGAAGTTGGATTGAACGATTTAAAATGCGACATAATATTAGTGGGGTAAGATAGTAGGAGGAACTACAGGAGTGGATATGACTGTTGTTGATCAGTGGTTGGTCAATGTATGGCCGGAAATTCGACAAAGTTATGAATATGTGGACATTTTTAATACGGATGAAACTCGTTTTTTTTTTACAAGATAACGCCTAATAAGACATTAAAGTTTGTCGGAGAGAATTGTGCTGGTGGAAAATTATCAAAAGTAAGGATTACTGTGTTGGCAACGGCAAATATATCTGGAAGAGAGAAAAGAAAATTGTTGGTGATAGGAAAGTCCGCCAACCCAGGGTTTTAAAACAAACATTTACCAGTAAAGTACATATCAAACAACAAAACCTGGATGACATCAGAAATTTTTAAAAACGAACTGATCGAATGGGACAAAGAATTAAAATCCACAAACAGAAAAATATTAAAATTTAGAACGGTTGTAGCTTCTACTTGATGGAAATTCATTATAAATATATAATAAAAGACTGTTTTTAGTCAATTTCCACTGGTTTATTTAAATTGCGATGACGCGTTTCGTTGTCGATGCAGCTGCAGGACAGTGTAAAATGTAGATCTGAAGAAGCTGCATCCACAGCGAAACGCGTCATCGCAATTTAAATAAACCAGTGAGAATTAACTAAAAACAGTCTTTTATTATATAGAAAAATATTACTTTTGATTGACAAGCATCCAGCGCATCCTGAAGTTGATCTACAGTAAATAAAATTAGTTTTTATGCCTCCAAATACAAGTGCAAAGCTCCAGCCTATGGATCGATTTCTGTAACTCTGTTGGATGCTATAAACTTTATCCATATGGCTTGGCAAAGAGTCAGTCACTGCAAACTGGTTTAATCATGGCGGATTTTTAAGGAAGGAATGTAGATTTGACTCAGATGATGAGCCACCGTTGAGTGAGTGAATTGAAGAACATCGAGAAGATCCTTCCGATTGTCTAGAATTTGTTTACGATGTTGACATTCAACAAAGTACAGTGGAAATCGAGATTAAAAAGATGTTTAATTACTTTAATTTTGAAGAATATTTATGTGCTGATAATGAATTAATGACGAGAGAAATATTAACTGATGATCAAATTGGTGCATCAGTGACTTCTGGAAAGATTTTAAGCGATAATGACGACGAAGACGAACTTGGAGTAGGAGATAATATTTATGTTCCATCCATTTCAGAGATGACTAAGAAAATGACTGTAACTCGCAATTTTTTGGAATCTCGTGAAGTTCCTGAACATATATGGAGTAGGGTTTGTGAATTTGACAATTGTATAAACACCATTTCTTTTTCAAGTAAAATTGTACAAAAGAAAATTACTGATTTTATTGTATAAACTACATATTTTAATGTTTTCGTTTATACTCGTATATGTACCAACATACTTAATAATAACTTTAGTGTGACTTATTTTATTTTCCTTTTGAACGTTTTCTTTTAATTTAATAATTATTATTATTCATTTTTCTAAGCATTAGCGCCTAATCTAAATAAAAAAGTAGTGAAGAATGATATTAGATTTTGTTTACTGTTTGTAACGAACTTCAGATATAACGAACCATTTTTAGTGATTTTTTGGAGTTCGTTATAAACGGACTTCACTGTATCTTGAAGAATTAAATATTATTAGCTACTATAAATATGGCTTTGCCATCCAAAGATCAACAGGAGAACTTCTAACTTATGTAACACATGTTTGGGACAACGCAAGTGAACACAGAATCTCGAGCGGCTGCACTTGATATATCCAAGGCATTCGACCGTGTTCGCAACGATGGAATATTGGCTAAGCTACGCTCTTCTGGTATTTCTGAAAAGTTCTGTTTATGAATCTCGTGGCTATCTTGGGGTGGCCGTCCGTCGCACAGTGGGGAAAAAACGAAAAATCGTGTTTCAAAATTGTCTAGAGCCTTCAATTTTGGTTCGATTTGGACGATTTTTTTTTTGAATTGAAGCTTATTAAATTCCGAACAAAGTTGTCGGAGCCGATTTTTCAATTAAACTTTTGTTTCAAAATGGCGGACGTTGGTTTCTGATTATATAGCGACTGAGACACAGAAAACGCTTACAGTTTCAAACCAAGTTGTGCCACTGTTTAGCAATAGCAGTCACTTTTTTGCTACAACAGCAAACAATGTGGCTAGTGCAGCAAAATATTTAGCTGTCCCTATTTTAACAAAACGTTTTAGCCATTTTCTAGCTGTGTGAGCTGTCCTTTTCTGCGTGTATCGCTGTTTTTTGTATCTGCTAGAAAATTGTCTACGATACTTAAAATTTACAGCAGCAATATTCTAGCAATAACTGCATGAAAATTTAAATCCCACAACTAAACTTGAATAACTTGAATGATCTGACTGCCACAGTCTAAATGCCACAGAGAAACTTTCTTGCTCGATTCAATTTTGGCATCCGCCATACTTGATTTGTCATTTTAAGTCAATTGTTGAAACATATTTATAATTAACAACCTTAAAGAAATTATTTATGCAAATGTTATGGATATAAAATAATAATGGTACGTTTATTCATATTTATAATACTTTTTATTGTTCATGGCAGCCATTTTGGGTTCATTATTATTAATCTTGTAACTGTGATATTAGATATATTATCTGCGACATAAAAAAAACATACATACACGCATTTTAGCACAACTTGGTTTGAAACTGTAAGCGTTTTCTGTGTCTCAGTCGCTATATAATTAGAAACCGCCATTTTGAAGACGTCCGCCATTTTGAAAGAAAAGTTTAATTGCAAAATCGGCTCCGACAAACGAACCAAAATTGAAGGCTCTAGACAATTTTGAAACACGATTTTTCGTTTTTCCCCACTGTGCGTCGCCAAGTAGAATTTAACGCCACAAAAACCCAGGCGGCAGTTTTTTCTAAAAAAGTTAAGGTTGCTCCTGAAACGCTGTAATTCGCGATCCTGAATCGTTGTAAATTTTTCTCGGTTAGGAATTTTCCTGCAGAACGTGCGCTTTTGTTAGCTGAACTCTTTGCTTCACATTTTGCCGTTAATTTCCAGGAGAAAACACCATCCACTAAAGCTTGCAAAGTTCTCCTATCGCGTAAAACAATGGGCTGTTTATACAAAACAATACCTACTTTCTAAGTTTAGTACTACGAGGTTAGTACCACGAATATTGCATAGCTAGTTTACGATTCCATTCATGGTGTGTGCCGTGCTCCCAAAAAAAACTCACGAGCAGATATTTAGATACAACAAAGAAATACCGCTTTATGATGTCTGTTACGTAATACCCACTCGTTCTAATAAGCTAATATTATAACACCTGACCATGAAAGAACTAATTTTTGCAAATCAATTAAAAATCTTTCCAGTGACATGTGCGAACGAGGAAATACTAATTAAGAATTAATATTGAAAGGTATCGTAACAGTAATAACAACGATAATAAAGGACTTTTTCGAATTGGTACAATTTAATTATGAGTGTTATTAATATTACCAGGAATTTACTTGCTTTTACTTTACTATAAATAGGTTTAAACGTACAGGACCGGCTGCAAAGAAATTTAAATTATTTTAGGTTAATCCGCACCGGAGGGGATATTAGCGATTTAATTTGAATTTATATGTCACTAGCAGTGCCCGCAGCTCCGTTCGCGTGAACTTGATTCACTACTATTGTCACTGCTTATTCCTTATGTTACCTAATGTAAATAAAATATCTTTTATTATTTCCCCTCATCTCCCATTATTTCTCCTTATCTCCCATTATTTCCCCTTATCTCACATTATCTCACCTTATCTCTCATTATCTAGGCTTATCTCGACTTATCTCGCAATATTTCTCCTTATCTCCCATTATTTCTCTTTATCTCCCATTATCTCACCATAACTCCCATTATCTAGACTTATCTCTGCTTATCTTCCATTATTTATACTTATCTCTCATTATCTCACCTTATCTCCCATTATCTAGCCTTATATCGAATTTTATAGAACATATGTATAAATTTAGAAAAACACGTAAATCGGATAAGTAGTTCTCGCGCACTAACGGACAGACAGACAGACAGAGAGACGTTGCATTTATATATATATATATATATATATATATATATATATATATATATATATATATATATATATATATATATATTATATTCTTTGCAACGTGATATTGTTCCATATTTAATGATTTAGGCAGTGTATTGCACTATTATCGTCACTGCTTATTCTTTATGTTATCTAACGCAATAAAATATATCCTATAACCTGGCCAGAGAACATATGTATGTTTTAAAAAAAAAGCACGTAACGCACTAACGGACAAACAGACAGACAGAGAGACGTTGCATTTTATATATTATAGATAGATAACCTGGCGAGAGAACATATGTATGTTTTAAAAAAAAGCACGTAAATCGGATAAGTGGTTCTCCAGTGATAAGCGCGCTAACGAACAAACAGACAGACAGGCAGAGAGACAGACAGACAGACAGAGAGACGTTGCATTTTATATATATTATAGATAGAAGATTATAGATAACCTGGCCAGAGAACAAATGTATGAATTAAAAAAAAAACACGTAAATCGGATAAGTAGTTCTTGCGTGAACGCACTAATAGACAGACAGACAGACAGAGAGACATTCCATTTCATATATATTATAGATTATAGATATTCTCCGCTACATAATATTGTTCCATATTTAATGGTTTAGGCTGTGTATTGCAAGAGAATACGCTAGCAACAAACTTTTTTCCGACTTCATTCACTATTATCGTCACTGCTTATTCCTTATGCTACCTATCGTAATAAAATATAGTCTATAGCCTGGCCAGAACATATGTATATTTAAAATAAAAAAGTATGTGAATCGGATAAGTGGTTCTCCAGTGGTAAGCGCACTAACGGACGGACAGACAGACAGACAGACAGACAGAGATACGTTGCATTTTATATATATTATAGATGTAATAAAATATATATCTATAACCTGGTCAGAGAACATATGTATGAATTTAAAAAATCACGTAAATCGGATAAGTGGTTCTCGAGGGATAAGGGTTCTAACGAACAGACAGACAGACAGAGAGAGGTTGTATTTTATATATATTATAGATATAGATTATTATTATTATTATTATATAACCTGGCCAAAGAATATATGTATGTATGAATATATGTATGAATTTAAAAAAAGATACGTAAATCGGATAAGTGGTTCTCGCGTGATAAACGCACTAATAGACAGACAGAGAGACATTGAATTTTGTATATATATTATAGATTATAGATATTCTCTGCTACATAATATTGTTCCATATTTAATGGTTTAGGTTGTGTATGGCAAGGGAACGCGTTAGCGGCAAACTTTTTTGCGACTTCATTCACTATTATCGTCACTGCTCATTTCTTATGCTACCTATCGTAATAAAATATAGTCTATAACCTGGCCAGAGAACATATGTATGTTTAAAAAAAAAAGTAAGTTAATCGGATAAATGGTTCTCCAGTGATAAGCGCACTAACGGACAGACAGACAGACAGACAGAGAGACGTTGCATTTTATATATACTCGTATTATAGATAATCTGAAAGATTGAGGCAGTTTCCACCCTACAGCTCTGATTTGGCACTCCGCGACTTCTTCCGACTTATAGCTAGGCACTACTGCCTGTTTTCTTTGTTCTTTGCTCTATAGATCGTGGCTCCATCTTTTCCCTGGACGTCTTTCTCGATCTTCTTCCATTTGGTGACTTGTCTTTTGCTATCCGTACTATCCTGTCGTTTGCCATTCTTCCTATGTGTTGATCTCATTCCACTAATCTTCCTCTTATCCACTAGTTGATATTTTTGATATTACATGTGCGTCTTATGTCTTCACTACTTTCTCTATCCCTCAGTGTCTTGTTTGTACATCCGTTAAGTATTCTCATTTCAGTTGATTCCAGCATCCTCTGTGTTATACTTGTATTGGGTCTTGTTTCAGATGTTAAATCATTACTGGTCGTCTTACGCTCTTGTATATTCTTGTTTTGTTCTCAACGGAGAGGAATTTATTTCTAAATATGGTATCATTGAGGCATCCCGCTATTCTATTAGCCTTGTTGACTTGATATTTACTTCTTTCTCTATTTTTCCGATACTAGATATCTTGATGACCTCCATCACCTGTTTTATTGGTTTATCTTCCACCACCAGCTTGCATCTGATCGGTTTTTTTTTTTGCTATTACTATTGTCTTGGTTTTTCAGTTGAGATTGACATATTATATTGTTTTGCTTCTATGTAGAATTCATATAGCAACCTTTGCAGATCGGTCTCAGACATTATTACCACGTCATCTGCATAACATATAAAGTTCGACTTTAAACATTAAAAGAACGATCTTAGGGGCCAAACATTTTTCTCGGATGATTTGTTGGAAGCCTCTGTATCGTCATTTTTTTGAGAAAATTAAATATTTCTGAGACTGACAGTCCACCCAGTGGTCTAAAGCATTAGTAGTAAGCAATATAGTTCTGGTAAAAAATGATTGAAGATCCCAGGAGAACCTGATATCCTCTTACTTGCCAGGTAAGACATGATTCAATCAAGAGGTAATTCTTCTTTCTGAGGTGTTTATTCAGGTGAGCCTGCTAGAGTTTCTGTTACCATCTTCAGCTCTTCTCCGCTTATTAACGGTAATAATCTGATATACTAAGAGTATAGTCCCCCATTAACGCTCTTGGACTGCCTCACCATTGGTGTTTTGTTTCGTTTCCTCCTGACAAGTTTTAGTGGTAACATTCAGACAATACTGATGAGGTCTTCCCACCGCTATATCTTTCGGGGGAAAGAGAAGGGAAAAACAGAGTAAGAAATAAAAAAAGACATAAATAAAATTTTGAAGGTGTCCAAGAACACACAAAGAAATATCTGGTGGTTTAATACGGGCCTGTATATATTAAAATATACTAATATTGTCAAGCTCAGTTCTTTTGCCCGAACCTCTATATAATATAGTAATTACCTGTAACAAAAATTATTTCAATGCCATTAACGCAAGTTTAAGGTTTTTTGGGCGTGCAGTAATTCGAATTAGCTAACTTTAACATTCAGGAGATTTCTCACTAATGAATTAGGCAGACATATGTATGAAGGATATTACCGAATTTACGTATAATCTCTTAGGATCTCAAAAGCCTTGATCTCTATCTCGAGTAGTTTTCAAAATTTAGCAAAAATAGGTTTATAAGAAGGATAAACTAGTAATCTATATGATGTAAGAGTACTAGATAGCTGTAATTAGAGTTAATGATCAGCTGGCGACCCGTTACCTTCAAAATAGGCTGGTATATTTGCGTTCTAGTAAATACAAATGAAAGCAATGTATTCCCAAACAAACCACTATTCGAGTTTTAAGGTATGCAGAATACGATAAAACATGATTTACTATTCCCGTAGGTTCGTTTTTTAACTTCCGATTTCACCCCCCAAAACTAACCCCTTAAGTCAAAATTTAACTTTCAAAACTACATGACTCTGATGAGGCCATCAATTCCTATATTATTACCAAATTTCAACTTTCTAGGACAAATAGTTTCGGAGAAAATCGGGTGTGACAGACGGACAGACAGACATACGGACGGACAGACAGACACCGTACGGAACACTAATAAAGCAAAAACCTGCTATACTATCAGGGGGATATCAGCAGACAGTACCTCCATGTAGTGTATCCTGGTTAGCGCCAAAGATGTCTGCAATTTTTGAAAAACCTGGGGCAAAAATCATAATCCGAGGTCGTTAGATTGATTGCCCATCAAAAGAATTGATTTTTGAGAAAAATCTGTCCTGAATATGGGAGGAAAACCATCTATGCGTAGCTATTTGCAGAAAAGCTGTACTCTCATGGAAATACAAATTTGTTCTCAAGTTTTTGAAAAAACACAAGGGAAAAATCAAAAATCCAGCACGACCGATCGAGTAGCAATAAAAAAAACGAACATTTAAAAAAAAATGTTGTGATTAAGTGAAAATTACAATCTAGAGAGTGATTTTCCCCCAAAAAACGCCGTTTTTTTCATAAAAATTAATACTTCTAAAAATTCCGGAAATTTGTGGAAAAAATCTAAAATCTAGCTCGACAGATCCATTGGCGATGAAAAAATTAATAATTAAAAAAAATCTCTCCGATTACTTCAAAACTGAGATCTATAGGGTAGTTTGAGTGACACAGTGAGGCTTCGTCCCACTGTGCGGCAGCTCACTACAGCAGGCAAACTTTCATATTTTAAAGCTCAGTTTTTAAATAACACAGATAATGTGGGTATTTTTAATTATTCTTATATTGAAACTTAAGGTATAATAATGATATATGCACAAGGATTTTTTTTCAATACTATATTTTATTAAATATTTGTAATTTATTATATGCCCGTTAAAATTATGCAAACAAAAATTTCGTTTTAAGCTTTACAAATTATAAAGCAACAAAAATAGAAACTATTCATATCATCGGAAAGCTGAAGGTCTCCTCTTCAAAAAGCTATCTTTTAATTTTCTTTTTACACTCTGAAAACAAGTAATATCGATTAATCTTCGAGCGGTGCGCGTAGACTTACAAATTAATCTGTTTGGCGCGTTATACTTTTAGAATCACCTATCCGAACTTTTAATAAATTCTCACGCTAATAAAAAATCTAGAAAAAAAATCTATATACAATTTTTTTTGTAAAATTTCCCGCTCTTTCACGTGGTGCTATTAATTTTTCGACATCTTTTTTATTTTTCGAGATATTACTGAAAAACTGAATGTTTGATTTTATTTTGGATTTTGTGGACTTAGCGTACATCAAACTTTAGCAAACTTTTTTTTATCGTATTCAGCCTGTGAACGTTTAATGAGAGCTCAAAACCCCTTGCAACTGGGCTCTTAATCATTATTAATATTTTAATATTCTTTATTCTACATAAAACTATATACGAGTAGATACACAGAAGCGTTAGAACATTCTATTATAGAAATAAACCAAAGCAGGATATCATTTAGCTGCAGTAGTTCGAGTTGAACTTGAGATTTATCTGATGGTCTAAATTTTATCTCAATGGCACGCTACGAAATTTCACAGTCTGTTAGTTTTAAGGTCTTATAATTTAATCATTATCATATTCAGTTATTACACACTTATTCTACGAGTTTTTTTTGTTTAAGTCAATCTAACCTTCTCTCACATTATGTAGATTGTCGACACGTACATATGTATAATGTCGAGGCTGGCAACATAGAAGGGTGTCTCCAAAAGTGCCGTTCCCTGGAGCCACCTTTTCAAATTTGGAAAGATGTAATAATCGCTGAAGGCCAGATCTGGCGAATATGGTGGATGAGGAAGCCATTCATAGCCCAATTGGTTCAATTTCACTATCGATTTTATGAATTTGTGAGCTGGTGAATTATCTTGGTGAAACAATACTTTTCCTTTCTTCTTTTAACTCGAAATTTTCATAAGTCTTGCGAATGAGTGTTGTTGCTGTCGTAACTAACACACTTTCTCACGAGAGGTCGCTTAACTCGTGGAAAGAGTGCCAAAACTTAATAATTTGAATTATTTTTACGGAAAAAGTGAAAATTGCCACTATATGGATTTTCTTTAAAACCTGATGTGATACGATAAAACGAGTGGTGAAACCGTAATCAGTCTCACCGAATTAATAAGAAAAAATTACCAACATTTTAGACAATACAATCATGTCGGCCTTTGTAACTGATAAGACAAACAATTAGTTGTTACTAATGATTTTATTACGAATATATTTACAACTAATATTTAATTATATCGAGAGGCAATATCCTTTAAAAGCTTCATTCTTCCTTAATATCCCCCAGGATAAATGTTCCAGATGTGACTGAAGATGGTTTAACGGTACTCCCCTCATTTTCTTTAAGATGTAAATTTTGGCATCTAACCACGACCGTTCAGCACCTTGTATATGAGCTCCTGTGAGCGGATCAACATGGTTTTGCTGGTGATTAACAGTTTGATGGTCGAAGCCTCGCCTGTCAAGTTTTATATACGCTGGCCACTCCTCTGAATGAATAACAGATTGAAATTTAACCTCTCCTTCTATAATTGGCATTAATGCGTTTTCATCTCTCTTTTCCACAATAAAATACCGTATTTCTCGTTTTGTTTTCTAACCAAAAACCCACGGTTCATCTATTCGTGTACTATGGTTTCGATTGTTTTGCACCGGCGCATCGCTATCTTCAGATTCAGGTTGTTTATCACCTTGTAAAAGCCTTCCCCTGTTATATTTTCGGCGACCTGCGAATTGCGCTTCATCAATTTGTATAGGATCGTCGTTGCTACCGATTAATTGTCCTCTGCGATTGACTGACACAATTGAGGGGCATACTTAGCGGCACATCATCACTTATGATATGTGACGACCTTCCAGTCAGTTTTTCACATGTTGTACTCGCAAGAAGATTGTCCGGAAGTTTGGTTTGGGTACAAGGAACAGCAGAGGAGTAATGTTATCAAATTTTGTAAACGAAAATAACTTCTACATTATGAACACATTTTTCCAAAAGCCAGAACATAGACGATAGACATGGCAAAGCCCAGATGGTATAACAAGAAACGAAAGTGATTATGTGTTATCAAATGACAAGAAAATTGTAACTGATACGACAGTCTTGAACATTGGCTGTGACCATCGGATGCTCAGAGCAAAAATAAGAATAAATCTGAAACAAAAGAGACGTAGATTGATAACGCATACAGAGATAAATATACCAACAGAAATAATAAAGCAAAACACAGACGAATATCCACAAGCACTGGAAAAAAATCATATAAACAAACTACCAAACAGAACTTGATGAACTAAAAGCACAAATAACCAATAGCCTACTCATGACTACAAAACAAATAGCAACATCGAAAAAAGAAAAAAACACAAAAATTAAGTAAAGAAACACAAAATTTCATAAAACGGAGACGACTATTAAGAAATGATCCTGCAAACTGCAGATTTGAACTGGCAGAAACAGACAAAAAATAAAGAAAACTATATGACAAGAAAATACCGCCACCGCCAGGAAAAGAAGAAGGCAATAGAATGATATTAAAAAATATGAATTCTGAAGACATTCCCGATGTAACAACGCATGAAATAATAAACTCCCTACAACATATGCACAACAACAAAGAACCAGGGGGCGATGAAATGATTACAGAAATGATTAAATATGGAAGGGCATCGATAATACAATCTCTTCAAGCTCTGTTTAACAGGTGCTTCTCAGAAAGTAAAATACCAACACCCTGGGTAAACACCTTGATTGTGCTTATATTTAAAAAGGGGAACAAGTTTTAAATTGGAGAATTACAGACCCATCAGCCTGTTATCGGTACTATAAAAAATCCGCACTAGAATCATAACATATAGATTAACGAACAAATTAGCCAGTTATCAACCACGTGAACAAGCGGGATTTAGACGGGGATATACTACTTTGGACAATCTTCAAAGATTACTAGTAGAAAAAGCAAATGAATATTGGCTACAATAAAAGCTAGAGCAGGGGTGCTCAAACTTGAACTGCTGGCGATCTACCTCAATATTGTTAGACTACGATCGATCGACTCTGAGAGGCTGCAAGTAAGTGTGATGCAGGATTGTCGTCTAGGTAGTGTGTATCGTGGCATAAATATTCCGCACAATATGCATTTTTTTAGTCAAGGTAATTGTAGGTCTGCTCTAAAATGTCAATGAAAAAACTCATAATTATTCTAAATTGCGAGTTTATTGGTTCTTACAAAACAAACGAGTTCTAGTGTATAAACTTAACTAAGGAGTGACTTTGGATGGTGAAGCGTGGCATTGCATGTCCTCAGCATACTTTGGATGGTACGTAATTACCGAGTGCTAATCGCAAGCATGATGACATATGTTCGTCAGTTAGTCGATTGCGATATTTTGACTTAATTATCTTCATTTCAGAAAATGCAGACTCGCACAAGTAAGTTGACCCAAACATTGCCGTCAGTTGAAGGGCGATTTGCCTTAGATTTGGATATTTATCTTCAGATATAAAACACCAGAATTTTGTATCAGATGCTGTGGCTTTGAGATGTATATCTGATATAATCTGCACTAACTCATTTTCAACAGAACATGAGTCCATGTTAAACTGACTTGCTATTTCAGTAGCTAATTCCTCAATGTTTTTACACGAAAAAGGATAACTCATAAATGATGCGATATTTGCCAATTTACTGAAATCATAAAAACGTATTTCGAATTGGCCCAAAATATTTGATAATTCTGCCTCATAAATATCATAATTCAACTGAGGAATCCTTGCTTTCAAAGACGGAAAATTTTTCAGATTCTTTCTTTTCAGTTGATCTATCATAAGTTGCAATTTACTTTTGAATGCGTTTATTGCGCTAATCATCTCAATAATAGTTTTTCCTTTACCTTGAAGCTCCAAATTAATGGTGTTTAAATGCATTGTGATGTCTGTCAAAAATGCCAAATCAGTCAGCCATTTTCCGTTTTTCAGCATCTGAGTGTCATCACCTCTTTCGTCCAGACGCGCGACTTAACCACCTGACGTCCGTGTGAAGAACTAAATCAGTGTGTTCAGCTGACTCACTATCTTCCAACTGCAATTTAAAGAGCCGTCGTTGCAAGCTCCTCCATGTTTAGAACTTTTGAACACAAAACTTGTTGATATATAATGCAATGGAAGGAGAAAAATGAAGGGAAATCATCATTGACACACTGCCACAAAACCGTTTTTGTTTCCAGTCATTGCTGGTGCTCCATCGGTTGTAATGCACACTAGTTTATATATTGGTAGCTTGTAGTTTGTTACAAAATTGAAGAAAACGTCATATATATCTTCGCCACGGGTCTTTCCTTTCAGAGGAATCATTGTCAAAAACTCTTCCTTAGCTGACATGTCATTGAATACCATTCGAATAAAAAAATACACAGCTGGGCAGTGTCTGTCATATCGGTGGATTCGTCGAACTGTAAAGAAAAAGTATGTACATTCCATGATATCATGTTTTAGTTTATCTGCCATGTCCTGACTCATGACTTCAACACGCCTTGTGACAGTCGGACGAGATAACTGAAGTTCTCTAATAGCAGACATAATCTCTATTTTATTTTTAAAATCTCTAAATAAAGTCTCACCCGCTTCAATAAATGCTGAAACGTTGGCTTTAAATAAAAGTTTAATAAATAAACTCCAGGTAAGTCAAAGAGCAATGGAGAGGGGAATGCTAAATATTGGATTCCAAGATCGTATTCCTAACATCGAGATTTGAAGAAGATCAAAGTGACAGATGTAGTGCAACGAATATGTATATTAAAGTGGAATTGGGCGGGGCATGTCGCAAGGCTAAATGATAACAGATGAACACGCCGTATGATTGAATGGAAGCCTAGAGAACACAAAAGATGCCGAGGTAGACCACAGACGAGATAAAAAGATTAGCCGAATACGATTGGATGCAAAAAGCAAACAACAACGCTCATGGAAGACAACTTGGGGAGGCTCACATCCGACTATGAATGAAATAAGCTAATGATGATGACTCGAAATGTCGTGCACAAACATAAATACCAATTGCAAAATATGACATAAGCTTAAATTACAACGTAACTTCCTTTCAAATCCGTATAATGGAAGAATTCATTTCTGCTTCTAAACGATTTTGTTGTTTGGCTGCCTTTTCTAAGATAACGTAAGACTGGACGAAACGCTTCTCCACGATAGCGTTTCCTTTTTTTATATTTCCGTACCACACCTATCACAGATGTTATTTTCGTCATTTTGCATAAGCAAATTAAGCGTTAGCATAAAAGTCACGACTCCATCTTCGTTAAAAGTGATATTAATATAAAAATCTCGCAAAAGAATGGCTTCTTTTGAAGTATACGTATTAGCAACTTGTCTTTATCATCAATAACGACATTTACCCTATTATTTCATGTATTTATTGCAAGTAGACCGCGCACAACAATTAAAATTTGCATGTATACCGCATACTACAGTGTCACCTAGTCTCCAATAATCGTTCGCCTCTTCTCAAGATAGTCAAACTCCTTTGGGTTACGCCAGATTAACACCAAACAGCGTTATGAATCTTCGACACGTTGCTGTTTTTGTTCAATCGTGAGAGTGCGTGGCACAAAGCTTTTTCATATGCAAAACATGCCTCACACGTGCTATTCATATCTTCACGATGTCAGGCATCTCTGCCACTTTCACTTTGCGATCATTGAAAGCAATATGGTGGATTTTTTTTTGTGATTTTTGAAGTGACCATCCTCATTTGGACGTCCGGAACTTGGTGTATCACTGGTGCCTATACGAGCGCATTTAAATTCACTGCACCATCGACACACAATAGCTTTCGACGCAGCAGATGTACCGTAACACTTCTCAACCCATTATTGGGTTCTAGCTGTATTTTTTTTCATGTTTAATTAACACACAAAATTCTCTTTGTTTCATGGTTTTGCAAGAATCAAAACAGCTGTAATTCGGAAACTAATAGACAAAATATCATGAAAATTTTACACAAATCTTCTGAGAGTTGACACTAATTGAAAATCATATGATTTTTTTTTGTTTGTGCTGCCATCTCTCGGAAAATCTCAGAACTTTTGACCCCACGTTTATATAAAAAAACGTTGTGAACGAACAATAGGATAGCAACACAATTAATAATTACAATTAAAACAGCTTAAAAAGGAAATAACCCGAATTAATACAAATATTTTATTAATTAGTTTGTGCAGTTGGCTAAAAAATCGAAGGTTTTTTTTGTGAACTGTATCTAAAATATAAATGCAATGTTAAATAAATTCACGGAATTACCATAAACAAAAAATGCTCATTAACAAAAACTACTTCAGTTCAATAAGAAGTTAATCTGCGATAATTTGTGGTAACTGTGGTAAAAAGAATTTTACGCCGAGGATCTGCTTAGTAATTATTTTTTAGAAGTTTAGTTGAAATAGTTGTATACTTATTGTTTTTTTTCTTTATTGTCCATTTTTATATGGAATTCAAAACATCCTTCGACGTTGTCTGACGTCTATACTCTATTTATTTAAAACTGATAGTAAATAAAAAAAAAAAAAAACGACACCACAATTAAAGTCACAGATGTAAGGGTCCAGAGAGATGCAGAATGTGGAACCGACCACAGCTTGTTAGCAAAAGTCCAGTTTCCATGGTATAAAGCATTAAAAAGAAAAAACGAAGTAAAAGATGACGATGTAGAGTATACGGAAGGAATTAAGAAAGAAAAGAAATTCAAAATACTACTGTTGCAGGATGAGACAATAAGAGATCTCTACAAGCGCAAACTAGATGAAAAACTAACAGATTTTGATTATGACAGTTTAGAAGAAACATAAGAGCACGTCAAGGAAAGTATCAAGGAAGCCGCCTACGAAGCTTTAGGAGATGACGACACGGAAAACAAACAACGCATCGACACTATTAATGAAACAACAAAAAAATATCATCGAAGAAAAGAAGAAACCCTACGAGAAATGAATGAACACTAAGTCAGAGGAAGAATTAGGAAGGTAAAGAGAGAATAACCATGGTATAAAATATCAAAAGGAAAAAACGAAGTAAAAGATGACGATGTAGAGTATACGGAAGGAATAAAGAAAGAAAAGGAATTCAAAATAAAACTGTTGCAGGATGAGACAACAAGAGATCTCTACAAGCGCAAACTAGATGAAAAACTAACAGATTTCGATTATGACAGTTTAGAAGAAACATAAGAGCACGTCAAGGAAAGTATCAAGGAAGCCGCCTACGAAGCTTTAGGAGATGACGACACGGAAAACAAACAACGCATCGACACTATTAATGAAACAACAAAAAAATATCATCGAAGAAAAGAAGAAACCCTACGAGAAATGAATGAACACCAAGTCAGAAGAAGAATTAGGAAGGTAAAGAGAGAATAACCGGTCAAGTGCAAGTTAAACTTGCGCACTTAGTGTTCCGTACGTTGATTGCTTTTAAATTAAAAAATGTTGTAACGGAAGTATAAAATGATCAGTGACTTCACAAAACACGCCTCAAATGAGTTTTCAACAAAGTTTGTTTCCAATCTTTACTGAAAATTGATGACCTTGAAATTTCTGTTTTTTTTTATATACCAGATAAATTATTACAGGTAATGCACTCGTGATAATTTTCGTTCAATCTACACCCCGTGGAGAACATTCCAAAATTTTTTGATAAGTACTTTTCGAGATAAGGCGGGTGGACAGCGATTTTTTAAAAATAATACAAAGAAAAGTGCGCAAGTATTACATTATACATATATTTTTTACTAGTGTTTTCACAAGCTTTCATTTGACACCACACTCAATTACCTAGTAAAAAATTTTTTTTTCACTTCCGATTTCACCCCTCAAAACTAACCCCTTAAGTCAAAATTTAACTTTCAAAACTACATGGCTCTGACGAGGCCATCAATTCCTATATTATTACCAAATTTCAACTTTCTATGACAAATAGTTTCGGAGAAAATCGGGTGTGACAGACGGACAGACAGACGCCGAAATGATCTTATAAGTGTTCCGTACGGAACACTAAAAATAGAGAAAAAATATTAATAAATAAAGAGAAGAACGAGAAATGGGAAAAAGCATGTGCAAACATCGAACACTATATAGGTGGAAACACGAAATACGGAGGCATGGAGAACGATTAAAGCTATGAAAATGAACTCCTAAGGAAAATCCCATATACAATACATTCAAGCGAGCCAATGAGATAACCACTATCAAAAATTACTTACAGAAGACACACCAGGGTTCTTGAATAGAGACGAAGATGACGAACAACAACAAAACCAAAACGAGAAGGTAGAGATAAAATGTGAGGATGTAAAGAAGGCTATAAGATCATTGAAAAACCGGAAAGCGGCTGGACCAGGAGGAATGACCAATGGATTAATCAAATACGGATCAGAGGAACTACACTGAATAATAAAAAGCATGTTCCACAGGGCTATAAATTTAGCAAGAATACCTAATGAATGGACCAAGGCGCATATAGTCTCAATTTTTAAAAAAGGTGACCGAAGAAAATGTGAAAACTATATTGGCATCAGCATCATTTCAAGCATTGGACGACTGTATGGGAAAGTAATTAAGAATAAAATATAAGACAATATAAAAGGCAAAATAGGGGAAGACCAAGCAGGATTTACGGATGGGAAGTCCTGTATTGATCACATATATACAGTCAAGCAACTGATAGAAAAGAAACTAGCCAAAAACAGAGAAATCCACAGGAGATTATCACGAAGATATGAATTCCGATGTATTTGAAGACTGGTTTTTTACAGATGATACACTTAATACCAGTTGGTTCTGTTATTGTAATGGAAAACGCAAGCTATCGGTTTAAAAAATTAGAACGAGTGTCAACCTTGGGTTGGCCGAAAAAGGACATCCAATCTTGGATGACCGAGAAAAATATTTCATTTCCAAAAGACAGCGTTAAGAAAGAACTACTACAGCTTGTAAAGCTTGAAGTTCTCAGATATAAGGACAAGTACACAAGTTTCGTCATCGACGAAAGGGCAAAAAACGTAATATTACTGTTTATCGCCTGCCACGACATCATTGCGAGCTCAATCCGATATAGGCACAGGTTAAACGTGAAGTCGCCAGGAATAATACGACCTATAAATTAGCAGATGTACAAAACCTTTTTCAGAATGCCATATCTAATATTTCTAAAGAAAATTGCGCATGTATTGAGGGTAGAAGATAAAATGTCGACTGTGGACATGGCTGTAGATGCCACTGTTAAACCTTCAATTATATATGTAAATTTAAATGAGTCGAACAGTGATAGTTTTTCAAGCATGTCGGAGATAGAAGATTGGAAATACTTTTTTCATTGTTGTTTGACTTCCTCATTTGTATATTTTTTAATTAATAATGTTTCATTATAAAATGTTTTTTTTTTTTCTAATAAATGTTTAAACATTATAAAACTATTTCATTCATACTATTCGCAAATAATACATATACGCCCAGGCGCACCACCACTGGCCAGAACTATTTCAAATATATAATAAATGTACACACGTTTTAAGGACAGAAATACCACATTCAAATGCTTAACCTATTTCGGCAAACCAACGGAAAAACTGGGGAAATTTTTAAATCAAAAAAATATCAACATAGCTTACAAGACTAACAATACTATAGGGAAATATCTTAAAAACTACAAACCACAAATCAATAAAGACAATAAATCAGGGATTTATCAATTAACATGTGGGTCATGTCGTAAAACATACATAGGACAAACTGGACGTACATTTATACAAAGAATTACAGAACACGAAAAAAAGTTTCATCCATAGAAAATCTAATTCAACATATGCTAATCATCTTTTAACAGAAAATCACACATTTAACAGGAATTTCAAAATTTTACACACCCAACAAAAAGATTTAAAACTAAACCTTTTAGAGACAATGCAAATAAATAGATTAAGGACTACAGGTACTTTACTCAACGACCAGGTAGATTTAAGCAATTCACCATTATTGAATTTATTCTCCTAATTCAAAATCTGTGTGGGTTTTCCAATACTATCAATGTAATTTAATTAGGTGTAATATTATAATTAAGAAATTAAATAAAATTGTGAACATTAAACCTAACTTGACAGTGTAAAATGTAGATCTGAAGAAGCTGCATCGACAGCGAATTGCGTCATCGCAATTTAAATAAACAAGTGGAAATTGACTAAAAACAGTCTTTTATTATATATTTATAATGAATTTCCATCAAGTAGAAGCTACAACCATCCAAAATTAGAACTATTTCAGACTATTTTGCCCCAATTAACAAAAAAAGGGTTGTTTTCCTATTGTATTCAAACATAAGAGATTGCAAATACCAGATGGTATTCTCTGGGGCCCTTATTAAATGCCATCTGGTTCCAGTAGAGTTTGCTAATAATCCGCAGATCCTTTCCATATAGGTCTTTCAGAATTCTGACCATTTTGTGATGTCAGACTCTATCAAAGGCCTTTTGGTAGTCGATCAGGCACAGATATACGTCACAGTTGATATCTCTACATCGCTGAATCAAAAAATGCATCGAAAATAAGGCCTCTCTGGTTCCCATGGCGTCACGAAAGCCGAATTGTGTAGCTCACATGTTTTCTTCACACAACTTGTATATTATTTTGTGAATGATTTTTAAAAATGATTTAAAAGGCTATATTGTTCGATATTTATTTATTTATTATTAACGGACAAGCCAATTACAATAGCAATATAAAAACAAAATAATGTTAAAACACAATGCACATATTCAATTCATAACATGAAAAAGGAGAAAAAAACAAGCATTACAACAGTTTAACACCTCAGATCCCGATCGCGCTTACAAGCGTTTTAAATTCGCTAACACTACAACTGAAGGGATCAAGGCTGTATGTATTTAATAATCGGCACATTCTCGTGAGAGGACCGTAATAGCCATAATCAGCACTGTGAAATGGAATACTGAGCAGTACACTGCCACGAGTCCTATGAATAGTATTAAGTTGGACGCTCTCCAAAAGTGGTGGACAGGAAACAAAGCCATTCAGGAGTTTATATAGGAATAAAACATCTGCAAGATCCCTACGCTTCTCCAAAGTAGCCACACCAAAAGCGTTCATAATCACCCCGTAGTCAATATGAAAACTTGCATGATTATAAATGTTTATTCCGGCTTTAAAAACCAAAGTTCGTAGAAAGCTACGCTGCACTGACTCAATCTCAGCAATATGGCACTGGTAAGATGGTGACCACACTACCGAAGCATACTCCAAACCAAAGCGGACCATTGAAAAATACAACACTCTAAACGTGCTAGCCGACAATTGCTTACTATATCTGGTAACAAAATCAAGATTTCTGAGATCCAATCTCAGAATATTATTAATTTGGCCACGAAAATTAAGTTGACGGCCCGAAAGCACACCCAAATCACGAATCTCCGATACCGACTCAAGCAGGGCGCCGTTCAAACTATACCAATGACGCTCAATATTCCGCTTCCTACCAAAGGAAATACAGAAACACTTTTTAACATTTAGACTTAAGCCATTTCTTTCTGACCAGTGATAGAGTCGAGTCAGATCTTCCTGCAGACGCGTAACATCATTAACACTTTCTATTCCTCTGTACAATTTGAGGTCATCCGCAAATAAAAGATATTCAGAATGGTTGAACATCTCACCAATATCATTAATGAACAAATTAAAAAGGAGAGGCCCACAGTGTGAACCCCGTGGGACACCTGAACACACCGATATGTTTCTTGAAATATGATTTAATATACGTATACACAGGCTACGTTCAGTCAAAATCTTTTGATCCACCTAGTCACGCTCGTGCCGAATCCCAGGGCTCGAAGCTTTCCCACCAAAAGCTCATGATTAACCCTGTCAAACGCCTTCGAGAAATCAGTGTATACAGCATCAACCTGCACACATCTCCCAAACGCGCCCAAGAGATACTGCTCGTAACTTAGTAAGTTTGTGACTGTGGATCTTCCCCGAGAAAAGCCATGCTGCTCGTATCTCACAAAATTCCTACAAACCCATGAAAGTTGATCCGCGACAAGCTTATCAAAGAGCTTCGGTATAGCCGACTGAATACAAATACCCTTGTAATTGGTTATATCCTCACGATTTCCCGATTTATAAATGGGTGTCAAAAAGCTAGTCTTCCAATATTGCGGAAAAAAACGCAGGAGTCCAACGACAAACAGAAGATACAGTGTAGTGGTCTGCTCAGGAAAAACACACATTCTCTCAGGAATGCTGATGGAATCCCATCTGGGCATGAAAATAGCTCATCTTAAGCTGATTAATGCCTTCAAATATTGTCCGCATTTTTTAGCGCCTGCATTTTTTGGGGTCGTTATAAGTTCAGACTTTAACCAGCTTTCCCATGGAATTCATCGGGACCGATGACTTTTCCATTTTTTTCTATTAAACGTCCATTTGATTTCGTTCTCTGTTCACCAGTTGAGTCTTTGATTTTTCGAGAGATATTAAAGCTGACATGCTTTCCCTGCAACTCCTCTATCTCTTTACATCTTTCACCATTCCACCTATCTTTAGCTGTTCGAATTTCTTTCTGTATTTGTGTGTGTAGTCTTCCATATTCTCTTTTGTTATCTCTGTTTTTGTGTAACCGTCTTTCCTCCTTTAGTCTTAGAATGTCATCTGTTAACTTTTCTATTTTCAGATTCTATGTCTTCATTTAGCTCTGTGTCTCGGAGTTCTTTATTAAGATCTTTTTTAATTACGTTTGTTACAGTTTCATCTTTAAGTTGTCACACATCGTATATGTTTTTCTGTTGTCTTTTCAACTTTTTCAAGGTAATGCTTAGAACCTCCACCAGGGCATTGTTACTGAAGCCCACTAATATATTAAATAATTAATTAATTGACTGTCGTCCCTCACACTTTAATTATTTAAAACTCAAAGGAACTAAATAAATCGCAAAACAAGACATTTTGATGCATACAATAATAGGAAACTTTTTTTTTCATTTTTTTTTCTTTCGGAAAAAATAAACAGCCATGAAGGTTTTTCTTGGCGTGAGTGACCACGTTAATAAAACACCAATTCTTAATTAGTTGTTAATTAGCATAACGATTAATTATTATGTTATTAATAAACTGCGAACAAAAGTAATTAGTCAGGTGGTTATTAAAAAAAGAACGTTGAAAACCACATGAATTGCGAAGCGTGTGATACCGAAGATAATAGACACATGAGCAAGACACACAAGGATAAACTGTTCATAAGTTGAGGTCAACTGTTTCAAATTTCAAGTTGTTAGTTTAAGAGGTTCGTAAGAAATCATATGACTGCGAGACAAACGAGCAAACACAATAGGTAGGCTGAAAAGTTTTTGGTCTGACGCACAGATGTCGCCCTTTTCAAAAAATCCATACGATTTTTAGGAAGTATCGACCTTTAAACGATACGTGTCGAAATTTCATGACATTTCGATTATTAGTTTATAAGTTATAGTGGTTTTAGTGACGCTACTTTTGATATTTTCAAACACTGTTCTTTGATGGCTTGATAAGTATTACGGGGACTCTGCTCCTGGAAAAATTACTCATCATTTACTGGTATGCTGAATTTAAACGAGGTCGTACAGATACAAATACTGCTGAACGCTTAGGACGTGGTTACACCGTAAAATATCAAAAAACCGTGAAGTGAAATTGCGTGAGATAGCTGACACTCTAAAAGATATTAAAAGAACGTTTTAGTCATATTTTGCATGAATATTTAAGCATGAGAAAGCTCTGTTCGAAATGGATTCCGCGTTTGCTGACAGTGGACCAAAAACAACAACGTGTTGATGATTCTGCGCACTGTTTCGACCTGTTTAAGCGCAATAAAAAGGATTTTTTCATGCGATATATGACAAAGGATGAAACATGGATCCACCACTATATAAATAAATAAATAAATGGCCTGGAGACACCCCTCTTGGGTTAGGGCCACCCTTTGGGTTCTCTAGATCTAGTTTATGGGTTGATCAGACCCGTTTTCCTTGTTATAATTCTCTGCTTAGATGTTTGCAAAGTTTTCTGTTAGACGTCTTCTCCTTCCAGTTCGTAATCCCTGCCGCCTCCATGTCCTTCTTGACTTGCTGCAGCCATCCTATTCTCGGTCTACCTCTCTTTCTACGTCCCGGTTCCCATAGAAGTATTTCATATATTGGTGCTCCTGGGCCTGCTCTCCATGTGTGCCCTAGCCAGTTAAATCTCTTACGTTTTATTTTTTTGACTATGTCCTCCTCCACTTCTTCCAAAATTTCTTGATTAGTCCTCCTTCTGTAGACTCCTTCACATATTCTTATTGGCCCTAGGATCGCTCTTAATATCTTTCGTTCAATTCTTCTCATGTCTTCCTCTTGTTTCTTTGTCATGCTTATAACTTTGGTAGCATACATTAGTTTTGGGAGTATTATTGTCTTGTATATCCTCATCTTACTGTGTCTTCCTATTATCTTACTACTTAACAATTTCTTATTGCTATGGAATAACTTCTTTGCTATTATTAATCTTTCCTTTATTTCCATTTCCTTGTTCCCATCCCAATACAGCGTCACTCCCAAATATTTAATCTTCTCTACACATTCGAAGGTACATTCGTTTATTCTAATCCTTTCCATTTTCTGAACATTCTGTTTTCCATTTTTCATTATTTTGGTTTTCTCTTCATTTATCTTCAACCCCATTTTTGCTCCTACTACGCTTATTTCGCTCACCATTTCCTTCATTATTTTCTGGTTTTTTGCAATAATTACTACATCGTCCGCATATGCCACTACCTGGCTGGCTCTTGTTCGTAATGAACTCTGATTTATATTCCTTGTACATATTGTAGTGTTAGGTTGAATAACGTTGCCGATAATGCATCTTCCTGTCTAACTCCCTTGTTAATTTCGAAATCTTGTGTTCTTCCTTTCTGTGTTTTGACATTGGCGAATATGTCTTTCAGTGCCATCATACATAGTCATCTTATCTTGCTCGGTACTCCCAGTTCTTTTAGCACTGTATTTAATCCAGTTCTCTTAACCGAGTCAAATGCTTGCTTGAAGTCAATGAACAACAATTCCAAGTTTAGTGCATGTTGTTGTGCTCTTTCCAATGCTTGTTTGACCACATGTATTGCATCTACCGTAGATTTTCCTTGCGTAAATCCACATTGGTATTGTCCTATTATATTTTTTATTACATATTTTAGTTTTTCGTGTATCATCGTTGTCAAAATCTTGAAGGCGGTGTTGAGCACGGTAATTCCTCGATAATTTTCGCATACTCCTTGGTATGCGCCTTTCTTGTGTATTATTACAATTTCACCTCCTTTCCAATCATGTGGCATGCGTTCTTCTTTCCATATCTGTTTAATCAGTACGTATATACTTTCACAGAATTCTTCTCCGCCGTATTTGAACAATTCCACGTTTATCCCGTCTTTGCCTGACTTTTTTCCGTTCTTACTTCTTAGTATTATTTCTTTTATTTCATCTCTATTTGGTTCTAGAATCATTTCCATTTCATTTTCTTCTTGCTCGTTTTCTTCGGTTATATATTCTTCCTGTATTTGTTCGTTTAAGAGGTGTATGAAATGTACCTCCCATATAATAATGTACTGTTTTTCTTCTTTATAACTTCTGTTCTGTATTTTGATCTTATTGTAAAACTATTTTGTGTTAACCTTCCGACCTTCTGTTTCTATTTCTCCAATTAGTTCATCTATCCACCACTATATACTGGAATTAAATCGGCAATCAGCTGTTTGGACAGCAGCCGGTGAAAGCCGCCCGAAGCGATCAAAGACACAACAGTTGGTTGGGAAGATTTAGGCATCTGTATTTTGGAATGCGCATGGAATAATTATTATATAAAGTTACTGGCGCATTTCAAAGCAGAAATCGCAAAGAAACGGTCCCAAATGAACAAGAAAAAAGTTTTCTTTCATCAAAGTAATGCACCGAGTCACAAATCAATGGTTACGATGGCAAAATTGAATGAATTAAAGTTCGAATTGCTTCTTCATCCACCGGATTTTCCGGATTTGGCCCCCAGCGACTATTATCTATTCGCAGAACTCAAAACAATGCTCAAGGGAAAGAGATTTGGCTCCAATAAAAAAGTTATTTCGGATAGTAGACAGTAATAGCAATAGACAAAATCGAATATATTAATAAAACGTTAGATTTTTTCAAAACAGGAAATTACGAAATTTTAAATAAAGATCCAACAAATATTTTTCAAAAAGAAATAAAACATCAAATTGAACAGGCTACAGGTATCATTCACGATAAAGATAATCCCCAAATCCCACAACTTTATTCACTGATAAAACTACACAAACCTGACCATTTAATCAAACCAGTTGTATCCTGTATGTCTGCTCCAGCATATAAGACGTCATCCTTTTTAATTGATTTAATCAAATATCATAGCAAATTTGAACCTAAATACAGTATCAAAAACTCATACGAACTCGGAGATAAAGTTAAGAATATAATAATACCAGATAATTCTAAATTAGTTTCTTTCGATGTCAAAAACTTACTTCCAAGTGTTCGCCCAGACGAAACAATAATTTTAATAGAGAACCTATTAACAAAAAATAAAGTAAATGAAGTTATAAAAATAGACAATTAATTTATTAAGAATTTGCCTAAGACAAAATTATTTTTCATTTAAGAATAAATTCTACAATAGTAAGGAAGGGTTAATTATGGGGAGTCCATTATGCCCATTACTTGCCGAAATTTTCATGGACAGTATTGAAACAATGATATTTAACAACCATAATAACAATAGTAATAATTTTCTATAGTGGTATCGATACGCAGACGATATAATTGTATGCTTTGCAGGAACGGACAGACAATTAACTCACTTTTTACAGTTTTTCCTAGACTTAACAATCAGTAAAACCAGGAAAAAACATAAATTTGCAATATATCACAAACCCTGTCATACAGATACCATAATTCACAATAGTTCTCACCACCCCAACCATCATAAACTCGCGGCCTGTCATAGCTTTATACACAGACTGGCGAATATCCCCTTATCAGAATACAATTTTACTAAAGAATTAAACTATACAGGGTTACAGGGAAAGTCGTCCTAGATAATTAAGGACGTTATAGTTTAGGTCGTTTCTGACCGATTTGACTCTATGACATGATGTCCTAAACTTAACCGTTTTCGAGATATTGAAGTTTAAAGATTTTCTAAAAAAAAACATGTTTTTTTTTGCTTTTATATCGATTTTTTTTATTAGAGGTTCTCGAGTGCGATTTTTTGGTTATTTTTAGTTAGTCTGTATGTCAAGTATCAAAAATCATCAAAAAAATTTGAACTAGTTACTAACAGTTTCAAATGGCAGCTTGTTAATGTTTCTAAATTACGAATTTTTACCAAGTGTTTCCTACTTTAAATCAATAAAGAGAAAAAAAAAATGTATGGAAGTTATTCTGCAAATTATTTTAAAAACTTTTACGTCTTTTTAGCTATCTAAAACGGTATAATATCTACTGGATCTATTGAAAATTCTAAAAAAATGAGATTTCAATAGGCCCAAATGTAGAGTAACATAATAATAGAATTTAGATACTACCAATTACCGGTTTACAACCTGCACCTTCAAACAATAAAAAGGGTTGGGTAAGCATTTTTTTCCGTTCGGGGTACTCTCTGTGCGAGTGACATTTTCTGTTCACTAAACATTATTGAATGATTTTTAGTCTGCTCATGCGATTCGTCCGTGGTAGATGTGCTATACCGTGCTTTTCAAAAATATCTGTATTTCATCTTCTGACTGTGTGAATTGGCTCGTAACTGGATTTTGATCTCTGCTTGTGAATATGGCAACGTATACCAACGAGGAATATGCTGACATCCTAATGTGTTACGGATTTTGCGAAGGAGTGTCGTCGCATGCACGTGATGAATACATACTGCGATATCCTACTCGTCGTGTACCTGATGTTAGCGTATTTGATGGAACTTATCGAAGACTACGAGAAACTGGTTCCGTACAAAGACAGCGGACTGACATGGGACGACCACGTATCTTTGACGAAGACGAAGAAAACGAAATACGACGTCTCTTTGAGGTGGACCCAACCACATCTACAAATGTTGTCGCACAACAGCTTGGTATTTCGCAGTGGAAGGTATGGTTTGTAATGCATACTGTTGGGCAACACCCTTACCACTATACGCCCGTACAAGTCATTGAAGAAGAGGATCCGTTGCGACGATTAGAATTCTGCAGATTTATGCTCAATACCGATGTCGAAGATGCATCTTTTTTTAAGAAAATACTATGGACTGACGAGTCGAAATTCGACAAAGACCGTCTTACAAACTACCACAATGCCCACTATTGGGCTTCTAAAGAGGAAGGCAACCCAAACAAAAAAAGAACGAAAGGATCACAAACAAGATTCAGCTTAAATGTGTGGATGGGGGTAATTTCAAATTATTTGGTTGGGCCATTCTTCCTGCCAGATAATTTGAATGGCGAGGAATACGACAATTTTTTGCGGAATGATTTTACCTAATTTGATGAAAGACCTACCTATTGGTTTGAGACAAAACATGTACTTTCAACACGATGGCTGCCCAGCTCACTACAGAGGAAGTGTTCGTGCATGGCTCAATGACAATTATCCCAACAAATGGATTGGAAGAGGCGGACCCATACCTTGGCCGGCGAGAAGCCCAGACCTAACACCGATGGATTTTTATGTGTGGGGTCACATGAAAAGTCTCGTATACGACCAGATGACTCCTATCGAAAACGTGGATGTCCTAAGACAAAAAAATAATTGATGCGGCTGACGAAATGAGGCGGCACCTCACAACCAGCGTTTGTGAAAAGTAATTTAAGAAAAAGAATGAGAATTTGTGTTAGAAATAGGGGCGACCATATAGAACATGAATTATAATTATATAAAAATATTAAATTGAAAGGTTTTTTGTTTTATTTGTGTATTTTTCGTATTTTCATCTAGAACTAAAAATTTACCTTTTGCTACCCGAGCCCGCTTTAGGTGTCATTCTGTGTACAGTTTTCTGATTAAACTCCTAGTATTATACCTTTTTTGATAGCTAAAAAGACGTAAAAGTTTTTAAAAATAATTTGCAGAATAACTTCCATACATTTTTTTTCTCTTTTATTGATTTAAAGTAGGAAACACTTGGTAAAAATTCGTAATTTAGAAACATTAACAAACCGCCATTTGAAACTGTTAGTAACTAGTTCAAATTTTTTTGATGATTTTTGATACTTGACATACAGACTAACTAAAAAATAACCAAAAAATCGCACTCGAGAACCTCTAACAAAAAAAAATCGATATTAAAGAAAAAAATCATGTTTTTTTAGAAAATCTTTAAACTTCAATATCTCGAAAACGGTTAAGTTTAGGACATCATGTCATAGAGTCAAATCGGTCAGAGACGACCTAAACTATAACATCCTTAATTATCTAGGACGATTTTCCCTGTAACCCTGTATAAAACAAGTATCCGTTAACAACTTAGAACACTTAAAAACAAGGCAATCTCAGAAATATACCCATGTTTTAAGGACAGGAAAACCACATTTAAATGTTTAACCTATTTCGGCAAACCAACTAGATGGAAGATATTTAAATCAAAAAAATATCAACATAGCTTATAAGACAAACAATACTATAGGGAAATATCTCAAAAACAACAAACCGCAAATCAATAAAGATAATAAATCAGGGGTATATCAATTTACATGTGGGTTATGTCCTAAAGCATACATAGGACAAACTGGACGTACATTTATACAAAGAATTACAGAACACGAAAAAGTTTCATCCATAAAAAGTCTAATTCAACATATGCTAATCATCTTTTAACAGAGAATCACACGTTTAATAAGAATTTCCAAATTTTACATACCCAACAAAAAGGTTTAAAACTAAACCTTTTAGAGACAAAAATGCAAATATATCAATTAAGGACTACAGGTACTTTGCTCAACGACCAGGTAGATTTAAACAATCCACCATTATTGAATTTATTCTCCTAATACTATGTCTGTGTGGGTTTTCCAATATTATCAATATAATTTAAATAGGTGTAATATTATAATTAAGAAATAATATAAATTGTAAATATTAAACCTAACTTAACAGTGTAAAATGTAGATCCGAAAAGAAGCTGCATCGACAGCGAAACGCGTCATCACAATTATAAATAAACCAGTGGAAATTGACTAAAAAACAGTCTTCTATAATATATATAAAATGTAATGTCTCTCTGTCTGTCCGTGTAGTGCGCTTACCCCTCGAGAACCACTTATCCGATTTACGTGATTTTTTAAATTCATACATATGTCCTCTAACCAGGTTATAGATATATATTTTATTACATCTATAATATACATAAAATGCATCGTATCTCTGTCTGTCTGTCCGTTAGTGCGCTTATCACTGGAGAACCACTTATCCGATTTACATACTTTTTTTTTTAAACATACATATGTTCTCTGGCCAGGTTATAGGCTATATTTTATTACGATAGGTAGCATAAGGTATGAGCAGTGACGATAATAGTGAAGGAAGTACAATATTATGTAGCAGAGAATATCTATAATCTATAATATATATAAAATGCAATGACCCTCTGTCTGTCTGTCGGTCCATTAGTGTGTTTATCACGCGAGAACCACTTATCCGATTTACGTGTTTTTTTTTTTAAATTCATACATATATTTTTTGGCCAGGTTATATAATAATAATAATCTATACCTATAATATATATAAAATGCAACGCAAGATAAGGGGAAACTGATGGCAGATATTTTATTACGTTAGATAACCGGCGTTAGTAAATTTCACACCAAGACTACCTGGGCCCTTAATACAACAGGTAATTCCACACTAACCTTATAAGGGTGCTTAAATCTTACAGGTAATTTCCACACCAAGCAAATATAATTATGCTTTATTCAACTAAATAAAATTGGATGGACTTCTTTTAAATCAGTTTTTATTGAAAATTTTAGATATTTGTAAAAATATATGTTTTTATTTCATAGTAGAATAA
>CM032451.1:22175896-22210896 GCA_019049505.1 Pachyrhynchus sulphureomaculatus
ATTTACGGATGGGAAGTCCTGTATTGATCACATATATACAGTCAAGCAATTGATGGAAAAGAAACGAGCCAAAAACAGAGAAATCCACATATTCGTATCCAAGAAAACAGGAGATTATCACGAAGATATGAATTCCGAGGTATTTGAAGGTTGGTTTTCGCAGATGATAGACTTAATACCAGAAGGTTCTGTTATTGTAATAGATAACGTAAGATATCAGTCTAAAAAAATTAGAACGAGTTCCAACCTTGGGTTGGCTGAAAAAGGACATCTAATCTTGGATGAGCCAGGAAAATATTTCATTTCTAAAAGACAGCATTAAGAAAGAAATATTAGAACTTGTAAAACTTGGAGTTCTCAGATATACACGTACACAAGTTTCGTCATCGACTAAATGGCAAAAAACGTAATATTACTGTCTATCGTCTGCCATCATATTATTGCGAGCTCAATCCGATAGAACTTATATGGGCACAGGTTAAAGGTGAAATCGCCAGAAATAATACGACCTATAAATTAGCAGATGTCAAAACCTTTTTCAGAATGCCATATCTAATGAAGAAAATCTAACAGAAAATTGGCGTCGAGCATATATTGAGGGTGGAAGATAAAATGTGGATTGTGGACATAACAGTGGATGCCATTGTTGAACCTTCAATTATACATGTAAATTTAAATGAGTCGAACAATGATAGTTTTTCAAGCATGTCGGAGATAGAAGATTGGTAATACTTTTTTCATTGTTGTTTGACTTCCTCATTTGTATATTTTTTAATTAATAATGTTTCATTATAAAATGTTTTTTTTTCTAATAAATGTTTAAACATTATAAAACTATTTCATTCATACTATTCGCAAATAATACATATCCGCCCAGGCGCACCTCCACTGGCCAGAACTATTTCAGACTATTTTGCCCCAATTAACAAAAAAAGGATCGTTTTCCTAAGAGATTGCAAATGCCAGATGGTATTCTCTGGGGCCCTTAATAAATGCTATCTGGTTCCAGTAGAGTTTGCTAATAATCCGCAGATCCTTTCCATATAGGTCTTTCAGAGTTCTGACCATTTTGTGATGTCAGACTCTAACAAAGGCCTTTTGGTAGTCGATCAGGCACAGATATACGTCACAATTGATGTCTCTACATCGCTGAATCAAAAAATGCATCGAAAATAAGGCCTCTCTGGTTCCCATGGCGTCACGAAAGCCGAATTGTGTAGCTCACATGTTTTTTTCACACAATTTGTATATTCTTTTGTTAATGATTTTCAAAAATGATTTAAAAGGTGACTTATAAGGCTAATTGTTCGATATTTATTTATTTATTTATTTTAACGGACAAGCCAATTACAATAGTAATATAAAAACAAAATTACAATAGTAATATAAAGACAAAATAATGGTAAAACACAATGCACATATACAATTCATAACGTAAAAAGGAGAAAAAAACAAGCATTACAACAGTTTAACACCTCAGATCCCGATCGCGCTTACAAGCGTTTAAAATTCGCTAACACTACAACTAAAGGGATCAAGGCTGTACGTATTAAATAATCGGCACATTCTCGTGAGAGGACCGTAATAGCCATAATCAGCACTGTGAAATGGAATACTGAGCAGTACACTGCCACGAGTCCTATGAATAGTATTAAGTTGGACGCTCTCCAAAAGTGGTGGACAGGAAATAAAGCTATTCAGGAGTTTATATAGGAATAAAACATCTACAAGATCCCTACGCTTCTCCAAAGTAGCCACATCAAAAGCGTTCATAATCACCCCATAGTCAATATGAAAACTTGCATCCTTATAAATATTTATTCCAGCTTTAAAAAACTAAAGTTCGTAGAAATCTACGCTGCACTGACTCAATCTCAGCAATATGACACTGGTAAGATGGTGACCACACTACCGAAGCATACTCCAAACCAGAGCGGACCATTGAAAAATACAATACTCTAAACGTGCTAGCCGACAATTGCTTACTATATCTGGTAACAAAATCAAGATTTCTGAGACCCAGTCTCAGAATATTATTAATTTGGCCACGAAAATTAAGTTGACTTTCCAAAAGCACACCCAAATCACGAATCTCCGATACCGACTCAAGCAGGGCGCCGTTCAAACTATACCAATGACGCTCAATATTCCGCTTCCTACCAAAGGAAATGCAGAAACACTTTTTAACATTTAGACTTAAGCTATTTCTTTCTGACGAGCGATAAAGTCGATTCAGATCTTCCTGCAGACGCGTAACATCGTTTACACTTTCTATTCCTCCGTACAATTTGAGGTCATCCGCAAATAAAAGATATTCAGAATGGTTGAACATCTCACCAATATCATTAATGAACAAATTAAAAAGGAGAGGCCCACAGTGTGAACCCTGCGGGACACCTGAACATACCGATATGTTTCTTGAAATATGATTTAATATACACAGGCTCCGTTCAGTCAAAAAACTCTTGATCCACCTAGTCACGTTCGTACCGAATCCCAGGGCTAGAAGCTTTCCCACCAAAAGCTCATGATTAACCCTGTCAAACGCCTTCGAGAAATTAGTGTATACAGCATCAACCTGCATACCTCTCCCAAACGCGCTCAACAGATACTGCTCGTAACTTAGTAAGTTTGTGATTGTGGATCTTCCCTGAGAAAAGCCGTGCTGCTCGTATCTCATAAAGTTCCTACAAATCCATGAAAGTTGATCCGCGACAAGCTTATCAAAGAGCTTCGGTATAGCCGACTGAATACAAATACCCCTGTAATTGGTTATATCCTCACGATTTCCCGATTTATAAATAGGTGTCAAAAAGCTAGTCTTCCAATATTGCGGAAAAACGCAGGAGTCCAACGACAAACAGAAAATACAGTGTAGTGGTCTGCTCAGGAAAAACACACATTGTCTCAGGAATGCTGATAGAATCCCATCTGGGCCATGAGAATAACTCATCTTAAGCTGATTAATGCCTTCAAATATTGTCCGCATTTTTTAGCGCCTGCATGTTCTATTAAACGTCCATTTGATTTCGTTCTCTGTTCACCAGTTAATTCTTTGATTTTTCGATATATTAAAGCTGTCTTGCTTTCTCTGCAACTCTTTACATCTTTCACCATTCCACCTATCTTTAGCTGTTCGAATTTCTTTCTGTATTTTTGTGTGTAGTCTGCTATATTCTCTTTTGTTATCTCTGTTTTTGTGTAACCGTCTTTCCTCCTTTAGTCTTAGAATGTCATCTGTTATCTATTCCTTCCTTTTATGTGTTTGTTTCATAGTTAGATACTTATTTTTTAGCCCCTTATTATTTCATTTACCTTTTCTATGTCAGATTCTATGTCTTCGTTTAGATCTGTGTCTCGGAGTTCTTTATTAAGATCTTTTTTAATTACGTTTGTTACAGTTTCATCTTTAAGTTGTCGCACATCGTATATCTTTTTCTGTTATCTTTTTAACTTTTTCAAGGTAATGCTTAGAACCTCCACCAGGGCATTGTGACTGAAGCCCACTAATATATTAAATAATTAATTAATTGACTGTCGTCCCTCACACTTTAATTATTTAAAACTCAAAGGAACTAAATAAATCGCAAAACAAGACATTTTGACGCATACAATAATAGGAAACCTTTTTTTTTTCTTTTTTTTTCTTTCGGAAAAAATAAACAGCCATGAAGGTTTTTCTTGGCGTGAGTGACCACGTTAATAAAACACCAATTCTTAATTAGTTGTTAATTAGCATAACGATTAATTATTATGTTATTAATAAACTGCGAACAAAAGTAATTAGTCAGGTGGTTATTAAAAAAGAACGTTGAAAACCACATGAATTGCGAAGCGTGTGATACCGAAGATAATAGACACATGAGCAAGACACACAAGGATAAACTGTTCATAAGTTGAGGTCAACTGTTTCAAATTTCAAGTTGTTAGCTTAAGAGGTTCGTAAGGAATCGTACGGCTGCGAGACAAGCGAGCAAACATAACACGTAGGCTGAAAAGTTTTTAGTCTGACACATAGATGTCGCCCTTTTCAAAAAATCCATATGATTTTTAGGAAGTATCAACCTTTAAACGATACGTGTCGAAATTTCATGACATTTCGATTATTAGTTTATAAGTTACAGTGGTTTTATTGACGATACTTTTGATATTTTCAAACACTGTTCTTTGATGGCTTGATAAGTATTACGGGGACTCTGCTCCTGGAAAATTGCTGCTGGTATGCTGAATTTAAACGCGGTCGTACAGATACAAATGATGCTGAACGCTTTGGACGTGGTTACACCGTAAAACATCAAAAAAATCACAAAATTGTTTTGGATGACCGTGAAGTAAAATTGCGTGAGATAGCTGACACTCTAAAAGATATTAAAAAAACGTTTTAGTCATATTTTGCATGAATATTTAAGCATGAGAAAGCTCTGTTCGAAATGGATTCCGCGTTTGCTCACAGTGGACCAAAAACAACAACGTGTTGATGATTCTGCGCACTGTTTGGACCTGTTTAAGCGCAATAAAAAGGATTTTTTCATGCGATCTATGACAACGGATGAAACATGGATCCACCACTATATAAATAAATAAATAAATGGCGTGGAAACACCCCTCTTGTGGTAGGGCCACCCTTTGGGTTCCTACATCTAGTTTATGGGTTGATCAGACCCGTTTTCCTTGTTATATTTCTCTGCTTAGATGTTTTCTGTTAGACGTCTTCTCCTTCCAGTTCGTAATCCCTGCCGCCTCCATGTCTTCCTTGATTTGCTGCAGCCATCCTATTCTCGGTCTACCTCTCCTTCTACGTCCTGGTTCCCATTGAAGTATTTCATATATTGGTGCTCCTGGGCCTGCTCTCCATGCGTACTCTAGCCAGTTAAATCTCTTATGTTTTATTTTTTTGACTATGTCCTCCTCCACTTCTTTCAAAATTTCTTGATTAGTCCTCCTTCTGTAGACTCCTTCACATATTCTTACTGGCCCTAGGATCGCTCTTAATACCTTTCGTTCAATTCTTCTCATGTCTTCCTCTTGTTTCTTTGTCATGCTTATAACTTCGGTAGCATACATTAGTTTTGGGAGTATTATTGTCTTGTATATCCTCATCTTACTGTGTCTTCCTATTACCTTACTACTTAACAATTTCTTATTGCTATGGAACAATTGGTTTGTATTATTAATATTTCCGTTACTTCCATTTCCTTGTTCCCATCCCAATACAGCGTCACTCCCAAATATTTAATCTTCTCTACTCTTTCGAAGGTATATTCGTTTATTCTAATCCTTTCCATTTCCTGAACATTCTGTTTTCCATTTTTCATTATTTGTCCCCATTTTTGCTCCTTCTACGCTTCTTTCTCTCACCATTTCCTTCATTATTTTCTGGTTCTTTGCAATAATTACTACATCGTCCTCATATGCCACTACCTAGCTGCCTCTTGTTCGTATTGAATCCTGATTTATATTCCTTAATACATATTGTAGTGTTAGGTTGAATAACGTTGCCGATAATGCATCTCCCTGTCTAACTGCTTTGTTAATTTCGAAATCTTATGTTCTTCCTTTCTGTGTTTTGACATTGGCGAATGTGCCTTTCAGTGTCATCATACATAGTCGTTTTATCTTGCTCGGTACTCCCAGTTCTTTTAGCACTCTATTTAATCCAGTTCTCTTAACGGAGTCAAATGGTTGCTTGAAATCAATGAACAACAATGCCAAGTTTAGTGCATGTTGTTGTGCTCTTTCCAATGCTTGTTTGACCACACGTATTGCATCTACCGTAGAGTTTCCTTGTGTAAATCCGCATTGGTATTGTCCTATTACATTTTTTATTACATATTTTAGTTTTTCGTGTATCATCGTTGTCAAAATCTTGTAGGCGGTGTTGAGCACGGTAATTCCTCGATAATTTTCGCATACTCGTTGGTCGCCTTTCTTGTGTATTATTATAATTTCACCTCCTTTCCAATCATGTGGCATGCGTTCTTCTTTCCATATCTGTTTAATTATTAGCAATTCCATGTTTATCCCGTCTTTGCCTGGCTTTTTTCCCTTCTTACTCCTTAGTATTATTTCTTTTATTTCATCTCTTGTTGGTTCTAGAAACATTTCCATTTTATTTTCTTCTTGCTCCTTTTTTCGGTTATGTATTCTTCCTGTATTTGTTCGTTTAAGAGGTGCTTGAAATGTTCCTCCCATATAATAATATACTGTTTTTCTACCTCTATTATTTTTCCCTCTCTGTCTTTCACTCCTTTGACTTTTCCTTTATAAGTTCTGTTCCGCATTTTGATCTTATTGTAAAAACTGTTTTGTGTTAACATTCCGACCTTCTGTTTCTATTTCTCCAATTTGTTCATGTATTCACCACTATAAACTGGACTTAAATCGGCAATCAGCTGTGTGGACAACAGCCGGTGAAAGCCGCCCGGTGCGATCAAAGACACAACAGTTGGCTGGGGAGGTTTTGGCCTCTATATTTTGAGATGCGCATGGAATAATTTTCATCGACTGTGCTGAGGAGGGAAAAACCATCAATAGCGAATATTATATAAAGTTATTGGTGCATTTAAAGGCAGAAATCGCAAAGAAACGACCCCAAATGAACAAGGAAAAGTTCTTTTTCATCAAGATAATGCACCGAGTCACAAGTCAATGGTTACGATGGCAAAATTAAATAAATTAAAGTTCGAATTGTTTCCTCATCCACCGTATTTTCCGGATTTGGCCCCCAGGGTCTATTATCTATTCGCAGACCTCATAAAAATGCTCGCGGGAAAGAGATTTGGCTCCAAAGAAAAAGTTATTTCGGATAGTAGACAATAATAGACAAAATCGATTATATTAATAAAACGTTAGATTTTTTCAAAACAGGAAATTACGAAATTTTAAATAGAGATCCAACAAATATTTTTCAAAAAGAAATAAAATATCAAATTGAACAGGCTAAAGGTATCATTCACGATAAAGATAAATTTAAATTGATAAATATGAATCCCCAAATCCCACAACTTTATTCACTGATAAAACTACACAAACCAGTTGTATCCTGTATGTCTGCTCCAGCATCGTCATCCTTTTTAAATGATTTAATCAAATATCATAGCAAATTTGAACCTAATTACAGTATCAAAAACTCGTGGATAAAGTTAAGAATATAATAATTCCAGATAATTCTAAATTAGTTTCTTTCGATGTCAAAAACTTATTTCCAAGTGTTCCTCCAGACAAAACAATAATTTTAATAGAGAACCGGACCTATTAACAAAAAATAAAGTAAATGGAGTTATAAAAATGGACATAATTAATTTATTAAGAACTTGCCTAAGACAAAATTATTTTTCATTTAACAATAAATTCTACAATAGTAAGGAAGGGTTAATTATAGGGAGTCCATTAAGCCCATTACTTGCCGAAATTTTCATGGACAGTATTGAAACAATGATATTTAACAACCTTAATAACAATAGTAATAATTGTCTATACTGGTATCGATACGTAGACGATATAATTGTATGCTTTACAGGAACGGGCAGACAATTAACTCACTTTTTACAGAACATTAATTCTTTACATAGAAATATCAGTTTTACGATGGAAGAAGAAATCGAAGGGAAAATCAACTTCCTAGACTTAAAAATCAGTAAAACCAGGAAAAAACATGAATTTGCAATATATCACAAACCCTGTCATACAGATACCACAATTCACAATAGTTCTCATCACCCCAATCATCATAAACTCGCGGCCTATCATAGCTTTATACACAGACTAACTGATATCCCCTTATCAGAATACAATTTTACAAAAAAAATTAAACTACATAAAACAAGTAGCCGTTAACAACTTAGAAAACTTAGAAACAAGGCAATCTCAGAAATATACCCATGTTTTAAGGACAGAAAAACCACATTTAAATGCTTAACCTATTTCGGCAAACCAACAGAAAAACTGGGGAAAAATTTTTAAATCAAAAAAATATTGACATAACTTATAAGACAAACAATACTGTAGAGAAATATCTCAAAAACTATAAACCGCAAATCAGTAAAGATAATAAATCAGGGGTATATCAATTAACATTTGGGTCATGTCCTAAAGCATACATAGGACAAACTGGACGAACATTTATACAAAGAAATACAAAACACGAAAAAAGGTCCGTCCATAGAAAGTTTAATTCAACATATGCTAATCATCTTTTAACAGAAAATCACAGGGTTAATAAGAATTTCAAAATTTTACACACTCAATAAAAAGGTTTTAAAACTAAACCTTTTAGAGACAAAAATGCAAATCAATCAATTAAGGACTACAGGTACTTTGCTCAACGACCAGACAGATTTAAACAATTCATCATTATTGAATTTATTCTCCTCATACCATGTCTGTGTGGGTTTTCAAATACTATCAATATAATTTAAATAGGTGTAATATTATAATTAAGAAATAATATAAAATTGTAAACATTAAACTCGACTTGACAGTGTAAAATGTAGATCCGAAGAAGCTGCATCGACAGCGAAACGCACAATTATAAATAAACCAGTGGAAATTGACTAAAAACAGTCTTTTATTATATATTTGAAAAAGTTATTACCGAAACTGACAAAGACAAATCCTTCTACAAGAAAAGTATAGAAATGTTAGAAAAGTGTCGGACTGATTGTATCGCTCTTGAAGAAGACTATATTGATGAATAAAGTAGAATTTTTAAAAAAAAAAATGTGTTTTAAGTAGCTAGACCAAAAACTTTTCAACCTACATGTTACAGTAAGCAGTCAAATGGAATATCCTTCAAAAAAAATTATGCTTTTTTTTCAAATTGAAGTCATCGAAAATAAAAAAAATCATGTGATCGTAAATTTCAGATATATGTGACACGTGATGAGTTAATCGAAATCAAAATTAGACCGTGTCGGTTAGTGATCTAAAAAAATAATGTAAGATTTCGCAATATGATGAACAAAAGCCCAAATAATATTTAAAAAAAACATACGTTGTTTTTTTAAGTAAATACAAAAATACCGTTTGTAAATAAGATCTTGTCTATTGATATTAGATACAATTAGCAGTCATACGTTAAAGTCAACAAAGTGGGAAATTGTTTCAAATTAAGTAAATATTGTGTGGAAATTTTACGACAATATTTTTTACTTAGCACACTGTATTAAATTAAAATAAATTTGATAATTTGTCGTAAAAAGTGATTTTCCTATCCATTATTCTCTAACTACTATCATCCATATAACACGTAGGCCGAAAAGTTTTTGGTCTGACACACAGATGTCGCCCTTTTCAAAAATCCATATGATTTTTAGGAAGTTCCAACCTTCAAACGATACATGTCGAAATTTCAAGACATTTCGACGATTAGTTTACAAGTTACAGTGGTTTTAGTGATGTTACTTTGGATATTTTCAAAACAATCGAAAAAATCGAATTTTGTGTGTTTTTTGATGGAAAAAAATACCGTTTAAGCAAAGCAATGGCTTGGTAAGTGTTACGGGACTCTACCCCTGGAACGCCTGACCGGTGCGGCGAAAAAATATCTCGTAATGTATCTACCATGTTCCGGAAGTTTTCTGATTGACTTATTATTAACTATTCAAAGACGGTATGTCTGGAGGTCTCAACAATAAAGAGCTGCCCCTTCCTATTTTTTTCCAGTTCGAGGGACATTTGCTTTGTCCTCAAGAGACTATCAATTTCCTGGCTCTGAACATTGATTCTTGTCTTAAGCAGAGTGAACATATTGATGGGGTGTGCTCTAGGCTCAACAAGGCGTTTTATATTATTAACTCCTTAAAAAATTCTTTAAAGGATAAAAACATTCTAATTAATGTTTACTATGCGTTCATACATGCAGCACTGTCCTATAATATAATAATATGGAGACAAGCAATGGATATTCATAGGGTAACGCTTTGGACACCCAAATGAGGTGTTTACACCGTAAAACATCAAAAAAATCCACAAAATTGTTTTGGATAACCGTGAAGTGAAATTGCGTGAGATAGCTGACACTCTAAAGATATCAAAAGAACGTTCTGGTCATATTTTGAACTAACCTGAACATTTAAGCATCAGAAAGCCCTGTTCGAAATGGGTACCGCGTTTACTCACAGTAGACTAAAAACAACAACGTCTTGTTGATTCTGAGCGCTGTTCGGACCTGTTTAAGCGCAATAAAAAGGATTTTTTCATGCGATATGTGACAATGGATGAAACACTGATCCACCACTACACACCAGAATCAAATTGGCAGTCAGTTGAGTGAACAGCAGCCGGCGAAAGCTGCCCGAAGCGACCAAAGACACAACAGTCGGCTGGGAAGCTTTTGGTCTCTGTATTTTGGGACGCATATGGAATAATTTCCATCGACTTTTCTGAGAAGTGATAAAACCATCAATAGGGAATATTATATAAAGTTATTAGTGCATTTGAAGGCAGATCTCGCAAAGAAATGGCCCCAGATGAACAAGAAAAAACTGCTTTTTCATCGAGACAATGCACAGTGCCACAAATCAATGGTTACGATGACAAAATTGCATGAATCGAAGTTCAAATTGCTTCCTCATCCACTGTATTCTCCAGATTTGGTCCCCAGCGACCATTATCTATTCGTAGACCTAAAATAATGCTCGCGAGAAAGAGATTTGGCTCCAATGATAAAGTTATCGCCGAAACTGAGGCCTATTTTAAAAGCAAAAACAAATCCTTATACAAGAGAGGAATAGAAATGTGAGAAAAGGGTTAGACTGATTGACTACATTTTAAGTCCCTAATTTTCTTAGGATAGTTAATCTTAAACTATTCAATGCCATATATAATATACATGATACGAAGCTTATTTTAAAGTAAGTACCGTTTTGCCCATTTTCAACATAATTTCTACTTATATTAAGGTACTTGTCGTATCCTAAAAGCAGCTTCAGTATTTCACCCTCATAGAAATCTGACATCTGATTTGCTAACCACTGCAGAACGGCCGTTTTAGCGTCGTCGTCGGTATCATCGCGCTGATCGCCAAGGTGCTTGTTTAAGTGCAGGGACAAAGCGCACATTATTTTTCGGGTTAAAATTGTTTGCTTGAACTTCACTCTGTTGGGTGGTGTTGAATGCCTCCATTCCATGAACTGTTGTTTTGATTCCGGTGTAACGTGAGCACTAGTGACAATTTGGCTTAACAACTGATGACCTCTCGAGGAGAGTCAAAGCACTGACTAAACGATTGGTTTTATGCACCTTAGTTAGCATTTTTGGTGGCCAGCGCCAGTACCACTCACGATAATTTAGGCTTCTGCCACAATTTTATATTTCTTAAAAGCTGAGGAAATCCATCAGATAATGATAAAATCGTAAAGCATCTGTTTTGTCGCACTTTTTCATCAATTTTACGCATCAGGTCATCATTAATGACGAACGGTCGCTCACTTCGTCACTCATCGTGAGCGTTTGCGTTTGAAATGCTCTAACCCATTTTCTTATCATTCTATCGCTTCTAGCGTTTTCGTCATGCACTTCACGAATCTGTCGATGAATTTCAGTCTCTTGCACGTCTCTTGCATTTAAGAAACGAATTGGAGCGCGTATTTCACAATCCGCGGGATTTTCAATAATCTAAAGCATTTTAAACACGCACAAACAAACGTAAACTCGGACGAATGCTTCCGTAAGGGCACAGTTCAAAACGGTACTTACTGAAAAAAAACGCGCCTCTCTTAATTACTAACCGGTTTTACGTCGTCTATCTCTATTACTACAAAACAATTATTGCTACTACACCAAATACTTTATTTTCACATTCGACGTGTGTTTCGCTAACCATGTTAGCATCATCAGAGCGATAATTGACTCTTGATGATGCTAACATGGCTAGCAAAACGCACGTCGAGAGCAAAAATAAAGTGTTTGGTGTACTGGGACTGTATAGTCTTATTGTGTCAAAAATTCTAAAATCGCAACGTAGTCTACATCTATCATGATTCAGTCCAGTACAGCAAGCTAAGAAAATTGACATAGTAATCAATATTCAAGGGCTCAGCTACGAAGTTATCTACCTAGTAATGAAAATGACGTCAAATTGCTTGGTTGCCAAAATACTGCTAGTGTTCCTTCACAACGAGCTAGGTAACTGAAAATAAATACTCTATTTGGATCCTAACATCCCTCTATGAGTCAACTTATCGGTTAAATTGTATTAAAAATCTATGTGAGATAGTCCGTATTCTCAGCAAGTTATCCCCAAAACTTGAGGCCCCCTGAGGAAGGATAGTTTAGTAAAGTAAGCTATCAGTGCGAAGCCCCGAAAACGTTGCCAAATCGAAAACGGACGTTCTCAAGACCTTCAACTGTGCGTGGCGAAGATTCTGGGGACCCCCCTGGCGTACTTATGTTACCTGGGTAAATGAACTGTATAAAAGTAATTAGACGGTTATAAAAAGTCAACCAATTATCGACACTTAAACCGCGCTGAGGTATACCGCTAACAATATAGTTTTTTTTTTTTATCAAATATTAGTTTTAAATTAAGTTAATCACGGATTTTTAGACAAATAGAAAATAGTTCATCATCATCCATCCATAGTCGGATGTAAGCCTCTCCAAGTTGTCTCCACTGAGCTCTGTTCTTTGCTTTTTGTACCCATTCGTGTTCTGCTAATCTTTTTATATCGCCCGTCCATCTTGTCTGTGGTCCATCTCTGCATCTTTTTTGTTCGACCATAAGGCGTGACCACCTGTTATAATTCATCCGTGCGATATGCCCAGCCCAATTCCACCTTAGTATACCAAATAATTAGAGGTTTAAATTTTCAGGCAAACCAAAATAATGATAGACATAGAATCATACAATAGGCAGAATCTCAAAGTTAAAATGTTCAAAACAATGTTGATATAGAATATAATTCCTTCCTTTCTCTCTCTCTCTATGTGTGTATATATATATATATATATATATATATATATATATATATATATATATATATATATATATATATATATATATATATGAAAAAAGCGGCTCAACAAAAGTAGAGATGGGCTGGCCACATAGCCAGACAGAACAACGACAGACAGGCCTACAAACTCACAATATGGCGCCCAAAAGAGAATAAGAGGAGTGTAGGAAGACGTCAGAAAAGGTGACGAGACGACATTCCGAACATAGTAGGAAAAAATTGGAACAAAACGGCTCTGTACAAGGAAAGCTGGAAAGAATTGGAAAAAGCCTACATCCACTAGTGATATATATATATATATATATATATATATATATATATATATATATATATATATATATATATATATATAACCGGAATGAGAGAAAAAGAGGTCCTGTAGAATTAACTATTTCCGAAGATGAGGTCAATGAAGCCATAACTAAACTGAGGACAGGTAAAAACAGCTGGAATCGACGAAATCACACCGAAAATGCTGAAAAGCCTGGAGGAAGAGGGAAGAACAGATTTCACCAACAAACAAGATCGTAAAAGAAAAAAGAGTACCCAAGGAATGGATCACTGGTATTATCCTGCCAATTCACAAAAAAGGAAACATAAAAGAAACTATAGAGGCACAACATTAATGAGGCTACCAGCCAAAGTACTCACTAGAATAATAGAAACAAGAATAAAAGACCAGTTAGAAAACTTTGTAGAAGAAACCCCCGTTTAGAAAAGGCAGGAGTACACAGGACCCCGCATTTATATTAAGGCAGAGTATAGAGAAGCGCATAAGTAAAAATAAAGAATTACATTCAACTTTCATCGACTGAGAAAAGGAATTCGATAAAGTAAGAGGAGAGGATGTATGGGAAAGCCTACAAAGATGTGGAGTAGACACAGAAATAATAGAAGTGATAAACAGAATGTACGATATAATATAGAGTAAGAATCGATAATGAAGAGTCAAGAGATTTCAAAAAAAAACAAGCGGCCTAAAACAAGGATGTGTGCTGAACCCTTTATTATTCGCAATAATACTAAACGAGGCAGTGAAGAGAGCCAAGCAGAAAATGAGACCGATGATTCTGGGATACTGGAGAATGCAAAAAATCGAAATATCAGAACTACTTTTTGCGGGCAATATGGCAATAATAGCAGATGCAGAAGAAAACTTACAGCACAACCTAAACAATCTAAACGAGGAGTTGAATAATAAAAATATGAGAATAAATAGACAGAAGACGAAATCGATGATAATAGGACAAGAGAATAAAAAACAAGACGTTAGAGTAAATGGACCGAGTATAGAACAAGTCGAAGGGTTCAAATACCTAGGATTAATAATAGAAGGAAACGGAAAACTGGAAAAAGAAATAAACGATAAAATAGCAAAAGTAGGAAGAATAAACGATGGTTTAAGAAAAACAATCCTTGAGAAAAGAGAAATGACAGCAGGTATAAAGATTTAGGTAGTTAAAAAAATAATAAACCACACATTACTGTACGGTAGTGAAACATGGACCCTCACAAGCAAGAACAACGCAACGGAAATGAGACTCCTGAGGAAAACAGATGGAAAATCAAGAAGGGACAAAATCAGGAACGAAGTATTCAGAAACAAATTCAAAATAAAACCAATAGTGACAAAAATGCATGACAGACAACTGGGATGGCTGGGACATATACACAGGATGACGGCAGAAAGACTAACAAAAAGAATATATGAGGCACGAGTCTAGGGCACAAATAGAAGAGGAAGACCCAGAAGAACATGGCAAGAGGACGCAAGGAAGACTGCCTAGGAGAGAAATATTCAGTGAAGTGAAATTAAGAACCTGACACAAAAAATAGAAAGGAGTGGAAGAGGCTGATCAAGTCAACTCCACAGTCTTTCACCTCACGGTAGGAAATAAGTAAGTAAAGTATATATATATATATATATATATATATATATATATATATATATATATATATATATATATATACATATATATATATATATATATATATATATATATATATATATATATATATATATATATATATATTTTCAATTTCTTGGGCTTTATGGTTCTTTTGTTTTAAGGATAGAGAAATTACATCATGTTCTAGTTAGAATTTATTGAAAACGTTTCGCCCGATTTTCAGGCTTAAAACTAACAAGTCCTAAATATAGAGCAGAAATAATAGAAAAAATAAAAACTACCTTAACCAACAACAATTATCCGGTAAAGTTAATTAACAAAATTTTAAAAACCAGAATTCACAAATTATATAATACTCTAGATAAACAACCAAAACAAAGAACAGCTACAACATACATATCCATGCCATATATTCAAGGACTTTCAGAAAAAATTAAAGCAGTCCTCAAAAAACATAATTTAACTGTTTGCCACAAAACGCATAACTCATTAAAACACCTTTTTACCCCCCTAAAATCCAAAACACCCCTACTGAAACAATATATTCTATTCCATGTCAAAACTGCAACGGCTGTTATATCGGCATGACTAAACAACATCTAGAAACTAGACTGAATGGCCATAAGTATGATAAGAATAACCCAACAGCTCTATCAAAACACGTTAAACAAACCAAACACTCGTTTGATTTTAAAAATACAAAAATCCTAAAAAAAGAGTCAAATTATTTTAAAAGATCAATGCATGAAATGATCTGTATTAATAAAGAGAAAAACAATATAAACGACAAAAGCGACGTTAGGGGTCTGAGTCATATTTATTTCGGACTCTTCTCATAGTAACTCAATAGCAGATAATAAATAAAAAAAATACATAAACAAACCAAAGGATGACTTTCGTTCCCTATACAGATCTAAAGTTATTTTAAAAAATGTGACCGTCTTAGTAACACCTTTTAAAGAATGTTAAGTGTGTCTTCGTTTCAACCCACACATGTAAGTTTTTATATATATTTTGAGTGTATTTTTATTATTTTCACCTTCTACATTGTATTATAAGTTTAAGAATTTTATATATTCATAATTAAAAAATTTGTGCGTCCTATTGAATATCCAAAACAGAAAATTTCAATTTTTAGATGAACTGAAGAAGCCTGAAAATCGGGCGAAACTTTTTCAATAAATTCTAACTAGAACATGATGTAATTTCTCTATCCTTAAAACAAAAGAACCATAAAGCCCAAGAAATTGAAAAAATATATATTCAATACTCCAAGGTTCAAGAAAGAATTCAATCCAATATATATATATATATATATATATATATATATATATATATTATATATATATATATATACCTGGTGTACAAGTATGAAATGCGAATTTTTTTTCTAAAGAAACATGTTAAATTCGGAAGAATGATAAAAAGTGCTTTCTTCAAAGTATGCTCCATCGGTTGATATACATTTTTCCCATGTTTCGGGCAATTTGTGAATACCACGCCAGTCTTCTTCCCCTTTTGCTGCGAACCATCCATCGAGCCATTTTTTCACATCTTCGTACGAACCAAAGCACTGCTCAGCAAGTGCGTGACCCATCGATGCAAACAAATGATAATAGGAAGGAGCCAAGTCTGGTGAGTAGGCCGCATGGGGTAGAACTTCCCAGCTGACATTGTGTTGCGTCTTTCGGTACTCTGGCCTTTTTTCAAGCAGCGAATGGTTCAAATCGGTCGATTGTTGTTGGTTGTTGGTTTAGTATTAACCGTTTCCCAGGTTTTAACAGCTCATAATAGACCACCCCCTCTGGTCCCACCAAACAGAGAGCATCGTCTTTCTGCCAAAGCGATTCGGTCTCTCGGTCGATGTGGATGGTGCGCCTGGGTCTACCCATGATTTTTTGCGCTTGAGATTCTCAAAATAAATCCACTTTTCATCCCCTGTAACTATACGATGCAAAAACGACTTCCTTTTGTACCGAGCGAGCAAAATGTCACACGTGTTTTTTGTGCTTTTCCATTTGCCTGTCGTTCAACTCATGTGGTACCCATCTACCGGCTTCTGAATCTTTCCCATCTCTCGTAGCCGATTGGAAACAGCTTGTTGACTAACGCCCAATTGCTCGACGAGTTTTTTTTTGGTGTTTTTGCGAATCATCTTCGTCCAACTATGCTTGCAATTCCACATCCTCGTATTTTTTTGGCGGTTTTCCACGTTTCTTGTCTGCAACATCAAAGTCACCACTTTTGAAACACCGAAACCATCGTTCACACGTATCTTGCGATGGAGCATGTTCACCAGAAGCTTGTCGAAGTAACCAGTATGATTCAACAACAGTTTTCTTTAAATGAAAACAAAAAATTAATGCTGTCCGCGAATGCTCTTTGTTCGGTATAAATTTCGACATATTGAAGACAACAACACAACACTATGCACACACTTTTCTAATTTATCACTCGTGCGCGTCTGACACTTGTTGATAACACAACAAAATGGCGCAGTGTCAAATCTTTATAGTACAAACTGCATTGGTGCACCATCTGTTATCTGAAATCCGCATTTCATACTTGTACACCTGGTATATGCTCTTTGTTCGGTATAAATTTCGACATATTGAACACAACACTATGCACACACTTTTCCAATATATCACTCATGGGCGTCTGACACTTGTTAATACACAAAAAAATGGCGCAGTGTCAAATCTTTATAGCACAAACTGCTTTGGTGCACCATTTGTTGTCCGCAATCCGCATTTTATACTTGTACACCTGGTATATATATATATATATATATATATATATATATATAAAAATCAATATTGATAAACTTCGAAAATTTCGACCTCTTAATGGAACCCTCACAAACAGCGTATACTATATTTTTGCTCCACATTTTTAAAACCTAAGTTACTTCAGCAAAAAATATCCTCGTTTTGTCCATTCTCTTTAATTATATCCTCCATGTTTCTTTTTATTGTTTTATCCTTATTCTTGTAGACCAATTATAGATATAAAATTTAATTTTTATTACGAATCCGCGTCCTTGCTTTTCATTTTTTAAAGACTCATTAATCGAGATTCTTAATTGATATACCTAGTAATAGTCATTTAATTATTGTGTAATAATTTGTAGGTAGTAGGGAGGGCAGCACATCGAAATATAAAAATATCGATTTGAAAAATTTTATATACGAGGTATATCCACAAAGTAAGTTCCGTTTCTATTTCTATCCGCGGCAGCGCTGCGATGGCAGTTCCAAGCATACGTGGCAGTTACTCTGACTCAAGCAGAAGAAATGTACGCCATTTTCAGATCGCTGCTGCCGAGTGTTCTTTGTAGTGCTTCTTTATGATGTTAGCCTTAATTGAAAATGCCGCCGCTTGTGAAATCAGATCTGTGATTCGTTTTCTAAATCCAAAGAAAGTTAAACCAAGTGAAATTTATCGGCAAATCGGCGAGGTTTACGGACAAACTGCTATGAGTGATTCAATGGTTAGAAGATGGGTCAGACAGTTCAATGAAGGACGTGATCAAGTACACGATAAAGAACGATGTGGACGCCCGTCTTTGGTTACTGATGAACTGGTTCACACAATTGAAGAGAAGCTTAAGCAAAACCGTAAGTTTACAATTAGTGCTCTTGCTATGGAATTTCCGCAAATCTCACGATCACTAATTCATGAAATTGTTAATGAAAAACTGAAATTTCGAAAACTTTGCTCACGTTGGGTACCCAAAATTCTTACTGAACAACACAAAAAACAAGGGATGGGCAGTGCACTTCAGTTTTTGACACGCTACAAGTAAGACGGTGATGATTTTCTTTCTCGGATAGTCACGGGGGATGAAACTTGGGTATCTTACAACACCCAAGAAACTAAACGGCAATCAATGGAATGGAGGCACACTTCGTCCCCAACGAAAGTTAAGCCTAAGCAAATCTTGACACCTCGAAAACTCATGTGCACCGTTTTTTTGGGACAGAAAAGGCATTTTGCTGATTGATTTCTTACCACGAGGCCAAACAATCAATGCACATGTTTTACTGCGAGACCATTAAGAAATTGCGCCGCGCAATACAGAACAAGCGCCAAGGATTACTGTCGAAAGGTGTTGTTTTTTTCCACGATAATGCCCGACCTCACACTGCGAATGTGACAAAAGAACTCCTACAGGAATTTGACTGGGACGTGTTTGATCATCCTCCGTACAGCCCGGACCTCGCTCCTAGCGACTTTCATCTCTTCTTACACCTAAAATCTTTCCTTGGTGGTCGACACTTCAACGATGATGACGAGCTGAAAGAACATGTTACCACATGGTTGAAAACACAGGCGGCAACCTTCTATGAAGAAGGCATACAAAAACTTGTGCCACGCTATGACAAGTGCCTACAAAATTTCGGAAGCTATGTAGAAAATTAGTTTAACAGTTGTAGATTTTTGTACAATAAATATTTTTTCTGTATCTGTACACGTTTTTTTATATAACCAAACGGAAGTTACCTTGTGGATATACCTCGTATATATATATATATATATATATATATATATATATATATATATATATATATATATATATATATATATACATATATATATATATATATATATATATATATATATATATATATATATATATATATATATAAATATATATATATATATATATATATATATATATATATATATATATATATATATATATATATATAGGGTGTTATGAAAATCACTTAATATATTAAAACCGGTAAATATTTTTAATAAAGAGACTTGCCAAATGAAATTGATTCAGATTGTGATAATAACTACTGTTGCGATGCTTAAAATTAAAAGTTTCTTATTCCATATTGTAATACATTAGAAGATTTTTATTTATTTATTTTTTTGTTTAAAACTGCATCTGTAGTCATAGAAATAAGCCGTATTTGAAATATGGTGTTTAAAAGCGATTATTTACCAAAGAAAACAACATAGATTAACTACCCCAAGCTGAAATTTTTCACATTCACTGATAATTACTAACTTTTAAAATAGCTCCTACAATAAAATATTAGAAAAAAATAGTATAAAGATATTTTTTCCAGATTTTTTTTTTATTAGCGTGAGAATTTATTAAAAATTGTGTAGTGCGAAACAGGTTAATTTGAAAGTCTACGTTCACCGCTCAAATATTAATCGATATTACTTGTCTTCAGAGTCTAAAAAAAAATTAAAATATAGCTTCTGGAAGAGGAGACTTTCAGCTTTCCGATGATACTAGTAGTTTTTATTTTTGTTGTCTTATAACTTGTAAAATTTAAAATGAAATTTTTGTTTGAGTGATTTTAACGTGCATGCAATAAATTACAAATATTTAATAAAATATAGTATTGATTGAAAATTCTTGTACATATATCATTATTATACTTTAAGCTTCAATATATTCTTCTTCTTCACGTACCTTGTCAGCTGCAAACGTTGGCTATTAACATGGCTATTCTAATTTTATTTTTGGCAGATCTGAACAATTGGGCAGATGGCAGCCCGAATCTGGAGCCAAGAGTGTCTTCTTTTCCAGGCCCCCCTCCTACTGTCTATCTTTCCTTGGATTATTAATTGAAGTATCCGATATTTACCATGCCTCATAAGATGTCTGAGGTATTCCAACTTTCTTCTCTAAATAGTTATTCCTACCTCTCTTTTCTTACTGATCCGACGCAGTACCTCCTCGTTAGTGATGTGATTCGTTCAAGATATTCGCAGGATACGTCTGTACACCCACATTTCAAAGACCTCAACCTTTTTCATGAGCATTTCGGACATTTTCCACATTTCTAGTCCGTACAATAGTACCGGAAATATATAACATTGGAGCAGTCTGATTTTAAGAGGTAGGGTTATACTGTTGAAGATAAATATGTTCTTCATCTTATTAAACGATGCTCTCGCCATTTCTATTTTCACACGTATTTCTGTTGCCTGGTCCCATCCTGAGTTAATTCTTGTTCCCAAATAGGTGTAAGATTCTACGTGTTCAATTTTCTGGTTTATTAATATTAATTGTCTTGCTGGTTGTTAGTTTTTACTTATAAGCATCTATTTGGTTTTCGCGAGGTTTAGGCTTAGCCCATAATCTACACCTATTCTTTGTAACCTTTCCATCAGGCTATTTAACTCATCTATGTTACTAGCGAGTACTACTGTATCGTCAGCATATCTTATATTATTAAGTGTTTTTCCATTTATATTTATGCCTTCAGTACCTTCTTCTAGCGCTATCTTGAATGCCTCTTCGAAGTAGATGTTAGAGAGGAGGGGAGACAAAATGCAACCCTGGCGCATACCTTCCTTGATATCAATATTCTTGGTTAATGCAAACTCTACTTTCACTCTAGCCGACTGTCCCTAGTAGAGATTCGCTATAGTCCGGATGTCTCTGGATCGATTCGAAAGCTTTAGTGTAATCTATGACATACAGATATACATCTTTATTCATATCTCTAGAGCGCTGAATAAGAACTTTAGAGCAAATTTTTCTTTATGGTATTTTACGTCCAAAAAAACTACCTGCTATGCTAAAATGGAGCCTGTTAATGAGAGCTTTTCGTCAAAATGTGCCTCTGACGACTGAGCTATAACAAATGTTATTGAAAATATAAATATAATAAATAGGCTTGTAAATTTTATTTAATCGTATGTATAAAGCAAAGTGATTGAACATTAAAATTCTCATATATATATATATATATATATTAGTTCGTGGGCGTTAGTAAACATATTGCAGTCTTAAGAGTTCCAGTATTATCTTGTTTTATAAATAAAACGACTTGAGTGTGCTCTTGTCATGTTTATCTAGCAAAAATCATTAACACTGATTTGTAATTACAGATTATATCTAAAATACAAAAAAGTTCAACTCCGATATAAGTCGAACTAAAATTGTAAAAAAGTAAGAACGCAATTGACAAAAATGGTCAATTAAATCAATCAAAAAAAATTTGCAAAAATTCTCAAAATACTGTTGAAACTATCCAGTATTTCACGACCCTCACTGTTTTCGCCTCCTTCCTGGGTTAAAATTGAAAATAATGAAAAAATAACCAAATTTTTGAATTCATCTACTCCAAAAACCTTTATATTCTAAACAACCCTTCTAAACCCCTTTCGTTCCTTTTACGTTTTACATTAATATTTGTGCAAGATATTTGCTTATTATGTCAACAAAAATTTGTCAATTATATCAACCAAAAACATGAAAAAATTTCCAAAATACTGTCGAAACTGTACAGGGTGAGTCAACGATACAGTAAAGTTTATTATCTTATTTGTTTCGAGAATGACGAAAAAATGTTAAGTACAATAGTTTTAGAGAATGTTGAGTGCACAGTTTAAAATTATTTTTGAGTATACAGGGTACTTCCAAAAAGTGTGGCCAATATACATATGTTTTTTTAAATGGAACATCCGGTTTTCTAATTTATTTTTAAATTCTGCGTAAAATTTTATAACTTTTTTATGAATAATGTTATACACCTAAACCTAGTAGTTTTTCTAATATTTCAGTTTTTTAAAAAAGTACTCGTTTTCAGTTTTGTAAGGAATAGCCAGTAGCGCCATTGTTTCTGAAGGTGGAATACTCATAATTGGTACGAGCGTTCTATAGATATGAGAAAGAGATATATGTAAAGAAATTTGAGTTAGATGCTACAGGGTGTTCAAAATAAATTTATGCATTTCGACTATTTTAAATTGAAAAATCTCAAATTTTTTAAAACGGCACACCCTGCATATTATTATTTTTTCTGATAGATTTTACAAAACCCTTCAACTTTTATTAAGTATGTCATATACCTATTTCTAATAGTTTACAATTTATTTTCAATTTTTACCCTTGTTTTTAATACACTTATGCTATAACATCATAGTTGCCAAGACAAAACAAAGATGTCATATTTTGACATGTCTATTAAGCAAGTAAAAATAGTTTAATTTGTTGTAGTAAGTGACGTATAAAGGTAATAGTTATGGATTTTCCTAAAAATGAATTAATTGATATGGTTTATATACTGGGCGAGGCGAAAAAAAATTGTCTTTTGGCAGTAAGGCTTTATGGAGTGAAGTACCCTAATAGACGTATGCCATCTAGAAAATATTTTCAGTGCCTAATGGAACGGTTTGATGGTAGTGGTAGCATTGAGTATACGAAACGGAAAGTAGTAAACCAGAATACTACCAATGAGCAAAAAGGAAAGGGAGATTTTATTTCATGTTGAAGATAATCCCCAGGTCAGCAGCTAGTATTTTTTTTAAAAAAATTGAAATATTAGAAAAACTACTAGGTTTAGGTATATAACATTATTAATAAAAAAGTTATAAAATTTTACGCAGAATTTAAAAATAAATTAGAAAATAGGATGTTCCATTTAAAAAAATATATGTTATATCGGCCACATTTTTTTGAGGCACCCTGTATACTCAAAAATAATTTTAAACTGTGCACCTTAACATTCCCTAAAACTATTGTATTTAACATTTATTCGTCATTCCCGAAACAAATGAGATAATGAACTTTACTTTATCGTTGACCCACCCTGTACATTATGGATTCAAATTAGCGAATTTTTCCTGCAGTTGGATTTATTTTAACACGTAAAGTTTCGTTTTGGGGCTCTTAAATGGACCCTAATCCATTGTTTACACATGAGTGGAGCCGCTTTATACCTGTTATGATATAATCCTTATCTGTGATAAAAATAACGAGAAGAATATTTATTTTTTTCTAAACCTGACTAGAACAATCCTGATGGATTTTCATATGTTGTTATTATTTCCCTTGATTGCAAATTATTAGAGCAGAACCCATGAAAAATGAGGGAAAGAGATCATGGCACACATACGAGGGTTGTGTGATAAGTACCTGGCCTTGACAAGAAAAAAAAACATTTTTACGTGTTAAATTTACTTTATTTTTCAACATAGTCTCCTTTTAGCTCAATAGAATTAATCCAACCTTTTTCTATCTTTTGTTTCCCATCTAAAAAATACGATTTCTCTAACCCTTCCAAATAGGCGGTGATTTCATCACCTCATCGTTTCATATTCTGAAATAGGAAATAATCGCTCAAGGCTCAATCTGGCGAATATGGTGGATGCTGAAGCCCATAGGGAAATTTGGACTCGGGGACGGAAACGAAAGAGGCAACCTTCCAATCAATTTTACGGAAGAACATAAACTTTACATAATGAATTCGTTTTTTAAGAAAAGTGACAATAGGAAATGGCCGTGGCGAAGTCCTAACTCTGAAACAAAAAATGAAATAGACTTTGTCTTTTCCAGCCACAGAAATATAATACAGGATGTCACAGTGTTGAAGAGGTGTACTACAGGGAGCGACCATAGACTCGTGCGGGCTAGAGTATTCGTAAATTTGACAACTCTAAGAGCAAAAGCATTTAATAACACTGGTCAACAAAAAAAAGAAAATTGCTTGTTTCCTGTGATTTTGTTTTTGTTTCTATCTCAAACTGACGCGTATTTTTTAAATATGGCAACAATTTTTCTCTAACAGCTTTTGTTTTTGAGACACTAAAATATATTTTGTTGTTGTTTTAGATATGGCTTCGTCAAGAAGATGTTGTGTGCTTAATCCCGATTGTTTTTGCTATATTTGTGGTGAATATATATTTGCAAAATATCGAAAACCTATATCGGACTTTGTGAAAACTGCGTATCATCAATACTTTAAAATAAAATTGTGTAATCAGGACAAGCCATGGGTTCCTCATATTGTATGCCCGAAATGTGTGGTATGTACGGTTATGGTCCAGTGGAAAAAGAGATGTAATAATGTTCGTAACACCCATGATTTGGCGAGAACCTCGAAACCATCATGACGATTGCTACTTCTGCGTTGTGAAAATAAACGGAATTAACCCTGGAAATCGAAGTATGTGGTCATATCCTAACTTATCTTCTGCTCAACGACCTCAATTAAAATCACAAGAGGTACAACCCAGCACATCTAAATCTTCTGATGATCCAAATCTCTGTGAACCCGAACGAAATACATCAAGTGAAGACTATGATTCAGGCTACAAATGTAGCCTTTCAGAACCTCAACCATTTAATCAGAAAGAACTAAATGACTTAGTAAGAGATCTGAACTTACCAAAAGAAGCTTCTGAAATTTTAGCATCTCGTTTAAAAGAAAAAAATTTGCTTACTCCGGAAACCAACATTACATTTTATCGTACCCGAGAAAAAAATCTGTTACCGTATTTTTCTCAAGAGAAGGATTTAGTTTTTTGTAGCGATGTTGGTGGTATTTTGCAGCAGATGGGATTAAAACAGTACCAACCTAGTGATAGGCGTCTTTTCATAGACAGCAGCAAAAGAAGTTTAAAGTGTGTTTTGCTTCATAACCGTAACAAGTACGGATCTATACCTATTGCACATTCTACGACTTTAAAAGAAGAATACGTAAATGTTTCTAAGGTTATGGAAAAAATTAAGTATCAAGACCACAAATGGGTCATTTGTGTTGATCTGAAAATGGTTAACTTTCTTTTAGGTCAACAAGGGGGGTACACAAAGTTCCCTTCTTTCATGTGTATCTGTGATAGTCGTGACAAACAACACTATTGGTCACAAAAAGTTTGGCCAGTGCGGGAAGAGCTAAAAGTTGGTACAAAAAATGTTATAAACGTGCCTTTAGTTAGCCGAGACCGCATCATACTTCCACCACTTCATATTAAACTCGGCAGTTTGTGAAGGCGCTTGACAAAAGTGGCGAATGTTTTAATTTTCTTTCACGCAAGTTTCCAGGATTAAGTTCAGAAAAATTGAAAGCTGGTATTTTTGATGGGCCACAGATTAGGCAACTCGTGAAAGATCCTAATTTTGTCAAATCAATGACTGAAGTCGAATCCAAAGCTTGGAATTTATTTGTTTTGGTTATGAGTAGCTTCCTAGGCAAAAAGAAATCTGCGACCATGTCGAGCTTGTTGAGTGCATGCTATCGAACTTGCAAGAGCTAGGGTGCAACATGAGCATAAAAATCCACTTCCTGCACTCGCATTTAGACCGATTTCCACAAAATCTGGGTAATTTTAGCGAGGAGCAGGGTGAAAGATTTCATCAAGATCTTCGGACAATGGAAGAGCGTTATCAGGGGCGGTGGGACTCACATATGATGGTAAACTACTGCTGGAGTTTGCAACGAGATCTACCTAAAGTCGTTCATTCCAGGAAATCTTATAAAAGATCATTTGCTAGTGTTCAATAGAAATTTTGTTAACATAATGTATTATTTTTTTGTATTTTTTTGGCAAAATAATAAAACTGTATATTTCAAAAGGTAAAGCTGTTAGCAATCTCTCAGTATTTTTTTTCATAGTCAGGGCCATAGAAATACCCAATAACAGAAAAAAAATAAAGGAAACGAGACTTGTGTTGACCAGTGTAATAGACCGAAACCAGTTAACACCATTAAATTACCAAAAAGAGGACAGAGTACCAGCAAAAACAACAGAACTATTATAAGGGATTAAAGATAATACAAACAACAAAACGACAGATAGAAAAGCTGCAGTAGCCGCAAAAACTGGAAAACAAGAGGACAAAATAAGTGATAACACGAAACAACTCATGGAAAGAAGAAGAAATAGAAACAGAGATGAGAATAAAATAGAGCGGACGGAGCTTAACATGTTAACAACAACAACAAAGATATAAGAACGCACAAGCATAAAGTCATTTTGGAAACAAGAAATAAAGGCCCGAAAGTAATAAGCAAGAAACTGAATAACGGAAGAAAAGAGATTATTAAACTGCAAAATAGTAAGGGACAAGTATTAACGAATAGGAAAAAAGTAAACTCAGGAATAAACACCTACTATAATGAACTCTACAGGTGTAAAACAACACCCGATGAAGAACAAAGATAACAGACTGAAAAAAAAATATAAAATATAGATTCGGAAGAACTGCCAGAAGTTACTGTAGGGGAGGTCAATAATGCACTAAAAGAAGTGAAACGTAACAAAGCAGCAGGTCCTGATGGTATTTTATCGGAAATGTTATTGGAGGCCGGAGAGGAATTAAAACAAGAATTAGTCAAACTTTTCAACATGTGTCTAGAAACTGGCAAAATACCAACATTGTAGCATACATCTGAAGTAATACACAATATACAAAAAGGGAGATATCAGAAAGTTAGACAATTAACGCTCGATTAGCTTATTACCTCATATTTATAAACTTTTAACTAAAATCATGTCCAATGGATTAAAAACTAAGTTAGATTCCTACCAGCCATGCGTACAGGCTGATTTTAGATCCGGCTCTAGCACATGCGACCACTTACAATGAGAAATATCCTAGAGAAGAGCAATGAATACAATTTCAAACTCTACGTAGCCTTCATGGACTATCAAAAGGCTCTTGATTCTGTCGAAATGTGGACAATCATCAACAACGGTAGAACTGATTCTAGATACATCCCAAATAAGTTACAGGCCAAAGTTTACGATCAGTATATTCCAACAACAGCTATATGAAGATATATCAACAGCAAAAGCAAATGAAAATGCCAAATATGTGATTATTATGGGAGATTTCAATGCCAAAATTGGCAAAAATACAAACCAAGATACCATAAATATCGGCAAATTCGGAGTGGGGGATAGAAATGCCAGAGGTGAAAAGCTTGTCGACTATTGCAGAAATGAACAACTTTACTGTATGAATTCATTCTTCAAAAAACCTGAAAAGAAAAGATGGACTTGGAGTAGCCCCGATGACAGTATTAGAAATGAAATTGACTACATAATCACTAACAAAAAAGAAATCCGTCAGGATGTTACCGTTTTAAATCAGTTCGATACAAATAGCGACCATCGAATGGTTAGAGCAACCATATACCTAAACATCAAATTCGAAAGAAACAAACTAATACTAAAGAAACAAAAATATCCTACAGTGGAAATTCTATCAAAAAATAAAGAAAAATTTCAGGATACATTAAACTAAGAGAGACAAACAGATTGAAGGACATGGAAATGGAAGATCTAAGTAAAACCATAAGAAGTAGCATACAAGTAGCAACAAAACAAACATGTGCTAAACAAAAGAACATCGGCAAGTTTAGCCAAACTACTAAAAATCTGATCAAAATGAGAAGAGAAACAGATAGGGAAGCTGAGAGTTATAAGACAATAAATAGAGAAATAGACAAGAACATTCGAAAAGATCTAAGAGAATACAACACAAAGTTGGTAAAGAATACTATTGAAAACAACAAAAATATGAAAGTTTTAAAATCCCACTTATCAAATGGAAGAACGAAATTAAGTAAATTGAAGAACAACAGTGGTACCGTAGTTAATAGTAGAACGGAAATCGTTGCCATAGTTCAGGACTTCTATAAGCATCTCTACAGTTCCAGGTCCCAAGGTCATCATCAGTACAACAGACGGAAAATTCAAAATATTGGATCCGAGGAAATTCCTGAAATAGATACCAATGAATTAAGAACAGCGCTCAACCAAATGAAATCTCAGAAATGTCCAGGAGAAGAACGAATCACCACTGAAATGTTAAAAATGGGAGGAGAATATCTAGTAGAGAGTGTACGAATCCTACTCAACAAATGCATAACCGAAGAAAGAATTCCAACAAAATGGAACAACGCCGAGGTTATTTTGCTATACAAAAAAGGAGATAGAAATGACATAGAAAACTACCGTCCTATTAGTCTACTGTCACACTTATACAAGTTGCTAACAAAAATAGTAACAAATAGATTAACTCAAAAAATGGATTCGTATCAACCAGTAGAACAAGCAGGTTTCCGAAAAGGTTTTAGTACGATTGACCACTTGCAGACAGTACACACTCTCATAGAGAAGATCACAGAATATAACATACCATTGCACCTGGCATTTGTAGATTACAAAAAGGCCTTCGACTCGGTCGAAACTTGGACAATATTGAGAGCTCTAGACAACGCAAGAGTAGACACCAGGTATTCAAATCTCATTAAACACATATACGAAAACGCGACCATCCAAATAACACTGGACGAAGATACAAAGACAGATAAGATATTGGTAAACAGAGGCATACGTCAGGTCGATACTATCTCCCCTAAACTCTTCACACTAGCCTTAGAGGACATTTTTAAGAGTTTAAATTGGCAATCCAGGGGCATAAATATAGATGGTGTGCGTCTGAACCATTTACGATTCGCAGACGATATAGTGATTATAAGCGATAAAACGGAGGAAATTCAGAGCATGCTGGAAGAATTGCATCAGGCATCCTTAAGCATCGGACTCGAGATGAATCTACATAAAACAAAAATAATGTGTGGAAAATATTCAGGTAAACATCGGAAACCAAACACTGGAAAACGTATCGGAATATATTTACTTGGGACACAAAATCAAAGCTCTGAAATAACTAGAAGAATAGGACAAGGTTGGGCTGCGTTCGGCAAGTTGTAGTATGTACTTAAATCTAGAGAAATCCCAATAAATCTTAAACGTAAAACATACGACTCATGTATTCTGCCGGTCCTTACGTATGGTCTCGAGATGACGGCACTCACCCGAAAAACCGCTGACAAGCTTCCAGTGACACAACGAGCAATGGAGAGATCTATGCTCGGAATTAGCCTGAGAGACAGGATACAGAACGAGGAAGTTAGAAGAAGAACGTATGTGACAGAAGAGTAGCTCAACTCAAATGGCAATGGGCTGGCCATATAGCTCGTTAAAGCTCAGAAAGATGGACCAGCAAAATGATAAACTGGCGTCCAAGACAAACCAAAAGGAGTGTTGGAAGACCTCCAAAAAGGTGGCGCGATGACATCCAGAAAATTGCGGGGGGAAACAGCCCTAAACAGAACGACGTGGAAAAGATTGGAAGAGGCCTTCATTCAGGAGTGGATGACTATAGGCTGAGGAGAGAGAGAGAGAGAGATATCCTACACGTAATGACATATGGCGCTGAAACTTGGACACTGAATAAAGTCGATATACGAAAACTAGCTCGAACCCAAAGAGCACACGAAAGACAAATGATCGGGATAAAACTTAAAGACAGAAAAAGAAACAAGTGGATACGTGAACAAACGAAATTGAAAGATATTACAGAGCACCAAGCAGAAAGACAGTGGCAATAGACTGGACATGTAGTACGCACGACCGATGATCGATGGACCAGCGAACATTAAAATGGAGACCACGAGAACACAAAAGGAGCGTAGGATATCCCAAAACAAGACGGCGGGATGATATACAGAAGGTTGCGGGCATTGGATGGATGACAACAGCTGCAAATAGATTGAGATGGAAATTCAGGAGGAAGGCCTACATCCAGCATTAGATAGAATTAGGCTTATAGTGAAGCACGATACGGAACACTCATTGGGCAAGTCCGACTTGCACTTGGCCGGGTTTTTTTCATATTCAAATGAAACTAAAATAAAGTTACTGGCATTTTAACAAGACACGCATAAATAAATTACGTGTTTTCGTTCCCCCGTTTTTGTCGCCATGCCTAGTTTAATCTATTTGAAGTATCGTTTTTCTATATTGTTTTTATCTAATGTTGCACAACTAATTGTTATCGGTTACTAGTTGTAACCTAAACCTACTTAGAACAATATGGGAATATTAACTACTTAGATATATAGGATTATAATATTATAATAGAAAAACACGTATCAATTAGTTTTTTAAACTCTAATCTAATCTTTTGTAGTTTAAATTTTAATCAATTTCTTGTTGTGTATACAAAAGGGTTTTAATGGAATTTTACCAAAAAAAACTGCTAGAAATTTCGTAATACATATATAAAGACATGAGAAAAAAGAAAATGATTATTTTTGTGTATGTTTTATATTTTATCAATGTCACGGAGTAATTTGCAACACAAATAAGCACATCTAGCTTAAAGATTCTAATTTATTATTATTTATTGGGTAATTTTTTGGCTACTGCAAACAATTCATAACTTAAATGTCACCAAATTTAGATAATGTAAATATTACATTGTAATATAATTAGAGTCTGTCAAGTAAGAACGTGACAGCTCGTATTCTGGAAGAAAATGTGTTTCGAGGATATTTTTTGCCATCAATATATTCTTTGGTGTGCTAACAATGGCGCAAGAATCACATCCTGCATCAATAATCACCTAACATCTTCGAGACATGAGGTCAATGGGATTTTCTGCAATGATCTCCACATTTTTCCAATCTCGCGAGACACTGAGTTAAAGTCCTCAGAATCTTTTCTCTGAGCTTTCTCTTTACAAGGGACCAAACATTATCAATAGGGTTGGCGTCTGGCGATTGTGAGGGCCACTTTTATCGTGGGCCCAAGCAAACTGCCTCGCGACGTGATTTTCATCCAGCAAAGGTTACAATTAGGGTCCCGTGAAAACAAAGACACAATTCGTTTTTCGACTTTCGGAGAGACTTTGCCCATCGAGCCCTGTATCGCTTCAGGGTGCAGCAAGTGGGCTACAAAAAAAAATGGCCGTCCCCGTTAATTGCCAACGTGAGTAAATGAAAGTCAGATGAAATACTTCGAACATTTTCAAGCTTCTTGTAGTCGAGGCATCTTAAAATCGTGTTATTCCCTTATTATTTCCAATCTTAGGAAAAAAATGAAAAAAAAATGATAAAGTTTTGCGCTACAAACGAGTTGAAAATAAATAATACATACTTTGACCATAAGGAGCAATATAAATATACATTCGAGAACACTAGAGGTAACAGTTCAATGATAGATTATGTCCTAACAAACAGAGAAATACATCCACGCCATATATTAGTCGTAAGAAGCTTGACATCACCAAACGTAGGAAGTGATCGCATTTTAGTTATATGTAAACTAAGGTAGAATATAAGAAACACAAAGCAACACCAAAATAAGGAACTGGAAACACAGATAAGAACAGAAAATCTACGAGAAGAATCAACGAGGGACCTGTACCAGAGAAGACTGAAAGAAAAAATCAGAATAAATCAAATAAATGACCATAATAACATAAACGATAGTTGGTTAAAAATAAAAACAAATGTATTAAAAGCTGTATATGAGATATTAGAGACTAAAACTGTCGATAACAATAAAAAATGGAGAACAAAAACACCATGGTTCAGTGCAGAAATTAAAGAGAAATGCCGTGAAAAGAAAGAAAGCTCTCTAAAGTATAGGTCAATCAGGACAGAAGAAGCCTACTAAAGATATAAAAGAATACGAACAGAAACCCACGAATTAGTACGAAGAATAAAAACGGAATACTGGGACAGATACACAAGAAAATTAGAATCAGACTTCTACGGTCAACAAAAACAAATTTGGAGATTCCTAAGACAGCAGAGAACTGAGATGAAAGAACTAATAGAGTATACACACGTGAAAAAAGGAAGTATATCTTACACAATGATATAAAAGGGAACAGATTATCACACTGCCACAAACACAAGAGATAACGATAAACGAAGAAGCGTATATAACAGAAGAAGATGTAATAGAAGCAGTGGAAAAAATATATATATACATATCGCGTCACAACGTCTTCCGACGTCTTGCGATGCCTATTCTCCAGGCCGCTCTGTCCATCCAAAGGCGTTCATCCAAATCCCTGTCTCGAATACCTCTCTCTACTCCTTCTTTCCAACTTCGTCGTGGCCGTCCTCTTCTTCGTCTACCATATGGTGTCCAGTTTAATATCTGTTTCGGGAGTCGTTCTTCTGGCATTCTTAGTACGTGCCCGTACCACTTGAGTTGTGTTATTTTTATGTCTTATGGAATGGGCAACTTTCATTATCTCTCTAATTCGCTCGTTGATTACGTGTTCCAGCCTTGACCTTCTGGCTGATCTCCTCCAAAAGTCCATCTTTGTCGCCTCGAGAGTTTTTTCGGTTGATATCTTTAATTGCCATACATCACTACGGTATGTTACAGTACTTTTAACAATCGTGTTGTATTTGCTGCGCTCGTTTCTTTTTGATATTTTTTGGTCTCACAGTAAACTGTTCAATTGCGCAATAGCTCTTCGTTCCTGAATGTTTCTGTGTCTAATTGCGTTATCTAGTTTGCCATCATCTGTCAGTTGTACCCCCAGGTACGTGTATTTGGTACAATTTTTTATTTGCCGGCCGTCCTCTAATCTTAAGTCTTGCCGTACTCCGCCAATCGTCATATATTGAGTTTTATTTATGTTGACCTCTAAGCCCCATTTTCTGTATTCGTCTATCAATTTCCGAGTCATATATTCTATGTCATCATGATCTTGCGCTATTACAATCTGATCGTCGGCAAAACATAATGTGTAGAGGTTGGTGTTCTCTAATGGTATCCCCATACTACTTCATTTCCGTTTCCATTTCCTTTCCAGGAAAAATTAAAAAACCGTAAACAACATCAGCATACTCGTGCTTCATAGACTTAAAAAAAGCTTTCGTCAATGTGCAAATAGAAGACGTTATTCATCTATTATATAACAGGAACATCCCATTAGACCTAATTAAAACTATCGAAAATATATGTAAAGACAATCAAGTAGTCGCAAGATTAGCAGAAGGAAAGACAGAACCAATCAACTATGAATCTGGAATCAGGCAGGGAGACTATTTAAGTCCTCTTCTATTTAATATTGTCATGGATAAAATTTTAAAGAATGTCAAAAGAAAGAAGGGATATAGAATGGGTAGCAGAGAACTTAAAAATTATATGTTATGCAGATGACGCGATAATAATGACTGAGACTGAGAACGGTCTGCGGAGGCTGCTACAAACGAATTTTACATAGCAGAAAAACAATATAATATGTCAATCTAGACTGAAAAAACTAAGGCTATAGTAATACCAAAATAAATATTCTCGGAAAAATCGAGGAAGAAGTAAAACATCACGTCAACAAGGCTAATAGGATAGCGGGATGCCCTAATGATACCATATTTAAAAATAAATTCCTCTCCATTGGGACCAAAATAAGAATATACAAAGTGTAATACGACCAGTAATGACTTAAACATCTGAAACAAGACCCGATACAAGTATAACACAGAGGATGCTGGAATCAAAAGAGTGAAGACATAAAACGCACATGTAATATAGAAAATATTAACCATTGGATAAGAGGAAGAAAAGTGGAATCGGCTCTACACATAGGAAGAATGGCAAACAACAGGATAGTACAAATAGCAAGAGGCAAGTTACCGAATGGAAGAAGATCAATGGGACGTCCAAGAAAGAGATGGAGCGACGATTTATAGAGCAGGGAACAGAGAAAACAGGCAATAGAGCCTAGCTATAAATCGGAAGAAGAAAAAGAAGGAAAAAATACATAAAGGGTTGCGCTTACAGGGTGACTTCAAAAAAAAAATTTACTTTACTACTTATATTTGCCGCAAATAACCTGAATAATTTTGTATTTCATTTTTGCGAGTTCTCTGATCGTAATGACGTGCGAACACACAGCAGTGACAACAAATTCCTTTGGAAATTTCTAATTTTTCCTTGTCCTTGAGTTTAGTTTTATTGAGTCTTGTCTAGATTAGGCTGGAAAGTGAGTGGCCACTAAGTAAACTCCTCCTTCAGTACCTAGACGATGTATTGCAGCAAGATAACAGTATTCTTAACCAATCTAACGTTTAAATGATCCCTATTCTTCAATTACAGTCTGCCAAGTAAGAACGGGACCTGCGTCCTGCAGCAATAATCTCCTGACATCTTCGAGGCATGCTGTCGACGAGATTTCCTGCATACTACGGCAATGATTTATAAATTTTTCGAATCTCGCGAGATAACTGCTTTCTCTTTATAAAGGACCAAATGTTTTCAATAGGGTTGGCATCCGGCGATTCTGGGGGCCACTCTAGTATCTTATCGCGGGCCCAAGCGAGCCGCTTCGCCTAGCAGCAAAGGTTTCTTCAAGATGCTTCGGAATTTGACATCATGAGCACGAAGATGTTGTCGATTTTCTTAATTTTGCTGCTCCTTGACGCAGCGTTAATTTCGGGTCCCGTGAAAACAAAAACACGATTCCTTTTTCGACTTTCGAAGTGATTTTGCCTACCGAGCCACGTTTCGGCAAGTCGTGGAGATTTCTCGCCTCGTTAAAATGATTTAC
>CM032451.1:22215896-22223396 GCA_019049505.1 Pachyrhynchus sulphureomaculatus
AAAAAAAAAAAAAGTTAAAAAATTGTGAAAAACTGAAATTTTTTTTATTCAGTTAAAAAAAAAATAGAAAAAAAATTCGGCCCACTCTGGGATTGGCGGGGATAACTGCAAAATTGATTGAAGTTCGTTTTTTAAGAAAAAAAAAAAAAAAAAAATGGCGAACTTCAAGAAATTGACGGTTTTTTCTCAAAAAAGGCAAAAATTTCATAGATTTTATTATCTAAAAATTTTTTGTATTTTTTTTTTAAAAAAGTACATTTAATTACGAAAATTTTGAAAAAAAAAAAACCGTCTCGATCGGCCAATTTTTGGAAAAGTTATGGCAATTTGAGAAAAAGAGCCTTTTTTTGAAAAATTCATAACTTTTTTTGAGGTGGGTAAAAAAAATTGGAAAAAAAATCTTCTGAGGACCTTTTTTCATAGGGTAGAAAAAGATAAAAAAAACTTTCAGCCAAATCGAAAGGGGTCGGGGTCAAAAGTGGTCGGTTTGGCATGGAATGACTCAAATTTGTGTAGCCTTTTCAACCAATCATACAGAAAAGGAATATATCCCTCGTGTTAGAGCAGGGGTGCTCAAACTTGAACTGCTGGCGATCTACCTCAATATTGTTAGACTACGATCGATCGACTCTGAGAGGCTGCAAGTAAGTGTGATGCAGGATTGTCGTCTAGGTAGGGTGTATCGTGACATAGATATTAGTTTTCCGCACAATGCATTTTTTTAGTCAAGGTAAGTGTAGGTAGGTGCTCTAAAATGTCAATGAAAAAACTCATAATTATTCAAAATTGCGAGTTTATTGGTTCTTACAAAACAAACGAGTTCTAGTGTCTAAACTTAACTAAAGAGTGACTTTGGATGTTGAAGCGTGGCACTGCATGTCCTCAGCATACTTTTCATAAGATGGTACGTAATTACCGAGTGCTAATCCCAAGCATGATGACATATGTTCGTCAGTTAGTCGATTGCGATATTTTGACTTAATTATCTTCATTTCAGAAAATGCAGACTCGCACAAGTAAGTTGACCCAAACATTGCCGTCAGTTGAAGGGCGATTTGCCTTAGATTCGGATATTTATCTTCAGATATACAACACCAGAATTTTGTATCAGATGCTGTGGCTTTGAGATGTTTATCTGATATAATCTGCACTAACTCATTTTCACCAGAACATGAGTCCATGTTAAACTGACTTGCTATTTCAGTAGCTAATTCCTCAATGTTTTTACACGAAAAAGGATAACTCATAAATGATGCGATATTTGCTAATTTACTGAAATCATAAAAACGTATTTCGAATTGGCCCAAAATATTTGATAATTCTGCCTCATAAATATCATAATTCAACTGAGCAATCCTTGCTTTCAAAGACGGAAAATTTTTCAGATCCTTTCTTTTCAGTTGATCTATCATAAGTTGCAATTTACTTTTAAATGCGTTTATTGCGCTAATCATCTCAATAATAGTTTTTCCTTTACCTTGAAGCTCCAAATTAATGGTGTTTAAATGCATTGTGATGTCTGTCAAAAATGCCAAATCTGTCAGCCATTTTCGTCCAGAAAAGCTGTTTCGGGCGATAATTCTTGAAACCTTTCTAGGAATTTTCCGCGACTCAACCACCTGACGTCCGTGTGAAGAACTAAATCAGTGTGTTCAGCTGACTCACTATTTTCCAACTGCAATTTAAAGAGCCGTCGTTGCAAGCTACGTGCACGGATAGAATTCACAATTTTTATTGCAATGTCCATAATCTCCTCCATGTTTAGAACTTTTGAACACAAAACTTGTTGATGTATAATGCAATGGAAGGAGAAAAATGAAGGGAAATCATCATTAGCTCGACACAATGCCACAAAACCGTTTTTGTTTCCAGTCATTGCTGGTGCTCCATCGGTTGTAATGCACTAGTTTATATATTGGTAGCTTGTAGTTTGTTACAAAATTGAAGAAAACGTCATATATATCTTCGCCACGGGTCTTTCCTTTCAGAGGAATCATTGTCAAAAACTCTTCCTTAGCCGACATGTCATTGAATACCATTCGAATAAAAATACACAGCTGGGCAGTGTCTGTCATATCGGTGGATTCGTCGAACTGTAAAGAAAAGTATGTACATTCCATGATATCATGTTTTAGTTTATCTGCCATGTCCTGACTCATGACTTCAACACGCCTTGTGACAGTGGGACGAGATAACTGAAGTTCTCTAATAGCAGACATAATCTCTGTTTTATTTTTAAAATCTCCAAATAAAGTCTCACCCGCTTTAATAAATGCTTCCTTCACAACCAATCCATCATCAAATGGTTTCTTGTGTTTCGCCAATATATGAGATATTTTAAATGACGCGATCGTTGCAGCTTTGGATTGTTTGGCTGATCTTGTGAACATGGTTTGTTCTTTTTTCAAACAAGTTATCAAATCACGTACTTTTCGTTTTTTTAATTCACTCTGTGACGGAAAATCCTTTTCATAGTTTTTATGAACCGTTTTATGATGCCTCTCTAAGTTCCCACGCTTAGGTATTGCAACTGACGCACGGCAAATGAGACAAATGCACTTATCCTTTACCATACAAAAGAAAAATCCTTCCTCCCAATCGTTATTAAAATGATAAGTTTTACTTTTCTTCGCCGCACTCATTTTGGAGTATTTATTAATAAACTTTGTATCGATGTATCGCCTTCAAGTTACAACTCAGACTGACTCCTATTCCTGCAGGCGCAACATTTATATCGGCGCCAACGAAGTCTCGAATGTTCCCGTCAAACACGCCGCCCGAAGTTTCTAGAAAAATCGGCGGGAATCAAAAACGCGGCTTTTCTTTGACAAGTACCGCGCGTTCCTTTGATAAAGCCGCCTTTTGCCGCTAGCAGGGGATTATTACGATAAAAGAAAGTGATGAGGGGGTTATTCTGGCCTACTTGTGGATCGAATAAATTTTAGTAGTTTATTCATTACATTTTGTTTTAGTTACCTAAAACAAAATCTGTGAATAGTTCTATATCGGAATTTTTTTCTCGAGATCGACCCAAAAAGCACTCGCGATCGACTTGTCGATCGCGATCGACCGTTTGAGCACCCCTGTGTTAGAGGGTCTCTGCTCCCAAGCATAAAAACTTAATTTTTTAACTTATTGATAGTATCGAAAAGTTGTCACAAATAAAATTTAAAAAGTGTTTTTGCCTGTACAATTACAAAAGTGTGTATGTGTGTACGTTTTTAAACAGAAAAATATTTCTTTCGTTATCAATACTATTTGCTGAATCACTCTAAATCGTTCAAAACCTAATACTGCCTTGATTATGATTTAAAAAATACCTTGATACTGCTTTACGACCTCCTGCTTACAGTTATTAATACATAAAATTATTATTGACATTCTTTTAAATAATTTTTGTTGTTATACGGATTTTAATTTAATTAAATTTTTAAGCGCTAATAAGAAAGTGTTAATTTCATAACGTTTATGAAATGTATACATATATTTTTAACCTTGCATCGTTATTTATAGTTATCATAACATGTAGGTTGAAAAATTTTTGGTCTAGCTACTTAAAACATATTTTTTTTTTGCAAAATTCGAGTTTATTCATCAACATTCAAAATAGACCTCAGTTTCGGCGATAACTTCTTCACGGCTCCAAATCTCTTTCCCGTGAGCGTTTTTTTGAGGTTTGCGAATAGATAATAGTCGCTGGGGGCCAAATCTGGAAAATACGTTGGATGAGGAAGCAATTCGAACTTCAATTCATCCAATTTCGCCCTCATAAAAACTGATTTGTGACACGGTGCATAGTCTTGATGAAAGAACACTTTTTTTTTCTTGCTGAGACGGGGACGTTTCTTTGCGATTGCTGCCTTCAAACGCACCGATAACTTTATATAATATTCGCTGTTTATGGTTTTTCCCTTTTCAGCAAAGTCGATGAAAATTATTTCATGCGCATCCCAAAATACAGAGGCCAAAACCTTCCCAGCCGACTGTTGTGTTTTTTGGTCGCTTCGGGCGGCTTTCACACCCGCTACTGTTCACTCAGCTGACTGCCCATTTGATTCCGGTGTGTAGTAGTGAATCCATATTTCATCCATTGGCACATATCGCATGAAAAAATCCTTTTTATCGCGCTTAAATAGTTCCAAACAGCGCTCAGAATCATCAACACGCTGTTGTTTTTGCTCCACTGTGAGCAAACGCAGTTCCCATGTCGAACAGAGCTTTCTCATGCCAAAATGTTCATGCAAATATGACCAACACGTTATTTTAATATCTTTAGGGTATCAGCTATCTCACGCAATTTCACTTTACGGTCATCCAAATCAATTTTGTGGATTTTTTTGATGTTTTCCGTTGTAACCACCTCATTTGGGCGTTCAGCTTTATTTGTGTCTGTACAATCGCGTTTAAATTCAGCATACCAGTAAATGATGAGTGATTTTCCAGGAGCAGAGTCCCCGTAACACTTATCAAGCCATTGAACGGTATTTTTTTCCCATCAAAAAACAATGTTTAAACAACACACGAAATTCGATTTCTTTTATTGTTTTGAAAATTTCAAAAGTAGCGTCACTAAAACCACTGTAACTTGTAAACTAATCGTCGAAATGTGATCAAATTTTGACAGGTATCGTTTGAAGGTTGATACTTCCTAAAAATCATATGGATTTTTTGAAAAGGACGACATCTATATGTCAGACCAAAAACTTCTCAGCCTACATAATATCAACATATATTTCATTATTAGTTGAAGTTTTTTTATCATCATAAGTTCATCCCTACTGATCAGCTCAACGCGGCATATGAAATATTTTTTTTAAATATATATACTTTTTGCAGCGCCCAAGTATAAGTAAATAAAGAATCACCCAACTATAATCATACAAAGGCTCATGCAGAGCTGGGCAGTAGCAGGTACTGAGTAGTTAGGTTTCTAAATTAGTTGCTTTTTTGGAAGTCAGCAAATTTTTGAAGAAAATATGCCCGTACGAAGGTGTTTTTTTTTGTTAAGTTATCTTCCTAGACATGAAAATTGCGAAAATTGGTTGGTTGTAATATTACTGCCGCAGTTCTAACTACTCTGATAGAATTTTCTACGAGCTCGTTATGTTTTGCAGCTTTTACGAATTTTTGTCTTCCGATAAACGTCTGAAAGTAATTTGGAGCAGCGCAAAGCGAAGTTTCTGACTAGAGGAGGATATAATCTCAGATTATTTCTTAATTGTAATATTATTCTCTCACGTGCAGAAAGAGTGTGTATTGGTGTAGAAAAAATATAAGTTTTTAACCTTTAAGAGTTTTCCATCATAACTAGGGAGACAACTTACAAAAAAAAACTCATAACTTCAATAATACTCTCCTGCAAAAGTTAAAAAAAAAATTGGTCGAAGGTACTAGATTGTGTAACAACGACAGTATTACGGAAAAACTAATAACTAATCGACAAGTAGACAACAATTAATAAATTTCTCCTCACCCAGATAGAGAATTTTTCCGTTCCATTTTATCTTCACAAGTGTGGTCATCGTCAGAGCCATGGGGCTGCCCCACCTTTTCTTGGGGAGGCATCTTCAAGCTTCAAAATATTATTTCTTGAGTATTTATTGATTTTAATAAACACTGACGAGAAAAGGAGAAGAAAAAAAAAAAAGAAAGACGACGCTAATAAAAATTTACGGAAAACGTAAATAAAAAGACCGATAAATTGACGAAATTTTCGAAAAAAAAAATATTTTCGAAAAAAATCAACGCGCCGAACAAATTCAAGCAACGGCAAATGCAAATTAGCCCGCGAAAAAAATCGGCGGAAAGAAAAAATCGGAAAATTAGCTTAGCTCGGCGGCGAAATCGGGCTAACGCACAAGAGTTTCCCCTTATGGTAAATCCCGAATGCAAGCACGGCCAAAAAAAATTCTGAACTGAAAGATTTTGCAAGAGATCTTACCAATTTATACTTGACTAAGTGCGGCTATAGGTTGTTGCAGGATAACCTTGCCGCGTTAACATTGTTATGTTTCTATTCTATGAAGATATAGATGCGATGTTGTCAAGTTAAGGAAGATATCGTAGGTTAGGGGTGTACTAGTATTGAAAATGAGAGGAATTGTAACGGAATGAAGTAAATGAATATTGGAGACAGAGAAAAGTGGGTAAAATGTAACATAAAATTAGTGGATCTCGTTAAAGATTTCTGATTTAAGTAACGAAGACCTTCCCGCGAATATGTTCAATACGCAAAATTGCCTTGCAGTTCCAAACAACGATCGCCAAATTTCCAGAAGACGTCTGAATTTTCACCCCTCCAGCGGGCATGCATCCCCAAAGCAGAACACTGCCACCCCCTTGCCTCACCGTGGAACAAATGTTTTTAATATCGAATGCGGTTCTCCAAACTTTAGTTTTGCCATCAGACCCAAAAAGGTTAATTTTAGTTTCATCACCAAATTTCAGGAGGTTTAGTAACGTATTTCCCTAGCAAAAACTAACCGCCTTTTGCGATTATCTTCCGAAAGTAACAGCTTCTTTATGGCTGCACATCCGTTATTGTCTGCCCTGTGTAAACAATTTTTCATTGTTTGTGAACAAATATTTTTCGAAAATAGTTCCCATACTTATTCTTTTAATTTTGATGCACTTTCCTTGGGATCTATAATTATTTGTCTAACAATACTGGCCTCTTCACGTGGGGTCAGTTTTTTTGGGACGACCGGAGCGTGGTCGAATTTTATAGGAACCCGTTGATTTATACTGGTTTATAATGTACTGAACAGTAGCTAGCATGCGACTTTTTAACAATTTTTCCTATATTTCTGTAAGATTTTCCATCTTTCCACAATCAATTATGACTTTCGAACTTGGAATGGAATTTCACAATTTCTCCCGCTCATTTTTAATACTACTTTGAAAACCCACTGCAAAATTACTAGCAACAAGTGACAGATTATAAAGTATAGCGAGCAATAGATAGCTTGATAAAACGTGGGCTGATTATAACGTGTTTTTTTTAATGCAATTCTTGAGTGTGTGGAGACTTTTTGACACTAATTTTGTTTACATTTTTATAACAATGATATAACTTTTAAATAAAATGTTTCGTAGTTGTTTTTAATGCTAATCCTCGTTGGTTAAGTTTCAAATATTAATTTAAACATGTTTTGTCATAGTTCCAATTAATTAGTTAAACAAAATAGTATAAAAACCAGGTGATGTATGGAGACTTTTTGGTCTGGCTGACATTGAAAAGACAATATCGGGCAATCTTGATTGCGCTACGGGAATAGTTGATGGTGTTTTTCCTTGAAAATCGACAGTAGAATGTGAAGCAAAAAATTCAGCTAATAAGTTGGCTTGCTCAACAGGTTCTGTTGCAATAGTAGCGGAAAGAAAGAGACTTTTCTTTGTTGTTTTTCACTTATTCTATGGAACATTTACACTGGCAACGCTGTATTTGTTTCAAAGCAAACTTCTTTAATATCTATCGACTGCTTTCATAAGGTGAAACCA
>CM032451.1:22228396-22290896 GCA_019049505.1 Pachyrhynchus sulphureomaculatus
CGACTTAAGGAACCTTTAGTTATTGCTCAAATTGCAATTTCATGAAATGCAGCAATAAACGTTTTCGTCATAAAAACATTTTTTGACAGTAAATGTTTGACACAAGCCAGCTCAATTTTTTTTTTAAATTTGATATCCTTAATTTCAAATATCAATAATTCAACAGTTCAATTTAGACATATGGTAGGTTAGACGAATAATATTTAGAATTTTTAGTAGGACTCAAAAATAAAATAATATACAGGGCTTTCCATTTTTTAAACATAATTGTCTTATCCTAACTTACCCTAAGACTTATGCTGTTTTAAACCTAGGACTTATGCTAGCTTAACTTAGGACTTAATGTTAACTTAACCTAGGACTTATGATAACTTAACCTAGTTTGATATTATCTTCATCCCAGAGAGTGTCTGAAGGACTCGGGAACTGGCGGCGGGCATGTGGGGGGAGTCGGAAATGCAGCAATAAACGTTTTCGTCATAAAAACATTTTTTGATAGTAATTGGCGTAATTTCTTCGAACTGAGAGTTCAAACATGTGCGCCTTATAACTTTTATTTGAACATTTTTTTGATAAACTAATTAATAAATGTTGTGGAATCATTATTCCATACATATGGGGCACCCTGTATATATATATATATATATATATATATATATATATATATATATATATATATATATATATATATATAAATATATATATATATATATATATATATATATATATATATATATATATATATATATAAATATATATATATATATATATATATATATATATATATATATATATATATATATATATATATATATATTATATATAAAATGTATAATACCTACTAGTGACTAGGTAATTGTTCATCAAATATAAAAAGTTGCACGAGAATTCTTTAAAAATCATTTATTCTCTCTCCTCCTCCCCTCATCATTAGTGTCATTAAAGAAAATAACAACCAACGTGATTAATTACAAGCTAAGGATAAGTATATACATGTATGATCGTAATCATTCTCAAGCATAAAAATTCTATTTTTCTCACTCCATCGCTCATAGACCGTAATATGTTGCCCTTTCTCTTGTCTTTTTTAACCTTGTGTACGTCTTGTTTTACTTTCGATTCGTAGTTTTATTAACTTTAACTTCAATCTTTTGTTTGATTCAAATTAAACAATTATTAAATGTTGTCGTTATTTTTCCTATACTTAACAAAGAAGATAATAATACCAGTTTTTTTTTTATGATATTTGATAACAAATTCCAAAAATTTATAAGGGTTACCGCAGACGAATCATCCTGTCTGTCTTTAAACATATATTGTCCAGTAAGTTTATATATAAAAAAAAAATGTACCCGGATAAGGTCTAAAATGGTGTTCTTTGTATTTGCTGAGCCTAGCCTAACTGGTGAGCTGTGATACAGCGAAACACGTCTTGGGATGGTCTAGCAAATATAGAGAACACTTTTGGGAACTTCCAAAGTGCGGATCTTTCCATTCGCCTTTGGTTGCTTCACCAATGCCATTTATGCCTTTGAGCGGGAAGCTAGAGAAGGTGCGCTTCTGCAATTAAGTGTCAGCTGTGGTCTGACCACTTTGTTCGGAATGACTTTAAATAAGTCACCGACAGAGTGCAGTATAAGCATCTATTTTGTCACATATATATATATATATATATATATATATATATATATATATATATATTATATATATATATATATATATCATAGTTATGATTTCCAAAATTCCAACAAATAGCGCCTTGAGGATATCGATATCGACATCGATTAATTTACTTTACTCGTAGTTCTTTTTTCCTCAGTTAGTAGCAAGTAGCAAGTGATTTCCATTTTTTCCATATTCTTTATTGGATTCTAAGTAAGGCATGGTCTCTTACTTACATTTATAAAAGTTAATTACATTGGGTGAGGGTTTGCTTATTTTAACTTAACCTAAGCACTTAAACTAGTGTTTCTATACTAACTTAATCCTAGGAACGGCATTTTTTAAACATGATTGTCTTATCCTGACTTAACCTAGAACTTATGCTAGCTTAACTTAGGACTTAATGTTAACTTAACCTAGGACTTATGATAACTTAACCTAGTTTGACATCATCTTCATCCCAGAGAGGGTCTGAAGGTCTCGGGACTTGAAGACGGGCACTGGGACGCCTTGTGTAGCAATTGATTTATTCTTTCCCACACCTTTGGCTATCAACGCCACTGCACCGCAGGGCAGGAGAAGACGTGAAGAGAATGACACAACCACAAGAAAATTAAAACAAGTTTCTTGGTGTCGTTGAGAGTCGAACCCACGACCTTACACGCCTTTGCACTTTTCCACTAAGCCCTGTGGCTTAGTGGGAAAGGTCGCTGATAAATCAATGCACAACTTGTTGAAGTTGTGCCGAATAGAGAAGCATTGAGGAGAATTACTAACGACGCATCCCAGGTCACCACACTCTCTCAAGAAAATTAAGAATAAGAGAGAGAGAGAGAGAGATCTTCATGATGTTGCGCTTTTACAAAGGATCGTACTCCCTATCTCACCACGTTTTAGATTAGCTGGTGCTGCCACCAGCGTACCTTGGACTATGCTTTACTCGTTTCGCCTATATAGCTTTAACCACAGATAGAGTCTGTCGTTTTCTTGACAAACTGTACATGGTATACTATAAACTCTCCCCCGGACCAAGCTAGTAGTTTACAACTCCATCGTGAAGGCAGGCCTCACGTACGCCTTCCCCATCTGGTGCCAGCTCTCCAAAACAAGGAGAGCCCAGCTTCAAGCAGTGCAGAGCAAGGCCCTGAGGTTGATCACAGGAGCCCCGTGGTTCATGAGGAACCGTCAAATTCATAGGGACCTCGGTGTGCCTACCGTAAAGGCACACATGAGGCAAACTCAACAGAAGATCCTCGAGAAGACGTCCCAGGGAACCCGTGCATCAGGGACGCCTTCCGACTCCTACCTCAAACTAGCCGCCAGTTTCCTAGACCGTCGGACCCGCTGCTGCTCTCGGACGAAGATGATGACCCCCCTCACCCGCCGTGACAAGAAGAATGTCATCCTAGGTTAAGTTTAAAATAGTCCTAATTTAAGTCTTGTTACATCCTAGTTTAAGTTAGCGTAAGTCTTAGTCTAAGATAGTTTTAGTCTTAGTTCTAAGTCCTAGCTTTAAGAAACTTAACACACATTTCCTAGGTTATTCCATATTGTAAGAACTTAGGTTAAGATAGAATAAGTTTATATTTAGTTATAGAAATTATTTTTATATACTTTCAAAAATTATAAGAAAGAGGCCTGGCCTAAAAATCCACAGTGATACTATAGACTCCTGGATTATCTTATCTTGAACAGATCAGAGCTGTCGTAAGAATTTTGGACACGTAGAAACTCGTAATTATCATTGTGTTTCCGTAGAATTTTTCTTTCTTAATTTATGGAAATACTACAATCGCAAGGAATTGAGTTCTAGTCTTCCGATTTAATTCGTGCATAATTTAAACTGAATGTGACGTAACAGTTCACAGTTGAAAAGCACACAATTTGAAAGAGCATGTGAAAAAGAAACAAGTCGTACAGACCTAACGTTCAAACACAACGTGCGAACATGTTTGAAGAAATGATAGTTAGTCTGAGATCGCCATTAAAGTCACTAAAATATTTATTTTTTATTGTCTAATTAAACAATTACTAATAACAACAAAATAAGAAGAATGTCTCTTGACCTTTACGTATTTGTTTTATTTTGGTATTTATTATTGAAATAATTAATTTAATTTCTCACACTACAATAACTTAATTAAAAATAGCTCGTTTCGGATATTCAATGGGAGGCACTTGTATATATGTGGGTATTATTGCAATTCTCCGCCTGCTTCATATGTTTGGCCGTAAATAACACAAGTATACAAAAAAAATTGTCTTTTAAGTGAAACACACAATCATAAAATAACCGGTCAAGTGCAAGTTGAACTTGCGCAATTAGTGTTCCGTACGTTGATTGCTTTTAAAATAAAAAAAATTGTTACGGAGGTATAAAATGATCAGTGACTTCACAAAACACACCCCAAATGAGTTTTCAACAAAGTTGGTTTCCAATCTTTAATAAAAACTTATGACCTTGAAATTTTTGGTTTTTTATATGCCAGATAAATTATTAAAGGTAATGCACTCGTGATAATTTTCGTTCAATCTACACCCCGTGGAGAATATTCCAGAACTTTTTCAAAATTTTTTGATAAGTACTTTTCGAGATCAGCGATTTTTCGCGATTTTTTAAAAATAATACAAAGAAAAGTGCGCGCAAGTATTACATATATATATATATATATATATATATATATATATATATATATATATATATATATATATATATATATATATACAATCGAGACTCTATATAGTGAAAGACCAAAATGTTGACCGAAATTTCACTATAGAAAGTTTTTCACTATATAAAGAAAAAATCCGTATATATTACTATGTATGTATTTTATATTGGTAATCATTTACTTGTATTTTATAAGGTACAAGCAACAAAAAAAGTTGCAAAATTGAATTATTAGAAAAGATTTTATTAAACATTTGAAAGTTTAAATAGTACATAGCATGTACAGGGCTAAATACATACATAAAGTCCGTACGTTATATCTTTACCCGTGCGTCATAGTTTTCAGGCCATATAGCAGACGACTATTATATTATTTGTCTCTTTTAACCAATAAATCGTAGGTATTGGTAAAAAGAGACAAAAAATATAATAGTCGTCTGGGATATTGCCTGAAAACTATGACGCACGTGTAAAGATATAACGTACGTATGTATGTACTACATACCAAATAAAAAGAATAATACAAAATCTGTTAATACATATGTACATACTACGTACATACGTACTAGGAAAAATAATCAGTTATTTTCTTTTGAACATTACTTTTGAAAAATAATTGTTGCTCAACAAAATTCTCGCATTTATTCAAATGCATAAAGATTTGATCAGGTACACTTTCCTGGGCCCTGAGAATAGTTCGCACAATGTCAAATGCATTTCTTATTTCATTTTCACTAAATTTAGCAGGACATTCCCCGGTTTCAGTTTCTTCTTCATGATCTTCTATACTTTTTATATCGTCAATTATGTCTTAGTCAGTTGGGAGATCTGTCGTGCCAACATCATTGTCGATTTCTAAGAAATCTTCAAGTAAAAAATCTGCGTCGACGGTAGCAGTTTTTTGTAGAATACCCCATTGCCTTTTTAAGGTAGCGAGATCCATTTCATCTTCTTCTTCCCATTCGTCAATTTTTTCAGTAAAACCTGCTTTAGAAAAGCAGTTTTTTGATAGTTTTCTGAGAAACATTTTCACTCCATACTTTAGCGACTTCGGTTATACACTCTTTAAGACTAATCAATTTTTTTACTGGAAGGTTGTTATCAATCGCATTAACAATTTTGTAAACAATTCTGTTTCTGTAATGATGTTTTATGTTTTTTATAATATCCTGGTCCATAGTTGCAATTTGGAGGTAATGTTTGGTGGAAAAAAGATCAATTCAATATTCCTTAATTTTTTACTTACAGTAACTGGATGTGCAGGACAATTGTCTATAAACATCACAATCTTTCGCTTTTGGCTTTTCATTTTCGTGTCCAGTTCTTTGTTCCATCTTTCGAAAATCTCAGAAGTCATCCATGCCTTTTTATTATTGGCGTAATCTAACTCCAGAGATTTAACTCCTTTTAAACAACGGGGATTTTTGCTTTTACCTATGAGCAGTAATTTCAGTTTTTCTGAGCCATCCATGTTTGCTCCAACCATAAGTGTCACCCTTTCTTTACTTGTTTTAACACCAAAACATTTATCACTTTTAAAAGCAAAAGTTTTATTTGGCAAACATTTAAAAAAACAAACCGGTTTCATCACAATTGTAAACGTTTTTTGGCTCGCACTTTTTAAAACAGTCCAAATGTCACAGTCCTCCTGACTAACGTTTGCACTCCCGCCAGACACTGTCTTGAAAACAATTGAATTGCGAGTCTTCCAGGCACTCAACACCCTTCACTAGCTTGAAAATTAACGCAGTTAAATTCTTTAGCAAATTGTAGAGCCGTTAGCTTTATTAAATTTCCCGATATTGGTACGTTTTGATGCGTACGGGCCACTTGAAACCATCATAAAACTGTTTCATTTACATCCTCGTAAGTACTCACCCGTACTCGTTTTCGACTGCTTGGAACACTAGGTTTCTTGATGATACTATCGCGACTTTTTATTATCAGAGAGACGCAACTTGGAGAAACACCAAATTTTGCAGCAACATCAATTTTTTTGCAGCCTTTATCAACTTCCTCCAAAACATTAATTTTCTCAGCTAAACTTAAGCACACTCGCTTGGATATCTTACTTGATTCTTAAACAAAAAGAAACTGAACCTGAATTTGCGAATTACTAGGCCTCGACTATAAAATGGGTTTTTCCCCGGGTTTCTATAAAATGGGTTATTCCCCGGGTTTCTCACAGAAATCTACCTGATTTATTGCCAACCATTAGGCGTTATAAACGCGTTAAGAACCTTTTCAAAAGAATGCGTTACTATTTTACAGATTCACTATATGCAGGGCTTTTTACATGAAATTTCATTAAAATATTCTAGGTCTTGAAAAAATGGCACTATAAAGAGTTTTTCACTATATAGAGTTTCCCTATAAACAGTGTCAACTGTATATATATATATATATATATATATATATATATATATATATATATATATATATATATATATATATATTACTCGTGTTTCCACAAGCTTTCATTTGACACCACACTCGATGATCTAGTAAATTTTTTTTTTTTCACTTCCGATTTCACCCCAAAAACCAACCCCTTAAGTCAAAATTTAACTTTCAAAACTACACGGCTCTGATGAGGCCATCAATTCCTATATTAGTACCAAATTTCAACTTTCTATGTCAAATAGTTTCGGAGAAAATCGGGTGTGACAGACAGACAGACACCGAAGTGATCTTATAAGTGTTCCGTACGGAACACTAAAAAGACATCCACCATGAGGTTTTTACAAATAATACACTTAAAGTTGCCAGAAAACTATTAAATTGAAAAAAATACATTTTAATAAATAATGTAACTAAATAATTATTAAAATTGTGGGAAAAAATTGTTATTTCGGGCATCTCTAAATGTTCTGAATCTACATTTATCATAAAAACTTAAAAATATTAAGCCGGGTTTCCAATAAACGGACATAGCACGAAACACAAATAAAAAACTGTTCTTCTCAATAAAAAGAGCCATGTTTTGTAAAAAATAAACAGTTCCGAAAACATTTTTGTCGGGGAACAGTGTTTTTAATAAACAAAACATTTTCCCATCTCGAGTCGGTACATCAAAGGAAAACAAATTTGTTCGTGTTTTTTAGTCGGTTTGGTTGACACACCTGATTGTTGTAGTTTTGTTCTCTGAGACATTTCTACTCTACTCTTTCAACTAGTTATCAACTTTTTATTAAATCTATGCAATTTTTCTGAAGAGTTTTTCTGTTTTGGCCATTAATTAAAAACAAACCACAGCTAATTATAAAAAATCGTCGTCTTGCGGGACTAAACAAAATGGGAAAAAGAACAAACACTAGCAACAAAACTTTTGGAACAGTCTACAGAAACTGTTTGAAAAAAAAACCAAACATGTTTTGTTTTGTTTATTAAAAACAGAACTGTTTTTTTAAACTGTCCGTTTGGTGGAAATCCGGCTTTAGGTTTTAGTGTTCATGTTTAACAAATAACAAGTTTAATTATTGTAAAGCAACTGAAAATAGACAGAAGTCCATATTCCAGCAGTTTACTAGCTGTTCTCTTGTCTGTCAAGGACTGACAAACAAGAGAATGGAATTGAATGGTACTTATCCCAGAAGTTACGGAGTACGATGGTAGGATACAACGAATTGTATTAAGTACGCATACTCTATTACTTCATCGAAAGCTGACACAGCAGCTTTCGAACCGACACACAATGTGTCGCGTAGAACATGCTAGGTGGACAAAATTCATGTTATGATTTCCAGGAAATCTTATTTGCAAAACGTAAACAACACCACCAAACCCCGAATTCCGAGAAAAGGTTGTTTATCAAATTTGCAAGTGGTGAGTCTTAAGCGTCAGAAGTCAGGTAATGAGTTTAATGCAGCTCTTTCAATCAATCAGTTGCAATTTAGTGACACTTTCGTGCACATCTTATAGTGACATATTGTAATAATGTGAAAGTTTTTGTGATGAATATTAATACTGAGGGTAAGTACTATTTTTTAATGTATTTTTTTAATCAGAATCTATTAATTTGAATTTTTAGTATTTTTTTTAAATAGCCTATATATTTTAGCGTGTTTTAAAAAAAAAAAAAAACTTTGAAAGTTCAGAATATACAGACTTTCACCTCTATCCGGGCTAGTTTTTAGATATTACACAGAAATAACTTTATTCTTCGTAAAAATACACATATTGTTTAGCACACTTCAGTACAACATGTTTTTTTTTCTTTTTTTCCAGAACACGTTTACTCTATTTCAAGGGTAGCCTTTTTTGAGGAGTGGTTGAAACACACGAAGAATGAAAAAAACTCGCGTGTATATGACTTTCTTTCTTCAAAATTTCACTTTGGTGACATTACTGAAAGCAGCCAAAAAGAAATAAAGTTGAAGATATCCAACTTGTCTAATAAGTTTGGTGCCAAATGTTTGGCTTCAGGAAAGTCGAAGGAGCGTTTTTTAATTAAAAATAAGAATTGGTTGGATGAAGCAGACATACAGTTTACTGCGAGTTCTTTTGCGCCACAACCTTCAACATCAAGTGACAATGTGACTCCTGCAGGAAGACCTCGCAAAGATTTCGAGGAATCGTCGTTTAAGACGAAGAAACGTCGCGGATCTCGTAGAATCCCGAAGTGTCAGTGAATTGGTGACTGCTGCCGAAATTGCTGTGCGTTCAGCAAGGCAAAGGAAAATTGCCAATGTGATTAGAGACATTAGTGAGAGCCCAGATAATATTATTAAGTCTAAAAATACCAGTTCCGTTAATCCTAGGCAATTAAGTAGTGACGAAGCCTTAGCTTACTATATAGATTCTAAGTCAACAACGCATTCTTACAAACAAACTAGGAAGTGGTCCATGAAGGCGGGGCATAATGTGTTTCCGTCATATTTTAGTTTAAAAAAGTCCAAACAGGCCTGTTACCCCGCAGAGGAGCACATTGCTATAACAGAAACTCGTGCTGAAATAAATTTGCAAGCCTTATTAAATAAAACAGTGGAACGTCTAGTATTAGCACAGAATGAAGTTATCAGCAGTGTGCTCCCAACAAGTTCATCGTTTACACTTGTGAGTAAATGGGGATGTGATGGAAGTTCTGGGCACAGCACATACAAACAGAGATTTGAGAACACTGAATATACGGACGAGTTTCTTTTCGCATTTTCTTTAGTTCCCCTTAAGTTATATGATGGGTCCAAAATTATTTGGCAAAATCCTCGGCCTTCATCAACTTTGTATTGTCGCCCAATCAAATTTATATTTGCCAAAGAAACGAACGACTTCACGTTAGTGGAGACAAATAGATTGTTGGAAGAAGTTAATGCTCTTCTTCCAACACTTATCAACTTTGGTGATTCTCAAATCTCTGTAAAACACGAACTTTTGCTGACAATGACAGACGGAAAGGTGTGTAACGCCTTAACGGAAACTAGTTCATCCCAAAAATGTTTCATCTGTGGCGCCACCCCCAAGACGATAAACGATGACCCCGCGATGTTTAACAGCAATCAAGAACATTTTGACTTTGGTTTATCTACACTTCATGCTTGGATTCGTTGCTTCGAATGTCTTTTACATATCAGTTACAAGTTGAATATTAAGAAATGGCAGGCTAGAAGCAACGAAGACAAAGCAGATATCAAGGTTCGTTCCGAGGAAATCAAATTGAAATTTAAGAACGAGATGGGACTCATTGTAGATAAACCAAAGCCAGGATTTGGTTCTTCAAATGATGGAAATACAGCCCGTCGCTTTTTTAAGAATGCTGAGATGAGTGCTCAAATCACAGGGTTGGATGTTACAATTATAAAAAAGTTTGATGTTATTTTGAGAACATTGTCTTCTGGATTCGAGATAAACTTAGTTGAATTCAAAAAATTTTGTCTTGAAACCAGAAAACATTATCTTAGTCTCTATTCGTGGTACTGTATGCCTGCTACTGTGCATAAAATATTAATTCACAGCACAAACGTCATCAAAGCGGCATTGCTTCCAATTGGGCAGCTTTCCGAAGAGGCTCAAGAAGCACGGAACAAAGATTGCCGCAGATTTAGGGAGTACAACACCCGCAAGTGCTCGCGTGTTGCCACGAATAGAGACTTACTGTGCATGTTAATTATAACATCTGATCCTTTGATCAATAGCCTTCGAGAGATTCCCAAAAAAAAGCCGGAAAAAATATGTACAGATGTATTAAAGTTAATTGTAAGCCCTAGCATAGAAGAGTCAAGATTGGAATCGTCATCATATTGTCGCACAATGTCACAAAATGATGACGATTATACAGTAAAACGACTCATCAGAAGACTCTGATGATGATTATTAGGTTCAGCTACTATTTTTAGTTATGTAGTGCTTGTATTAAGCATGTAAACCTTGACTTGTAAATTTTTCTTTATCAATAAATGAGTATTTTTATTTTACATATAATTACAGTCAGTGTCATTATGCTAAATTTATTACAGAGCATTTATAACATTTATTTTAAAATTAAACAAAAACAATTTTTGACTGGAATTTTCAAAAACAATTTTTTTTTTAACCGAACAGCAAGAAATATGTACCTTAAAAAAAATCAAAAACATTTTAAAATACCAACTACTTATGTTATGTATGTATAATGCACAAGTTACCTACCTGAAAGGCAGGTATTATTTGAGTTTATCCTTTTTGTGTCAATAAAACTAAGTAATATGGATTAATTGTTTTATTTTTAATTGACAAATGCAATAAATGATTTTTCGTCTGGTTATTATTAAAAATAATAATACAGTGTCTTTCATCTAGTTGCACATTCAAGTTTGTAGAAAAATTCGTGCACATACGCAGAATATTTTGTTTTTGTTATACAATGTTTTGTGCAGCTAGACAAAAAATACAGGTAAGCGAAATGCAGCTAAATGAAAGACACTGTATTATAATTTTTAATTCTAATAACCATACAAAATACCCTTGCCCTTTAGTTCCGTTATCTACCTGCTAAGCTGATGCAATCCTACCGCGATATGCAAGGGTGGCTGTATTACACAAATTTTATCGATATTGAGTACCTGCGGTAAATTGTGAATAAAACCCACATTTATTAACCGATTTTCATGATTAATACCTTATTTTATTTTCCAGATACGCAGCTGTCAGAAAAATGTATAATATTTTGTTATTGCGCTTTTTTACCGAAAAAAATAATGAATTTTACACGAAAAAAATTTTTTCTCTCCATTAATTTCTAAATAACTCCAAAACGATAAAAGATAGAATAAAATAATATTCAATCAACTTTAATAAAATTTTGTTACGCATTTTTTAATGTTTTATTTATAAAAATTTGACAAGTTGTTCCCGAGTTATCGTTAAATATGTCTGCGTAGCTGACTAATTTAGGGGAAAAAAAATTAGCCACGCCATAAAAAAACCAACGCGATGAATTTTTTTCTTAAAATAACTTAATATGCCTAGAATATACATAAACAATTGAAATAAGTGAAAAAATAATTTTGTCCAGCTAACTTGTACTAGTCGACACGCTGTGCAACAGAGTGGTTGACACAGTCAACGCTTTAAAAGCAGGTTACGCTTTTCGAGGGATCCTTTCTCAGGCATATATAATTATTGTAAAAAGCAACTAAAAACAGAGAGATAGATAGATCCCTCGAAAAAGCGCTACCTGCTTTTGCTGTGTCAACCACTCTATCGGTTCGAAAGCTGCTGTGTCAGCTTTCGATGGAGTAATAGGTATGCGTACTTAATACAATTCGTTATATTCTACCATCGTAGTCCAAAAAACAAGTTTACACCACATTTAACTAAGCTACGTAGCAAAATGGTGTTTAACATAAATATGTGCAACCGCTAAATTAATTTTTTTTTTAAATTTTTGTTAATATTGAACAAAAGTATTGTTTCATTACATTTTTTTACTTAAAAAAGCACTTCACCAACCACACAGCACCCTTGGGAGCGCTAAAAGCGAGTTTTTTGTTGAAACTGAACATAAAACTTTATTTTTTGATGTCAAGTCAGGATTAAGAACTTGAAAAAACATTGGAAATAATGCTCAGTATATATCACCACTACACCAAACACTTTATTTTTGCACTCGACGCGCGTTTCGCTAACCATGTTAGCTTCATCAGGAGCGATGATTGACTAAAGCTAAACTACCAAATCTACCCTATTTATACTTAGCCTAACCCTTGAATTACTCAAGCGGAACTAATGACATAGGCAAGGCTATCAGTTCCGGTCAAGTAACCAGTAGAGGGGACTATAAGGAATAGGCCCTCTGTCTTTGTTTAAACTACTTTTACATTTTATGATTTCCATACTTTCGTATGCGTTCAACAATCTCCTATCAGATACATTTTTTATTAATCTTAGATTATCTAATGTTACAGTATGATCAGCTTCAAGAGCATGTTCGGCAATGCTAGACTTTTCTGTTCTGTTGTATTTTAAGTTTCCATACTTTCGTATGCGTTCAACAATCTCCTATCAGATACATTTTTTATTAATCTTAGATTATCTAATGTTACAGTATGATCAGCTTCAAGAGCATGTTCGGCAATGCTAGACTTTTCTGTTCTGTTGTATTTTAAGTGTGCTAAATGTTCTTTAAATCGTGTTCTAATTGACCTTTTAGTTTGCCCAACATACTTTTTGTCACAATCATTACAACTAATTTCATAACATAAATTCCACTTTTCTCACAATTAGGAATCTTATCTTTGGGATTTCCTAAGATATTCCTCAGATTGTCTGATGACTTATAGACTAAGGTGAGGCCTACCTTATTAAATACCTTATTGAGTCCCTTGCTATATTTCGGATTATATGGTATGGAGACATACTTGGTGTTATTTTCTTCGCGTGTAAAAAAGGTGGAATTCTGAATATTAAATCTAAAACTTATGCCTATTTATTAGCTTATTTACTAAGTCATCGTCATAACCATTAACTCTAGTTATATTTCTAATACGATTCCTTTCTTTATTAAAGTTTACTCTATTCAGAGGGAAAGTGACCAAACGATGAACTAAAAAATGTAATGAGGCTAATTTATGTTGTTTGCAATGAAATGAATCATTAGGAATATATCTATCTGTTACTGTGTCCTTCCTATAGATATCAAATTCTAATCTATTATTATTTTTAATAATTAAAATATCTAGAAAAGGCAATTGTCCTTTGTTCTCAACTTCGTAAGTGAATTTAATGGAATCACTTACGAAGTTGAGAACAAAGGACAATTGCCTTTTCTAGATATTTTAATTATTAAAAATAATAATAGATTAGAATTTGATATCTATAGGAAGGACACAGTAACAGATAGATATATTCCTAATGATGACACACAACATAAATTAGCCTCATTACATTTTTTAGTTCATCGTTTGGTCACTTTCCCTCTGAATAGAGTAAACTTTAATAAAGAAAGGAATCGTATTAGAAATATAACTAGAGTTAATGGTTATGACGATGACTTAGTAAATAAGCTAATAAATAGGCATAAGTTTAGATTTAATATTCAGAATTCCACCTTTTTTACACGCGAAGAAAATAACACCAAGTATGTCTCCACACCATATAATCCGAAATATAGCAAGGGACTCAATAAGGTATTTAATAAGGTAGGCCTCACCTTAGTCTATAAGTCATCAGACAATCTGAGAAATATCTTAGGAAATCCCAAAGATAAGATTCCTAATTGTGAGAAAAGTGGAATTTATGAAATTAGTTGTAATGATTGTGACAAAAAGTATGTTGGGCAAACTAAAAGGTCAATTAGAACACGATTTAAAGAACATTTAGCACACTTAAAATACAACAGAACAGAAAAGTCTAGCATTGCCGAACATGCTCTTGAAGCTGATCATACTGTAACATTAGATAATCTAAGATTAATAAAAAATGTATCTGATAGGAGATTGTTGAACGCATACGAAAGTATGGAAATCATAAAATGTAAAAGTAGTTTAAACAAAGACAGAGGGCCTATTCCTTATAGTCCCCTCTACTGGTTACTTGACCGGAACTGATAGCCTTGCCTATGTCATTAGTTCCGCTTGAGTAATTCAAGGGTTAGGCTAAGTATAAATAGGGTAGATTTGGTAGTTTAGCTTTAGTCAATCATCGCTCCTGATGAAGCTAACATGGTTAGCGAAACGCGCGTCGAGTGCAAAAATAAAGTGTTTGGTGTAGTGGTGATATATACTGAGCAGTATCATTGTGCCAAAGATTCCACATTCCCAACTTAATTGGAAATAATAGTTTTGTTCAATATTAATAAAAATTAAAAACACATTATGTTACGTAACTTAGTTAAAGGTGGTGTATGCATATTTTTTGTTAAACATAAATACTAAAACCTAATATTTTTAAGCTTTTATGATAAATATAGATTTAGAACATTTAAAGATGTATGAAATAATAATTTTATTCCATAATTTTAAAGATTATACAGTTTTACATTATTTATTAAAATATATTTCTTTTTTCCATTTAACAGTTTTCTAGCAACTGTATGTTTTCTAAATAAAAACCTCACGGTGGATGTCTTTTTTATGATTTTTTGAATTCAGCATAAAAAAATACTTAATTGCTATTAGCCTCCAAATTTTGCCATTATCTCAAGAAAAAAATATGGAGAAAATTCCAGTATTAGTATTGAAATATATATCCCATTAAAAACATAAAATGTAAAAAAATGCCAAGTCTCGCAAGGCAGTCCTTCCACCACAAAAAGTTGTGAGATCTCATGTAAAACCAAGTCAGTTATTTTAGTTAGTATCTATGGAAGCACCTATTCAACAACTTTGTCTTAAATTGTTTTCTAATTAGTTACCTACTAACATTTATAGTGACCGTATCAATATTAGACATCTTTATTTCTATAATAAATATAATGACTTGGCAATCGCGCGGCAACATAATCACATAAGAATAATCTACTATTTCGATTCCTAAGCAAGTCTAAACAGTGCACTTAAGAATAAAGTATTTTAAATAGTAGATTATTCTTATGTGATTATGTTGCCGTGCGATTGCCAAGTCATTATATTTATTATAGAAATAACTAGCCGTGCCCGCGGCTCCGCTCGCGTGGACTTGATTCACTACTATCGCCACTGCTCATTCCTTATGTTACCTAACGTAATAAAATATATCTGCCCTTATTTCCCTTTATCTCCTATTATTTCTCCTTATCTCCCATTATCTCTACATAATTTCCATTATCTAAGCTTATCTCTGCTCATCTCCCATTATTTCTCCTTATCTCCCATTATCTCACCTTATCTCCCATTATCTAGGTTTATCTCGACTTATCTCGCAATATTTCTCCTTATCTCCCATTTTTTCCTTATCTCCCATTATTTCTCCTTATCTCCCATTATCTCACCATAACTCCCATTACCTAGACTTATCTCTGCTTATTTCCCATTATTTCTCCTTATCTCCCATTATTTATACTTATCCCCAATTATCTCACCTTATCTCTCATTATCTAGGCTTATCTCGACTTATCTCGCAATATTTTTCCTTATCTCCCATTATTTCTCCTTATCTCCCATTATCTCACCATAACTCCCATTACTTAGACTTATCTCTGCTTATCTCTCATTATTTCTCCTTATCTCCCATTATCTCTACATAATTTCCATTATCTAGGCTTATCTCTGCTCATCTCCCATTATTTCTCCTTATCTCCCATTATCTCACCATAACTTACATTACCTAGACTTATCTCTGCTTATCTCCCATTATTTATACTTATCTCCCATTATCTCGCCTTATCTCCCATTATCTAGGCTTATATCGAATTATATAGAACATATCATATGTATAAATTTATAAAAACACGTAAATCGAATAAGCGGTTCTCAAGTGATAAGCGCACTAACGGACAGACAGACAGAGAGACGTTGCATTATATATATATATATATATATATATATATATATATATATATATATATATATATATTGTATTCTTTGGAACATGATATTGTTCCATATTTAATGGTTTAGGCAGTATATTGTAAGAGAACACGCTAACGGTAGCCTTCCTTCCGACTTGATTCACTATTATCGTCACTGCTTATTCTTTATGTTACCTAACGCAATAAAATATATCCTATAACCTGGCCAGAGAACATATATATGTTTTAAAAAAAAAAAGTACGTAACGCACTAACGGACAGACAGACAGAGAGACGTTGCATTTTATATATATTATATATAGATAACCTGGCCAGAGAACATATGAATGTTTTAAAAAAAAGCACGTAAATCAGATAAGTGGTTCTCCAATGATAAGCGCACTAACGGACAGAGAGACGCTGCATTTTATATATATTATAGATATAGATTATTATTATTACTATATAACCTGGCCAAAGAATATATGTATGAATTTAAAAAAGACACATAAATTGGATAAGTGGTTCTCGCGTGATAAACGCACTAGTGGACAGACAGACAGACAAAGAGACATTGCATTTTATATATATTATAGATTATAGATTAAAGATATTCTCTGCTACATAATATTGTTCCATATTTAATGGTTTAGGCTGTATATTGCAAGGGAACGCGCTAGCAGCAAACTTTTTTTCGACTTCACTCACTGTTATTGTCACTGCTCATTCCTTATGCTACCTATCGTAATAAAATATAGCCTATAACCTGGCCAGAGAACATAAGTATGTTTAAAAAAAAAAAGTACGTAAATCGGATAAGTGGTTCTCCAGTGATAAGGTCACTAACGGACAGACAGACAGACAGAGAGACGTTGCATTTTATATATATTATAGAAGATGTCTAATATTGATACGATCACTATAAATGTTGGTAGGTAACTAAATAGATAACAATTTATGACAAAGTTGTTGAATAGGTGCTTCCATAGATACTAACTAAAATAACTGACTTGGTTTTACATGAGATCTCACAACTTTTTGTGGTGGAAGGACTTCCTTGCGAGATTTGGCATTTTTTACATTTTATGTTTTTGATGGGATCTCATTTCTTTTTGTAGGTAGTCCTCTTTTGTTTTCTCTCAAAGGCTATGATGTAACCATTTTTGACAAGTCCGGACGATAAGTGCTTCTAAAGTATTTCATTTAACAATTTTTTAATTACACGAAGTAGGTAAGTATTATTAAACGAATATATTTGATAAATGAAAAATATTATTAAATATAATATATTAATTAATAAATAATACAAATCATTCATAATTATGGATTTTTTAGTGATTAATTAACTTTATACGACGTATTATTTACCGGGACTCACGGTTGACCTTGCATTATGCTATGTATGGCTAAGCACTGCGCGCTCTCCGCGTTCTATCTCAAAAACGGTTAAGCGTATAAAAAAATGTTTATAACAAAATTTATAGAGAATTTCATGCTCTATAATTTTCATAATAGATGCAAATATCATTGAAACAATAGGAAGCGAGATATTTGCGAAAAACCGATTTTTGTGACCTTTGACCTTGAATATCTTAAGACGCGGACACGAGATTTTATAAGACTTTTGGAACAACTTTTAGAATGCCAAAATAAAGGTTTACACTAGTTTACAGCTTATTATCTCTCATTCCGAGGTTGACCCTCTTTTTTGGCTTAAGTGACTGTACAATTTAGAAAACGGGACTGAAATTTCAGGATGTTTCAGTTTTTCCTTCCTTTATAGGCTAAACACTAACTAAATTCAAAATTTAAAGTTTGTGTATCTGCTAGAAGTACCTTAGAATTTTAATGATCGGTGAGTGTGTCAATTACAATATAAAAGAACTTCGACTGGCGATAGTTCGTAAACTATAAGGTATAAATAGTAGGTAATTTAGGAATATAGTTAGTATAGTTTGTCCTCTTGGTCACTGAAAATTCAGGCTTCTAGCTTTATCCATAACGAAGTTACAGGGGGGTCGAAAGTGCCGGAAGTGGCTTCGAGAAAAGGATGGTACGGCTGTGCTTTCTGCTCGACTTGGCGATGATATAAAATCTATCGATCTTAACAACTTTCACTCCCGCCTCCGGGGGTTTTGCATTTATTTACTTCCACCACAGGAAAAAGTGTAATTCCCATTTTCCGTCGGTGTGTCTGTCGATGTCGGTCTGACGGTTTGTTTTCGCGATCACTTCTGATAGAGAAATATAGTAATTTGTAGCATTGCGTTTGTTATAAGAAGTAATTTAGAAATTTCATAGTATCGACAATGTCATGTTCGCTATCCCTTTCAGAGTTTTGGGACCAAAATATGTGAGTATTAAGTATAACCAAGTCGTCAGGGGTTTTAAACTCTCATTGAATGTTAACAGGCTGCATTTTGCCACACGGGTAGTCTCTTTGACGTAGAATATGAATAAAAAAAGGTTTGCTGAAATTTGATGTAGGCTAAGCCCACAAAATCCAAAATAAAATCAAAAATTCGCTTTTTCGGTAATATCACGAAAACTAAAAAAAAAATATCGAAGCACTACGTGAAAGAGCGGGAAATTTTACGAAAAAAAGTAGTATATAGATTATTTTTTCCAGATTTTTTTTATTAGCGTGAGAATTTATTAAAAATTCAAATATTACTTGTTTTTAGAGTGTAAAAAAAAAATTAAAAAATAGCTTTTTGAAGAGGAGACTTTCATCTTTCCGATGATACTAATAGTTTTTATTTTTTGTTGCTTTATAATTTGTAAAACTTAAAACGAAATTTTTGTTTGCATGATTGTAACGGGTATACTGTAAATTACAAATATTTAATAAAATATAGTATTGAAAAAAAAAAATTCTTGTGCATATATCATTATTATACCTTAAGTTACAATATAAGAATAATTAAAAAAAACCTACATTCTCTGTGCTATTTATAAATTTGGTTAAATTATGAAAATTTGCCCGCTGTAGTGCACCGCCGACAATTTTACGTTGAAAGAGGTACAAAATGGTAAAAAAAGTCGGACAATTCTTCTTAGTTACAGTTAAAAGTATACTTGATATTAGAAAATTATTAAAAACTTAAAAAAACTTTATATTTTTTTTATAATTTTGCTCTTAAAAAGTGTTCATGATAATCATACAACTTAAACTTAAAATAAAAAAATATATATTTTAAATGTGAGAAATAAAAGATAAAAGTCTAAGCTTTAAGTATAAAGTATCTGGGGGCACGGGAGTGCCCCCGCCAAGTCGAGCAGAAAGCACAGCCGTACCATCCTTTTCTCGAAGCCACTCACGGCACTTTCGACCCCCCTGTAACTTCGTTGTGGATAAAGCTAGAAGCCTGAATTTTCAGTGACCAAGAGGACATACTATACTAGCTATATTCCTAAATTACCTACTACTTATACCTTATAGTTTACGAACTATCGCCAGTCGAAATTCTTTAATTTTGTCACTGACACACTCACCGATCATAAAAATTCTAAGGTACTTCTAGCAGACACACAAACTTCAAATTTTGAATTTAGTTAGTGTTTAGCCTATAAAAGAAGGAAAAACTGAAACATCCTGAAATTTCAGTCCCGTTTTCTAAATTGTATTGTACAGTCACTTAAGCCAAAAAAAGAGGGTCAACCTCGGAATGAGAGATAATAAGCTGTAAACTTGCACCTTTATTTTGGCATTCTAAAAGTTGTCTCCAAAGTCTCATAAAATCTCGTGTCCGCGTCTTAAGATATTCAAGGTCAAAGGTCACAAAAATCGGTTTTTTCGCAAATATCTCGCTTCCTATGGTTTCAATGATATTTGCATTTATTATGAAAATTGTAGAGCATAAAATTCTCTACAAATTTTGTTATAAATATTTTTTTATGCGCTTAATTGTTTTTGAGATAGAGCGCGGAGAGCGCGCAGCGCTCAGCTATACATAGCATAATGCCAGGCCATCCGTGAGTCCCGGTAAATAATACGTCGTATAAAATTAATTAATCACTTAAAAATCCATAATTATGAATAATTTGTATTATTTATTAATTAATATATTATATTTAATAATATTTTTCATTTATCAAATATATTCGTTTAATAATACTTACCTACTTCCTGTAATTAAAAAATTGTTAAGTGAAATACTTTAAGTATATTTTAATTATAAAAAAGTATGAAGATGATGCTTCCCTGACAGCAGGGCTAGAAGAGAATATAGTTATTAAAATAGGAGCAAAAGTCATATTAAGACGAAATATTGATGTGAGTCTTGTCTTAGTCAACGGTTCTATCGGTATAGTACAAGGAGTAAAGGTTGATCCTGAAAATTCAATTAAAATAAAAAAAATATACATATTACATTTAATAATGAACATCTTTACGAGCTTGGTCCAGTCAAAACTAAGTCTGAAATTATTAATAGAGCTTATGTTCATTTTTTTTTTTTTTATTGGTCTAGCACACGTGCTTCAGGGAAGTCCCTGGAGCGGCACGAGTGCGGAAAAGCGATTCACGTTGTTCTTGAATCGCTGTAAATTGTACTCGGTGGGAAACACAGCGCTGGGCAAATTATTCCAAAGGGATGACGTTCTCCATATAAAAGATTGCTTGAAAAGCGTTGTACGCGGAGTAACAAGCTGATTGCTAAGTAAGTCTAAACAGTGCACTTAAGAATAAAGTATTTTAAATAGTAGATTATTCTTATGTGATTATGTTGCCGTGCGATTGCCAAGTCATTATATTTATTATAGAAATAAAGATGTCTAATACTGATACGGTCACTATAAATGTTGGTAGGTAACTAAATAGATAACAATTTATGACAAAGTTGTTGAATAGGTGCTTCCATAGATACTAACTAAAATAACTGACTTGGTTTTACATGAGATCTGACAACTTTTTGTGGTGAAAGGATTGCGTTGCGAGACTTGGCATTTTTTTAAATTTTATGTTTTTGATGGGATTTATATTTCATTTAAACATCCAGGTAGAAAGAAAACAGTTTTGAAAACACAAAAATTCTAAATTACTCCAAGAAATTAAACCAATTACGTATACTCTGGCTGTCATATTGGATCCGCCATTTTGAATTTTTCAAATCTGTCATCCGATTCTTAATCAGCACCCCAAGAAACCCCTTGATAGCCAATTTAAAAATATTTAGCGGTATACAGAACCGTTAATCTAATCATAAATGCGGTTGGAAGCATGATTCCCATTAACGGAAAGGGTAAAACCAGTCATTTTATTTTAAATAATTTTTTTAAATTACGGTAAAAACTAAAAAAAAAAAATTACATACTATTTCTTTTGTAAAATTTCCCGTTCTTTCACGTGGTGCTATTAGTTTTTCGATATCTTTTTTATTTTTCGAGATATTTGCGAAAAGCCGAGCAGCACACTATTTTTTATCGTATTCGACGTCCAAAAAACTACCTGTATGGCAAAACGCAGCCTGTTAACATTTAATGAGATCTTTTCGTCAAAATTTACCTCTGACCACTGGGCCAGCAAGTCTTGGATTATTTTTAACCTCAGCTAAAGGAATCAGTTAAGAACAACGATATATGATTCAGATTATGCCGAGGAAAGCTGTACACAAACGACATTACCAAATGTCTTTAATTCAAAATTGCACTATAATTAATTTTAAGATTTTTTGATCCATAAAAAACTAATTCTACCAATTAATTGCAAAAAATCCATTAATTAATCAATTAATTTTTTAATTGCATTTTTTTTAAAAAAAGTGTTACTTGAGTATTCCATACTTATTAATTTGATTAACACCAGTTTCGTCTTGGCGTTTTTTTATAGACATTTTCTTTTGTCAGGGGCGGACTTGCGTCGATTTTATTACTAAGACGGAAGCATAAAAGTGGTCCAACATGACATGAAAATTTTACGAAAAGAACTGTTCCATTTAAGTCAGTTTAGGTTAGGCTTGTTCAAATGTTTACTCGTTTTGGACCAACGTTATACTGAGTTGTCGAAAAAGCATCGGGATTCTTTAAGACAAAAATTCAAACAATTATTTTTAATATTTTACATGAAAATTATTAAATCAAACATATGTCTTTTTGATCGATGACGGCTTGTAATTTTTTTGGTAGAACCATTATCTCGTCACTCTACAGGGGTCGGCAACCTATGGCACGCGTGCCATCTCTGGCACACCAAGCAATTTTGAATGGCACGCGTACCTATTCAAAGTTTACACATTAATTCTGTAATCTGTGACATGTTTCGAAATTAAGTAAATAATCGAAGACAGTATTACTTTAACGATACAAACAAAAACGATATATTATATAGGTCACTAGGTATTATTACCAAAAACTACAAAATATATATTTTGTAATTTATAATTTTACTGAATGCATTAGTTTGGTTTTAATTTCGGCACGTATTAAAGACGGCAAGCCTCAAAATATAAGCCTAGGCAAAAACACAAATAAACGTCCTCAATTCAGATCAAAAGAGCCGCTATAAGGCGGTTTTTGTTTGACTTGACTTTAATCGTTCCGACGCGCGCCGCAACTCTTTTTATATTGCCGAACTTTAGTTTTTGTTAGATTTAACTTCTAGGCGGCCCTTTGATTGCAATGGGCGCGTTGTAGATAATAATTTAATAAACGTAGTTATTGGAATTTTCTGGAAACATTATTTTTCTATATATAGCAAGCGGCTACACGTTTGGATCATTTAGTATAGAAGTAACATCCGTTCCAGTCAATAGTCGTCGAAAAGTTTAAAAATTAAAATTACGTTGCGTTATGGCCGCGAAGAAACAGAAGGTAGACGTTCGATCATTTCAAACTTCATGGACGACAGATTACAGTTTTGTACAGCAAAACGATAGGGTCATTTGTGTCGTATGTCGGGAAAGCGTAGTTTTCCGGACAACTAGTGTTCAACGACATTTCCAGATAAAACATGAATCGTCATTTAAAGATAACGCTGATAAAAGGGAGGCAACACAAAGAGTAAGTAAACAATACGAGAAACAGTCAATGTTCTTTAGCAAAGTTTTCCAAGGAAAAAATCAGGTAACTGAATGCAGTTTCAAAATTGCACAATCGTTGGCACAAAAGGGTAGGCCGTTCACTGACGGAGAATTTATGAAGCAAACGTTTTTGAGTACTGGCGAGATTTTATTCGACGACTTGCCCAATAAGGATACAATATTGGCCAGGATTAGGGATATACCGGCATCAGCGCGGACCAGCGAGAGACGAATTACCGAAATGACACAAAATGTCCAAAAACAGCAGAGAGACGCTATCAAACGGAGTTTTGTATTTAGTGTAGCATTGGATGAAAGCGTCGATATTAATGACATTGCCCGTCTTGCAATCGTTGCGCGATACTTCGATGATGGCAGTGTGTATGAAGAGCTGATTTGTCTGCTCCCATTGCAGGGAACTACAAAAGGAGAGGATATATTTTCAGAATTTGTTAAACATTTTGAAAAGCGGAACATTGATTTAAATAAAATTTTTTGCGTAACGACAGATGCCGCTCCTGCTATGATTGGGAGACATAAAGGATTTGTTTCCTTTCTTATTGAACGCATGGGTCGATCAGTTTTGAATTTTCATTGTATAATTCACCAAGACAGTTTGTGCGCTAAAATCTCCGCTGAAAGTTTAAAATCCGTGATGGATAGGGTGGTTAAAATAGTTAACTACATTGTCGGTTGTTCTTCACTGATCCATAGACAATTTAAGGCGTTTCTGCAGGAATTAGAAAGTGCATATTCAGATATACCATTGCACAATAATGTGCGCTGGCTCAGCCGTGGTAAAGTGCTCTCTAGATTTGTGCAATGTCTGAGCGAAATTAAATCGTTCTTGTTGGAAAAAATCAAGTGGATGCTTATCGTGAACTAGAAGATAAAAACTGGATCTTACTGATATTACAAACCATCTCAGTGAACTCAACTTAAAGTTACAAGTTTCAGGTAAAACAGTTCTGGATTTATACGAATCCTGGAAATCATTCAAATTAAAAATAGATTTATTTATCAGCGATATTACTACAAACACATATAAATATTTTCCAAATTTAAAAACTTATATATCCAGTGTCGACGATGGTGCACTAATAGACGAAATTCTTAAATATATGATTAATTTAAAAGAGGAGTTTATCGAGAGGGGTACGGATTTTGATAAACATGGTCCTATGTTCGCTTTTTTAATCAAACTAACTTTAATGGATTTTTCCAGCAGTTACTTTGACATATCTCTTTTCTCATGGATGGACATTAATGATTTTGGTCTTCAATACATTGAATTTAAAAGCTCCGAGTTATGGAACACGAAATTTGTAGAATTAAGAAGGGTATTAGAAGGTGACTGCCAGAACCATTCAAACGAGATAATCAGTTGTTGGATGAGTTTACCAGAGAAATTTATTTGTATTAAGAAAGTAGCGTTTGCCATGCTTACAGCTTTCGGATCATCCTGTATCTGTGAACAACTTTTTTCCCATATGAGAGTGATTTTAAACCCGCACCGGAACAGGCTGACAACAGACAACTCGGAAGCATGTGTGACACTGAAAATAACTAGACCTGAACGGGTATAAGAAAACTCTCTAAAGAACTTCAAGCACAGGGTTCACACTAGGTCCTAGGACTAGTATAATAAAATTATTTGTTAAATGTTAAAAATTTTTTGTAATTAAACCTTCTAAAAGCAATATTTTAAGTTAATTTAAGTTAATTTTTGTTAATTTTAGTTGTAGTAAGTAGCTATGTCGGCACGCAAAATGTTGTATGGATGAAAACTGGCCCCCCTTAGTTAAAAGATTGCCGACCCTGCTCTAGAACTTCCGGAATTTATGTGCCAAAAACTGAACCAAGTGTTTTACACAAGCCTCTTTTGAACTACCGCTGTAGAGACTGAATCAAGTGATAATCTGAGGGTGCAAGGTGTGCTATATGATGGATGCGTCAAGACTTTCCAGCCAAGCCGACCTAATTTTTGCCGGGCTGTCAAAAAAATGTCTAATCTGGTACTGACATGATGGAAGACAACGCCCTTTCGGTGATCAGTTTAGGTTGCTTTCAACCAATTGCTCATAAAACAATTGTCAATTGGGACAAAGTCCCAAGACTAAAGACAGAAAGAAATATGAACAAAAGTAGTATCTGAAGAGTACTGAGAATTTCGGAATTCCAAGAACTTAGTTAAAATTTAAAGATCTAATCAAGAACAGTTAATGGAAGTTTAATTCTTGAGTCAATAAAACATAAAAATTGGTAAAAACACACAACTACTATCCCTATTAACTTATCAGCCATTGTATTATGCGTTGAATATTGAAATAACCACATCAGTTTTAGATGTGGTTATTTCAATATTCAACGCGATTTTTGTGATATCGAAGATCTGGCCCCCGATACAGGGGGGCAGTTTCTAATTTCTATCAGTCCGCCCCTCTGTCCTCCGCCTGTCTATTAGCAAGATAATTCACGAACGAAATTAAATCGATTTTAAATTGGGTAAGTCTATAATAATTAAAGTAGAAAAAATACCAACAAACTTGAACGGTATAGCTTCAGGGAAAAGGTGCGGCAAGGGTGGAGGCCGATAAATTTAGTATATACTGGTGAGCAAAAAAATCCACTCAAACTATTTGGCTTCATTTAACATGGATCTTAGAATTTAGTGTTCATATATTTTTACGGATTTTAGTATCATTTGAAACCCCATTCTGTTCTCTTTCTAATGATACCCAATTTCATAGCATACCTCATGCTTTTTACTGATTAAAATGGAAAACAAGAACAAGTTTTGAAAACAAGGGTAAGTGAAAGGAAAAATTAAACAAATTTTAAGTGTAATAATTAAATTTACTGATAACAACCACAATCAATATTTTGTATTACCCTCTCCTCCAGCCCTTATTACTGTTTTCAGCAGGTTTTTCATGATGCGGGTGAGCTTTTTCACCATTCTCTGTGGGATTCTTCCTTACTCTTCCGCCAACACAACCTTTAAGTCCCTCAGCAATGCAGGGGCTCGAGTTCTGGCTCGAACCCTTCTTTTGAGCTCATCCCACATGTGCTTGATTAGATTTAGGTCAAGACTCCGCGCAGGCCAGTCTAATGTGGGTATTCCCACTTCCGCCAGGTATTGCCGCACCGATACAAAAGTTAATCCACCGCTACGAGACTCATCAATCACGAAAACCAAATCGGTTTTCGCCTCCAGCGAGATGCCTTCCCTCACCATAACAGAACCTCCTCCGTAGGCAACCGTTTCAGTAATGCAGCACTGCGCATAGCGCTCTCCAGGCCTCCTATAGCTTCAGAGAAAATCGGATATGACAGACAACCGAACAGCCAGACAGACAGACACAGAAGTGATCTTAGAAGGGAACCTACGGAACACTAAAAAGAATCGGGTCTGTTTTTATTAAGAACAAATTAATTGTAAATTAATTAATTAAAAAATTAATTGAATAGTCAAATTTATGTAATTTTATAACAGATTTTTACGTTCACTTAACAGAAAAAAGGTCGAGTCCTTTTTTTTGTGATATTTCCCTTGGTACGGGAGGTATTGAAATCATGAAAAAAATTTCTTCCATCATTGCCATGTAGGCACATTCGTGACTCGTCGGAGAATAAAACGAAGTACCATTGCTTTAAGGTCCGGTCGACATGTTCTCCAGCAAATCTGAGTGGCGCTTGCCGATGGGCTGCTGTCAATTTGGAGCCGTTAGCTGGTCTCTTCGGAGTTAGGTTAGGTTCTTTAAGTCTTCTTCTGACTGTCCGATGACTGACAGCCCGACCACGAACTTGTCGGTGCTCCCGCCAGTCAAGTGACGATTTCTTAGAGTTGTCTTGACAATGAAATGGTCGTCTCGCTTCGAGGTACCCCTTCTTCTTCCTGATCCTGGTCTCTGTGTAAAGACGCCAGTCTCTTGGTAACGTCTGTAGGCTCTGGAGACAGTTGACTGGCTCAAGTGCAATTGTGCAGCGACTATACGTTAGCTATGCCTTTCTTGCAATAGGCAATGACTTATGCCGTTTTTTCCGGGGTGGTATCCATTTTCCATTGACGTAATTAGTGAACAGGTATAGCAGAGATGTTGACAGTTCAAGCTCCGGTAAAGGAATGATAGGAAAATGCAGTTGCATGTGCTTCTGTAGGGATGAATAACGCACAACGAATACGTTGCTGGGCGATCAAAAACGGTTCTAATTAGTAAAACGTTTTGAAAATCGAAATGGTTTTGGTATTATTGGAAAAAGTAGAAAATTAATATTTTAATGATACCAAAAATAATGATTTCGTCTTCTTAGTGTGCCTTATCTTCTAAGGACGTTGGCGATCCCATTTACCCATCTGATTTTATCTATTCCCGCTCTATACAGTTCAGTAAATGTCATGTTTGTCCACTGTCGTAAGTTTTCCAGCCGGAGTTGCGGCGCCTTCCTGGTCCTCGCTTACCGATTACTTTTCCTTCAATTATAAGTTGCACGAGCTCATACTTTTGACTTCTCATAATATGGCCAAAGTATGTGATTTTTCTTTCTTTAACAGCTAGAATCAACTCTCGTTCTTTGCCCATCCGATCAAGTATTTGGTATGCGCTTTCCAAGGAACACGCAGCTTTCGGCGATAGCACCACATCTCGAATGCCTCCATTTTTTGTTGGGTTGTATCTGTGATTGTTGCAGCTTCTATACAATATAACATGACCGAGAACACGAAGCATCTTAGCCCTCTTGTTCTTGTCTTTTAGTTCAGGTTCTTGAGCGTATTTCAATCTTCACTAATTATGCTTCCTAAGTACGTTATTTTTCTTACCTTTTCAAATATTTGTTGACGTACTTTAATATTTATGTTTATACTAGCCGAGCCCACGGCTCCGCTCGCGTGGACATGATTCACTACTATCGTCACTGCTTATTCCTTATGTTACCCAACGTAATAAAATATCTCCCATTATTTCTCCTTATCTCCCATTATTTCTACATAATTTCCATTATGTAGGCTTATCTCTGCTCATCGCCCATTATTTCTCCTTATCTCCATTAATTCTCTTTATCTCCCATTATCTCACCTTATCTCCCATTGTCTAGGCTTATCTCGACTTATCTCGCAACATTTCTCCTTATCCCCATTATTTCTCCTTATCTCCCATTATCTCACCATAACACCCATTATCTAGACTTATCTCCCATTATTTCTCCTTATCTCCCATTATCTCACCTTATCTCCCATTATCTAGGCTTATATCGAATTATATAGAACATATGTATAAATTTATAAAAACACGTAAATCAGATAAGTGGTTCTCGAGGGATAAGCGCACTAATAGACAGGCAGACAGACATAGAGACGTTGCATTTTATATATATTATAGATATAGATTATTATTATTATTATATAACCTGGCCAAAGAATATATGTATGAATTTAAAAAAAGACACGTAAATCGGATAAGTGGTTCTCGCGTGATAAACGCAGTAATTAACAGACAGACAGACAGACAGACAGAGAGACATTGCATTTTATATATATATTATAGATTATAGATATTCTCTGCTACATAATAGTGTTCCATATTTAATGGTTTAGGCTGTGCATTGCAAGGGAACGCGCTAGCGGCAAACTTTTTTTCCGACTTCATTTACTATTATCGTCACTGCTCATTCCTTATGCTACCTATCATAATACGAGGCTGGTTTGAAAAGTCCGTGCAAAAATAAAAACTACTTATGTGTATAGTCTCCTTTTAGGCTTATACACTTCGTCCAACGATGTTCTAATTTGTTGATCCCTTCCGAATAATAGGATTTGTCCAAGTCTGCAAAATATCCATTAGTGTCTGCAATCACCTCCTCGTTTGAATAAAATCTTTGTCCCGCCAGCCATTTCTTCAAATTGGGGAACAAATAGTAGTCCGAGGGAGCCAAGTCTGGAGAATAGGGGGGATGTGAAACGAGTTGGAATCCTATTTCCATTAATTTTGCGACCACAACTGCTGGGGTGTGTGCTGGTGAGTTGTCGTGATGGAAAAGGACTTTCTTGTGGGCCAATCGCGGGCGTTTTTCTTGCAGCTCGGTTTTCAAACGGTCCAATAACGATGAATAATATTCACCTGTAATAGTTTTACCCTTTTCCAGATAGTCGATGAGGATTATCCCTTGCGAATCCCCAAAGATAGTCGCCATAACCTTTCCGGCCGAAGGAACGGTCTTCGCCTTTTTTGGTGCAGATTCCCCCTTGGTAACCCATTGTTTAGATTGTTGTTTGGTCTCAGGAGTATAGTAATGTATCCATGTTTCATCCACAGTGACGAAACGACGCTTAAAGTCCTCCGGATTCTTCTGGAACAGCTGCAAACCATCCTTGCAACACTTCACACGATTCCGTTTTTGGTCAAGCGTGAGCAATCGCGGCACCCATCTTGCGGATAGCTTTCTCATGTCCAAATGTTTATGCAAAATATGATGTACCCGTTCAGTCGAGATGCCCACAGCACTAGCAATCTCACGCACCTTAACTCTTCTGTCATCCATCACCATATCATGGATTTGATCAATGATTTCTGGAGTCGTAACCTCCACAGGCCGTTCAGAACGTTCAGCGTCACTTGTGCCCATATGGCCAGTCCGAAAATTTTGAAACCACTTATAAACTGTTCTAATCGAAGGTGCAGAGTCACCATAATGTTTATCAAGCTTCTCTTTAGTCTCCTGAGGCGTTTTGCCTTTCATAAAGTAATGTTTAATCACCACACGGAATTCTTTTTCGTCCATTTCTTGAAAATCACTCGACTTCCTTGATTCACACGAATGCCAAAAACAAAGAAATAGACCAATATGGCAGAGACTTGGTGTGCGTTCATTCAAGAGATGCTACTAACTAAACATGACCTCGATACGCACCGGTGGTGCCATCTCTCGGACTATGCACGGACTTTTCAAACCAGCCTCGTAAAATATAGCCTATAACCAGAGAACATATGTATGTTTTAAAAAAAAAAGTACGTAAATCGGATAAGTGGTTTTCCAGTGATAAGCGCACTAACGGACAGACAGACAGAGAGACGTTGCATTTTATATATATTATAGATTAGGATTTTTACTGACCATTATTGTTCTTGTTTTGTTCGTATTCAGTTTCATTTCATATTCCTCATATGCATCAACAATTCCATTCATGAGTGTTTGTAGGCCTTCTTCACTGTCCCCTAGAATGACAGTATCATCAGCGTAGCGGAGCTTATTTACACACACACCATTAATTGTAAGTCCATCTTTTTTATCAGAAAGTGCTTTATTGAAGATTTCCCCCGAATAGACACTGAATAATAGGGGTGACAAAATACAACCTTGCCGTACACCACTCTTTATCCTCTTTTCTTTGGACATGCGATTCTCAACCTTTATTTTGGCAGTCTGGTTCCAGTATAAACTTGATATTATTTGTAAGTCTTTGTCATTACTGTTACCAGATTGTAATATTTTTATCACTTTCTCATGATTTACCATATCAAAGGATTTTGGAAATCTATGAAGCAAAATTAAACATCATAGTTGACATCCCTACATCTTTCGATCAGAACACGGATGAAAAATAGTGCATCCCTCATTCCTAGTCCGTTTCTAAGGCCGAACTGTGTTTGTCCATTAAGATCATCTTGTTTTTTGTATACACTTTGGTGGATTATTTTAAGAAAGAGTTTCAAGATGTGGTTCATTAGACTTATATTCCGGTATTCTTCGCACTTTCTAGGGTTATTCTTTTTTGGCAATGGTATAAAAATTGATGTCAACCAATCATGAGGTACATCACCTCTGTTGTATACGCTGTTGAAGAGGCCCTGTATAATGTTCATATGTTTTTCAAGAAATATTTTAATGATTTCTGTAGGTATATTATCTTCTCCTACTGCCTTTTTGTTTTCAAGCTGATTTGCTACTGCTAATATTTCGGGGGGGGGGGGGGCATTGTATTAAGCGTATTTGTATTATCTTGTCTAGTTGCGCCACTATAAATAACACCACTGTTTGAAAATTAAATTCAAAGATTAATTGAATGAATGTTAAATGAAGCAAAACAAATAAATAAGGACTCAAAGGGGTGAAGGGTGAACTATATATCATAGTACGAGTCATTTTCACGGTTATTTTACATTATTTCTAATTTGAACGGACACCGTATATAGAAAGGAGAAAATGACCCTTTATTATGTGAAAGTAAAATTCAGTACTTATTTTGGTATTACGTGTTTCCAAGGAAAGTACAGGGTAAATCACTTTGGTGTTTCTTTTAACATAGACAACCATGAAATCTCTACAATTTATACCACCTGTTAAAATCTAGTCTAATATATGTACATAAATTAGATATATTACAATATCCCACCCACTATGTTATAGTTTTTTTTTTTTTCTGTTCCTTGTTCCGGTTAATCGCGTAAATAAATCAGTGCATTTTATTATGTTTTTTCTTTGTTATTCAAGGTTGAAGTTGTACTGTGTACTATATAGTAGTACCCTATGAATTTAATTGAGGTTCTTGTCGATAACAATAAAAATAGGTGCTTTTTTTATGAAAGGCCACCTTCTAATTAAAGTCAATGTAATAAATATATTTACCCAGGTAGCGCAGAATATAACGCCTTTTACAAATCATTTCTCATTCTATCTAAAAAAAATCTTTTGTTTGCAGGTTCAAGAAACGACGCTACAGCTGCTTTCAAAAAAAAATCTGAGAAAGGCTTTATATCACTGAGGTCTTTCTTCAGATGTTTGACCTGTAAAGCACTAAATCAGGGCTATAAGGTGGACGTGGACTCGGCGAATTTAAAGCTTTCGCGAAGATAAGCAAAATTAGTTTCCAGCCCCAAAAAATGATCGCCATCAACTTTTCTTCTTGGAAGGTGGAAAGTCATTATGACTTCACTGCCTTGACTCCTGCTTCGTGGAAGAGTCCAAACAGATCATCCAAGTCTTGTCGCCGTCATCGTTCCCTAGAGCGTCCAACTCGTCTTGTGAAATTTCTTTCGTCGCTAGGTTCTTGTCCAGTGTACGAAGTTTGCGAATTCATAGTGCAGAAACTTTATTTATGCCTAAATCTTGAAAACTGTAGTTACTAGACCTCTGTTGTCACAGCCCCACAAAAAAAAAGTGGGGTATACTTTTGATGCGATATATCAGATCCGTAGTATTTTTGCCCGCTGATCACGAATCTGACGTCAGAATATCGCCATCACATCTCAATTTTTTTCTAACCTCAAAAAATAGGTAAAAATTAGTAAAAATTAAGAAAAATATACTCCTAAAAAATTAATTCAAGCTTTTTCATGAATCCAAAGATGTATTAATATGTATTCGGACACGCTAAGCTAATATTCATCGGTTGGATTTAGCCATACAGTTCTGTTTTCTTTCTAACCTCAATAAATCAGACAGATATAGTGCTTCTCGAATGCAAAAACGAATTCAAATTAAAATTCAACCGATTCTTACCAAATTTGGTACACGGGGGTTTTTTGGGTTGCTGATCGTGAATCTGAGGTCGGATTTGCAAAATTCAAAATGGCGGATCCAAGGTGACGGACAAAATTTTTGAAAACCAACCGATTCCTACCAAATTTGGTATACAGTTGGGGAATCCTCAAACCTGATACTCTTAAACCCTAAACCCTGAAACCTTAGACTCCCACACCCTGTAACCTCAAAAAATAGACCTCAATAACCCTGTAACTTTAAAAATGAGACCCAATAAACTCAAAACCAGGACTTTTAAACCATATACTCTCAAATAGTAGACCCTTAAGCCCTAGGATTGCAAAGGTTAGACCCGCGCCTAACTTTCCTTTTTTTGGCTGTATCTTATTCTTTTTTCCGCGAATGACCTATTCAAAGGCTTTCTGCCCAAACGCTTTTGAGGACTTGTTTCTCTTTATAGCGACCAGCAATAGTCCGCTAGCATATGGTAATCCCATCGTCCTTGATACCGATTTTCTATGATTTTCAGATCTTGGTGAAAACGTTCCCCTTGCTCCTCACTGTAGTCACCAAGATTATCTGGGAAATCATCGATTTGGGAGTCCAGGAAATGTAATTTTAGATTCATTAAGCAACCTAATGTTTGAAAATTTTTTACCATTTTCTCGACTATTTCTTTGTACTTAGGACTTTTATTATTTCCCAAAAAGTTTGTTGCGATTTCTTTAAAACTAAGCCAAGCAGCTTTTTCAACTTTATTCATTTTAGTAACAAATAATGAATCTTGAAACAATTTTCTTATTTGTGGCCCGTCAAATACGCCTGCCTTAATTTTAGCTTCAGAAAATTTCGGAAATTTTTTATGCAAATATTTGAAACATGGGCCGTTTGTATCTAATGCTCTCGTGAATTGCTTCATAACTCCAAGCTTAATGTGAAGCGGGGGAATAAGAACTTTTCCTGGATCTACCAATGGTGGAAACAATACATTATTTTCACCAGGAGTGAACGATTCTCTTGTTGGCCAATTTTTTTTTTCTTATAATGACGTTCCCTGTCTCTGCTATTCCACAGACATTTATAACAGGAATAAAGTGTAAACCCTGACTGTTGGCCAAGCAATATTGTTACAATTTTCAGATCTCCACAAATTTTCCAGTTATGATCAGCATATTTTATTTTTATCAAAAGCTGCTTCATTTTTTTCATATTGCTCTTCCATAACTGTGGAATGAGCAATCGGAATGGGAACGTAAACGTTGGTATTATGCAGCAAAACTGCCTTAATGCTCCGTTTAGAAGAATCAATGAACAGTCTCCATTCTTCAGGATGGTATGAGTTATTTTGAAATTCATCCATTAGACCTTTTACATCGGTACAATATGAAAGTGACAATTCCTCGTCCATTGTGAAATATTTTCGAAATTCTTCATCTCTGTTTCTATAATAAGAAATCGTAGCTTCTGGCTTAAGTAAATGTATTTTCTTCAAAAAGGAAGCAAGATGCTCTGAACCATCTTTGGATAAGCCTAAATCTCTGACTAGATCACTAAGTTCTGACTGTGATACGAGTATTGGTTCTGGTTTACGGTTGTATGGTAGAAATTCTTTATCTGTGTCACTAGTATATGATAGGTTGTCACTAGAACATTCATTAGTAACACTTTTTCGACAGTCTCAATGTTTTCGGCATAAACTGATAAGGTGAAATCATTTGTTTCCATAACATCAGCATCAAGTGGTTCAGGAGACGGAATTAGTTTAGTTGGTCTTGTTACTGTCGAAACATCGTTATAAGTAATAGTGCTTTTATTTTTTCGGTTATGCCTAGATACAACATTCATACAAAAGTAGCAATCATTTTCACTGTATGGTCTATTCCATATTGCTGGTCTGGAATATTTAATCGCCTTCTTATTGATGTACAACATTATTTTGCAAGAACTGCAAATGATGTGGGGAACCCAATCTGTATCCTGGTGCTGTATTTCAATGTTAAAACAATCCTTATATAAGGTTTTAATCTTATCCGTTATCGGTGACCCCATTTTACTCAATACGTGTTGACAGCAAATATAACAAAATGAATCACTGTTTTTATCGCACTTATGAAAAGTCCTTGTACCGTGAGACCGTTTTCTTGTAGCATTATACTCTACATGAGCCAAGTCACCCACACATGAAGAGCTACGGTCGCTGGATGACGACGGCTGCGGGCCCGCTTTCCCACCCGGACCAACCGCCGATACTGGGTTTCCGAGTCCCTGCATCGTAATTCTCTTTCTTCTACCTGCCATGACGGCATCTAAGCCGTTATCCAGGGACTCTGCCGGCTAATGGAGTAACACCGTTGCCCACCGTCACCACGTGGAGGTGCCCTGGATGCAGGTAGAAGAATAAAAATCGACCGATGAATTTTCTCGGCGTTCAAAATGGCGCGAAAACATCTGCCATCTTGAATTTTGCAAATCCAACCTCAGATTCGTGATAGCTTAGCGTGTCCGAATACATATTAATACATCTTTGGATTCATGAAAAAGCTTGAATCAATTTTTTAGGAGTATATTTTTCTTAATTTTTACTAATTTTTACCTATTTTTTGAGGTTAGAAAAAAATTGAGATGTGATGGCGATATTCTGACGTCAGATTCGTAATCAGCGGGCAAAAATACTACGGATCTGATATATCGCATGAAAAGTATACCCCACTTTTTTTTTGTGGGGCTGTGATATTCAATGAGACACTCACTAGTACCACTGAAAGAATCAACATCAACGGTCTTAACATAAATAACATCAGATACGCCGATGATTATCGCTAATAACAGGAAAGATCTACAAAAACTTATGGATAAAATAACTGACACTTCTACACAGTTTGGTCACGATATGATTCTGCCAATAAATAGTGTACAACTAATTTTTTAATTTGTGTACACGTGAGAGTATGTTACCTCTCGACAACCACCTACAGTAATAAAGTAAAGCTGTACGCTCGGGACCCAAATCTTCACAAAGATCTACAAAAACTTGTAGATAAAATAACTGACACTTGTACACAGTTTGGTTACGATATGATTCTGTCAATAAATACTTGTACAACTAATTTTTTAATTTGTGTACACGTGAGAGTATGTTACCTCTCGACAACCAACTACAGTAATAAAGTAAAGCTGTACGTTCGGCACCCAAATCTTCACAAAGATCTACAAAAACTTGTAGATAAAATAACTGACACTTGTACACAGTTTGGTCACGATATGATTCTGTCAATAAATACTTGTACAACTAATTTTTTAATTTGTGTACACGTGAGAGTATGTTACCTCTCGACAACCAACTACAGTAATAAAGTAAAGCTGTATGCTCGGCACCCAAATCTTCACAAAGCTTTTGAAAAAATCTTGCCTTCACGGATCTTGTTTTTATGAAGTTCAACATTTTGATGATTATATCCGTCACGAAATTTAATTCCGGTGAAATATTTTTTGCCTCTGTATGTGTGACGCAATATGTCCATTTTACATTTGGAGCCTTGGTTTTAATGGAATCTTGAAGTCCTCCATACTACCCTTACATCGCGCGAGCTCCATCCGTACACACACCGACACACTTCTCCCATTGGATGTTATTATCTTCCATGTAAGAATCTGTGATCTCAAACAAATCACTAGCTTTACCGGTATCCGTCATTTTTTTGCAAAATAACAAATCCTCACGTACATTTGTTTCTTCCATGTACCGCACGTAACATATTAATTGAGCGTCGTTATTACTGTCTGTCGCTTTATCCAGTTGAATGGCAAATAAACCAGAAAGATTTTCCGCAATTTACTCATTAATGTCTTGAATGCGACGACTAATCGCATTGTTAGAAAAAGGAATATGTGGTTTCTTACATTTGGCAATACGGTAAGCGACCTTGTAAGAGGTGAAAAGTGTTTTGGAAGGAATAGATACTCTGGAAAAAAAAGGATGTTTCAGTTCTCGCAATTTTCTTGCAAATAAAATCTCGCGGCTTTCCTTGTAAATTACTGTGAGTTGTTTCTAAATGACGTTTCAAGTTATTATTAAGCATACTTTCAGCTGCCAGCACCTTATGACAAACAACACATTGGAGAAGTTCCACATTTCCTTTGCTAACGTGGGTAAATCCAAAATCTAAATATTGGTCATCATCTTTTCTGTACTTTTTTCGTTTTTCTACAGTTTCTTTTCTACTCTCTCCTGCATCTTTCAACATGTTTTCTATTTATTTGAATAAAGTTAGCCATTTTAAGTAATGAATACGCGCGAGTAAATTAAATACAACACACTTGAAATCAAAACACTGCATTTATCAACGATAAAAGAACGAAAGCGCGGGAAAATGGAGGGGCGGGCTTACTCATGGAGATATTAGAATGGAGGAGGTAGGTTCTTGCGAATAGCGTAGTGCTTATAAAAGAGAAAGAAATAATATAAGAGTCATTCTGTCTCTCTTACTCGGCGCCGGAATTCAGCGCTCAGGCGCAGAGTAAGAGAGATATAATTGTCTCATATCATTTCCTTTTCTTTTTAACGACTATACGCTTTCGCTTACAGCAGGCTATATACTTATCTCCTCTATTCTAATGTCTCTATGAGCTTACTGAGTCGCTGATGAGACGCGCGCCGCGCCACACACTAGCTCATTACGTCGCGTACAGGTGACCTGTTCGTATCGTCTCGCGACTCCGCTAGGATAGCCCCGCGACGCCCCAGGGTGATGCACAGTTAGGGAACTGATTCTACTGGTATACATTCAATCATTTGTTGGAAGTACTCCTCAAAAACATCGGCCGTTATCTCCTCATGATACTCTTTAGTTGACTTTGATTCGAATTCGAACAAGTCACCGTCAAACCATCGACCTCTAAGAGCTTCTTTCCTTTGTGATTCTGAGGTTCGTTGCAAGGATCGCGTTTTCTTTCTTTTAAAGATCTATAAATAGTTGCTGATCCAACTCCCGTCATGTTTAAACAATTTCATGGACTTGGCTTGTTGGCTGTTGATGCACTAGGGCATACGTTAAGTATCATTGTTTTTTCACACGGGGTAAATGCAGATTTACAGACTCCGCGAATTTTGACCGGGGCAAAACTGAAAATTGAAGGCATCGTTGAGCTGATTTGAACTAAGCATATTATAGCTTTTTGCTTTATTAGTGTTCCGTACGGAACACTTATAAGATCACTTCGGTGTCTGTCTGTCTGTCACACCCAATTTTCTCCGAAACTATTTGACACAGAAAGTTAAAATTTGGTAACAATATAGGAATTGATGGCCTCATCAGAGCCATGTAGTTTTGAGAGTTAAATTTTGACTTAAGGGGTTAGTTTTGGGGGGTGAAATCAGAAGTGAAAAAAAAAAAATTTACTTCGAGTGTGGTGTCAAATGAAAGCTTGTGAAAACACGAGTAAAAACTGTATATATAACGTAATACTTGCGCGCACTTTTCTTTGTATTATTTTTAAAAAATCGCGAAAAATCGCTGTCCCCTGCCTTATCTCGAAAAGTACTTATCAAAAGATTTTGAAAAAATTCCGGAATATTCTCCACGGGGTGTAGATTGAACGAAAATTATCACGAGAGCAATACCTTTAATAATTTTTCTGGTATTTAAAAAAAAAAAAAAAATTTCAAGGTCATCAGAATTCAGTAAAGATTGGACACAAACTTTGTTGAAAACTCATTTAGGGTGTGTTTTGTGAAGTCACTGATCATTTTATACTTCCGTTACAACATTTTTTATTTTAAAAGCAATCAACGTACGGAACACTAATTGCGCAAGTTCATCTTGCACTTGACCAGTTATTTTTATACTTACACGGAATATTTTTATTGCATACTTAGGTACTAGGCACCTAGCTACCGACAAGTATTTTAGTTAATTATATTCCAACATGGTAACTGCTAAAATACCAAATAAGTTTATTGTCCTATTATCATTAAGCTTTATTACACTGTAGATTTTTAGTTCTTAAGAATTGTTGTGTGTTGTGTTGTACTCGTTTAGGCCTTTATCATATAAATAAGATTTTTAGTTTCATCATTTACTCATTAAAATAAACTTTGAAATGCGTTGATTTATCTAGGAGCACGGCAGTGCCCCCGCCAAGTCGATCAGAAAGCACAGCCGTACCATCCTTTTCTCGAAGCCACTCACGGCACTTTCGACCCCCCTGTAACTTCGTTGTGGATAAAGCTAGAAGCCTGAATTTTCAGTGACCAAGAGGACATACTATACTAGCTATACTCCTAAATTACCTACCATTTATACCTTATAGTTTACGAACTATCGCCAGTCGAAGATCTTTAATTTTGTCACTGACACACTCACCGATCATCAAAATTCTAAGGTAACATACTTCCAGCAGACACAAAAACTTCAAATTTTGAATTTAGTTAGTGTTTAGCCTATAAAGGAAGGAAAAACTGAAACATCCCGAAATTTCAGTCCCGTTTTTTAACTGTACAGTCACTTAAGCCAAAAAAGAGGGAAAACCTCGGAATGAGAGATAATAAGCTGTAAACTTGTATAAACCTTTATTTTGGCATTCTAAAAGTTGTCTCAAAAGTCTCATAAAATCTCGTGTCCGCGTCTTAAGATATTCCAGGTCAAAGGTCACAAAAATCGATTTTTCGAAAATATCTCGCTTCCTATGGTTTCTATGATATTTGCATCTATTATGAAAATTGTAGAGTATAAAATTCTCTACAAATTTTGTTCTAAACATTTTTTTATACGCTTAACCGTTTTTGAGATAGAGCGCGGAGAGCGCGCAGCGCTCAGCCACACATAGCATAATGCAAGGTCAACAGTGAGTGCCGGTAAATAATACGTTGTATAAAGTTAATTAATCACTAAAAAATCCATAATTATGAATAATTTGTATTATTTATTAATTAATATATTATATTTAATAATATTTTTCATTTATCAAATATATTCGTTTAATAATACTTACCTACTTCGTGTAATTAAAAAATTGTTAAGTGAAATACTTTAAGTATATTTTAATTATAAAGAAATATGAAGATGATGCTTCCATGACAGCAGGGCTAGAAGAGAATATAGTTATTAAAATAGGAGCAAAAGTCATGTTAAGACGAAATTTTGACGTGACTCTTGGCTTAGTCAACGGTTCTATCGGTATAGTACAAGGAGTAAAGGTTGATCCTGAAAATACAAATAAAATTTAAAAAAATACATATTACATTTAATAATGAACATCTTTACGAGCTTGGTCCAGTCAAAACTAAATTTGAAATTATTAATAGAGCTTATGTTCATCGCAAACAGTTTCCGATATGTATAGCCTATGCTATTACCATACACAAAAGTCAGGGGCTAAGTCTAAACAGTGCGCTGATGGCCATCGGTTCTTCAGTGTCCACATGCGGTCAAGCATTCGTGGCACTTTCGAGAGTAACAAGTCTGGGCGGATTCCATCTAATTAATATCGACTTCGGTAGTATCAAAGCTCAGGAGTCCGCAATCGTTGAATATAATCGACTTAGAAGCACTTATCGTCCAGACTTGTTAAAAATTGTTACATCATAGCCTTTGAGAAAAATCAATAGAGACAGGGCTTTAAGAAAATCCATAGCTGACGCATAAGAAATATTACCCGAGAAGAAAAAAAAAAAGAGGACTACCTACAAAAAGAAATGAGATCCCATCAAAAATATAAAATGTAAAGAAATGCAGTTTCGCAACGCAGTCCTTCCACCACAAAAAGTTGTGAGATCTCATGTAAAACCAAGTCAGTTATTTTAGTTAGTATCTACGGAAGCACCTATTCAAACTTTGTCATAAATTGTTATCTATTTAGTTACCCACCAACATTTATAGTGACCGTATCAATATTAGACATCTTTATTTCTATAACACAGGGCAACAGAAAAATATTTTTGTTTTGGTGCCTGGGATTTTAGAGCTGATTTTAACTATATTTGGGACGCTAAATCTATACATGCAATCCGTTTTTCTCTATCAGCTCTACTTTTTTAGATACATCAACTTATCTACCAATGTGGTTTTTATTCAGTATATTCATTTATGAGAGTTCTAAAATTATTATATATTCATTAATGTAGGTACAATGGTTTTATTGTCAGTCTGTAATTGAGTAAATTCCAGTAAATCTATAAATAGTGGAACCATTGCCTATCAGGTACCTGAACTGACCCTTTTAATCACCTAATTCGGGTAAGTCTCGTCAGTTTGTGTGTTCTTACTAATGAGAGTAGATCGAATTCGGGGTGTTATTTTATGTTAAGAAAAGAGTGTTTTTGTGTTATTGAACAGAATTAAAATGAGTTCAGGTTCCAGTTCAAGAAGAAGTTGTGTAAATCAACCTGATGTGTTTAGCTATATATGCGGAGAATACATGTTTCAACAAAACAGACAAACTATTACTGAATTTGTAAAGCGAGCGTATCTTGGATACTTTGGAGTTAAGCTTGGTGATCAGGACAAAACGTGGGTCCCGCATCTCGTATGTAAAACTTGTACAGAGCATTTACGGCAGTGGACTACCGGGAAAAGAAAATGTCTAAAATTCGGCGTACCAATGGTTTGGAGAGAACCAAAAAACCACTTCAATGATTGTTATTTCTGTTTAGTAAATACTAATGGAATCAATCAAAATAACCGCAGTAAGTGGACTTATCCCAATTTAGACTCGGCAATACGCCCTATCCCGCACTCAGATGAAATACCGATTCCAACATTTCATCAGCTACCACATAACACATGGGCTGAAAAGTCCGGGCCTAACAAAGAAAACACGGTTTTTTTTGGTTCAAAATTAGCTTTATTCATCAACGTAATCTCCATCAAGAGCAACGCAATCATTCCAGCGCCGCTCTAACATTTCAATACCACTTTTGTAGAACGATTTATCTTTTGCCTCAAAATAGGCCTCAGTTTCAGCGATAACCTCTTCATTCGTGCGAAATTTCTTACCGGCTAGCATTTTTTTTCAGGTCTGCGAACAGCCAGTAGTCGCTGGGAGCCAAATCTAGCGAATACGGTGGATGTGGGAGCAATTCGAAGTTCAATTCATGTAGTTTTGCCATTGTTTTGATTGATTTGTGACACGGTGCGTTGTCTTGATGAAACAAAATTTTTTTTCTTTGCCATATGCGGTCGTTTCTTTGCAATTTCGGCCTTCAAACGCTCCAATAACGCTATATAATATTCACTGTTGATGGTATTTCCTTTCTCAAGATAGTCGATGAATATTACACCACGCACATCCCAAAATACCGAGGCCATAACCTTTCCAGCCGATTGTTGTGCTTTCGGGCGCTTTGGACGAGGTTCACCAGTTGCTGTCCACTCAGATGACGATCGTTTTGATTCCGGAGTGAAGTGATGGATCCATGTTTCATCCATTGTCACATATCGACGCAAAAATTCCGGTTTGTTACGTTTAAACATGGCCAAACACTGCTCAGAATCATCAACACGTTCTTGTTTTTTGATCAACAGTGAGCAAACGCGGCACCCACTTTGAACAGAGCTTTCTCATAGTCAAATGCTCATGCAATATAAAGCCAACACGTTCTTTTGATATCTTTACGATGTCAGCTAACTCACGCAACTTCACTTTTCGATCATTCAAAACGATTTTATGGATTTTTTTTGATGTTTTCTGGTGTTACCGCCTCATTTGGACGTCCACTGCGTTCTGCATCATCGGTGTCTCTACGACCACGTTTGAAGTCAGCAAACCAACGTTTTATTGTTGTTTCTGATGGAGCGGAGTCCCCATAACACTTTTCAAGCCATTGCTTCGCTTGAACGGTATTTTTTTCCCATCAAGAAGCAGTGTAAAATTAAAACACGAAATTGTTTTTGATCCATTGTTTTGAAAATAACAAAAGTAGCGTCACTCTTAGCACAATAACTCACAAACTAATGAATAGAATATCATGAAATTTTAACAGCTGTCTTTTGAAGGTTAGTATTAACTGAAAAAAAGGTGACTGCAATAAAACTAGCGCCATCTATGTGTTAGGCCCGGGACTTTTCAGCCCATGTGTTATCTCTGATGATGAATATTTTCCCTCTGATCGCTCTTCTGATGCTAATAAAAGTTCTGATGCTAATGAAAACTAACAGTGACTATGAGGGGACGTCATCAGTTCCTCAACGCTTCAAGATGTCACCAGGGATCTCAATTTATCGAAAAAAGCTTCTGAAGTACTGGCTTCTAGGTTGAACGACAAAAATTTACTGGAACAAGGAACCAAAATTACCTTTTACCGTACAAGAGAAAAAGATCTGCTACCATTCTTTTCTCAAGAAGACAATCTTGTATTTTGTCACGAAATTAGGGGACACATGAAAGAAATGGGACTTTCTGAATATATTCCAGATGATTGGCGCCTATTTATTGATAGTTCAAAGCGAAGTTTAAAATGTGTCCTTCTACATAATGGGAATAAATATGGTTCAATACCACTAGCTCACTCAATGAAACTGAAAGAAGAATATAATACCATAGCTTTGGTCTTGCAGAAGATAAAGTATTACGAACATCAATGGATGATTTGTCTAGACTTAAAAATGGTAAACTTTCTTCTTGGGCAGCAAAGTGGTTACACGAAATATCCGTGTTTCTTGTGCCTCTGGGATAGTAGGGACAAAACACACCACTGGGTTAGAAAAGATTGGCCTCAGAGAGAAAACATGGACGTTGGGGAAAAGAATGTCATTAACGACGCTTTGGTTGAAAGAGAAAAATCATACTTCCTCCGTTACATATAAAGTTGGGCTTAATGAAGCAATTTGTAAAGGCTCTTGATAAGAATGGGTCTTGTTTTGCATATATAGGGGTAAAAATGCATCAGTTGAGCACAGAAAAACTCAAAGCAGGGATATTTGACGGCCCACAAATAAGACAATTAATTAAGGATCCTGCCTTCATAAATTCAATGAATCAAGTTGAACGAGAAGCTTGGACATCATTTGTTGCAGTTGTAGAAAATTTTCTCTAGGCAAACATAAAGCTCAAAACTATGTTGAAATGGTTAACAAGATGCTTAATAGTTTCAAATCCTTAGGGTGCAATATGAGTATTAAAATACACTATTTACACAGCCACTTAGACCGTTTTCCAGAAAATTTAGGAGACATGAGTGAGGAACAAGGTGAAAGATTTCATCAAGATATTAAAGTTATGGAGGACCGCTACCAAGGAAGATGGGGCATGCACATGATGGCAGATTACTGCTGGAGTTTAAAAAGGGACTGTTTAAAAAAACATTCAAGAATGTCGCGGAAAAGAAGCTTTCCAAGTGTTGAGTGACTATTTCATTTCTTCAATGTTTTTTTTTTGTTTGTAAGTACGACATAATATTGTATTTTGTATAACTAAAATAAAAATTTCGTATCTACTTTTGTTTACTACACTTACGGATTTGAGTTACAATAATGTAACTTATATTTCTCTAAAATTGTATATCTTAAAAATTTGAGCTCCTAGGTACAAATGAATACGTTATTTGAATTCAGGACATCAAATTGATATAGAATCAGCATTTGAATTCAGGACATCAAATTGATATAGAATCAGCTCAAAAAAACTCGACACCAAAACAGCTGTTCCCCTGTGTAATTAATATAATGACTTGGCAATCGCACGGCAACATATTCACATAAGAATAATCTACTATTTAAAATACTTTATTCTTAAGTGCACTGTTTAGACTTACTTAGCAATCGAAATAGTAGATTATTCTTATGTGATTATGTTGCTGTGCGATTGCCAAGTCATTATATCTATTACAGAAGTAAAGATGTCTAATATTGATACGGCCACTATAAATGTAGGTAGGTAACTAAATAGATAACAATTTAAACAAAGTTGTTGAATAGGTGCTTCCATAGATACTAACTAAAATAACTGACTTGGTTTTACATGAGATCTCACAACTTTTTGTGGTGGAAGGACTGCGTTGCGAGACTTGGCATATTTTTACATTTTATGTTTTTGATGGGATATAGCTTATTGTAAAGTTTAGAAGGCATGTAATAAAATATTTTTTAGAAAAAGGTCACACTCTTGTATAGAGATAAAAAAATAAAGGTGATTAAAACTAAAAGTGAATTGAAAGCGCGAATAGCAAAGGGCAACCAAAAATGTGGGAGCCTGAACGCTTTAATGAACTCAAAATACGTCTCTAGAAAGACAAAACTGAGGATTTGTACATCAGTCATAAGACCTACCTGTGGATGTGAAACATGGGTAATGAATAAATTAGAGGAAGAGACGCTAGAGAGGTGGAAAAGAAGCATGTTAAGAGTGATCTACACCGGAAGGGTGGACTAGACGGCACAAATCAGGAACTGGAAGGCTTATATGACGAAACTAGAATCACATCTTTTATAAGAGCACAGAGAATGAGATGGTTAGGACACGTACAACGTTTGGCAAGAGAGAGACTGCCGAAAATGGTGCTGGCGATGAAGCCTGTGGGTGCGAGAAGGAGGGGAAGGCCGAGGAGGAGATGGTTGCAACATGGCGAGGAGGATTTAAGAGCCAAAGGGGTCAGAGACTGGAGGACGAAAGCGCTGAACAGAATAGAGTGGAGACATACGATCCAACAATACTTGGATGATGGAAGAGGGAAATGGACACAAGTTTACTAAGCCCTAGGCCTTCATGGGCTGTAGCGCATTTAAATAAAACTAAAAATGCAAATATTTGGTAGAGAAATTTCGGACGATTATGGTTTATGACATTTTAATGTTTATAACCCATGATGTGTGCTATCAACTCCAAACAAACGAAATTTAGAGAAGTTTCAGTCTGCAAATACCAATCTCAAAAAAACTTATTTTATTCAAAAATATTTTAGTTTTGTTAAAGTGAACAATTTTACCGCATTTTCCTCTATATTTTTATAAGAATATCAAGCAAATAATGATCTTTTAAGGTCTACTGGATTTCACGGAGATAGGCAATGTCACTAATAATAATTCACAGTCACTAAAAACCACGTAGTTTAGTTGATTCTAAGAAAATCATCGGAAAGTGGCCTTCGTTCGCGGTCATTTCTAAAAAATTCCCTTTTGTTTTCTTTTTCGGTTAGTTTTTACAGTTAGACTACTAGATTTTCATACTTCCGATATACAAAGCGTCCCAAAAAACGGTAGCTATCACAAATAACTCACAAACAAATTATTATTTTTTGGTCAAAACTGTAACAAGTGGGAAGATTAATCAAGCAAATGGCATCTCTTACAGTAAAGGAAATGACCGGTGTTCTTATACCTTTCTCTAATGTTACCCTCTATTATTTTTGTATCTGAATACCCCGTAGATTTTAACCTTCCGTAAGTACAGTTTTTACAATATTAAATTTAAAATAAATAACACCTTTTCATAACATTTACTTCCTACTCGGAGGCTAGGCCAATTTTGTGTTTTAAAATGGGTTTAAATCTGACATCAACATCAGGTGTTTCTTAGAGATCTATCCAACCAAGGATCCCATTTGTTCACCATATTTATAAATGATTTTAGTTGCGCTTTGTCTGCCGAGTAGCCCAAGAATGAAGCTGCGCAAATGATTTGTTCAGCTTAGGGACTGTGACGCACAAAATTTCGTAAAATCGATTTCGACGCGGTAGCTTTAGTCTTTTGGATCGTAAAAGCATTTTTTTCGATAATTTTTGACGCAATTATGATAGAAGATATCTTCTTGAGTAACTTTTCCGAGGAGTAGTGTGAATATGCAAAGTTGTCGTTATGCCATCGTGTACAGCTTATTATTCACGCTTTCTAGGAAGTAAGAAATAAATAAAACAAGACGTTTATCAATGAATTTTTTTATCTCGGTGCAGTTCAACCGATTCAATATCGGTATTTTTGTTTTTGTTTCTAATTAATTCTTGTTTGAAGGTTTAAAAATCTATTTAACTGTGAAAACGTTTTTACTGCTTAGATACGAAAAAAAATTACGTTTTATTGTAAAAATCATCCTGGTGAGGTGCGCCGCAAGTGTTGAATGCTGCAGCTTGACCAGGGCAGTACACGCTGTTTCAAAATGTATTGTTTTCATCAAAGTTAGACGAAAACGCTGTTTTGAAGATGAGTCGGCTAATTCTTCGTTATCGAGATATCTTTCTCTCGATCCTTTCATCCCTACAGGAGTATCGGTCACACTATGCAGCTGCTGCCTCAACAGTCATTCTCTAAGAATCGCGACCTGACTTGATTCGTGCATACCCATACCAAGGAGTGATCTGACTTGATCGGACCATCTTGTTGGAAACAGTCCCCTTGATCTTCTACCTTCTACCTTCCCCGTCACTACAAGCTTTTCCTTGGCGTCCACTTTCCTCATAATGTAACTAAAATATTTCAGGTATTGTCTATTAATTCTATTTAAAACTCGGTCATTTATACTAAGCTCCTCAAAGCTGAAAAGTTTTTAGTTTGACCTACATGTCGCCCTTTTCAAAAAATCCATATGAGTTTTAAGAAGTACCAACCTTCAAACGATACGTGTCGAAATTTCATGACATATCGACGATTAGTTTACAAGTTACAGTGGTTTTAGTGACGCTACTTTTGATATTTTCAAAACAATGGAAAAAATCGAATTTCCTGTGTTGTTTAAACGCTGTTTTTTGATGGGAAAAATACCGTTCAAGCAAAGCAATGGCTTGGGGGCAGAGCCCCCGTGGAAAATCACTCGGCATTTACTGGTATGCTGAATTTAAACGCGGTCGTACAGACACACATGATGGTGAACGCTCTGGACGTCCAAATGAGTTGGTTACACCGGAAAACATAAAAAAAAAAACACAAAATTGTTTTGGATAACGGTAAAGTGAAATTGTGATAGATAGCTGACGCCCTAAAGATTTTAAAAGAACGTTTTGGTCATATTTTGCATGAACATTTGGACATGAGAAAGCTCTGTTCGAAATGGGTACCGCGTTTGCTCAAGTGGACCAAAAACAACAACGTGTTGATAATTCTGAGCGCTGTTTGGTGTTATTTAAGCACAATAAAAAGGATTTTTCATGCGATATGGGACAATGGATGAAAAGAGAGAAAGCAAAAAACCCGAAGTGTGATTTTTTTACAAATACAAGTAAAAATTAGTAAAGTGATTTATGCAGTACTTTCCTTACAAACACACAGTTCTAAAATGAGTACTAAATTTTACTTTTTCTCACTAATTAATCACTTAAGTCAACATTTTATAAGCAAACTTTTACACGCGAAGAAAATAACACCAAGTATGTCTCGATACTATATAATCCGAAATATAGCAAGGGACTCAATAAGGTAGGCCTCACCTTAGTCTATAAGTCATCAGACAATCTGAGGGATATCTTAGGAAATCCCAAAGATAAGATTCCTAATTGTGAGAAAAGTGGAAATTATGAAATTAGTTGTAATGATTGTGACAAAAAGTATGTTGGGCAAACTAAAAGGTCAGTTAAAACACGATTTAAAGAACATTTAGCACACTTAAGATACAATAGAACAGAAAAGTCTAGCATTGCCGAACATGCCCTTGAAGCTGATCATACTGTAACATTAGATAATCTAAGATTAATAAGAAATGTATCTGATAGGAGATTGTTGAACGCATACGAAAGTATGAAAATCATAAAATGTAAAAGTAGTTTAAATAAAGACAGAGGGCCTATTCCTTATAGTCCCCTCTACTGGTTACTTGACCGGAACTGAAGACCTTGCCTTTGTCATTAGTTCCGCTTGAATAATTCAAGGGTTAGGCTAAGTATAAATAGGGTAGATTTGTAGTTTAGCTTTAGTCAATCATCGCTCCTGATGAAGCTAACATGGTTAGCGAAACGCGCGTCGAGCGCAAAAATAAAGTGTTTGGTGTAGTGGTGATATATACTGAGTAGTAAACTTCAGGAGGTATGCCCACTATCTCCTGTAGTGGCGAATATTTTTATAGACCTTAGCTTCTATAAAACCCAACTTTTGGCAGAAATATGTTGACGATACATTTTTTTCGTAGTGAAGAAAACCTAAAAGCCTTTTTGAATCACCTGAATCAACATTCTAATACTAAGTTTACAATGGGAACTGAATCACGTATTATTCTTTTCTAGATTTGCGGGTACGAAGGAAAAGTAACGGCATCTTGCCAACTCATACCAATAGATGTCTGAATGTTAACTTGCACCATGATTCACTAGTATTTAGAGTTATATCAATATGTGATGCAAATTTTTATGGTATTAGAAATAAGTTCTAAGATCTAATTCATATTGCGCTGGTGAAATTAAATGAAGGAAGGAAGGAATCAGCAGATAGTGTAGTACTATAGATAATAGACCTAAATTACTTAAAACCATAATTCATTTGGAAACTGAAGATCTTGCTCTTGTGGCGAAGAGTATGCCGAAGAAAATGGAAGATTAATGTCAACAGAATTGAGGAACACGAACACAAACAAACAAATTGTATAATCAGCTGTAGTTAAACATCAACGTTCTACAGATCATACCATTAATAAAGCAGAAACTGAACACGAAATTTACGAGCCCTTTATAACGTTAATAAAAAATCGGATTACGGACAGTACCGTATGCTTCAAGATAAAGATCCTCGACGATGCCTAGTGTAATCGTAGGCGAAACGTCTGAAAGTTACTCTCCATGACATGGGCTAATCAAATCACGATTTCTCATCTAACCAAAACCGTAGAAGTTTCCTTTCAGTCCTAAAAGACTGACAAATATATTATAGAACAAAGTTTATGTTCAATCGCAGCACTTCACGGCAAACTGTCTGGCATTGCGTTATGTATGTAGGCTTTTGCCTGTTTTTTCTCCCATTATGCCTCTTGTGACAAGGACGTCCAGCATTCTTTCCATCTTTTTAATGGTCTGCCTTGTAATCTTTTTCTCACCGGTATTTGTGTTTGTGCTTTCTTCATCAGTCTGTCTTTCTTCATTCTTTCTATATGTTTCTTCCAGCATTTTTTTCTCCTTTTTATTAGCTTGGTTACGTCCTCTATTCCACTTTGTTATCTGAGATCATCGTTTTTTTTTTTTTTTACTCTGTCCCACTTTGTTTTCCCGTGTATAGTCCTCAGTATTCTCATTTGCGTTGTATTCATGATTTGCATTGATTTAGCAGTATCAGCCTCATATGTCATTACCGGTCTTATCGCTCTTATTTTACTTTCTGTGTTTCGATATATATTTTTCCATGCAATATCATGGATCCACCACTACACACCAGAATCAAATCGGCAGTCAGCTGAGTGGACAGCAACTGGTGAAACGACGTTTGCACATATACCGACAGAACACCGACACAGCATGGATAACGATGCCAGTAGACTAGAAATAACATTTAAATAAATGGGAGCGGTTTCACGCTTAACGACATATCCGTACCGTGTCGTTGTACAGTAGCCGGCTGTCGTCGAGAAGCAGTCTCTCCACTCGCACAGTGTCTCGACTAGTACAAGCTAGCGGGACAATATTATTTCTTCACTTATTTCAATTGTTTATGTATATTCCAGGTATCTTAAGCTATTTTAAGAAAAAAAAAGTTGAAAAATGTGTACTGTATGTGTATTAATCGAAATATGTAGCTGCAAGACGGAAGTGGTTTACTAATGTGTCTCATTTGTTCACTATTGTCGCTAATTGTTCTTTAATTAGCTACATACCTCTACCTACTCATTATGTGTGAAAAGCACAATCATGTTTGTTTACAAAGAAATTTCTTTTAAAATAAATTAGTACAATAACAGTATCTATATATCAATTATTTACAATAACAAGGTGTATATAAGTAAAAGAAATATAATATTAAATAACTTATATACTAAGGCATGAATTATAAGCAACTACAACACACAATAAAATAAGAATAATAATTACAATAAAAAAAATACTTAAACCTACTAATCACCATCAGATGAGTCGTCATCACCGCTCTCCCATTCAGTAGAATATTAAGAGAGTAAATAATCCTCCTCATTTAATTCGTGATGATGACTTACTGATAGTGTTTCGGATGGCAATGAAGGTGGGATAATCAAATGCAGAACCTCCGATGGCAAAGAAGTAAATGTTTCTTCGCGGTAATTCTCTATACGAGTTGATAATAGGATCAGACGTAATTAAAAGCATTCTCAAAAGATCTGTATTTGTGGCAATACGTGACCGCTTCCTGGTGTGCCGTTCACGGAATCTACGACAGTCTTTATTTCTTGCCTCCTGGGCTTCTTCGGAGAGTTGTCCAATGGGAAGAAGAAAAGACTTTATAACTTCCGCGCTGTGTACAAGAATTTTATGCACAGTAACGGGCATGGAATACCACGAATACAGATCAAGGTATAATTTTCTAGTATCAACACAAAACTTTTCGAATTCTATATAATTTATGTCATATCCCGATGACAAAGTCCTTAAAATTACATGAAATCTACGAATAAGGTTTACGTCGAATCCTGTAATTTCGCTGCTCAATTCGGCTTTGGAAAAAATCTACGTGCTGTGTTTCCATCGTTTGTGTTACCATACCCAGGTTTTGGTTTATCTACAATGAGACCCATACGATCTTTAAACACTTTTTGTATCTCTTGTGAGCGTTGCTTCACAATAGCTTTGTCGTTATCTCCCCTGACTTGCCACTTTTTTATTTCTAAACGATAGCTGATGTGAAGCAAACATTCAAACGTGCGGATCCATGCATGTAAAGTAGATAAACCAAATGCAAGGCGTTCTTCGTTGCTGGGATATTTCTTTGACTCCTCATCATAGTAGACGGGGTGGCACCGCAAATATAACACTTTTGTGTTGAACTTGTGTCTGTTAAGGCATTGCACACTTTGCCATCAGTCATTGTCAACAACAAATCGTGTTTAACAGAGATTTGAGATCCAGCAACTTTACATAATGTTGGAAGAAGCTGACTTACTTCATCTAAAATTTTAGAAGTTTCTTCTTTCGTAAACTCTTTTGTCTCCTTGGCAAAAATAAACTTAATAGGACGGCAATATAGAGTAGAGGAAGGTCTTGGATTTTGCCAGATCACAGTTTCGCCATCAAGCAGTCTCAAAGGGACAAATGAGTATACGAACAAAAATTCGTCTGTAGCGTTAGTGTTCTCAAATTTCTGCTTATACGTGCTATGCCCCCGAACTCCCATCACAGCCCCATTTGCTTACCAACGTATAATATGAACGAGGTAACACACTTCTAATGACTTCCGTCTGAGCTTTAACTAATCGTTTAGCCGTTTTATCCAAAATCGCCTGAAGTTTAATTTCAGCTCGAGATTCAGTCACAGAAATATATTCGTCAGAAGGACAACAAGAAGCTTTGGACTTACCTAAACTATAAAACGATGGATACACTTGATGTCCCGCTTTCATTGACCATTTTCTTGTTTCTTTATATGAGTGAGAAGTCGATTTCGAGTCCACATAATAAGCTAAAGCTTCGTCTGGTGTTAACTGCCGACTTTGTTCAGAACACTTATTCTTTTCTCTAGTTTCACTGACCGCGACGTTATGGATCTGTTTAGCAACACTTCGATGCCCTTCTTTTCGAGTAGCTAACTCAGCTGCTGTAATAAGCTCACTTGCACTTCGCGATTCCAAAAGATCTTCTACTCTCCGTCTCTTCGTTTTCGTTGATGAGTCTTCAAATGATTTTCTGGGTCGCCCTACGGAAAGAGCCGCTGATGATGTTGAAGTGCACGGCTGGTTAACACACATCTTTATTTCGATTCCGGATCCCTCTAACCAATCTTTATATTTGATTAGAAACATTTCTTTGTTACACTTTAAAGAAGTCCACTTTTCATTGAATTTTGCTGAAAGGCTTGATATTTTCATTTTGAGTCGTTTTAGAGAATCGTCAGAAACATCAGACATATTGAATTTTTCACTTATATAATAAAAAATGCCACTGTTTCGTTCAGTTTTGTCATGTTTTAGCCATTCTTCAAAAAACTCCATTTTCGTCATAGTCACGACTCGTTCTGAAAAAAATAAAATAATTTTACTTTCGGGGTCTATAATATATATATGAATCTGTGCCTGAATGTTGTAGGTATTACATATAGAAAAATCTAGGTGGATAAAAAAAAAAGTTGCTACTTTTAAAGTTTACAATTAATGTAAAATTTGCTGGATTTATCTATACATTTATAAATTGATATTACACCAAAAGTATACATATTTTTTATAAAAAATATAAGCCATAATAGAGTACATACCTTCAACAATATTCCATCACAAAAAACTCGTTTCACTTTGCTACCAATTTTAAAATATGTTATCACAAGTGTGCATAAAATGCAACTGATTTGCAAATGAAAATGACCTCTCTTATAAGGGTTACTTTGACCCCCTGATAAGATACCTTTATGAGGTGATAAACAAATTAATTCTTGGAATTCGTTAAATGGGGGGAGGGGGGGGTTGTTCACAAGTCCCTATCAGTGGTTCCTGGAAATTACGTCATGAATATTGTCCCGCTAGCATGTTCTTGCCGAATCACTGTGACTAGTGTCGTCCCGATTTTTATAAATTTAATTGAAATGCTAAGTGCTCTCGAAGCTGATACCATGGCCTTCAAGTTTCATATTGTCACGTTAATTGGACTTATGGAAACTAAACCCCGTCTTTGGGATAAAACCGACGAAAATAATAAAAAATAAAATTCTACGAGAAAAAAGTTGACAGGCTTTGACTACATTTTAGCCTTTTACGTCTAAGATATAACAAATAACTCAAATATAACTTATACACAGCTGCTATGACACTGAACAGACCTAATAAAAAATGTTTTTTTTTCTCGGTTTTATATCACTTTGTCGGTGTCGTGTTGGGGTCAGCGTCGTGTCGGTGTCGTGTCGTGTAGGGGCCGGCGTCATGTCGGTGTCGTGTCGGTGTCGTTGCTGGTAGATGTGAAAACGCCCATAGCCACCCGAAGCGACCAAAGACACAACAGTCGGCTGGGAAGGTTTTGGCCTCTGTATTTTGGGATGCGCATGGAATAATCTCACAGCCACATAAAAAAAAAGTGGGGTATACTTTTGATGCGATATATCAGATCCGTAGTATTTTTTGCCCGCTGATCACGAATCTGACGTCGGAATATCGCCATCACATCTCGATTTTTTTCTAACCTCAAAAAATAGGTAAAAATTAGTAAAAATTAAGAAAAATATACTCCTAAAAAATTGATTCAAGCTTTTTCATGAATCCAAAGATGTATTAATATGTATTCGGACACGCTAAGCTAATATTCATCGGTTGGATTGAGCCATACAGTTCTGTTTTCTTTTAACCTCAATAAATCAGACAGATATAGTGCTTCTCGAATGCAAAAAACGAATTCAAATTAAAATTCAAAACCGATTCTTACCAAATTTGGTACACGGGGGTTTTTTGGGTTGCTGATCATGAATCTGAGGTCGGATTTGCAAAATTCAAAATGGCGGATCCAAGATGGCGGACAAAATTTTTGAAAACCAACCGATTCCTACCAAATTTGGTATACAGTTGGGAATTCTCAAAACTGATACTCTTAAACCCTAAACCCTGAAACCTAGACTCCCACACCCTGTAACCTCAAAAAATAGACCTCAATAACCCTGTAACTTTAAAAATGAGACCCAATAAACTCAAAACCAGGACTTTTATACCATATACTCTCAAATAGTAGACCCTTAACCCCTAGAATTGCGAAGGTTAGACCCGCGCCCAACTTTCCTTTTTTTGGCTGTATCTTGTTCTTTTTTCCGCGAATGACCTATTCAAAGGCTTTCTGCCCAAACGCTTTTGAGGACTTGTTTCTCTTTTTAGCGACCAGCAATAGTCCGCTAGCATATGGTCATCCCATCGTCCTTGATACCGATTTTCTATGATTTTCAGATCTTGGTGAAAACGTTCCCCTTGCTCCTCACTGTAGTCACCAAGATTATCTGGGAAATCATCGATGTGGGAGTCCAGGAAATGTAATTTTAGATTCATTAAGCAACCTAATGTTTGAAAATTTTTTTTACCATTTTCTCGACTATTTCTTTGTACTTAGGACTTTTATTATTTCCTAAAAAGTTTGTTGCGACTTCTTTAAAACTAAGCCAAGCAGCTTTTTCAACTTTATTTATTTTAGTAACAAATAATGAATCTTGAAACAATTTTTTGTGTGTGGCCCGTCAAATACGCCTGCCTTAATTTTAGCTTCAGAAAATTTCGGAAATTTTTTATGCAAATATTTGAAACATGGGCCGTTTGTATCTAATGCTCTCGTGAATTGCTTCATAAGTCCAAGCTTAATGTGAAGCGGGGGAATAAGAACTTTTTTCCTGGATCTATTCCAGGCCAAATTTTTTTCTTATAATGACGTTCCCTGTCTCTGCTATTCCACAGACATTTATAACAGGGATAAAGTGTAAACCCTGACTGTTGGCCAAGCAATATTGTTACAATTTTCAGATCTCCACAAATTTTCCAGTTATGATCAGCATATTTTATTTTTATCAAAAGCTGCTTCATTTTTTCATATTGCTCTTCCATAGCTGTGGAATGAGCAATCGGAATGGGAGCGTAAACGTTGGTATTATGCAGCAAAACTGCCTTAATGCTCCGTTTAGAAGAATCAATGAACAGTCTCCATTCTTCAGGATCGTATCAGTTATTTTGAAATTCATCCATTAGACCTTTTACATCGGTACAATATGAAAGTGACAATTCCTCGTCCATGAAATATTTTCGAAATTCTTCATCTCTGTTTCTATAATAAGAAATCGTAGCTTCTGGCTTAAGTAAATGTCTTTTCTTTAAAAAGGAAGCAAGATGCTCTGAACCGTCTTTGGATAAGCCTAAATCTCTGACTAGATCACTAAGTTCTGACTGTGATACGAGTATTGGTTCTGGTTTACGGTTGTATGGTAGAAATTCTTTATCTGTGTCACTAGTATATGATAGGTTGTCACTAGAACATTCATTAGTAACAGTGTTTGAATCTTTTTCGACAGTCTCAATGTTTTCGGCATGAACTGATAAGGTGAAATCATTTGTTTCCATAACATCAGCATCAAGTTGGTTCAGGAGGCGGAATTAGTTTAGTTGGTCTTGTTACTGTCGAAAACATCGTTATAAGTAATAGTGCTTTTATTTTTTCGGTTATGCCTAGATACAACATTCATACAAAAGTAGCAATCATTTTCACTGTATGGTCTATTCCATATTGCTGGTCTGGAATATTTAATCGCCTTCTTATTGATGTATAACATTATTTTGCAAGAACTGCAAATGATGTGGGGAACCCAATCTGTATCCTGGTGCTGTATTTCAATGTTAAAACAATCCTTATATAAGGTTTTAATCTTATCCGTTATCGGTGACCCCATTTTACTCAATACGTGTTGACAGCAAATATAACAAAATGAATCACTGTTTTTATCGCACTTATGAAAAGTCCTTGTACCGTGAGACCGTTTTCTTGTAGCATTATACTCTACATGAGCCAAGTCACCCACACATGAAGAGCTACGGTCGCTGGATGACGACGGCTGCGGGCCCGCTTTCCCACCCTGACCAACCGCCGATACTGGGTTTCCGAGTCCCTGCATCGTAATTATCTTTCTTCTACCTGCCATGACGGCATCTAAGCCGTTATCCAGGGACTCTGCCGGATAGTGGAGTAACACCGTTGCCCACCGTCACCACGTGGAGGTGCCCTGGATGCAGGTAGAAGAATAAAAATCGACCGATGAATTTTCTCGGCGTTCAAAATGGCGCGAAAACATCTGCCATCTTGAATTTTGCAAATCCAACCTCAGATTCGTGATCAGCGACCCAAAAAATCCCCGTGTACCAAATTTGGTAAGGATCGGTTGAATTTTAATTTGAATTCGTTTTTGCATTCGAGAAGCACTATATCTGTCTGATTTATTGAGGTTAGAAAGAAAACAGAACTGTATGGCTCAATCCAACCGATGAATATTAGCTTAGCGTGTCCGAATACATATTAATACATCTTTGGATTCATGAAAAAGCTTGAATCAATTTTTTAGGAGTATATTTTTCTTAATTTTTACTAATTTTTACCTATTTTTTGAGGTTAGAAAAAAATTGAGATGTGATGGCGATATTCTGACGTCAGATTCGTGATCAGCGGGCAAAAATACTACGGATCTGATATATCGCATCAAAAGTATACCCCACTTTTTTTTTGTGGGGCTGTGTTTTCATCGCTATGCTGAGAAGGGAAAAACCATCAATAACGAATATTATATAAAGTTATCGGTGCATTTGAAGGCAGCAATCGTAAAGAAACGGCCCCAAATGAACAAGAAAGAAGTGTTCTTTCATCAAGACAATGCACCGTGTCACAAGTCAATGATTACGATGGCAAAATTACATGAATTGAAGTTCGAATTGCTCCTTCATCTACCGTATTCTCAAGATTTGGCCCCCAGCGACTATTATCTATTCGCAGACCTCAATAAATGCTCGCGGGAAAGAGATTTGGCTCCAATGAAGAAGTTATCGCCGAAACTGAGGCCTATTTTGAAGGCAAAGACAAATCCTTCTATAAGAAAGGTATAGAAATGTTAGAGAAGCGTTGAACTGATTGTATCGCTCTTGAAGGAGTCTATGTTGATGAATAATGCAAAAAAAATGTGTTTTAAGTAGCTAGACTAAAAACTTTTCAGCCTACATGTCACATTACTACGGAGTTAGATATATGATTCTCTGATGATTCTGCGACACGCCCACATCTCAAACGCATCGATTCGTCCTTGTGTCGGCTTGTTTAATGGTCCATGTTTCCGATGCGTAAGTTGCTACGGGGATCAAAAACTCATACGATATAAGGCTGCATAGCATAACTTTGTGTCAGCTGGCTCTTCCAGACCTTAGCGAGATTGATCGTCGAGTTTCTAGCTATAGCTATAGTCTTCTTACTTCCGCTTCACAGCCATCATTGCTAGTTATAAGGGATCCCAAAACAGTTGACATAGTCTACAACAGTGAAACCAGCAATTTTATTTATGTGTGACAGATCTTCATTACGACTAACAATCATTACTTTGGTCTTCATTCTATTAATTGTCAATCCACAGTTTTTGCTAGTGATTTTCAGGCGTTCCATAATTGATTCTAACTCTTGTATTGAAGTTGCAAGTATAATAGTATCATCCGCATATCTAAGGTTCCTTAGCGTGATATACAGACTTTCCATAAATTTGGGTATTTTTCCACTCGCGTTTTACTCCCGTTTTATCCCTGAGATCTAGCATAGTTCCAAAAAAATGGACAGCTTGACTTGTACGAGAGCGTTTTTTAAACTTATCTACCTGATCGTGAAAATGACGTCATACAAAAAATGTTTGGTCGAGTTCGTCACGTTTTGCGGTTTTTACAATTTTTTGTCTTTTGAAAAATGAGCGAGATACGCGGAGTTTCTCGCTAAAAAAGGAAGTGGACCAAAAGTTACCCATGAAAGAATATTTAGGTGTACGACAAACACGGCACATCGTATTTTGATCTAAATATCAATATCAACTACTAAAATTGAACAAAGTCCATAAATCAGCAGTTGTTTACCGTTCTCTCATCTGGCAATCTATCTTGGGATGCGTTCCGTCGTATCACGGCTCATCAACCTCCAAAAATAAGCTTACAGCTGCCAAATATGCAAATTATTGTATGTTACTGGTTCTTTATGCTAGTACTTTCAGGTTTTGTTCTCTTTTCCTGTCGGTCTTAGCCGGCTGATGAGCTGCGATATAGCGACCTTAATTACATTTTCTCGGGTCAGAAAAATCGACTTTTTAGAAAGTATCCTATTGGAAAGTATTATATTTCAATAATATTCTCTGAAAATTTCAGAGGAAAATTTCAAATACTTTCGAAGTTATAGACGATTATAGCGCCAAGTGTAAGGCAGATCAAATTGACCCCGCGGTGTGCCAACTTACCTTTCGGCCGTTTACACAGGTTTTGCTCTACCTGCGTCGAACATCTGCTGCTACTTTTATGATTCTAAAAAGGATAGAAGCAGGTAAAAGGAGAGCTTACTATAATGGGTATATCTTTTCAGTTTGAGGCAAAACTGTAGCTCCAAAGCAAACGGTACGCTGGCCTGCTCAGTTCGAAAATATTGCTCGCAGGGCTAACATCACTCGGTAAACGTCTCGGCTAATATTGTGCAAAAAGGATAAAAAAAATATGGGAAATTTAGTTCGAAGCGAGTGTGCAGACCACGGAAAAGACAGTTTTATGGTAATCGATTTTCAGGTGAAAGTAATTCTAATTTTACCAGTACATCTGCAGAAAAAATTGTAAAAACTTCTGATTTGAGTCTAAGCACTTGAGAACGAGGCGTATGAAGAGTCGGAAGGAATTTTGTATGCAGCAGACATAGCTGAATGAACGTAAGTAGATTTTATATGTGAAAATTCGTTTGTCAAAACTTTAAACTGGGGCCATAGTCATACTTTTTCTAAGGATATATTTTTTTTCAGAAACTCAAAAAATGTTTTTTTATTAATTTATCAGTCCCATAAAAATTATTAAAATTTTCGACCGAGAAAGTGTAATGTTCCCTTAAAACGTAAGGTAAGGCATTTCATTTTGAAACGCCCAGTTTTACGATTTTGTTAACGGCACTCGCAAGCAAGAGAGGGATATAAAAACATCAAATTTAATATTTCAAAAACCTGTAATTTGCTAAAAATCATTTGCCTTCAGATAACAAGATCTAAATTTTCTACTATACAACTATACAAAAATACAAAATATAACATAAATAGCAACCATACGATAACGGAATGAATACATAACATCATGGTCTGATGCGGTGAAACATTTACCATTTAATTTTTTTGATAGTTATTATCAACGGACTCGAAAATATAGCCAAATCATCGCGTCCTGATGAACCCTACATTTACAGTTCAACCACACGAAAATGAAAAGAATTATCGATGTCTGTGGTAATCGCACTAGCGATCATAAAGGTTGCGCCCTCGGAGATCTGATTAATCACTTTTATCGCCATAGACACGACGCTTGGAGGGACGAAACGGTGAAATGGCGGCTCCAAGGTTGGGCTTATTTAATTACAAAGTCAATGCGAGCAAGATCAAACCAATAAACACTGATTCTCCAAGATAGAGATGCGACAACATGGATCCGCGGATACGAGGGAGCGACACATTGGTGCTGTGAGAATAAAACACTAAATTTTTAGTAAAATTTCCACTTCTATTAATTTTTCTACTTGACGCGTGTTTCGCTAAAACATTAGATTTATCAAAAGTATGAGTATAGAATAAAAATGTAAGTGTTTTTATTCTATACCCATACTTTGGATAAAGCTAATGTTTTAGCGAAACACGTGTCAAGTGTAAAAATCAATAGAAGTGGAAATTTTACTAAAAATTTAGTGTTTTATTCTCATTGAATATGAATTTCCATCAAGTCAGTTAATTGGTGCTGTGACTTAGTTGGTACGGTCCGAAGAATTCTTTTTCGTTTTCTTGTAGTTGTACCTCTACCTCTTTAATAATTGTAAAGGATCCATTGTCAAGGAGCTCAGTCCCGTATTTGCGCGAATTTCGGGAAGTACTGGCAATAATCCTGAAATAAATAAAAATATAATAAAATCGCAAATGCTTCACCGCATCACGATTTTAAAAAACAAAAAAACTCTCAACTCAGATTGGAACTTTCTGGTAGAATGTAACGGTAGTTTTAATCTTTGGTTTACAGGGCATATGTCGGTAATAAAAGTGAAAAAAAAACCTTAAATAATCTGTAAAGGACGGTTTTTGTTCAAATAAGACTTCACGATATTTGGAATTTGATCGCATCAAACAAGAATTACTGGCCGACGTTTCGCCTACGATTGCAAGATGCATTTCAATCGGTCTTTATCTTGCAAGGTTTTAAAACAGGTCTGGTAATAACATTCGGTGTTTTAATTGCTTTCAAAGGGTTAGTAGCCATAGTAGACGAAACGTTGGGTATTGATTTGGTTTAAGAGCGTTCATTACGCTTATTTATCATTTGCAAGAAGCATTTTAAAGAAAAAAAGGCAAATTTAAAAACAAGTTTCATACAAATTGTAGGCGAAACGTTGGATTTAAGACTCAATTTAGAGCTTTGATTGTGTTAACTGATATTTGTTGGAAATTTATAATAAAATTATATAAAAACAACACTATATTTTAATTTCCAATATATTTAAAATGACTTGACAATTGTTTCACCATACAGTGGCCTCTTCAGAAGTGAATTAGAAAGAAAAATGTATGGTAATAATACTGGTTATATAGTGCCTAAAACTATCCTTAATTACATAAGATTATGTTAATCATTTTATTATATTATTTACTGAAAAAGATGCAAATCCGTGGTTATATTTCAGAGAAGTAATAAAAATTAAGTAAGGGTGAATAGTTTAAGTCTCCCTGTTCGTTTAATGGAGTTTTTCCGTTTGTTAATTCATAATTCAAGCATATTTAATCTTTTAGATTTATTTTCTACATGCAGGATTTTGAATATATCATCAAAATTATGGGATTTGCTTGTTATATGGGTTGCGTAATGTGAAATGCTCTTGTTTTTCAAATGACTATGTTTATGTTCTTTCAGTTTCAAAAGATCTACCAGTTTATCCTACGTAGGTTTTAGTACAAGATCCACAACATAATAAATAAACTCCTGATTTTATGGATTTATTAGATTTGGTTTTGTTATTCAAAATTATATTCCCTAAGGTATTACTGGTTTGAAATACTATTTTATTGTTCTTTTTTGTTAAATGTTTTGAAAACAGGGAAAATAACTAGATCAATTTCAAAACATTTAACAAAAAGAACAATAAAATAGTATTTAAAACCAGTAATACCTTAGGAAATATAATTTTGAATAACAAAACCAAATCTAATAAATCCATGAAATCAGGAGTTTATTAAATTGTGGATCTCGTACTAAAACCTACGCAGGGCTAACTGGTAGATCTTTTGAAACTCGCATTAAAGAACATAAACATAGTTATTTAAAAAACAAACACGAACAATTCCCATATAATAAACGAATCCCATAATTTTGATGATACATTCAAAATCCTGCATCTTAGAAAATAAATCTAAAAAACTAAATATGCTTGAATGTCTTGAAATTAAACAATGGAAAAACTCCAATCTATTATTAAACGAACAGGTAGACTTAAACCATTCACCCTTACTTAATCTTTATTAGTTCTCTGAAATAGTACCACAGATTTGCATCTTTAAAATAATTTTGTCAGTAAATAATATAATAAAACGATTAACATAATCCTATGTAACTAAGTATAGTTTTAAGCACTACATAACCAGTATTATTACCAAATATTTTGCTTTTTAACTCACTTCTGACGAAGCCATTGTATGGCGAAACAATTGTCAAGTCATTTTAAATATATTGGAAATTAAAACATAGTGTTGTTTTTTTTTATATAATTCAATTTAAAAGTGTTGTTCGTCAGACTTATAGGTCATTTTATTTTTCGATTGTTGTTGTGGATATTGTAAGTATTACGGAAACTGGCAGGTGGTGATGCTACACACTTAGCGTATATAAGAAGCATTTAGCGTAGAGTTAGAGAGGCACTGTTTGGTATCCAGAGATGTCGCAACGTCAACCAAAATGTGTTCCCTTATTCAATTAACTTTAAAAAGCCTTTGATATGGTATGTCACA
>CM032451.1:22298396-22453396 GCA_019049505.1 Pachyrhynchus sulphureomaculatus
ATTAAAATATATGCAGTCAATAGATTCGATAAACTCTGTTCATGCAAATATTTCTCCCTCTAGACAGCTTTCGACCACTTTAGAGTCTCGCCTGCACGGTTGCAAGTGGACACAAACTTACCACTTTCACAATCGTGGAATCAGAACTTGATTCGCATTTTATTTTTTAATTAATTCCACGGTTATTGCAAAAGTTCGTGCCCGATTAGAAACCAAATAAATACAACACATTTTCGGGAAAAATAGTATTTATTAATCAATAATGTACTGTCATCATTTTCTGTAACTGTCTCCCATCGTTTTACAAGTTTTTGAATTTTTTCTTTGTAGAAACTGCGTGGTTACTCTTCAAAGAAAGTCGTAAGGTAATTTTTCACTTATTCTGTAGAAGCACGATCCAAATAAACGTCTTGAATACTTTTTGTTCCAGTTCCAACACTCACTCCCTTTTTAAATTCATATAACATGACGAAAACATAACTTTTCATTTTCCATTTGGAATATTAATCTTGTACTCAAATTAATTTAAATAAACCTATTTTTTTTTATTTATCTGCTACTGCAGTTTCATAGGTTTTCTATATTGTCACGCGTAATACTTCAAACTAAAGTTATGATTTATAATAAATTTCCCGCTACAATTTGGAATTACCCATCATTAAGTTTGGTGTGAACTTAAATTAAAATTATTTTATTATTTTCCATGATTATGGTCGTATTTACAAGTCTTTAAAAAGTTTTCCTTCCAAATTTTAAGAAATATTTTTCAATATAATCTTAACCCTTTTTTTGAAATTTCTTCTTCAAAAATATATCTAAAAAACACTTCTAAAATACGTCACACAGGCTGGAATTCTGAACATCTGTTTGATTATTTAAGAGGGTTGTATCCTTATTTTATAGGCCTATAGATCAGTGATTCACAGAGCATTCTCCATCCCTTTAAATAAACAAAATTTAGAGAAAGAATTACATATAATCAAGAATATTGCCCACAACAACGAATTTCAGAAAAAAAAACCATAGATAACCTAATTAAAAATAAACAAAAACAACTAAATTTACAACATATTTATCCACATGTTAAAAAAACAAACTCTTTTCTCATTAACATATTTCGGACGAATTTCTAATAAAATTATATATATACTCGCAAAAGACAACATAAATATAGCTTTTAAATTACCCCAAAAACTTTCCTCCCTCTTTTTCAATGTAAAAGATAAAACTCATAAATACAAAGACTCTGGAGTTCATAAACTGTCATGTAACGAATGTAATAGGTGTTATATAGGCCAAACAGGGAGAAATTTCGATACTATATTTAAAGAACACCAAACATCTTTTAGATTAAACAAAGAAAACCCCAACACTGCTAACCACTTCCATCAAACAAATCATATTTTTCCAAACATAAATAATCTACAAATATTACATAAAGCACAAAAAGGAAGAAAATTAAATATTTTAGAAGCTATAGAGATGTACAAACACAATAAAAATAAAGATACAACCCTCTTAAATAATCAAACAGATATTCAGAATTCCACCCTATTTGGCCTATTTTAGAAATATTTTTAGATACATTTTTGAAGAAGGAAAGTTTTTAAGCATATATTGAAAAATATTTCTTGAAATTGAAAAAAAAAACTTCTGAAAAAAACCTGTAAATACGTCAATAATCATAAAAAAACATGAAAAAAAAATTTAAAAAAATACCCGATTTGCAAACAATAATGTCATTTAAAATAATTTTAATTTAAGTTCACCGAAATTTAATGTAGTTTGTAGTATTACGCTTAACAATGTAGAAAACCTACGAAACTGCAGTAGCAAATAAATAAAAAATTAGTGACAAATAAAAAATAATTCGTTTCATTTTATTTAGAAATATACCCTTACTTGTCCATGGAAGTTGTTTGAAAAGATCTTCTAGCGCCATAGTAAACAATTTCGGCGAGAAAGTGTCTCCTTGCCATACCCCTCTTTTCATTTCTATCTTATCGGTGTTTTCTTCCAATACTAACTGAAATGCTGCATTTTTATATATATTTTAAAACAATCTGCGAGTATCTGCTGTCAATTCTACAGTTACTTAGACTATTTAATGTTGCCCAGATTTCAAGGGAGTCACACGCTTTCTCATGATCCACAAAGGCCACCCTAAATCTTAAAATTATACTCGTTTGGCTTTCCTATTAAGGTTCTTAATACTTGAAGGTGGTCCAGTGTACTAAAGTCTTTTCTAAATCCGGCTTGTTCTCTGGATTGGTAAGCGTCCAATTTCTTTGTGAGTCTCGCAGTTATTATTTTCATAAATAACTTGTACATTACGGATAGTAGGTCTATAGTTGGTTAATTTAGACTTATCTCATTTTTTGAAGAGCAGGACCACCACAGCATTATCCCAGTCTCGAGGTACATCGCACATATCGAGACACTTATACAATATATCTAGCATTCGTTATATGGGTTCTCTGCCCCGTGGCAACATTTCGACAAGTATGCCATCTTCACCTGCTGTTCTTCCTCTTGCCATTTTATTTAAAGAATCTTGTATTTCGTATTTTGTGATGTTAGGAACATCTTCAGATTCAATACTCGTATTCGAACTGACTCGCTTTTGTCTGGTGGTGGTTCTACTTTACTCTCGTAAAGGTTGTTGTAGAATCTCTCTATATTCATTCTTAGTTAATTTGTTTGAATTAGTATTCGGTTCTTCTCATCTACTAATTTTGTTATTTGTAGCTGTCCTTCATTTAATGATCTTTGTAAAAGTTTTATACCCTTCTTGTTCTCCAGAATTTCTTCAATTTTCTCATTGTTATAGTTTCTTACATCTCTTCTATTAGATTTCTTTATATCGTTCGCCCTTATAGCATGTCTAAAAAGTTTTATTTACGGGTCTCCCATTTCCTCAGGAAGCGTTCTTTTTTAAGTGACAATCGACGGATTTTTTTCTAATACTGAATACAGCGATTCCAGACCAACGTGAATCGCTTTTTCAGAAAATGCGTGGCTCCTGTAGGACTTTTGGGATTTCTCTGCTCTGCCAAGTCCATAAAAAAAAGACAAGATGAAGAACGCGACGAATTCTGAAGTGATGATAAAGCATGGCAAGGCAAATCTAGTTCCAGGCTATCCTAGTACGGTAATATCCAAAGGTAAAGTAAACAAAAAATTCCGTAAGAAAACACAAAGCCCTAACTTACCTGCCCCCCCGATATGGAATGTAAGAACTTCCAATAACTAGGCCTCAAATTCGACGGTTCCAGAATAGCTGCGTGGAATAAGATTCCCGTACTTAAACAGTACAAAAATTCGGTAAAACCTGGTATTTTTGGCACGACGCCTTTTTGAATGCCTAAATTGTAGGTAATCTGCAAAAAACAAACAATAAAATGAATCAAAACATCGCGTATAGACAACGATACGAAGATAAAATTGTTCGTTACTGACCTGCGCTGCCTTCCACATGACGTAAAGGGCTACGGTAGTATCCGGGTATTTTTTAAACGCCAGTCCGGCAACCAAACTGGCCGGAAACGCGTATGCAGGGTCGTCTTTTCCAAGGAGACGTCTTAAAATGCATAGTGACCCCTAAAAAATTTAACTGAACATCACTGAAACGCAATTTTTATCCTTAAAAGTTATATAACAAAGAAAATCAAATACAACCGTTTGAAGTTTTATGGGATTTTAAGACACTCTGCCTCAAATTTCAGTACAGCTTTTAAGTTTTGTTTGCATTTATTTTTCCAATAAAAAATCTCTCGATAACGTGGAACGTATAAATTAACTTCAAACGGTCAAATTACTAAACCCCTTCTCCGAGGCCGGATTAAGTACAATTTTAGGATGATCTCAATTAATAAACTCATCGTTCGTTTTTAAAAAAGGGTGTTCACCCGTTTGTCGTTTAAATAAGGGTTGTTGTAGTATAACGACGATACAATCACGAATATACTTACCCTAAACAGTCCCGAATATAATCCTAAAAACAGGGCTAAATCCAGATTGCTTTTCCTGAAAAATATCTGCCTTATGCTTTGGGGAGAGGTAAGTATTCGCCGAAGGTTTAAAACTAATTTTAAAGTGGCCTGAATGCCCAGTCCTACACTGAACATTTTTCCAGTACCCTAAAAGAATAGTTAAGGGTGAGCAACTCCGTGCATTCGTAGAAGAATTCTATAAATCGAGTGTTTTTTCTACCACTGAGGGGCGCTTAAATCACTTCGTTTCGACAAGTCGCACAGTGATTCGGCAAGAACATGCTAGCGGGACAATATTCATGACGTAATTTCCAGGAACCACTGATAACGACTTGTAAACAACCCCCCCCCCCCATTTAACGAATTCAAAGAATTAATTTGTTTATCACCTCATAAAGGTATCTTATCAGGGGGTCAAAGTAACCCTTATAAGAGAGGTCATTTTCATTTGCAAATCAGTTGCATTTTATGCACACTTGTGATAACATATTTTAAAATTGGTAGCAAAGGGAAACGAGTTTTTTGTGATGGAATATTCTGTTGAAGGTATGTACTCTATTATGACTTATATTTTTTATAAAAAATATGTATACTTTTGGTGTAATATCAATTTGTAAATGTATAGATAAATCCAGCAAATTTTACATTAATTGTAAACTTTAAAAGTAGCAACTTTTTTTATCCACATATATCCACCTAGATTTTTCTATATGTAATACCTACAACATTCAGGCACAGATTCATATATATTATAGACCCCGGAAAGGCCCGAAAGTAAAATTATTTTGTTTTTTTCAGAACGAGTCGTGACTATGACGAAAATGGAGTTTTTTGAAGAATGGCTAAAACATGACAAAACTGATTGAAACAGTGGCATTTTTTATTATATAAGTGAAAAATTCAATATGTCTGATGTCTCTGACGATTCTCTAAAACGACTCAAAATGAAAATATCAAGCCTTTCAGCAAAATTCAATCAAAAGTGGACTTCTTTAAAGTGTAACAAAGAAATGTTTCTAATCAAACATAAAGATTGGTTAGAGGGATCCGGAATCGAAATAAAGATGTGTGTTAACCAGCCGTGCACTTCAACATCATCAGCGGCTCTTTCCGTAGGGCGACCCAGAAAATCATTTGAAGACTCATCAACGAAAACGAAGAGACGGAGAGTAGAAGATCTTTTGGAATCGCGAAGTGCAAGTTAGCTTATTACAGCAGCTGAGTTAGCTACTCGAAAAGAAGGGCATCGAAGTGTTGCTAAACAGATCCATAACGTCGCGGTCAGTGAAACTAGAGAAAAGAATAAGTGTTCTGAAAAAAGTCGGCAGTTAACACCAGACGAAGCTTTAGCTTATTATGTGGACTCGAAATCGACTTCTCACTCATATAAACAAACAAGAAAACGGTCAATGAAAGCGGGACATCAAGTGTATCCATCGTTTTATAGTTTAGGTAAGTCCAAAGCTTCTTGTTGTCCTTTTGACGAATATATTTCTGTGACTGAATCTCGAGCTGAAATTAAACTTCACGCGATTTTGGATAAAACGATTGGTTAAAGCTCAGACGGAAGTCATTAGAAGTGTGTTACCTCGTTCATATTATACGTTGGTAAGCAAATGGGACTGTGATGGGAGTTCGGGGCATAGCACGTATAAGCAGAAATTTGAGAACATTAACGCTACAGACGAATTTTTGTTCGTATACTCATTTGTCCCTTTGAGACAGCTTGATGGCGAAACTGTGATCTGGCAAAATCCAAGTTTATTTCTGCCAAGGAGACAAAAGAGTTTACGAAAGAAGAAACTTCTAAAATTTTAGATGAAATAAGTCAGCTTCTTCCAACATTATGTAACGTTGCTGGATCTCAAATCTCTGTTAAACACGATTTGTTGTTGACAATGACTGATGGCAAAGTGTGCAATGCCTTAACAGACACAAGTTCAACACAACAGTGTTATATTTGCGGTGCCACCTCGTCTACTATGAACGAGGAGTCAAAGAAATATCCCAGCAACGAAGAACGCCTTGCATTTGGTTTATCTACTTTACATGCATGGATCCGCACGTTTGAATGTTTGCTTCACATCAGCTATCGTTTAGAAATAAAAAAGTGGCAAGTCAGGGGAGATAACGACAAACCTATTGTGAAGCAACGCTCACAAGAGATACAAAAAAGTGTTTAAAGATCGTATGGGTCTCATTGTAGATAAACCAAAACCTGGGTATGGTAACACAAACGATGGAAACACAGCACGTAGATTTTTTTCCAAAGCTGAATTGAGCAGCGAAATTACAGGATTAGACGTAAACATTATTCGTAGATTTCATGTAATTTTAAGAACTTTGTCATCGGGATATGACATAAATTATATAGAATTCGAAAAGTTTTGTGTTGATACTAGAAAATTATACCTTGATCTGTATTCGTGGTATTCCATGCCCGTTACTGTGCATAAAATTTTTGTACACAGCGCGGAAGTTATAAGGTCTTTTCTTCTTCCCATTGGACAACTTTCCGAAGAAGCCCAGGAGGCAAGAAATAAAGACTGTCGTAGATTCCGTGAACGGCACACCAGGAAGCGGTCACGTTTTGCCACAAATACAGATCTTTTGAGAATGCTTTTAATTACGACTGATCCTGTTATCAACTCGTATAGAGAATTACCGAGAAGAAAATTTACTTCTTTGCCATCGGAGGTTCTGAAGTTGATTATCCCACCTTCATTGCCATCCGAAACACCATCAGTAAATCATCATCACGAATTAAATGAGGAGGATTATTTACTCTCTGAATATTCTACTGAATGGGAGAGCGGTGATGACGACTCATCTGATGGTGATTAGTAGGTTTAAGTATTTTTTTATTGTAATTATTATTCTTATTTTATTGTGTGTTGTAGTTGCTTATAATTCATGCCTTAGTATATAAGTTATTTAATATTATATTTCTTTTACTTATACACCTTGTTACTGTAAATAATTGATATATAGATACTGTAATTGTACTAATTTATTTTAAAAGAAATAATATTTTGTAAATTAATAAATGTGGGTACTATCATTATGATTTTTATTTTTTTTTTCCTAGAAATTTCTTTGTAAACAAACATGATTGTGCTTTTCACACATAATGAGTAGGTAGACGTATGTAGCTAATTAAAGAACAATTAGCGACAATAGTGAACAAATGAGACACATTAGTAAACCACTTCCGTCTTGCAGCTACATATTTCGATTAATACACATACAGTACACATTTTTCAACTTTTTTTCTTCTTAGAATAGCTTAAGATACCTGGAATATACATAAACAATTGAAATAAGTGAAGAAATAATATTGTCCCGCTAGCTTGTACTAGTCGAGACACTATGAGTCGGGTCGTATTTTACGTTCAAGCGGAAAATCTTTAGTTTTCTTCGACACGTATGTATATATATATATATATATATATATATATATATATATATATATATATATATATATATATATATATATATATATATATACGCAGTAGAATCTCGATTATCCGAAATAATATGGAAGTGATTCCAGATAATCGAAATTTCGGTTAATCCGATTTTTTTTTATAAAATAGTAGTTTAGAATGAATACAACATTGCAGATTAACTTAAAAGCATTTATACGATATGCTATTACGTCCATAGGTAATTATTAAAACAAAGAATAGAACAATTAGTTTACTTATTTTATGTATATGTACAAACACAAACAAAACAGTTTCATTTTTAACTTTAATGTCTTAAAAATGAGGTAATTTTTAACTGCACTCGTTTTGCGTTAGTTCTGTTTTTGGCTGCAATGTCTCTCCAACGTTTGGTAAGCAAAACGTCCGCGGCGATTGCATTTTCTTGTTGTTCTACATAAGTTAACGCTTTTTCTAGGGCCTCTAGTCCTTCTGAATTTGACATTTTTACTGGAATATTGTCAGTGGCTTCTACTTCGTTATCATCATCGTCATCACTGTCTATTTTATTAGTATTTTTGCACACACTTTTAATTAATTCTTGGTCGGTCATTTCATCTTTCACACTATCACTGTTTAACCATTCACAAACATCGGTTTCCGTAACACTTTCATATCCTGATATTCTTGTAATAATTTGATGTAAACTTTCATTGTCTTCTGTTTCTGCCTCTGAGTAATGTCTCTCCTCTTGTGGAATCAATTTTGACCAAGATTTTTCCAAAGTACTACTCTTTACTTGATTCCAGGCGGAAGCTATCCAATATATAACATTTTTCAAATTTATCTTTTTAGACAATCAGTAAGATGGCCACCTTCAGCTACTTTTTCTAAAATATGCTTCAATAACAAACGCCTGTAATTGCGTTTTAAATTTTCCAGTGCACCCTGATCCATAGGCTGAATGAGAGAAGTTACAGCAGGAGGCAAAAACATTGCTTTTATTTCCCCACTTTCAAGTTGCTCTGCACTTAGGTGAGTGGGGGCGTTATCTAGTAACAGAATACATTTTCTAGGATATCATTGTTCTTTTAAAAAAAGTTCCACTTTGGGAACAAAATCTCAGTCTTTAAATAGTGTCGCGTTTATCCAGGCATTGTTTTGATTTTTACACAAAACAGGAAAAGCATTGTGACGAATATTCTTAAAGGTTCGTGGATTTGCTGAGTTACCAATACATAATAGTGGGAGTTTGTGTCTTCTAGAAGCATTACTGCATGCATACAAGAACAGTAATACGTTCTTTGCTACGTCTGTAACCAGGTGCTTCAGCTTCCGTTTTTTGAAGCTAAGGTATTTGACGGCAACATTTTGTAGTTCAAGTCTGTCTCATCACAATTATAGATTTGGTCTGCTTGTAAACCATGTTCTTTCATAAGCTGCTCAAAATCCTCTGTAAATTTTTTTGCAGCAGATACATCAGCCGACAATCTTTCTCCACAAACTTTCAGTTGACGTACACCATGTCTTTTTTTCCACCTGTCTAGCCATCCATCACTTGTAAAAAAAATTTACAGGCGCTTCAATAACCGGCAACTCTTCGCTTAAACTCACTGCCTTATGTTTTAAAATTGTTCCTAAAATTGGTATTCCACCTTCTCGATTCTGTGTAAACCATAAAAATAAAGAATCATCCACTTTTTGGTATTCACCGTTTTTCAAACTTTTTTGTGGCTGTGTGGGCGATGACAAAACACTACATAATTTTTCAAGTTTTTCGCGATTTTTTCTCCACTCTGAAACAGTACTCACGGCTACACCTAAATCCTTCGCTATATTTTTAAGAAGTTCATCATTATCTAAACGTTGAATTGCTTCAAGTTTCTGTTTTAAGGTAATAACAACACGTTTACGCTTATTAATATGACGCCCCATTTTGTAAAATATCTACTAAAACGAATATTACCTTTTGCGATAATAATAAACGTAATGAGTAAATTATAACATTCGTCGACTAATCAAAACATAGACAACGGTGGAATTCTAGACGTCAGGAAGTCTCCGACGCGTTAAGGAAACCACTCATCGTCTATTTCGAATAATGGTGATTTTTTTCGCTTAATGGGAATACAATTTGCTTTTTAACAGTTCGTTTCGTATAAGCCGGATTTCAGATAATCAAGATTGTACTGTACATGTATGTATGTATATGTATATATGTATGTATACATGTATATACATACATATACAGTACAATCCCGATTATCCGAATCGCGATTACATACACTAAAATTCCGGATATATATATATATATATATATATATATATATATATATATATATATATATATATATATATATATATATATATATAAACAAGTAGGCTGAAAAATTTTTGCTCTGACACACAGATGTCAGCCTTTTCAAAAAAACCCATATGATTTTTAGGAAGTACCAACCTTCAAACGACAAGTGTCAAAATTTTATGACATTTCGACGATTAGTTTACAAGTTACAGTGGTTTTAGTGACGCTACTTTTGATTTTATCAAAACAATGGAAAAAAATCGAATTTCGTGGACAGAACTTGATAACAAACAACACATTGGGGCTTGTCATTTAATGTAATAAATCCATACTTTAAATATGTATCGTTGTATAACCTGGTATTTTTCTTCGTTGTTTCACCAGATGTAGACGGTGCATTTCGTTTTGTCACAAATTTGTCCATTTTTACTTGTTTTTTCAATATTATTGCCCAATTCGATGTTACGCCACATACACCACACTGTATGAGAGAAGAAATCGTTTTTTTTTCTTGTTTCCGTAAAAAACGTAATTAACAATGAAACTCTTCTTCTCGTTCTTTTGGTTTTATAACCAGAACGGGATAACTTGCACGAACCTGTCCTAGCGTATCAGAGGGTACGGGACGAAAAGAGCCACTCGCGCAGCCTCGCAGCAGACAAGAGCAAGAATGTCTTGTGGTTTGAATTTGTTTGTCGGTATTTGTGGCAAATGTAAATATTTTTTGCCACGTTAGTAATATCATGACACAGCACCGACAAACGTTCCCGCCTTCGATAACAAGTTCTACAGGTGGCGGCACTAATTCCTTCTATTTTTCGAAAAGCTCGGTTCCTTTTTGGACAGAGCGTGCGCTAGAGGGCATTATGAATCCCAAATGGGCAATATTTTTTCATCGCTAAAGTAATAAATAAAAATAAATTGAAAATAAAAGAAAAATTTTGTCTTGAGCCATTGTATTATGTTATACTCACCCCCATGACGTAATAAAGACAACTAAACGGGTGTGGACAAGACTGATGTCTTCCGAAACATTTCACCCTATATATAAGTCTTTTGTATATCCTTAACATTTGATTTACCAGCTGCCACACGGCATTTTTGTGTCTTTTTAGCGGAACTCTTACAATACCTAAAAAAACACGTTAATCTGAGTTAATCGATTTCAAATATTACACTGCCGCCCAAAAGTTTGGAAGCTACCCGACATAATTACAAAAAAATTTTATTGGCGTTTTAAAAAACCCTCAAAGCCAATTCAATCCACCTAAAGAATCGGTCCCTCCAACCAATATGTCATCCACATACCGGTAGTAAAACGGTAGATTCTTGACGCGATGGCGAATAGATTCAAATATAAAATGTGTTTTGAGGTGATCTACGAAAACCTCGGATACGACGGAGGTCGAAGAAGAGCCATGCATCTGGCTGTAAAACATATTATTATCTATAATATATATAAAATGCAACATCTTTCTGTCTGTTTGTCCGTTAGTGCGCTTATCACTCGAGAACCACTTATCCAATTTACGTGTTTTTTTAAAAATTCATATATTTGTTCTCTGGCCAGGTTATCTATAATCATCCATAATATATATAAAATACAACGTCTCTCTGTCTGTCTGTCTGTCCGTTAGTGCGCTTATCACTCGGCAACCACTCATCCTATTTACGTGTTTTTTTTTTTAAATCATACATTTGTTCTCTGGCCAGGTTATCTACCAGGTGTACAAGTATGAAATGCGGATTTTTTTTCTAAAAAAAACATGTCAAATTCTGAAGAATGATAAAAAGTGCTTTATTCAAAGTATGTTCCATCGCTTGTTATACATTTTTTCCCATTTTCCCATCTTTCGGGCAATTTGTGAATAACACGCCAGTAAAAATCTTCCCCTTTTGCTGCGAACCATTCATGGAAGAGCCATTTTTTCACATCTTCGTACGAACCAAAGCGCTGCTCAGCAAGTGCGTGACCCATCGATGCAAACAAGTGGTAATCGGAAGGAGCCAAGTCTGGTGAGTAAGCCGCATGGGGTAGAACTTCCCAGCTGAGTACTTCCAACGTGTCGCGAACTGGTTTTGCCGTATGTGATGGAGCATTGTCATGAAGAAAAATGACTTTGTGTTGCCTCTTTCGGTATTTTGGCCTTTTTTCAAGCACCGAACTTGAACCGTCGGTCAATTGTTGTTGGTAACGTTTAGTATTAACCGTTTCCCCAGGTTTTAACAGCTCTTAATAGACCACGCTCCTCCGGTCCCACCAAACACAGAGCATTGTCTTTCTGCCAAAGCGATTCGATCTTGCTGTCGATGTGGATGGTGCGCCTGGGTCTACCCATGATTTTTTGCGCTTGGGATTCTCAAAATAAATCCACTTTTCATCCCCTGTAACTATACGATGCAAAAATGACTTCCTTTTGAACTGAGCGAACAAAATGTCACACGTGTTTTTGCGCTTTTCCATTTGCCTGTCTTTCAACTCATGTGGTACCCATCTACCGGTCTTCTGAATCTTTCCCATCTCTCATAGCCGACTGGAAACAGCTTGCTGCCCAATTGCTCGGCGAGGTTTTTTTGTGTTTTGCGGATCGTCTTCGTCCAACAATGCTTGCAACGCAGCTTTAGGAATACACAGAAAAATGAACGGGAAAAATTAGACGCCGAGTAATTTAATAGAGTAATAAATAGGATGTAATTTAATAGATTCATAAGGCACTAATTAAAAATAAAGTCGTCCCGACAAAAATAACGTTTGATATAAATGGATTCTGATGAATACACAATATTTACGACTGAGTTTATAGATAAGACCTTAGCGTAAAAGTAGACATTGATTTTACGATAATAAAAACCTGCCTTCAGTTTGTATTTTTAATTTTAATTAGAACTTTTATACTGCTTCCAGGCTTCTGGGCGGTAGTGTAAGAGGGCTGTCTGATAAGTTCTCGGCCTGACAAAGAATTTTTTTTCTTTTCAATATAATCTCTTGAAACTTCAATACATTTGTATCAACGTTTTTTCAATAATTCGATACCATAACTAAAGTGTGATTCCGGAGGGTCTGCAAAATATCCATCCACGGCTGCAATAGTTTGGTCATTTGATACTACTCAGTATTTATCACCACTACACCAAACGCTTTATTTTTGCACTCGACGCGCGTTTCGCTAACCATGTTAGCTTCATTAGGAGCGATGATTGACTAAAGCTAAACTACAAATCTATTTATACTTAGCCTAACCATTGTATTACTCAAGCGGAACTAATGACATAGGCAAAGCCATCAGTTCCGGTCAAGTAACCAGTAGAGGAGACTATAAGGAATAGGCAATCTCTCTTTGTTTAAACTACTTTAAACATTTTATGATTTCCATACTTTCGTATGCGTTCAACAATCTCCTATCAGATACATTTTTTTATTAATCTTAGATTATCTAATGTTACAGTATGATCAGCTTCAAGAGCATGTTCGGCAATGTTAGACTTTTCTGTTCTATTGTATTTTAAGTGTGCTAAATGTTCTTTCAATCGTGTTTTAATTGACCTTTTAGTTTGCCCAACATACTTTTTTGTCACAATCATTACAACTAATTTCATAAATTCCACTTTTCTCACAATTAGGAATCTTATCTTTGGGCTTTCCTAAGATATTCCTCAGATTGTCTGATGACTTATAGACTAAGGTGAGGCCTACCTTATTAAATACCTTATTGAGTCTCTTGCTATATTTCGGATTATATGGTATGGAGACATACTTGGTGTTATTTTCTTCGCGTGTAAAAAAGATGGAATTCTGAATATTAAACCTAAAAACAATGCGACCCATTGTTTCATCGATCGGATCACCCACATATTTAATATCCAAATGGTTATCAAAAGAACTTGAGAAGTTACCATTAAATACTTTCGCAGTAAAGAATTCGTTAGAATTCATTAATAAAACAAAAAATCTAGTTCTTAATGAAGGTGAAGTCTTAATTTATTTTGATGTTAGTTCTTTGTTACCAAGTGTGCCAATTCCACAAACTTTACAATATCTCGAAGAATTACTTAGAATGAATGACTTTGAAGACGAAATTATTCGTGAATACTTAACATTATCTAAACTTTGTATGGAACAAAATTATTTCCAATATAACAATCAATTTTATGTTCAGAAAGAAGGAACAGCTATGGGTAATTGCTTGTCACCTTTCATAGCCAATTTTTTCATGAATAATCGAAGCCAGTCAAGGATTCGAATATTTCCCAAGGGTATGGTATAGGTATGTGGATGATATTTTCGCGATTTTTGATACAAAGAAAGCAAATATTGATGATTTTGTTTCTAAATTAAATAGCCGGTATGATTCCATTAAATTCACTTACGAAGTTGAGAACAAAGGACAATTGCCTTTTCTAGATATTTTAATTAATAAAAAAAATAATAGATTAGAATTTGATATCTATAGGAAGGGCAAACAGATAGATATATTCCTAATGATTCATTTCATTGCAAATAACATAAATTAGCCTCATTTCATTTTTTAGTTCATCGTTTCGTCACTTTCCCTCTGTATAGAGTAAACTTTAATAAAGAAAGAAATCGTATTAGAAATATAACTAGAGTTAATGGTTATGACGATGACTTAGTAAATAAGCTAATAAATAGACATAAGTTTAGGTTTAATAATCAGAATTCCACCTTTTTTACACACGAAGAAAATAACACCAAGTATGTCTCCATACCATATAATCCGAAATATAGCAAGAAACTCAATAAGGTATTTAATAAGGTAAGCCTCACCTTAATCTATAAGTCATCAGACAATCTGAGGAATATCTTAGGAAATCCCAAAGATAAGATGCCTAATTGTGAGAAAAGTGGAATTTATGAAATTAGTTGTAATGATTGTGACAAAAAGTATGTTGGGCAAACTAAAAGGTCTATTAAAACACGGTTTAAAGAACATTTAGCACACTTAAAATACAATAGAACAGAAAAGTCTAGCATTGCCGAACATGCGCTTGAAGCTGATCATACTGTAACATTAGATAATCGAAGATTAATAAAAAATGTATCTGATAGAAGATTGTTGAACGCATACGAAAGTATGGAAATCATAAAATGTAAAAGTAGTTTAAACAAAAGACAGAGGGCCTATTCCTTATAGTCCCCTCTACTGGTTACTTGACCGGAACTGATGGCCTTACCTATGTCATTAGTTCCGCTTGAGTAATTCAAGGGTTAGGCTAACTATAAATAGGTAGATTTGTAGTTTAGCTTTAGTCAATGATCGCTCCTAATGAAGCTAACATGGTTAGCGAAACGCGCGTCGAGTGCAAAAATAAAGTGTTTCGTGTAGTGGTGATATATACTAAGTAGTATCATTGTGCCAAAGATTCCACATTCCCAACTTAGTGGTCATTGATGTAAAAAGCTTTCCAGCCAGGAATTTTTTCAGGTTTGGAAACAGATACTAGTCAGAGAGAGCTAAAACTGGATGTTCAAGCAATTCATACTTTAATTCGTTGAATTTTGCTGTCGTAAAAACTACTTGTGTGAACACGTGCATTATCTTGATGAAAAATAATTCTTTTCTTCTTTAAAGCAGGTCTTTTTTCACGAATTTTTGCATCCAACTGATCCAAAAAGTTACAATAATATTCAGAATTAATTATTTTACCTTTCTGAAGATAATCGATCACCAAAAAAACCGTTGCCATAACCTTCCCTGCTGATGGAACCGTCTTTGTCCTCTTTGGTGCACGTCCACCGGCTTCAATCCATTGTATCGATTGTTCTTTTCGCTCTGGTGTATAGTGGTGGATCCAAGTTTAATCAACAGTTAAGAGACGATGCTTGAAATTCATTTTATTTTGCTTCAAACGATCCAAACACGCGTTTCGAATTTATTTTTAGTCAATTGTCAGCAAATGCGGCCCCCTTCTTGCACAATGATTTTTCATGTGTAATGCTTCGTGCAAAATATTTCCAATTCGGTCTTTTGAAATGCCTATGGCCTCAGCTATTTCAAGGACTTTCACTCGTCGATCATCTACCACCATATCACGGACTTGTTAAATGATTTGTGGTATCGTAGCAGTTTTTAGACGACCTTCGCGTGGATCATCTTCGAGGCTCGTACGACCAAATTTAAAGAAAGCAGCCTATTTTTTTCACAGCGGAAAGTGAAGGAGATACATCCTTATACACTTTTAACAGTTTCGGATGAATTTATATTGGTGTTAAACCATCCAAAACAAAGAATTTTACACGATAATCAATTTTTTTCCATTTAAAAAAAATCAATGACACGTCAATATTAAACAGCTGTTACTACTCGAATGAATTGACAGATGGAAATAAAATTTTACATGCGTTTATATAAGGGATGGAGCTTTCCAACACAATGATGGTTTCACAATTTCTAACGCCATCTATGTGTCAGGCCGAGAACTTTATGACAGCCCTCGTATATATGAACATAATAAGGTTTCCTTTCAGGTTTTTACCTTCATGTGACGAAGATACGCCTTCCACTGGTCTCGAATAATCGCCAGTTACATTAGAAACCTGCTGCCTATAAAAAGTGTTCGCCTCGTGCGTTACCCTGGCTCCGTAATCTTTTTCCTCATATGGACCTACAACAAATCTGTCAAAAATAAATTTTTTCTGTCAAAAACAGATCTTTCTGCCAAAAAAAAACTGTTATTTTAGCAAAAGACAAATGCATCTGTCAACAGTGTCAATTTAAAAACAGCCGACTGATTTTACTACGTCGATTATCTCTGCATGCCTACCTTAAGACTTTGAACATCGAGTCGGGCACTTGTTTGTGATGTCCGCTTTTGTAATACGATAGTAGTACTGCCATACTTGTGCCAAATATGGCAACGTCGCCGTAAGGGATATTTTTTACTAGGCCCCGTGATAGAGCCATATTCCAAACCTAAAAAGAAATATTGAATTTATTGTTAATTATAAAGGATGTCCCATCGGAAGATGCCAATTTTCCAGTCCCGAAATGGAAACGTGTGTTGTATGCAGTTGTTACGATTTTTAGTGTTCCGTCCGGAACACTTATAAGATGACTTCGGTGTCTGTCTGTCTGTCCGTCTGCCTGTCTGTCCTTTTGTCTTTCTGTCCGTCTGTATGTCTGTCCCTCTGTCTGTCACACCCGATTTTCTCCAAAACTATTTGTCATGGAAAGTTGAAATTTCGTAATAATATAGGAATTGATGGCCTCATCAGAGTCATGTAGTTTCGAAAGTTAAATTTTAACTTAAGGGGTTAGTTTTGGGGGTAAAATAGAAAGTGAAAAAAAAAATTTTTTTACTAGGTCATCGAGTGTGGTGTCAAATGAAAGCTTGTGAAAACACGAGTAAAAAATGTATATACAATGTAATTCTTGTGCACACTTTTCTTTGCATTATTTTTTAAAAATCGCAAAAAATCTCTGTCCACCCCCCTTATCTCGAAAAGTACTTATCAAAAAATTTTGAAAAAAATCTAAAATATTCTCCACAGGGTGTAGATTGAACTAAAATTATCACGAGTGCATTACTTTTAATACAGTAGAATCCCGGTTATCCGAGGTAACGTGGGGGAGCACCCTCCTCGGAGAACTGAAAACTCAGATAATGCGGATTTGTTTTTTATTCATTCAAAAAATAAACACCAATACTTTAAACCGATGTATTAACGTTTTTTAACATATAAATAGGTACATACATTATAAAACAGTGAAATAGGTATCTATGCGCTTCTGTTTCATATTGCATCTTCTTTTTCTCGCTGCAACGTTTCTCCTTCTATTAAGAAGAATCAAATCCGCTGGGGCTGCATCTGGTTGTTGTTCGATATACCTCAAAGCTTTTTCCAAAGAAGCAAAACCTTCTTGATGAGAGATCTTAGTGGGAGACTGTTCATCCACCGCCGCTTCGTCATCTGATTTTTGGTTTTCCTGAAAGGCATTCGTTATTTCTTCAATACTTATTTCTTCTTCTAAATCATCTGCTGTAATCCATTCAACAACATCTTCTCTTGTCACATTTTTCGCAACCTTTTAATTTTTTGCATTAATTCAAATAAAACTTTTTTCTTTTTCTTCTATCTCGCTGTCAAAATTTGCACAGGACATTTCTCCATGACTTCTCAATTTCAAAGCTAATTCATTTAATGGAGTATCATCTTCACTGTCATTATAGTCCTCAAAATCAATAACTTTTGACCAAGATTTTTAAATAGTGGTAGTACGCACAGAATCCCAAGCTTGACTTACCCAGTAAATAACATTTTTCAGTGCAACCTTTCTCATCCCATTGATAATATCCTCCTTTTCTGTGTATTCTAACAGATGTTCAAGATATAAACACCTATAATTTTTTTTAATGTTTTCGAGGATGTGTTGATCCATTGGTTGCATTATGCTGGTTAAATTTGGAGGAAAAAATTTTACAACAATTTCGCCCACATGAAGTCCTTCTCCAGAGTGAGAGGGGGCATTATCCATTAACAAAATTGCTTTAATAGGAAGACGCTTTCTGTTCAAAAATTTCACAGATGGCACGAACTCTTCTTCAAACCAGTTAGTAAATAAGGTCGCATCCATCCATCCGCTCTTCTGACTTTTGTAATAGACTGGTAGGGCTTTGGGTGAGATGTCTTTTAAAACTCTTGGACGTGCAGACTTGCCAATCACCATCAGTGGGATTTTGTGCTTGCCAGATGCATTGGAACATACCATTATAGTTAATCTTTCCTTACTTCGTTTGTGCCCAGGAACTGATTTTTCCTGTCGAGATGCCAATGTTTTTGATGGAAGCATTTTATAATTCAGACCAGTTTCGTCAAAGTTGTACATTTGATCACAAGGGTATCCACAATCTTCGATTTGCTTTTTAAAGTTCTGCTTAAACTTCTCAATTGATGACACATCAGCAGAAAGTTTTTCGCCACATACAGTCAGTTGTACACCGTACCGTTTTTTTCCAGCGGTCAAGCCATCCATAACTGGCGGTAAACTGATCTATCTCTGGGAATTGCCTACTAATCATTATTGCTTTCTGTTGTAAAATTGGACCTGACAGAGGCACGCCTTTTGATCTCTGTTGGTTAAACCACATGAATAAAGCTTCGTTAACCTTTTCATAGTCGCCGGTTTTCATTGATTTTCTTCCTGAGGACGAGGAGGCTTGATTTATACACCACTCTTCTATTTTTGTGAGGTTTCTTTTCCAATCTCCAACTGTTATCTCACCTACTCCATAATCTCGTGCAAGAACTTTAATTGTATCTCCTGCTTCAATTCTTTTGATGGCTTTTAATTTTTCTTTAATAGGAACGAGGATTCTTTTACGCTTGTTTTGCTCCATTATAATACGACAAACAAAAATTCAAACAAAGCAGTTCGTATTAATTACACTTAACTACCAGAACTCCAACCAAATAAATTATGTGAGTATATTAGTACTTCTCCGTAGTAAACACTATAACGCACTGCATTCACGAAAATTTACATGCTGAAAGCGTCCAAAAACATAAATAGGGGAACCACTCACACGTGCCAGGGGGATTCCCCGAAGGCCCCGACGATTTTAAATGAAAATATGTACATACATATTTTAGAAGCTCGGTTAATACGCAGCATAGACGCGCGTACTTCGGATAATCAGGTACAGAACACTAACTGCGCAAGTTCAACTTGCATTGACCGGTTATTAGTCATGGAAAGCTACACCAAAGACAGAACTGTTAATACAGTGACAGGCATTACTAAATTTAGAAGAAAAGTGAGTTTATAAATAGCGCTATTCTTGGAATGTTTTTGTATATATGACTTACCGTTTCCGTAGCAACATTGCTGACGTACAAACATAACAGCGTCCGCCTCGACGGTCTTTCTATAAGAATCGAAAACGCACTCGATAAGAAGGCTGGCAGAAAAGACACCGTCACAATGTTAAAGTGTCCCAATAACCTCCTAAAAAATAGGCAATTATACCATCGCTCGAGAGGCAAATTAGAATAAGCAACAATTTTGGTAAGTGAGTGAGATTTTGACGTTACCAAATGGAGCTGTTTGGTGTGTCGACAGGGCTATGTTTGAGTTCTGATCTTTTCAAAATTGTCGCTTATCCCTTTTTGTCTTCGTATTGCAAAGAACAAAATAACATATTTCGGAAATACGCACCTTAAAGAACACAAAAATAAAACTATAACCAAAACCGGTAAAACTTAAAAAAGCTGTAGACTGTAGAATGCCGTACAGAGTTCGGCGTATATCCTTTTTTGTAGGAATCCTGCCTTTCATAAGAAGGGTACACTGAAAAAAAAAATAAAAATATTTATCATATCAGGCGTATACGGAGTGTGTTACAAAAAAATCATCGAAATTTTCGCAAAGCTTTATCAATATGAATCCGGTTTGGCGTTCTGGCGTGATCCACATGATAAGTTTCGCGGAAATCTGCGTATAATACATTAAACGTGGGAAAGTCAAAAATTATCCGCACTTCCGCTACACCAGATCGTCAGGTGGTCACGTAATCGAAGTTTGACCTTGATCGCGTCATTTTCCTTATTGCTGCAGTATAAACGCGCTCCGCTAACAGTGTGTACCATGAAGGGGCAAAGGGCAATGATCCGATTTCTCTGGTCGGAAGGTATGTCTGAAATTCAACCGAGTAGCATAGCTTCTATAAAAATCTATGCGAGATGGATGCCAAGAGAACTTAGCGCAAAGCACAAACGCACACTTGTTGAGATCTGCCAATGCTTACGATGAAAGCAACGAATTTTTGAGCAGAATAGTCACAGGAGATGAAACGTGGATCCCTCAGATCGTCGATTTTCTTTGAATAAGGAACTGCGCTAAGTAGGGCATACATGGTTGCGCGACAAACAAAAAACATTTTTCTTGGTGTGAATAACTAAGCTTGTGGATCGCCGGACTAAGTGCATCGAAGGGGACCAGTAGGAAAACGGGTAGTTTTATGGTTATCCTATGCCTCACAATTTTTCGTAATTTTGTTAAAATAGACGTATTTTTAGAGCGTAGATTACTAAATGAAAAGAAAATTTTGCGGCAAGACCTACTTTTCGAGATATTCCCAAAAAAATACTGCTTCCTTTGAAGTTTATCTCAATTTTCGATTTAACCACACAATTCACCCTTTTTTTTTGACAGAAATTACGGAACTTTCATATTTTTCATAATTTTAAATTTTGTTTTTCTACAAATTTAACTCAAATACACTAAAATAATATCAATTATCGTTTTTTGGACAAGTCGTTGCCAAAGTTACAAGCTAATAGTGCCGAAAAAAAATGTTTATAGGGTTAAACAGGCCTTGAATGATTAAGTGTAGGATGAGGAATGTCATTATTTAAAACTATATCAGAAGCTAGAAAGGGAATCATAAGAAAACAATTTCAGCTCTTAAGTCAATAGGAAAGAGTTCCTCTCTTATTATAAATCCTAAAACAAGAGCAAGACCTATTCCCAGGACTGGAACGTTTTTTTTTTTTCCACTTATACCCATATTTGCTGGCTTAGGTGCTCTTAGAGGAGGAGCGGCTGGTATTGCAAAAGCTGTAAATGATGCGAAATCCGCCTATGATCAAATTTATAACAAATTATTAACAAATAACAAGAACAAAGAAATTGAAAATAAACCAAAAGAAAAGAAATTTTGGGAAATTATTTGAACTTCGTTTACTCCTATCGTAGGCGAAGTAGTATTTCGGTAATATTTATTAAATGAGTAAAATATATCCTAATATTTTATTACGGAGGAGGTTATGACTACCTTGATGAGAAATTTGCGATTGACAGACCGGACTAGGCTTGTTCAACTGTTTGTTCCGGCAAGGCCGGCGCTAACTAACTTGAAGTATCCACCACAAGGTGTAGGTAGGACATCCTGGCCTATTGAACACAAAAATACCGGTAACATAATCATAGGGTTAAAATATTAACGTATCCTATTACCGTCGAAATGTAAATATGAATAAATAAATTTTAAATGATTTCTCAAAAGTTTTTTTTTCAAGCATCGATTATGCACCACGTTCAGGACGTCCAAAAAAACAAAAAAAAATCCACCATATTGTTCTGAATGACCGCAAGGTGAAAGTGAAAGAGATCGCTGACATCGAAGCAGTTTTTTGGGAGTATATCAAAAAGAAGTCTTGCAGCCAAATTTCATGTTCATATTCGTAATCTACATTCCAAAATACGTGTACCCTGAAAGAATTACGAAAATCTGCGAGCCATATAACCCTAAAATTACCGAAAAATGTTGTTCAACTCCTGCTTTTGTGTTAATAAATTGAAAATACAACAGTGCGGATATTTTTTGACTTTCCTTCATAGATACGAATTGTCTTACAGTCTGTCAAGTAAGAACGTGTCTGCGATAATTCATTTTTGTAAAAGTATCTCAACGCATTTTAGTAAAAGTATCTGTCGATTCCGAACTTTCGTCGAAATCACGTAAGATCCGAAATGAGTCACTTGTTTGCGCGTCGGTTCGAGGCAGTCTTTCTTTGTTCCCATCCAAAGGGGCCTAAAATGACACATTCCGCTGCAACTAAATATATTAAAAAGTCGGTGTCGTTTGTGAAGAAGTGGATAAATCATTTTAACGAGACGAAAAATGTCGACGACTTGCCAAAATGTGGCTCGGTAGGCAAAGTCACTCCGAAAGTCGAAAATCGAATCGTATCTTTGTTTCCACAGGACACGAAATTGACGCTGCGTCAAGAAGCGGCAAAATTAAGAAAATCGGGCTTGAATGTGTCCCATGAGACGATTCGACAACATCTTCATGCTCATGATACCAAATTTCGACGCACGTTGCAGAAACTTTTGCTGGGCGAAAATTACGTCGCGAAGCGGCTCGCTTAGGCCACGGTAAGATCCTCGAGTGACCCTCACAAAGCGAAAGCTCAGACGAAAAACTCTGAGGACTTTAACGCAGTTGCCTCGCGAGATTCGAGAAATTTACAGAGTATGCAGAAAATCTCGAAGATGCCAGGCGATTATTGATGCAGGATGCAATTGAACAATACTAAGGTAATAGCGCCGTTGTTAGCACACCAAAGAATACATTGACGGCAACGTTCGCAAAACACAAACAAGAATACGGGTGGTCATGTTCTTACTTGACAGATTGTGAGTCTGGGTCTACAATAAGGAACAATGATACAATACGATGCACACTCATAATATAAAAAATAAAAGAAAAAACCGCGAATAACACACCATTTGTAAGATAAAATATGTTTTGAAAGACTCCAATGCTACTTTCAACAAAAGTCCAGCACAAAATGACTTACAGTTAGTCCACTTATGAATATCACCACACGAAGCGTAGAGCTTACTTTGCACTGTCATTTCCAAACGAATATCGAAATTAAAGTCCTTATCACCACAAAATTAAATACTTTTATTTATACAGGAACAACAATTATTTTATGCTGAACTGACAGGGAGGTGGCACACCGGGGAAATAAACTCCATGCATGCAAAATGTATGTTTTTCAAGCGTATCATAGGCCCTGTTATACGAGAGTATAATAATCATGAAAACGACCTCATACCAAAGAAATGACTCGCTGTCAAATTACTGTTTTACGGTTTTAAATATTTGACGAAATTTTGTACAAATTCGTCGCGTTTTGCAATGAGTAAGAGTAATTCGTAGCGCATAACGCAGCGATAAAGTGTCTTACTCGAGAGAGAAATGAATTAAGTTATTCATGAATCACCTAGATGTACGGCAATGAGGGACCATCTTATTTTCAAGTTAAATTGAAGCTGAGACCCAAATCAAGATGATTCCAGATGACGATGCCGATTGAGTAAAGAACTTAGGAAACTAGAAGTTTAACGGGCAGTACTTTTTAGCATCCGGCAGAACCCGGTACCCGGCTACGTAGGATCGGGCAAAACCGGGTACCCGGCCGGGTAGGATCCGGCAATATTATTTGAAGCTCGTTATTTGACATTTTATTGACATTTTCAGCCAACACTGCCAACTGTCGGTAGCTTTTTATGATTTGGCAATATTGTTAATACGAAATAAATTAGCGCTTGGGTATTTACGTATCTCGCTGCTTTGTATGAAATCCCCCCCGTATTCAACAGTAATACGATGATTCCTCGAGCAAAATAAAAATCTAGGTGAAAGGCCTTTTCAACGATTGTTGAGTTTTAAAAACTGGAACTACTTACGGCTTGATGAACAAGATGAAATTAAAAGCAGTATGTGGGCTGTGTAGCGTAAAAATTACACGAGGTTTAGGGAAAAAAGCTAATACTTCATCTTTAAGGAAACATTTAAAATTTAAAAACCCCACTAGTTTGGTAAATGAAGATAGGGGCGAAGCAGACTTATCAACCACTTCAGATAATTTAAAACAAGATAGTATTATAAAGGGCGTCCCAAAATTTGAATTTGGCGCCATTTGTATGGTAAAGTGTTGCCAACAAAACAAAAAACATAGCGTGACAGCTGACAGTTCAGGGTTATTAAAAATTGAGCGCTACACGAAAGAACAAGGTGTTTTTATCGTTGAGCGGAATTTTCGTACAAAATATGGTCGGAATAGTGATTTAACCTCATCAACTGTGACGAGATTAATTGAAAAATTCAGCGAGACTGGATAAATTAGTGATCTTAAACGCTCTGGCCGTCCTTTAATAAGTCGTTCGACACAAAACATTGAAGCAGTTCGTGAGAGTATTGCTGAGACTCCAGGAACATCAATTCGGCACCGTGGTCAAGAATTTCGACAAGCTCTCTAGAGCGTATTCTCACGAAAGATTTGCATCTTCATGCTTACAAAGTTCAACTGACTCAAGAACTGAAGCCTACTGACCACGCACAACGAAGAGAGTTCGTTGAATGGATTATGGAACAACAACAACAAGTGGATACTGATTTTTCGAAGAAAATCATCTTGAGTGATGAGGCTCATTTCCATCTTGATGGCTTCGTTAATCGACAAAATTGTCGCATTTGGGATTCAGACAATCCACACGTGACCGTTGCGAAACAAATGCATCCACAACGAGTCACTGTTTGGTGCGGATTTTCGGCTGGAGGCATCATCGGACCATTCTTCTTCTTCGAAAATGGGGTTGGCCAGGCAATAACAGTTAATGGTGATCGTTATCGCGATATGATAATCCAGGTTTTTGTGCCTAAATTGCAAGATATGGATGTGGACGACATGTGGCTTCAATAAGACGGTGCCACATGTCATACAGCTCGAGAAACAATTCAATTCCTGCATGAGTCATTTCCTGGTCGTGTGATATCACGTTTTGGTGATCAAAATTGGCCGCCCAAATCGTGCGATTTACCGCCGTTGAAATTTTTTCTTTGGGGTTTTTTAAAATCTAAGGTTTATTCCAACAAGCCCACGACCATTCACGACTTGAAAGAACAAATTAACCGCTCTATCAACGAAATTCAGCCACATTTATGCAAAACGGTCATGGAAAAATTCGACAAAAGAATGCGTATGTGCCAGCAAAGCCGAGGGGGCCATTTACCTGATATGTTATTCCATACAAAACCCTATACTGTATACTTTATGAATCAATAAAAAAATTACAATTTTTAATTAAAAACCTGTGTTTTCTATCAAAATTGCTTCTTGCGTGAATTTTGTGACACCCCATATATATATATATATATATATATATATATATATATATATATATATATATATATATATATATATTTAGATAACCGCAAAAATGGTATGTCATTACATTAAGGATGCTATTTAATTTTGTACAGGGTGAGTCAACAATAGAGTAAAGTTCATTATCTTATTTGTTTCGGGAATGACGAAAAAATCTTAAATACAATAGTTTTAGGGAAATGTTAAGGTGCATAGTTTAAAATTATTTTTGAGTATACAGGGTACTTCAAAAAATTGTGGCCGATATAACACATGTTTTTTTTAGATGGAACATCCTATTTTCTAATTTATTTTTAAATTCTGTAGATACGGAAAATAGGATACGTTAGCAAAACATTATTCTAATTAAAAAATAAGAACGTAAAAATTTTAAAAACTGGTTTTTAAGTGTTCCGTACGGAAGGCTTACGGGATCACTTCGGTGTCTGTCCATCACATCTGGTTTTCTTCGAAAGTATTCGACATAGCAAATTAAAATTTAGCACAAATATAGATATTGATGTCCCAATCAGAGCCCTGTAGCTTTGAAAGGTAAATTTTAACTTAAGGGGTTAGTTTTTGTGGGTGAAATCGGAAGTGAGAAAATTTTTTTTTACCAGGTCATCAAATGGGGTGTCCAATGGAAACTTGCAAAAACACGAGCTCAAAAATATATATGATGTAATGCTTGCGCACACTTTTCTTTGTATTATTTTTTAAAAGCATGGCCAAAGACCTCCGTCCACCGACCCTATCTCGAAAAATAGTTGCCTGCCAAAATGAAGGTTTATTTCGTCCAAAGTTGTGAATTGGATCGGGAGTGATAGCTACTGCTTTAAGCATTAGGTTATGAAAATAATTTTATTTTATTTGTTTATAGTTAAACAAATATTTAGATAGTAAATATTTGTTGTAAACTTTTACCACTAGAATCTAGATTGAGTTAGAATGATTTATTGCCTATTAGATAGTTAATATGCTATAACTATTATACATTATTGACTAAGAAAACACGTGAAAATACATATTGGGTTTTAAGATGTCAGGGACCTAATTAACTTAGCCTAGGTAAGGATTTTGTTTTATTTTAAAAGCAATCACGGTACGGAACACTAATTGCACAAGTCCGTTTGCACTTGACCGTTTTTTTTTTATAAATTACGGATCACCCAAGATCAGTTGAGGCAAGAACCATCAGTCTTTTGGTGGATTTGCTGCTATCATATTGACGAATGAAGCTACGATAGCCTGCTAAAAAAGCTGGACTATGGGAAACTACAGTTTTTAGGATTGTGTACCAAGATTTCCGGATAAAAAAGTTTCTGTAAGATGGATTCTCAAAAGCCTTATGCCAGAGTACAAACGGGCGAAAAAAGAAAGAACCCCGCACTAATTTTATGGAAACGAACACACCATGCGTTGCTCTGATAAAAGCACAAGTCCTGACAAAGAAACCATTGAGAAGGGAATCACTCGCCGCCTAGACCCACCACCATCAATCCCAAACGTAACAGACGAAGTATTTAATCAAAAACTTCCACAACGACAAAGAAATCCCAACAGCACAAAACCAAAATTCAAACGGCAAATAAGAATAGAAAACCAAATCAACAACATCAGGAGATATCTAGGACACCTTACCCAGTTTATCAACGGGAACGTGTCCAAACGAGTCACACAGAGTATAAACAAGATCAAGTCCGGGTCTCCCAACAGAACACTGCCAGAAATCCTGGATACTCTGAAACAAAAATTATCCGTATATGCCGCAAGACTTCGTAGATACAAAGAACCAAACGAGAGGAAAGATACCAACAACCTCTTCCGAAGAAGCCAAACACAGTTCTACCGGAAAACTATGCACAGCAAACAGACAGCAGGGACCGAACCACCAAACAAACAAGAACTCACAGATCATTGGAAAAGTATCTGGTCAGAACCCAAACTACCCAATAATAACACCCCCTGGATCAAAGCCAAAGAAGGCAAAGATAAATACGTGACAGAACAGGAAAATTCCACATTAACTACTGTGGGACCAAAGAGCATGATGAGGCGCCTGGATGCAAGAAGTTCCGGAGGCAGAATGGCCCCCCGTTCGGATCTCCGGGTGGGGGCTGGTTCGGAGGCGTCGACTTGCAGACATCAAAATTTTAAGATAGATTTTTGCAATATACGAGGTATAAACTCGAACATAAATTCAGTGCATCAACACCTGCAATCAGATAAACCTCATGTACTCGCTCTATGTGAAACCAAGGTCAGTCCATCGACCAGCACGGTCAACTATCTTTATCCTGGATACGACTTCTATTCCCGATTTAGGCGTAACTTTGGAATCTGTCTTTTTGTCAGAAGCGACCTCTCTTGTCAACGAGAAGAAGATCTGGAGCCCCCAAACTTTGATGTTATGTGGTTAAAAATAACGACTCAACAAACCACAAGGTTTATCTGTATCCTGTATCGACCACCAAGTGATACCAATTTTCGAACACTTTTCGCTTCTCTTGCAGACACCATCGATCATTAACAAAGTAACTATCCAAGTGCCGAAATTGCCATCCTGGGCGACTTTAATGTCCACAATATCAACTGGCTCAAATATTCAAATACTACCGACGAACAAGGTCGTGAAGCTGAATCATTCTCAATCAGTTGTGGCTTAACTCAGCTTATTGACGAACCAACACGGATCCCTGATCGAAACGGGGAGTTCGCCAGTCTTCTTGATCTGTTTTTAACCACCAATCCGGAGATTTACACGGTCACCGTAAATCCGCCGTTAGGTTCTTCCGACCATAAACTGCTTTCGACATCGAGTATCCTGCCAATCAGTGACAGAGAGGCGCCTAGGCCGCGCAAGATTTGGCACTACAAATCTGCTAAATGGGAAGATCTCATGGAATACTTTCGAACTTTCCCTTGGATGGACGTTTGTTTTCGATTCGATAACCCATCTGACTGCGCCAGGGAGGTCTCCGATGTTATTTTGGCTGGTATGGAAGCTTACATCCCTTTTTCGAAGAAATGCTCCTCCAACGGCAAGCCTTGGTTCGACCGAAAATGCAAAGAAGCTGTTGCTTCTAAACATATTGCCTACCGACAATGGCGTGAAAATCCTAACACCGTAAATCGAAACATCTTTGTTCATGCCCGGAACAGATGCAAGGGAATTATCGACGAAACCAAGGAGGCACACAATCAACGAATTAGAAACAAACTTCTCGCTTGTCCCAACAATTCCAGGTCCTTTTGGGCAGTCGCTAAGGCAGTTAGTCAAAATTTTACCAAATCCACCATACCACCACTCACACGGCCAGATAATTCCATTGCAACCACACCTGTTGAGAGAGCGAACTTGTTGGCTGAACTTTTTGCCTCACATTCTACTGTCGATTTCCAAGGAAAAACACCACCTACTATTCCCATATTGCAGTCAAGGATACCCGATGTTGTCTTCAGACAGCGCATCATAAAGCGTATTTTAATGAAGCTAGACACCAAGAAGGCTTCTGGCGCTGACAGAATACCTGCCATAGTTCTCAAAAACTGTGCAAGGGAACTAACACCAGTTTTCTGTAGACTTTTTAACCTATCTTACAGAAAGGGAATATTTCCGTCCTGCTGGAAATGTGCCACGGTTCAGCCGATACCTAAAAAAGGTAAGAAGACCTTGCCAAATAACTACCGACCAGTTGCACTGCTTTCAATAATATCGAAAGTCATGGAAAAGGTTATCAATGAGCATCTTCTAAAATATCTTGAACGATTCAATATTATTAGCGATCACCAATATGGTTTTCGTAAACATAGATCAACAGGAGATCTTCTGACTTATGTAACACATGTTTGGAACAACGCAATTGAACACTTTGGAGAATCTCGAGCGGTTGCTCTTGACATATCCAAGGCATTCGACCGTGTTTGGCACGATGGACTGTTGGCTAAGTTGCGCTCTTATGGTATGTCTGAAAGGTTCTGTTTGTGGCTGCCATGTTTCCTCAGAGAGCGTTCTTTACGAGTGGCGGTGGACGGATTTCTTTCTAACACCCTCACTATCAACGCTGGTGTGCCCCAGGGCTCCATACTGTCTCCTACTCTCTTTCTCATTTACATTAACGATCTGCTGGAAAAGACCGGGAATCCAATCTATAGCTTTGCAGATGACAGTACGATTGTCTCTTCATTCATCCTGAACGCTCGGACATCGGCTGCTCAGGCGAATGTCCGCAGACAGCAGGAGGTCGTTCAACTCAACAAAGACCTAGAAGAAATTCTATCTTGGGGTGACAGTAACCAAGTGGAATTTAACGCTACAAAAACTCAAGCGGCAGTTTTTTCTAAAAAAGTTAACGTTGCTGAACCCGACATAGTTATGTCGGGGCACTCCATTCCCCTAGCATCGTCGCTCAATTTGTTGGGCGTTAGTTTGGGAGCAAATATGTCTTGGCATGAACATGTTGCAGGCATAGCAAGGAGAGCTTCTCAAAAGTTGGGAATATTATTTAGAACCAGAAAGCTTTACACCCCACAACAACTGTTAATTCTTTACAAAGCCCAAATTCGACCAACTATGGAATACTGCTCCCACGTTTGGGGCTCCGCTCCCAAACATACACTGCATTTGTTGGATTCTGTTCAGAGAAGAGCGGTCCGTCTGATTGGGGACCCGGAATTGACCGGCGGCCTTGATTCGCTGGAACATCGAAGAACGGTTGGCGACTTGAGTCTGTTCTACAAGTATTTTTTATGGAAAGTGTTCGAAGGATGTAGCCCGCTTAATTCCTCCCAAAGCGGTGCATGTTAGAAATACACGTCGCGCTGGTGCTTCGCATCCGTATGAGGTTCAGCTTGTTACTCCGCGTACAACGCTTTTCAAGCAATCTTTTATATGGAGAACGTCATCCCTTTGGAATAATTTGCCCAGCGCTGTGTTTCCCACCGAGTACAATTTACAACGATTCAAGAACAACGTGAATCGCTTTTTCCGCACTCGTGCCGCTCCTGGAGCGCTTTAGGGACTTCCCTGCAGCACGTGTGCTAGACCAATAAAAAAAAAAAAAAAAGAAAGAAATTAGAGCCGGGTCAAATCAGCTGAAGATGTAGTATGTTATGCTTCAAACCATCAAAAGTCTCCATGGACACAAAGTCCAAAAATGGATAGATTAGGAATTATCGAGTGTGGAATTAGTAAAAAAAACCGCTGAGAAAATGCTATTTTTGCGTTTTTTTAAGAACTTATTGTGACTAGAATATGATTTTACGAAAATTTTCAACCGTTTTTTGGGTTGGTAATTGTGAATATAATAATTATTTTGACCCATTTCGCTCTTACTTTCCAATATTGGCCATTTTGGCCATTTCTGGAGTCTTTTTACTGTTCCGTACGGAACACTTATAAGATCACTTCGGTGTCTGTCCGTCTATCTGTCCGTCTGTCACACCCGATTTTCTCCGAAACTATTTGTCATAGAAAGTTGAAATTTGGTAATAATATAGGAATTGATGGCCGCATCAGAGCCATGTAGTTTTGAAAGTTCAATCTTGACTTAAGGGGTTAGTTTTGGGGGGTGAAATCGGAAGTGAAACAAAATTTTTTTTACTAGGTAATCGAGTGTGGTGTCAAATGAAAGCTTATGAAAACACGTATAATATATATATATATATATATATATATATATATATATATATATATATATATATATATATATATACAGTCCCTGGCCAAATTATTAGACGCACTGTATTTTTTTTAGTAATTTTATGTTTCTTAAGAGTTTTTATGCAATAATTGTATATTTAAACTACAATATTATTGATTTTTATTTAAAAGAATTGTTGTAGACTACATATTTGTATTTATTTTTAACATATGGCAACACTGTGTTGACAAAGTGATACATGAACGTAAATAAGTACAAACCTGTATCAGTCGCGATCGGAATCGAGTCAGGTACGGGTGTGTTTCTGTGGCTTTATGGACTGTGATTGTTTGTTTAACAGTTTTATACTACTCAGTTATTAGTTTATTTTGTATGCAGTGTTTTAAAAAAGTAATTGGACTATTTTCATTATGGGTAGAAAAGGCGATCTTTCACCACGTAAAAAAGCTGAAGTGAAGGCCCTTGTGATTGCGAAAACATTTACAAACCGAGAAATATCACGAAGATTGGAGGTTTCTGAAGCTAGTGTACGACGCATAAAAAAGAAAATTGAGTCAGGGAAGGAATTAAGCCCGAAAAGAAAGAAAAGATGCGGTAGAAAACCAATTTTCACTCCACGGTCAGAGAGATGTTTGAAGAAAATTTGTGTAGAAAACAGATTTGCTACCACAAAGGTAATAAAATCACAACTCCAGGATGCTAGCGTAAATGCTTCTGAGCGCACTGTTCGAAGAGAATTAGATTTTAAGGCCTGTCGCACCGCCAGGAAGCCCAAGTTAACAGCTGCAATGAAAGCAAAGCGCCTGAAGTGGGCCAAACAATGGCAAGACAAAGATGTGGAATTCTGGAGATCGGTAAGATACAGCAATTTAATCAATAATTGATACGTTATTATCATTTTCAGTTAAATAAAGCAAATAAACATGGAAGTTTATATATTTTTCCTATCTTTGACAGGTCTGCTTCAGTGACAAAAGCACATTCGAAATTTTGCAGAATAAAGCTCAGTATGTGCGTCGTCGTCATGGAGAAAAGTTTCATCCTGATTGTGTCGTCCCGACGGTTAAACATCCCACCAAAGTGATGATTTGGTCAGTCATCAGCGGCAAGGGCACTGGACGTCTGTACGTCGTCAAAGGAATAATGAGGCAAGATCAGTACAAAGAAGTATTACAAAATCGGTTGATTCCGCAGCTCAGAGAATGGTTTCCAAATGGGGAACCATTCACTTTCATGCAAGATGGAGCTCCCTGCCACACTGCTCGGTCTGTTAAAGCTTTTTTGGCAGAAAAAAATATCCCTCTGTTGGATTGGCTAGGGCTAGCCCTGATATGAACCCCATTGAAAATGTGTGGGAGCTGATGAAAAGAGAAATGGCTAAAGATGTGATTACCAACAAAACCCATCTCCTAGAAAAGATTATTCATGTGTGGAATCTTCATCCTCAAATGCAGGAGACAGTACAATCTTGCATTGATAGCATGCCGCGCAGAATTAAAGCTTTGATAGCGGCTAAAGGTGGCTCAACTAAATATTGACTTTTACTAACATTAATTTCACTTTTCTTTAAAACTTAATAAACTTATGCTTTTCTAAATTAATGCTGTTTTATTTATGTCAAATAAATAGGTAATTGATTGGATAATATAAAAATAAAAAACAAATCAATTTAAAATAATAAAACGGTACAATATCACTCGGTAATTAATATTTTACATGAAATCTTGCAGTGCGTCTAATAATTTGGCCAGGGACTGTATATACATATATATAATGTAATACTTGCGCGCACTTTTCTTTGTATTATTTTTAAAAAAATCGCGAAAAATCGCTGTCCACCCGCCTTATCTCGAAAAGTACTTATCAAAAAATTTTGAAAAAATTCTGGAATATTCTCCACGGGGTGTAGATTGAACAAAAATTATCACGAGTGCATTACCTTTAATAATTTATCTGCTATATAAAAAAACAAAAATTTTAAGGTCATCAGATTTTAGCAAAGATTGGAAACAAACTTTGTTGAAAACTCATTTGGGATGTGTTTTGTGAAGTCACTGATCATTTTATACCTCTGTAACAAAATTTTTTATTTGAAAAGCAATCAACATACGGAACGCTAATTGCGCAAGTTCAACTTGCACTTGACCGGTTATTGGTTATTTTGATTTAATTCGTATAGAATATATTTTTGCGAAAAATTATATGGTTTTTGGGTTGCTAATTATGAAAATAATAATTACACAGGCCAACGATGAAAAAACTTTTTTAATAATTTTACCTGATTCCTATGTTTTTGGGTGTGCCGAGTCCGAAAATAATAATAAAAACGTCGTTTCACCCACCAATTTTTCACATTTTAATATTCAAAATGTGAAAAGTTTATTTTTTATCATTCGAATGTTATTAGGTTAGCAGTAAAATCAAATGTTATTAGGTTGGCAGTTCCGATAAATGTCACAGCTGTTTGTTTTCTTCCAGTTAATATAACCTCGCATTGCAGTGTTTAACTCATGTGCTTTAATTCACACTCAAAGTATGGCTAATCGTGGTTCTAAAAAAAACTCTCCCAACACTTTTTGTTATATATGTGGTGAGTTTGTAGTTAAAAAACATCAAAGAAACATTACTAACCGTAAAAAAAGTGAGATACTTTAAGTATATTTTAAGTAGAAAAAGAATTAAGTACTTTTTCTTTAAAATGTGTAATATCTTAAATACTTATATTACTATTAAGATTATACCTGGGAATACGGACCCCTATAATACGACCTTTTCTATTTATAGTCAGTTGGGACAGATGTCCCATTATATAGTTAAGACCGATTTCTTTTACAAGGGACCACTTTCTACTAACCAAGTTTATTCGTTAGTTTTAAACTGTATCTTGGCAACGACGGACGTACAATTTTAAGAGTTATGGCTGATTTGCGTTTTATATGTGATAAGTCACTTTCAGAAGGTGATTCTGTTAATGTAGTGCGCGGCTTACAAACTTTAAAAACTGCAAGTATTGAAAGAAATGACGGTCATATAAACTATTTAGATACCTTAACCTCTGTGAATGTGCATGTCGAGTGTTGAAAAGTGTTCATCAGTAAAAATTCTATTGCAGCATCGAAACGACGCACCATCATCAAGTGCACCTCGTAAAGATGATGATAATGAATTGGAAATTTTCAAGCAACCGGAAGACGATGATGAAGAAGAAGAAGAAAATTGAGACTCATGTCCTTCTAATTATTAAAGTTTACGTAAACCCTCCCCACATTCGAACTTCAATTGTAGTAAATGTATGATACATAATTGCTAAATAAAGATATAATTAAAATGTATTTACTCTGTTCCTTTTCTACTTAAAATCAATTTAGATATATTAGAATATAATTAAGATATACATAAAGTATTCTACTTAACAATTTTTTAATTACACGAAGTAGGTAAGTATTATTAAACGAATATATTTGATAAATGAAAAATATTATTAAATATAATGTATTATTTAATAAATAATGCAAATTATTCATAATTATAGATTTTTTGGCGACTAATTAACTTTATACCACGTATTATTTACCGGGACTTACGGTTGCCCTTGCATTATGCTATGTATGACTGAGCGCTGCGCGCTCTCCGCGCTCTATATCAAAAACGGTTAAGCGTATAAAAAAATGTTTAGAACAAAATTTGTTGAGAATTTTATGCTCTACAATTTTCATAATAGATGCAAACATCATTGAAACCATAGGATTATATTGCGAAAAGATTTTTGGGACCTTTGACCTTGAATATCTTAAGACGCGGACACGAGATTTTATGAGACTTTTGAGACAACTTTTAGAATGCCAAAATAAAGATTTATACAAGTTTACAGCTTATTATCTCTCTCGAAAGTGAAACCCCTAATGTGACAGGACTATGAGGCTTATTTTAGAGCATTCCACAAATCGTACTAGATGAAAGGTATCCAAATACTGGAAGATCGCGGGAATAAGTATAACGATCTATGTTGAAAAATAAAATCGATTTTTAGCAATAACACCACGGTTCTTAGACTTAAAGAATCTGAAAATGATGCTATTTTTCCTTTATCTTCCAATCTTAACAGAAAAAGTGTGGGGACGCGTTTGAAAATATTGATTTTACAATTTATCTTTGCCAGAGTAATATTGAGTAAGTAAATTCACTAATTTTGTTACCGGTTATAAATTAATACGTTAAAAAATCTCACAGTAACCCTATTCATCTGATAAACTCAAAAAAAAAACACTAATTATTACACTCTCCACTACGCGACACAAAGCAAGCTAAACACTCTCGGCTACTATTGTCATTTAAAACAGAAAAAATAACTCTGATAAAGATGAATTATTAATTAAAAAACAATCTACTTAAATAAAACAATGCAGATGGACTTTAATATGGGTCGATAGTAAAGTGATATTTACTAGCGACAGGTTAAAATCGTTAATCTTTGCTTGTTCTGAATTCGACGATAGCTAAACTGATAAAACGGGTTTAAAAGTTTCACATAATAAACACCTTCAATTCGAGGTGTTTATAAGGTGGGGTAAAACATCATTTATTTTAATCACTCGAAATTACATCACTATAATTAAGTAATTGAGTTGTCTCATTATTACACTGCAAAAACTATAAGGAATCAATTATAGTAAAATAATCATTAAAAGAAACGTACTCATGTTAATTATCATGTTCTTAATAATAAATAATCTTATTATGATAAAATTATATTAAGGTAATAGTACCTCAATCGTGTTAACTTGAAAATTAACATGATAAGTCAATTTTACTTTTCTATTGCGTCCGTGGAAAAAACACTTTTCGAGATAAGTTGATTAATTGATCTGTTATTTTGTGACAAAACATTTTAACAATAACAATAAATTAATTTGTTAACTAACACTAAACATATTTTTGTAAATACAGTACAATCCCGATTATCCGAATCGCGATTATCTGAAATCCGGCTTATTCGAAACAAACTGTTAAAAAGCAAATTGTATTCCCATTAAACGGAAAAATCCCCATTATTCCAAACCGACGATTAGTGGTTTCCTTAACGCGTCAAGGACTCCCCGACGTCTAGAATTTCACCGCTGTCTATGTTTTGGTTAGTCGACGAGTGTTATAAGTTACTCAGTACGTCTATTATTATCGCAGAGGTAATAGTTTCGTTTTAATAGATATTTTACAAAATGGAGCGTCATAATAATAAGCAATTCAACGTTTAGATAATGGTGAATTCTTAAAAATATAGCGAAGCATTTAGGTGTAGCCGTGAGTACTGTTTCCGAGTGGAGAAAAAATCGCGAAAAACTTGAAAAATGGTGTAGTGTTTTGTCATCGCCCACACGGGCACGAAAAAGTATGAAAAGCGATGAATACCAAAAAGTGGACGATTCTTTATTTTTATGGTTTACACAGAATCGAGAACGTGGAATACCAATTTCAGGAACAATTTTAAAACATAAGGTAGTGAGTTTAAGCGAAGAGTTGCCGGTTATTGAAGCGCCTGTAAATTTTTCTGCAAGTGATGGATGGCTTGACAGGTGGAAAAAAAGACATGGTGTACGTCAACTGAAAGTTTGTAGAGAAAGATTGTCGACTGATGTATCTGCTGTCAAAAAATTTGCAGAGAATTTTGAACAGCTTATGAAAGAACGTGGTTTACAACCAGACCAAATCTTTATTTGTAATGAACATGGATATCCTAGAAAATGTATTATGTTACTAGATAACGCCCGCACTCATCCAAGGGCGGAGCAACTTGAAAGTGGGGAAATAAAAGCAATGTTTTTGCCTCCTGCTCTAACTTCTCTCATTCAGCCTATGGATCAGGGAGTACTGGAAAATTTAAAACGCAATTACAGGCGTTTGTTATTGGAGCATATTTTAGAAGAAGTAGATGAAGGTGGCAATCTTACTGATTGTCTAAAAAAAAAAAATTTGAAAAATGTTATATATTGGATAGCTTCAGCCTGGAATCAAGTAAACAGTAGTACTCTGGAGAAATCTTGGTCAGAATTGATTCCACAAGAGGAGCGACATTACTCAGAGACAGAAACAGAAGATAATGAAAGTTTACATCAAATTATTCCAAGAATATCAGGATGTGAAAGTGTTGCGGAAACCGATGTTTGTGAATGGTTAAACAGTGATAGTGTGGAAGATGAAATGACTGACCAAGAATTAATTAAAAGTGTATGCAAAAATGCTAATAAAATAGACAGTGAAGACGATAATGATAACGAAGTAGAAGCCACTCACAACATTCCAATCAAAATGTCACATTCAGAAGGACTAGAGGCCTTAGAAAAAGCGTTAACTTATGTAGAACAACAAGAAAATGCAACCGCCGCGGACGTTTTGCTTATCAAACGTTGGAGAGACATTGCAGCCAAAAACAGAACTAACGCAAAACGAGTGCAGTTAAAAATTACCTCATTTTTAAGACATTAAAGTTAAGAATGAAACTGTTTTATTTTCGATTTTCCGTACATATACATAAAATAAGTAAACTAATTGTTCTATTCTTTGTTTTAATAAATACCTATGTACGTAATAGCATATCGTATAAATGCTTTTAAGTCAATCTGCAATGTTATATTCATTCTAAACATCTATTTTATAAAAAAATTCGGATTTACCGAAATTTCAATTATCTGAAATCACTTTCGTCCATATTATTTCGGATAATCGAGATTCTACTGTATTTACAAATGCGTTATCTCGATTTCGTAGAACTACATTTTGAAATGCGTAACTAAGACTTTCTGAAATATTTATTTTTATTCACGTTCCAGGATTCTTAGATCACGACGAACATATTTTCTCACTTTCGTCGGTTTGCTTGTTAGGTTGGCACGATAACTCTTAAACGAAATGAAATATCAGTTTCAAATGTGTTACGCACGAGGTGAAAAATCCCAAAAATCGATTTTATTCTGCGACATAGTTTCCTTCAAGAGCGATATACATACTCCAGTGATGGTCCAACATTTGGACACGATTTGTCGAGCTCTCTTTTTCCCATTCGGCTTCCATTTTTTTTCTTCGCTAAATGCGGCCTTTTTTTCTTCATTTCGCCATTCAAAGGGTCCAATAAATCAACATGATAGTCTCCAGTGAATGTACGCCCCTCCTCAAAATAATCGATCAGTATTATCTCGTGCCCATCCCAAAAAATACTTACCACAAACTTTCCAGCTGATGTTTGTGTTTTTGGACGCTTCGGTCGGCTTTCATGCGATCTCAACCACTCACGCGTACAGAGGTGGATCTATGTTTCGTCCAGTATTAAAAATCGACGCAAAAATTCCTTTGTTCTTGTTTGGCACTGTTTCCGCCGAAACGGTGCCAACCATCGTTCTGAATCTACTCACAAACTAATAAATAAAATGTCACCAGAATTTTACACGAATCTTCCGAAAGTTGTCACTAACTGAAGATCATATGGTTTTTTGCTTTGTACTGCCATCTCTTAGGGACGTTTCAAGAATTTTCACCCTATGTAGTATACACGGTGGAGCAAAAAAAGCAGCATTTTACTTGAAGCCCTATAATTTTCTTCGAAAGAGATAAATAACACAAGTATACAAAAAAATTATCTGTATTTTAAGTAAGCACACGTGTTTTCTTAAGTATTTTTTTATGCTGAATCCAAAAACAGTAACAAAATCAACAATAACCTTAATAAGTTAGAAATAAGCTGTATAAGTATTGATAAAAACAATATAATCCGATATCTAGTTAATAACAAAGGAAGATCTAACAAATATGGAAAATCGGGTATGTATGAACTTAATTGTGATGACTGTGACGCTGTCTATGTGGGACAAACGGGGCGGAGGCAATAACAAAGAGTAAAAGAACATAGGCACTCTTATTTTAAATAAACAAAAATTAATCACCTTCTTTAATAACGAAAGGGTGAAGTTGCTGTAGAGTGCTCAAAAAGGAAAACATATGGATTATTTACAAATTCTTAGCATAAAAAAGCCAATAAAAATAATGTAAAAATATCGAACACCCAAATAGAATTTGGAAATGCCCCCGTATTAGATGCCGTGTTAAGATAGACTACCTGTAATTAATTTAAATTTAGTACCAGCTAACCATCCAAACGTAATATCTTGGAGAACTTAAGTTTAGTTTCTCTTCGAAAATGGTCGCGAGACCGAAACATATGTCGGAGTGATCTGAATAAACTTGGAAACGAATATACTGTATTTTATTATACAGTCCGTTTGTTTGAAGTTGATAGCACATAACCTGGATTATAAACATTAAAATGTCATAAACCATAAGCGTCCGAAATTTCTCTACCAACTAATTGCATTTTTGGTTTTAAGGGGTGGGCCATTTAAAAGTTTAAATTTAAAAATGGAATAAAACAAAAACGGTTTGAAATTTTGCCAAATTTATTTTTTTGTTGTGAATTACAATTATTCCGGTTAGAGATGGAATATTATTTCAATCATATGGCTGCCGCGGCTGGCCTCACAGTACCCCATTCGATCGGACCAATTTTCGAACACTTTTTCGAGTGTATGGGGTCGTAACTCGGCAATGGCATCACGAATGTTGGCCTTCAAATGCTCAATTGTCACTGGTTTGTCGACATAACACTTGTCTTTAACGGCGCCCCACAGAAAATAGTCCAACGGTGTCAAATCGCAGCTTCTTGGCGGCCAATTGACATCACCATTTCGGCTAATTAAACGGCCATCAAACGTTTGACGCAATAAATCGATTGTGGCATCAGATATGTTGCAAGTTGCACCATCCTGTTGAAACCAAACATCGTTCACATCAATACCATGAAGAGCGGGCACAAAAAAATCGGTTATTATGGTGTCTCCATTGACCGTAATGGTTGCGCCGTCCACAGCTTCGATATTTTCGGGTTACGCACTGTACGAGCACGCTCACGTCTTGGCGCATCAACAATGAAACCAGTTTCACGAACTTTAGCAATAAACTCGCGTATACCGGGCACTGTTGGTCCTTCTCTGCGACCAAATTTTGTACGACATTTTCGTGCAATTTCCGACCAATTGTCTGTTTTGGAAATAAATTTCCAATAAATCCCAACGTTGCTCAAGCGTAAATCGATTCATTTCGTTCAGTGGAGATAATATACTGAATTTTGTGACAGAATAGAATGACATAAGTATTGCCAGATTCGAAATAACCGGTGGTTCAAATTTAAACCGATAGATGGCCCACCCTTTAATTACCTTTATTTTCTATCTCTATACAATAGTGCGACCTTTCTCTAAAAAATATTTTAATCCATATCTTTTAAACTTTACAATAAACTATATAAATAAACGCATTTCAAAGTTTATTTTAATAAGTAAACGATGAATCTAAAAATCTTATTACAATAAAATTATTTGGGATTTTAGCAGAATATAATTAACCAAAGTATTTATCGGTAGGCAGGTACCTAAGGATGCAATAAAAATATTCTGTGTAAGTATAAAAAATAAAGCAAAAACCTATAATATGCTGAGCTCAAATCAGAACTTTCATTTTTGCCCCGGTCAAACTTCGCGGACTCTGTAAATCTGCATTTCCCTTGCGAGAAAAAACAATGATACTTAATATATCCACGATGCCCTAGTGCATCAACAACCAACAAGTCGTGAAATTGTGGAAACCTGTGCTAACATGACGGGAGTTGGATCAAATGAAAAGGTGGTCCTTGCAACGAACCTAAGAATCACAAAGGAAAGGAGCACTTAGAGGTCGATGAAGACTTTATAAACGCAATAAGAAGAAAAGTACACCATTTTTTTATTAAGAAAGAAATACCTACACTACATAAAGTTGTGCAAGAAATCAGAAAAGACCAGGACCAGATTTTAAAAAAAACCGGTCAAGTGCAAGTTGAACTTGCACAATTAGTGTTCCGTACGTTGATTGTTTTTAAAATAAAAATTTTTGCTAGGGTGGTATAAAATGATCAGTGACTTCACAAAATACACCCCAAATGAGTTTTCAACAAAGTTTGTTTCCAATCTTTACTGAAAACTAGTGACCTTGAAATTTTTTTTTTTTTATATACCAAATAAATTATACTCGTGATAATTTTCGTTCAATCTATACCCCGTGGAGAATATTTCGGAATTTTTTCAAAATTTTTTGATCAGTACTTTTCGAGATAAGGTAGGGGACAGCGATTTTTTAAAAGTAATACGAAGAAAAGTGTGCGCAAGTATTACATTATATATATATTTTTTACTCGTGTTTTCACAAGCTTTCATTTGAGACCACACTCGATGACCTAGTAAAAAATTTTTTTTTCACTTCCGATTTCACCCCTCAAAACAAACCCCTTAAGTCAAAATTTATGTTACGGTGGTTTAAAATGATTAGTGACTTCACAAAACACACCCCAAATGAGTTTTCAACAAAGTTTGTTTCCAATCTTTACTGAAATCTGATGACCTTGAAATTTTTGTTTTTTTTTATATACCATATAAATTATTAAAGGTAATGCACTCGTGATAATTTTCGTTCAATCTACACCCCGTGGAGAATATTCCAGAATTTTTTCGAAATTTTTTGATAAGTACTTTTCGAGATAAGGCCCGGGACAGCGATTTTTCGCGAATTTTTAAAAATAATACAAAGAAAAGTGCGCGCAAGTGTAATATTATATATATATTTTTTACTCGTGTTTTCACAAGCTTTCATTTGACACCACACTCGATGACCTAGTAAAAAAATTTTTTTTTCACTTCCGACTTCACCCCCCAAAACTAACCCCTTAATTCAAAATTTAATTCTCAAAACTACATGGCTCTGATGAGGCCATCAATTCCTATATTATTACCAAATTTCACCTTTCTATGTCAAATAGTTTCGGAGAAAATCGGGTGTGACAGACAGACAGACAGACAGACAGACACCGAAGTGATCTTATAAATGTTCCGTACGGAACACTAAAAATGAAAATTATGGAAAATTTTTCATAACCTGAATTTTCGTTGGGAAAAACACAATAGAAAATCTGTTTCTATCGATAAAATAGAAATAATTTGTTGGAGAAGAAAATATCTACGAGCAATCAGAAAATTTCGAGCCGAAGAAAGAAATATTTTTTATTTAGATGAGACTTAGGTTAATGAGGGACACACAGTGAAGAAATTCTGAACTGACAAAAACATTAAGAGTTCCAAACAAGCCTTTATGGAAGGTTGATCAACTGGATTACAACCCCCTTCAGGAAAAGGACGCAGGTTAATTATAGCATATATTGGTAGTGAAAACGGATTTCTCTACAGTGGCTTGTCGGAATTCGAATCAAAGTCAACTAAAGATTACCATGAGGAGATGATGGCCGATGTTTTTGAGGAGTACTTTCAAAAAATGATTGAATGTACACGAGCAGAATCAGTTATAGTATCAGACAATGCCGCATATCATTCTGGATTATTAGAGCGACTCCCGACAAATTCATGGAAGAAAGTAGATATTCTCCAATGGATAAGAGACAAAAATCTCAAACATAAAGATGGTATGTTAAAAGCGGAACTTCTCAAAACTGCCAAATAAAATAAGGCACAGTTCAAGAAACACGCAGTCGATGAGATGGCAAAGGAACGGAATATTACAGTGCTTAGATTACCTCCATATCATTGCGAATTGAATCCCATAGAGCTAATATGGGTATAAATGAAAGGTTTCGTTACACGGGAAAATACCACGTTCAAACTTCAAGACGTAAGGCAATTATTACTCGTCGAGAAGAAGAAAAATAAAATGTGGAAACTGGAAGAATAAATCGAAGAAACTGTGGAAATAGAACCCTTAATTATCAATTTAAGAGAAGTCGAGTCTTCAGATTTTGAAGATGATGATTGTTTTTGATTGTAATTTTATTTATTAAACACCAAAAGCAGGTTACGCTCGGACGGCTATGCTACCGATGAACCCTCATTTACATTTTATGACTCTATTGTATAGCAAAGGTTGTCTGCCTAAAATAGGGTGAACCCTTAAGAATAATTCAAAACAGCAAATACCAGTAAAATGCAAAAGAAATCTCGTTTTTTTGGGCGCACCTCAACATGTATTTGCATCTATAATGAGAGGATTCTGCTATCTAGCCCAAACAAATACACTATAAACACTATGTAGCTTACCAGGTGTACAAGTATAAAATGTGGATTTTTTTCTAAAAAAACAAGTTAAATTCGGAAGAATGATAAAAAGTGCTTTATTAAAAACATGCTCCATCGCTTGTTATACATTTTTCCCATCTTTCGAGCAATTTGTGAATACCACGCCAGTAAAAATCTTCCCCTTTTGCTGCGAACCATTCATCCAGCCATTTTTTCACTTCTTCGTACGAACCAAAGCGTTGCTCAGCAAGTGTGTGACCCATCGATGCAAACAAGTGGTAATCGGAAGGAACGAAGTCTGGTGAGTAAGCCACACGGGGTAGAACTTCCCAGCTGAGGGCTTCCAACGTGTCGCGAACTTTTTTTGCCGTATGTGATGGAGCACTGTCATAAAGAAAAATGACTTTGTGTTGCCTCTTTCGGTATTCTGGCCTTTTTTTCAAGCAGCGAACGATTCAAATCTGGCAATTGTTTTTGGTAACGTTTAGTATTAACCGTTTCCCCAGGTTTTAACAGCTCATGATAGACCACGCCCCTCTGGTCCCACTAAACACAGAGCATCGTCTTTCTGCCAAAGCGATTCGGTCTTGTGGTCGATGTGGATGGTGCGCTTGGGTCTACTCATGATTTTTAGCGCTTGGAATTCTCAAAATAAATCCACTTTTCATCCCCTGTAACTATACGATGCAAAAACGACTTCCTTTTGTACCGAGCGAGCAAAATGTCACTCGTGTTTTTGCGCTTTTCATTTGCCTGTCGTTCAACTCATGTGGTACCCATCTACCGGTCTTCTGAATCTTTCCCATCTCTCGTAACCGACTGGAAACAGCTTGTTGACTAACGCCCAATTGCTCGGCGAGTTTTAGTGTTTGCGATTCATCTTCGTCCAACAATGCTTGCAATTCCACATCTTCGTATTTTTTTGGCGGTTTTCCACGTTCCTTGTCTGCAACATCGAAGTCACCACTTTTGAAACGTCGAAACCATCGTTTACACGTATCTTACAATGGAGCATGTTCACCATAAGATTCCCGAAGTAATCGGTATGATTCAACAGCAGTTTTCTTCAAATGAAAACAAAAAATTAATGCTGTCCGCGAATGCTCTTTGTTCGGTATAAATTTCGACATATTGAACACAACAACACAACACTATGCACACACTTTTCCAATTTATCACTCATGCGCGTCTGACACTTGTTGATTACGCAACAAAATGGCGCAGTGTCAAATCTTTATAGCACAAACGGCATTGGTGCACCATCTGTTGTCTGAAATCCGCATTTCATACTTGTATACCTGGTAGTTAAAGGTGGTATATGCGGGCTTCTTGTTAAACATGAACACTAAAACCTAATATTTTTAAGTTTTTATGATAAATGTAGATTCAGAACATTTAAAGATGTCCGAAATAATAGCTTTATTCCATACTTTTTCAATGATTATACAGTTTAACATTATTTATTAAAATGTATTTTTTCAATTTAATAGTTTTCTGGCAATTTTAGGTGTGTTTTCTGAAAAAACTCTACGGTGGATGTCCTTTTTTTATTTTATTTTTTTTGGATTCAGCATAAAAAATACTCAAGAAAATACGTGTCTCACTTAAAAGAGAGATTTTTTTTTTGGATACCTGTGTAATTTGTTCTAATTCCTTATTAAAATGTATTTTTTCAATTTAATAGTTTTCTGGTGTGTTTTCTGAAAAAACTTTACGGTCTTTTTTTTTTTTTTTTTTTTGGATTCAGCATAAAAAAATACTTAAGAAAATACATGTCTCACTTAAAAGACAGATTTTTTTTTGGATACCTGTGTAATTTGTTCTAATTCCTTATTAAAATGTATTTTTTCAATTTAATAGTTTTCTGGCAATTTTAGGTGTGTTTTCTGAAAAAACTTTGCGGTGGATGTCTTTTTTATATTTTTTTTTGGATTCAGCATAAAAAAATACTTAAGAAAATACGTGTCTCACTTAAAAGACAGATTTTTTTTTGGATACCTGTGTAATTTGTTCTAATTCCTTATTAAAATGTATTTTTTCAATTTAATAGTTTTCTGGCAATTTTAGGTGTGTTTTCTGAAAAAACTTTAAAGTGGATGTCTTTTTTTATTTTTTTTTGGATTCAGCATAAAAAAATACTTAAGAAAATACGTGTCTCACTTAAAAGACAGATTTTTTTGGATACCTGTGTAATTTGTTCTAATTCCTCGGATTTTTATCACTTCTAGACGTTTTAGTTAACTACACTATATGTATCAGCAGAGCAAAACAATAGCACAACTTTTTTGAGATTATACTACAATAGAACGACCTTTGATAAAAGATGTCGTTAAAAATGCTTTATCATATTGAGTATACTTTTTTTTACCCAATTTTGATAACATTACATTGAAGTTATCACAGCCCAATTACTTTGGCTTGAGAAGTACCCAAATAGGTAAACACCCTGTGCAATGTTGCGAATTTAGGGGCTTTTGGTATGAGGGACTCCATAGAACAATTCTTCTTCTTTTTAAAGTGCCTATTCGGTTCGAATGTTGGCAATCAGTCTGGCTAATATTACTTTATCCAGTGCAGCTCTGAAAAGACCGGTAGTATTTGTTAAGAACCAATTTCGCAGATTGTTTAGTTAGGAGATGCATCTGCGTCCTGGTCTCCTTTTTCCAAATACCCGTCCTTGGAGTATTTGCTGTAGTAATCCATATCTGCGGAAATTTCTCATTATTTGTCCTAAATACTCCAATTTTCCCACTTTAACAGCTTCTATAATTGCCAGTCTCTTATTCATGTGACGTAAGACATCCTTGTTGGTAATATGGTCAGAATAAGAAATTTTCAAAATTCTGCCATATAACCATAATTCAAATGATTCAAGTTTCTTAGAAGTGGCTTCAGTCAGTGCTCAAGATTCCACACCGAAGAAGGACACTGAATTGATTGTTAACCATCAACAAGGTAGCAGGAGTCGGAGACTCGCTGATGACCATGTACTTTGCTTTGCTGATATTAAATTCGAGGTCGTATCGATTACTGACTCCGTTTATTTTTGTCATAAGATGTTATAAACCCTTTAAGTTATCAGCCATAACCGCCGTATCGTCGGCATAATGAATATTATTTATTCGCTTCCCAGCAGTATTCCTTCATCAGCCTCTTCCAATGGTTCGGTATATCCAAAGTTCGTTACAAACAGTAAACAAAATCTAATATCATTTCTCACTACTTTTTTATTTAGATTAAGCGTTAATGCTTAGAAAAATGAATAATAATAATTTATTATATTAAAAGAAAACGTTCAAAGGAGAATAAAACAAGTCACACTAAAGTTATTATTATGTATGTTGGTACATATACGAGTATTAACGAAAACATTAAAATACGTAGTTTATACAATAAAATCAGTAATTTTCGTTTGTACAATTTTACTTGAAAAAGAAATGGTGTTTATATAACTGTCAAGGTCACAAAAACTACTCCATATATGTACAGGAACTTCACGAGATTGTAAAAAATCGCGAGTTTTAGTCATTTTCTTAGCCATTTCTTAAATGGATGAAACATAAATATTACCTCCTTCTTCAAGCTCGTCTTCGTCGTCACTATCGCTTAAAATCTTTCCGGAAGTTACTGATGTCACAATTTGATCATCAGTTAATATTTTTCTCGTCATCAATTCATTATCAGCACATACATATTCTTCAAAATTAAAGTGATTAAACATCTTTTTAATCTCGATTTCCACTGTACTTTGTTGAATGTCAGCATCGTAAACAAATTCTAGACAATCAGTAGGATCTTCTCAATATTTTTCAATCCACTGAGTCAACGGTAGCTCATCATCTGAGTCATATATACATTCCTTCCTTAAAAATCCGCCATGCCTAAAAACAGTTTGCAATGGTTTCTCTACTGACTCTTTACCAAGTCATATGGATAAAGTTTATAGCGTCCAAGAGAAAGAAAAAAATGTTACCTTTATCGGTCGCCTCTAACATTTTCATAAGTAAAATCTTTCTATAATGACATTTTAAAGAATGTATCACACCTTGATCCATAGGCTGGAGCTTTGCACTTGTGTTTGGAGGCATAAAAACCAATTTTATTTGCTGTAGATCGACTTCAGGGTGCGCTGGACAGTTGTCAATTAAAAGTAATATTTTTTTGTTTGTGAATATTAATTTTATGTCCCATTCGGTCAGTTCGTTTTTAAAAATTTCTGATGTCGTCTAGGCTCTACTGTTTGATTTGTACTTTACTGGTAAATGTTTGTTTTTAAAACACCTGGGTTTGGCGGACTTTCCTATCACCAACAATTTTCTTTTCTCTGTTCCAGACATATTTGTAGTTACCAACACAGTAACCATTACTTTTGATAATTTTCCACCAGCAAAATTCTCTTCGACAAACTTTAATGTCTTATCGGACATCATCTTATAAAACAAACCAGTTTCATCCGCATTAAAAATGTCCACGTATTCATAACTTTCTCGAATTTCCGACCATACATTGGCCAACCACTGATCAACAACGGTCATATCCACTCCTGCAGTTTCTCCTACTATCTTACCTCCACTAATATTATGTCGCTTTTTAAATCGTTCAATCCAACTTCTAGAACAGTTAAACTCGGTGTTCTCTATTTTCCTTCCTAATTCATTAGCTTTCTCTTGTAAAGCATAGCCGGTAATAGGAACATGTTCATGTCGTTTATGACTAAACCATTTAAGGAGTCCTTTATCGACTTGGTCATGTGTAGATTTTCTTACTTTTTTACATCTATAATATATATAAAATGCAACGTCTCTCTGTCTGTCTGTCTGTCTGTGGAGAACCACTTATCCGATTTACGTGCTTTTTTTTTAAAACCTACATATGTTCTCTGGCCAGGTTATAGGCTATATTTTATAACGTTAGGTAACATGTCTCTCTGTCTGTTTGTCCGTTTGTGCGCTTATCACTGGAGAACCACTTATCCGATTTCCGTGCTTTTTTTTTAAACATGCTAAACCATTAAATATGGAACAATATGATGTAGCAAAGAATATCTATAATATATATAAAATGCAACGTTTCTCTGTCTGTCTGTCCGTTAGTGCACTTATCACTGGAGAACCACTTATCCGATTTACGTGTTTTTTTTTAAATATACATATGTTCTCTGGCCAGGTTACAAGATATATTTTATTACGTTAGTTGACATAAGGAATGAGCAGTGACGATAATAGTGAATCAAGGCGGAGAAAAGCTTACCGCTGGCGCGTTCTCTTGCAATACACTGCCTAAAGCATTAAATATGGAACTGTTTGTCCGTTAGTGCGCTTATCACTCGAGAACCACTTATCCGATTTACGTGTTTTTATAATTTAATACATATGTTCTATATAATTCGATATAAGCCTAGATAATGGGAGATAAGGTGAGATAATGGGAGATAAGTATAAATAATGGGAGATATGGAGAAATAATTGGAGATAAGCAGAGATAAGTCTAGATAATGGGAGTTATGGTGAGATAATGGGAGATAAAGAGAAATAATGGGAGATAAGGAGAAATATTGCGAGATAAGTAGAGATAAGCCTAGATAATGGGAGATAAGGTGAGATAATGGAAGATAAGGGGAAATATTGGGAGATAAGGAGAAATAATGGGAGCAGAGATAAGCCTAGATAATGGATATTATGTAGAGATAATGGGAGATAAGAAGAAATAATGGGAAATAATGGCAGATATTTTATTACGTTAGGTAACATAAGGAATAAGCAGTGACGATAGTAGTGAATCAAGTCCAAGGGCACTGCTAGTATATAATAAAATACTGTTTTTAGTCAAACTCCACTGGTTTATTTAAATTGCGATGACGCGTTTCGCTATCGATGCAGCTTCTTCAGATCTACATTTTACACTGTCAAGTTAGGTTTAATGTTCAAAATTTTATATAATTTCTTAATTATAATATTACACCTAATTAAATTACATTGATAGTATTGAAAAACCCACACAGATTTGGAGTTAGGAGAATAAATTTAATAATGGCGAATTGCTTAAATCTACCTGGTCATTGAGTAAAGTACCTGTAGCCCTTAATCGATTTATTTGCATTGTCTCTAAAAGGTTTAGTTTTATACCTTTTTGTTGAGTGTGTAAAATTTTGAAATTCTTGTTAAATGTGTGATTTTCTGTTAAAAGATGATTAGCATATGTTATTAGATTTTCTACGGATGAAACTTTTTTCGTGTTCTGTAATTATTTGTCTAAATGTACGTCCAGTTTGTCCGATGTATGTTTTAGGACATGACCCACATGTTAATTGATAAACCCCTGATTTATTGTCTTTATTGATTTGTGGTTTGGTAGTTTTTAAGATGTTTCCCTATAGTATTGTTAGTCTTGTAAGCTATGTTTATATTTTTTCGATTTCAAAATTTCCCCAGTTTTTCCGGTGGTTTGCCAAAATAGGTTAAGCATTTAAAAGTGGTATTTCTGTCCTTAAAAACGTGGGTATATTTCTGAGATTGCCTTGTTTCTAAGTTTTTTCCTAACGATACTATTGATTAAAGTAACCGAATAACCGTTGTTAAAGGCTACTTCTTTTATGTAGTTTAATTCTTTAGTAAAATTTTCCTCTGATAAGGGGATATTAGTTAGTCTATGTATAAAACTATGATAAGCTGCGAGTTTATGATGGTTAGGGTGGTGAGAACTATTGTGAATTGTGGTATCTGTATAACAAGGTTTGTGATATATTGCAAATTCATGTTTTTTCATGGTTTTACTGATTGTTAAGTCTAGGAAATTGATTTTCCCTCAGACTTCTTTTTCCATTGCAAAACTGATATTTCTATGTAAAGAATTAATATACTGTAAAAAGTGAGTTCATTGTCTGTCCGTACCTGTAAAGCATAATTATATCGTCTACGTATCGATACCAGTATAGACAATTATTACTATTGTTATTATGGTTGTTAAATATCATTGTTTCAATACTGTCCATGAAAATTTCGGCAAGTAATGGACTTAATAGACTCCCCATAATTGAGGCTATGAGCGCAATAGTGGCCTAACCCCCAAGCATCCCTATTGGAGATAAATGCAACTTCTTTTTTTGTAATATTTTTTGCAAATTTTTCTCAGTAATAAGTTCTGATAATCAACAATTTTGTTTTTCTGTCATAAATAATAGATTTAAGCAATTTGCCATTATTGAATTTAGTCTCCTAACTCCAAATCTGTATGGGTTTTCGAATACTATCAATGTAATTTAATTAGGTGTAATATTATAATTAAGAAATTATATAAAATTGTGATCATTAAACCTAACTTGACAGTGTAAAATGTAGATCTGAAGAAGCTGCATCGACAGCGAAACGCGTCATCGCAATTTAAATAAACCAGTGGAAATTGACTAAAAACAGTCTTTTATTATATATTTATAATGAATTGCCATCAAGTAGTACAACCATCCAAAATTACTTTTTTACAACTAAAGTTTCTTTTATCATAGATTGTTAAGATTTCTTGCCTCTTCTTCCATATGGTAAAAACCGTAGATTTAGTTAAATTCAACTGTTTGCAAACATCACTTTGTTTAACTCCATTTTCTATTTTCCTTAAAATGTCGTGTTTGTCTTTTAAAGTAAATTCTTTGCGTTTTTGCGCACTCATTTTAAAATAAAAACTTAAACACTCACTTTGCTACTTTGACCAAATATGAATTAGAACCGCATAACACAACAGGTAAATTGAAAATAATACTGCTCGAACTAGCGACGCGGCGGAAACAAGTAGAATAGGGGTTCCCAGCGAGTTTCGATGAATTCCCTAGATCAAGTCGCGCAACATCGAGCACAGGAAGTGGCAAGTTCGTTATAAACGGACACAAAACGTCCAAATTTGGTTCGCTTTATCCGGAAGTTCGTTACAACCGATGAAAATTTGCATTGGTCTTATGGAAGTTTTTTCGTGCATTATAAAATAGTTCGTTTTAACCGGAAATTCGCTATAAACGGGTTCGTTATATGCAGACTTCACTGTATTAAACAATAGTGAAGACAAAAGACAAGCCTGCCTTAATCCGCATCCCAATCCACAATCCACAGAACAGTTAGCAAAACAAAATTATCTAGAACGAGCTGTACAGATCAATATTTTCACATTTAACGCCAAATTTGGATTCAAAAATTTGTAAGTATACCTACCAGATAAACGGTGCCATATATCCTCAACGAATCGAAAATACAATACAAAAAGCACCCTGCGATGGCAGTACTACACGATGCTTTCCACGGATGTACGTACTGGAAACAAGAGACGTCTACTGGGTCGCTAAGCGATATTTTGCTGAACACTTGTGGCATGTTCGAGTATTGGCTACTTTTTTGGTTATTCGCGACTCCGACCACACCTGAAAAAAAAAATAGGAAAATATTACTTCGTATTTTTTTGCCGTCGTTTCATGATCCCTCAGTCTTAATGGCTGCACAAGTTTTCCATTAGTGATGAAATTCATAAGAAAGATAAACCTAATCTGCACGCAAGAAGTATAAAACCTCTGATCTGTCGGAAGTACGTGGGTCGTTCCAAAAACCCACAGTCTGAGACAGATATGGCAGCAATTATGATATTTGTTAAGTGTTATCTACTAGATGGCGTGCTGTCAAGATTGAGACCCGTGTGAAAAGTGGACGCCCAAAAACTCCTACCACCTACGAGAGTGTAAGAAAATTCGAATGAACATTTCCCAAGAACGGTTAGGAGTAGTCGAAACACTGGGTGCGAGCAGGTGAAACGGCGGTATGAAATGCTACATGCAAATCAATATTATCACTGCTAACCTGTTCTTTTCCCACCCTTGAATACTCGGGCAATGTACACTATTGGGTTCAGTTTAATTGTTGTTGCCCAAAAGTGGGGAAAACTGTATCACAGTTTCGGCATTTTTAAAGTGGGAAAATGCGCAGGAGATTTTTTTGTAATTACAAACGTTTTCATTGCCGAATGATTCGTGTATCGTATCATTGCAATGTACAAGGACACTAAAAATGGGGTTTGCTGATAGACCGCGATAAAGCGGTACTCATTCTTCTAGAACAAAAGCTCACTCTTATAGAACAAAAGTCCTGTGACTGCACATGCAATGAATATGGCTCCGCGTACAGTATATCTCACATTATTAAACAACGTTTAAGAATAAATAAAAAAGTCATTAACTGCGTATTAAAGGGAAAATTAACGACAATTACAAAGGCTAAGACGACACAACGCTGGCTATAAAGCAATGCCGTTCATAACATAAAAAAACTCCAATGAGTGATGAGGATAAGTAGAAAACACTGGACAGATTTCCAACACTGCCTTATGGAAAAAAAAATTACCGTATCCCGCGCCCGTGCAGAGCCACAGGTTCTGCTAATAAAATCAGCTGTGAATACGTGCCGGTACTGTCGTTTAATTAAATATTTTAAATTTCAGCAAAAAAAACATATATAACGGAAGAAGATGTAATAGAAGTACTGGAAAAATTAAAAAACCGTAAATCTCTTCTCTTCTATGGTCAACAAAAACAAATTTGGAGATTCATAAAACAGCAGAGAACTGAGATGAAAGAACTAACAGAGTATACACACGCCAAGAAAGGAACGGGGGTAACATATCTTACACAATTATATAAAAGGGAACAGAGTATCACACTGAATTTTATAAAAGTGAGAACACTTACTTTCAACCAAATCGTGACTCGTCGTTTCCAGTTGCCCTTCCTTAAGACCATTGTTAATCTTGCATTGCATTTAGATATAAACAAGTGGAGCCTTGGCAACGTTCTATAATTTACTAAGTCGCAAAAATGACCTTTCCATAGCCTAGATTTGAACCTACGTGACTCCAGACAGCGAAATTTTTGATTCCCAAAAAAAGTACAGCTTGCGCGACTGCCGAAATTCAGATTCAAAAGATGCGTTCCATCATCGGTGAGAATCCCAAAGATTTTTAAGGTTTCATTATAAAAACGAAGGCGGACATTTTGATAAACTTACATGGTTTTAACGCATTTTCAATGTAGTTTTCATATATATATTTTTTAACTTTATTGGGCTGAGGTACTATCATTAACTTGCAACACTGAATAAGAAAAAAGTGGTTGCTTCACTTTTAAACGACACAGCATTACTTTTCTCACTAAGAGAAGTACCGAATATTGAACAATGCCTTAGCCTTATGACATAAATAATAAGTTAGTAATAAGCTCTGAAAGCATCAAAGATAATATAGAAAATGCCATTAACAAAACTTGCCCAAAACAACAAAAAGAACAGAATCAAAGGGTAAAACAGCTAACGAAGCAAAGGAGAGAAATGGTAGAAAAGAACTATAAATAAAAAGATATTGAGGGAAATTAGGAAAGACAAAAAAAGACAGAAAAATATATATATATATATATATATATATATATATATATATATATATATATATATATATATATCAATCGGTTTTATAACGTCTTCCGTCTTCCGATGCCTAATTTCCACTACTCCCGGTTTCTCCATCCCTCCTCCTCCAGATCTCTCTCTAGTACTTCCTTGTTGATTCCTGCTCTCCAGCTTTGGCGTGGTCTTCCTCGCTTTCTTTTTCCATGAGGGTTCCAATTTAAAATCTTTTTAGGCAGTCGGTCTTGTGACATTCTCTGTACATGTCCGTACCATACCAACTGTTGGGTTCTGATTTCGTCCACTATATCATGCTTTATTTCTAAAGCTCGCCTTATCGTGTCATTTGGTATGCGGTCTTTTCTGGATTTTCTGGCTGCTCGTCTCCAGAAATCCATTTCTGTAGCTTTTAGTATTTTTTCTGTTCTTTCCTTTAATGGCCACACCTGGGAGCTGTAAGTTATTATACTTTTCACTATTGAGTTGTAAATTCTCTTCTTATTTTCAATGGTTATGTTTTTGTCCCATAGTATACTATTAAGCATTGCAATCGCTTTTCTTCCTTGGATATTCCTCTCGAATATTGCTTCTTCCAGTGTTCCATCAATAGATATTCTCGTTCCCAAATACTTATAACTGGTACAGTGTTTGATGGTGTGTCCTGTGGCCAGTTTCAAGTCCTGCTGTTGTCCTCCGACGCACATGTACTCGGTCTTTTTAATATTGACTTCTAGGCCCCATTTTTCATATTCATCCATAAGTTTTCGTGTCATGTATTCCATATCATCGATGTCCTGAGCGACTACTACCTGGTCATCTGCGAATGATAGCGTGTACAATGTAGTATCGTCATCCAGTGGTAATCCCATACTGCTGCATTTCCTTTTCCAGTTCTTTAGTGCACTCTCCAAATAGATTTTAAATAGCGTTGGGGATATCCAGCAGCCCTGTTTGAGACCCTTTGTGACCGGGAACCCTGTTGTTATACCATATTTGGTTTTCACACTACTTCTTGCGTCTTGGTATAAGGATTTTACGGCTTTAATTATTTCGGTGCTTACATTACTCTGTTGTAGTGTTTCCCACAATCTCATTAGGGGCACGCTGTCGTAGGTCTTTTTTAGATCAACAAACAAGACATGGACTTCCTGATTAAATGCGGTTTTCTTTTCTAGGATTTGTGTCAGTGAGAAGAGATGGTCTATTGTGGATCTTCCTGCTCTAAAGCCTGCCTGTTCTTCAGCTTCTACGTCCGCGTATTCCGTTTCTATTCTATTTTTAAGTATTTTTCCGTATATTCTGCTAATAGATCCTGTAACCGTTATTCCCCTATAGTTATCGCAATTATTTTTGTCTCCTTTCTTATGAATTGTTGATATGTATGATATTTTCCATTCCTCGGGTACTTCTGATGTGTTAATGCATCTTTGGAATAAGTTCCTCAAAGCGCTAAATAGCTTTTCAGTTCCGTATTTTACTATCTCTCCTGGGATGTTTCCTGGTCCTGGAGCTCTACCATTTTTTAGCGTTTTACAAACTTCTTTAACTTCTGATGTTGTTATCCTTATTGGCGATCCTCGTATAACTATATTTGGGTTTCCATGTTGGGTATTTTTGAACTCTGGTCTATCTTCTGTTAGCATATTTGTAAAATATTGGTTCCATTTTTCTGGTGTTATTGGTGAGAAGATTCTCTTTTCCGTTCTGCTCTCATGTTTTTAAAAAGTCTCCAGCTTTCTGTGCTTTTTCTTCCTCCTATGTAAGTGTTGAGTCTTGAGCATGTCTTTTCCCATTGGTTGTTCTTTTTGTCACTTATCATTTTGCGTACTCTAGCTTGGGATTCTTTGTATTTTACTTTGTCGTTTGTGCTCTTTGAACTTAAGTATTTGTGATAGCTTTTCCGTTTTTCTTCAATTTCGTATTTAATTTCTTCATCCCACCAATATGGTTTTTGCTGTTTTTTTCCCTTTTCTCTTGGTACCCTAATGCTTCCAGTGCGGCTGCGTGTAGACATTCCTTTATATACTTATATTCTTCTTCTATATTAACAAATCCCGTCCGTTGTATCTTTTAATCCAGTCTACTCTTGTATACATTTCTGATACTTTCATTTTGTAAGCTGTCTGTATTATATCTTATTGTTGTTTCACTTGTTGTGTGCTGTGTACTTGTATCTTCCAGTTTGCTTTCCCGTGTTGTTCGTGAGATTATCTTTCCTTTCACGAGGTAGTGGTCGCTGCCACATAAAGCCCCTCTTTGGACTCTTACATCTAGGAAGTTTAATCTAGATCTCTGACGTATTATCATATAGTCGATAATACTTTTTAAATCTCTTGTTGTTTGTCTCCACGTATATTTATGAATATCCCTATGCTGGTAGTGTCCGTTTAATATTGTAAGGTTGTTTTGTTCACATATCTCTATAATTCTTCTTCCGTTGTCGTTAGTAACGTCTTCGCCATATTTTCCTACCACTTTATCGTGTTCTTTCCTTCCTATTCTTCCATTTAGATCAAAAGTAATATCTCTCTTGATGTTCCAATTTTGCGTATTTCCTCATTTAGTTGTTCAAAAAATGAATCCTTGTTATTAGCCCGATCGTCGTCGTTGATAGCGTATACCCCCAGTAAGGTGTGTGTTATTACCTAGTATTTTGAGATTCATCTTTATGATTCTTTCACTAATCGGTTCCCAGGTGGTTATGAATTTTCTCAGTTTTCTGTGTATTAGTATGGATACGCCTTGTTTTGCTCTATCTTCTTTGGGCACTCCACTATAAAAGTGATCATAATGCCCCCAACTTTCGGAGCCTTTTCCTTTCTTCTTTGTTTCCGTCAGTACTGCAATTTCGACTCGAAGATTTTCTAATTCATTTACAACTTCATTTACTTTCCTGGAGAGACCTTGTATGTTCCATGTACCACATATCGTTGTCCTTCTTCTTTGCTGTTTTCGTCTTCGTATATCCGTTCGATTCCGATGCTTTGGATTAGGTTTTTTAGCAGAGGCTTTTTTTACATAGGGTAGGGAGCTGGCCTACCGCTACAACCCTCCTCCTTTGTCCGGGCTTGGGACCGGCAGTGACAACTGTAAGCTACTCAATCCACCTACCGCCGCCCCCAGACAGAAAAATGCAGAGGAAATTAAAAACATTGTAGAACAGAATAATAGCGTAAAAGTTTTGAGAAGGAAGAACGCAATGGGAAGGAAAGACACATGCAAGATTAAGGACACGCATGGTAATGTAATAACAAACAAAAGAGATTTTTTACAGATCATCGAATTATTTTATCAACAATTATATAGCTCACAAGATAAAAGAACAGAAATCGACATACCAAAAGTCCTAAATCAGGGGTCGGAGCATATTCCAGACATCACAGAAGAAGAAATCACATCCGTCCTGAAGGACATGAAAAATAACAAAGCTCTTTGTGAAGACAATATTCTAGTAGTGCAATTAAACAAGGAGGACAACAACCTATCAAATATCCTAGAATATTATTTAATCAATGCCTCCTGGACGGAATAACTCCATCGCAATGTAATAATGCGACTATCATCATCATGCATAAAAAAGGAGATACTTTAGACCTTAGAAACTATCGACCCATTAGCCTCCTGAGCCACGTATACAAGTTATTCACGAAAATACTTACCAAGCGTCTAACAAATAAATTTGAGTTTTTCCTTTCAAAAGAACAGGCAGGTTTCCGCTCGGGGTATGGAACAAACGACCATCTGTTTACAATTAAAATCCTCATTGAAAAATATATAGAATATAATAAGCTTCTTATGCTCATATTTATGGACTTTGAAATGGTTTTTGATTCTGTAAAACAGCAGCCACCGCTCATGTTAAAATATAAACTAACCAATCCACCAGCAAATTTTGAATCGAAAGAGGAGTGCGGCTGGGTAATACGCTCTCTCCCGAGCTTTTCGTATCACTTCCTGAAAGTATTCTACAATCAATAAACTGGGAAAGAATGGGACTTAACATTGTCGGTGAAAAGTTAAGTCACCTCTGTTTCGCCGACGATATTATCTTAATAATAGACAAGATACAAGAAGCACAAACTATGCTACAAACATTTTAGGAAGCTTTAGGAATCTTCTTCTTCTAACAGCCCTTCACAGTCCACTCCTGAACATAGGCCTCCCCCATACTCTTCCATAGTCTTTTGTCCTGTGCTATCTGACGCCATTTATTCCTTACGTCCCGCACTCGTGCCGCTCCTGGAGCGCTTTAGGGACTTCCCTGCAGCACGTGTGCTAGACCCATAAAAAAAAAAAAAAAACATTGTTTTTGATGTCATCTAGCCAGCGTAATTGAGGTCTACCAACACTGCGCTTATGAAGGCGAGGTCTCCATTGTACAACACGCCTTGTCCATCTTGAATCGTCCTGTCGTGCAACATGGCCCACCCAGTTCCACTTCAATTGAGCAATGCGTTCTATAACATCTTCAACTTTTGTTCTATTCCTAATATTCCTAATTCCACGGAAAAAACAAAATCAATGACAATATCGAAAGACCCGATCCGATGCAAACTTGTAATAGACAACACCATCATTGAACAAGTTATCCACTTTAATTACCTCGGTTGCAAAATCACATGTTATGGAAACCTTGCAAATGAGTTAAGGACACAAACCAAAAAAGCAGCGGTAATCTCAGGACATCTCAAACAAAGCATATGGAGAAACAAATAACTCAGCACAAATTGCAAGTCCAGGATTTACAAAACATGTATTAGACCTGTGATGACCCACGGCGCAGAAACAAGAGCAGAAACGTCTCTATCAAAGAGGACACTACGAACTAACAAAATGAGGATTCTGCGAACAATAAGAGGGTACAGTTTACAAGACAGGAAAAGGAACACTGAGATCAGCGGGAAGTGCAAGGTAAATGACATAGTACGCTGGATAAGATGTCGCAGAAGAGAATGGAACCAACATGTAACAAGAATGACAGAAGACCAATTAGCTAATATAACCAGAGACAATAGACCACATGGTAGGAAGACCACCAAAAGGGTGGAAAGACAGCGGGCAATCTACATCGCAAGAGCAACATAACCAGTAGTATACAGGCAACTATGCCTAATTAAAACAGGAAGAAGAAGAAGAAAAAGAAGAAGAAGAAAAAGAAGAAAAGAACAGAGAGGTTTCCGCTCGGGGGGGTTATCAACTTTGTAAGGCTAATGCTCAGTCCATTCCCTATGTCTCTGAAATAAATAAAGTAATTGATTTTTTTTAAAACATTTCAATTTTTTCTAAAAAAAAAGTTATTAATATCGATAGATTTTAAGGAGAAAATCACTATATATATTGTCTAGTCTCTTCCTCTTTAATCTTAATCAAATATTAGTCTATCGAATAAACACAATATTTTTTTCGTCGTATTTTCAAGATAAAACATTTTTAATACACTGTTTAGACACAGCACAGTCTCGTAATCACTTGTATGTTCCCGATAAAACACCTTACCACGTTTAACATATATTCTAGTGACTAATATTGTAAACATGTCGTGTTTGATTGCCTTAAACTTATATCCCATCAAAATCTGATAAGTCTCGTAAATATCGAGGTTAAATAGAAATCTGTTTACTACTCAATGATTATATGAATTACATGAATACAATACTAAAGGGTGTCCCAAAATTCACGCAAGAAGTAATTTTGTTAGAAAACACAGGTTTTGAATTAAAAATTGTAATTTTTTTATTTATTCATGAAGTAGACAGTATAGGATTATGTAGGGAATAACATATCGGGTAAATGGCCTCCACGGTTTTGCTGGCACATACGCACTCTTTTGTCGAAATTTTCCATGACCGTTTTGCATAAATGTGGCTGAATTTCGTTGATACAGTGCTTAATTTCCTCAAATTAAGCGCTGTATCAACGAAAAACAAGTCGTGGGTGATCGTGGGCTTATTGCCATAAACCTTAGACTTTAAAAAAACCCAAAGAAAAAAGTCCAGTCCAAACGGGATATTACACGACCAGGAAATGACTCATGCAGTAATTGAATTGTTTCTCGGGCTGTATGGAATGTGGTACCGTCTTGTTGAAACCACATGTCGTCCACATCCATATCTTGCAATTTAGGCACAAAAAACTGGATTATCATATCGCGATAACCATCGCCAAGAATGGTCTGATGATGCCTCCAGCCCAAAATCCGCACCAAACAGTGACACATTGTGGATGCATTTATTTCGCAACAGACACGTGTGAATTGTCTGAATCCCAAATGCGACAATTTTGTCGATTAACGAAGCCATCAAGATGGAAATGAGCCTCATCGCTGAAGATGATTTTCTCCGAAAAATCAGTATCCACTTGTTGTTGTTGCATAATCCAGTCAACGAACTCTCTTCGTTGTCCGTGGTCAGTAGGCTTCAGTTCTTGAGTCAATTGAACTTTGTAAGCATGAAGATGCAAATCTTTCGTGGGAATCCGCTGTAGAGAGCTTCTCGAAATGTCCAATTCTTGACCACGGTGCCGAATTGATATTCCTGGAGTCTCAGCAACACTCTCACGAACTGCTTCTATGTTTTGTGTCGAACGACTTGTTGAAGGACGGCCAGAGCGTTTAAGATCACTAATTGATCCAGTCGCTCTGAATTTTTCAATTAATCTCTTCACAGTTGATGAGGTTAAATCACTATTCCGACCATATTTTGTACGAAAATTCCAAACCGTAGCTGCCAAACTTTCATAATTTTTAAAATATTGCTCAACAATGAAAACACGTTGTTCTTTCGTGTAGCGCTCCATTTTTAATAACCCCAACTGTCAGCTGTCACGCTGTGTTTTTTGTTTTGTTGGCAACACTTTACCATACAAATGGCGTCAAATTCAAATCTTGCGTGAATTTTGGGACACTTTTTACATGGGGAGAAAAATACGGAAACACAAACAATGTTTGCGTCAAAAATCGATTTTATTCTTCAACATAGTTTCCTGCACGACCGCATTTAAGTTACTGACAGGCCATAAATCCTTTTTACCGGTTGTAAACATAAAGCTACTCTATAGCTTGACAAAAAAGACTCATCTAATAAGCCATTAAAATTGAGAAATTGGCACCTTACACGAATGAAATAATGTTCTTCACTCACAAGCCGCTTCGACATGCATAATAAAGCATGACACCAACGAGTCACCAACCAACAACTTCCTGAACAATGCCGAGACCATCCATGTTATCCAGAGTAGTCGGAGCCGACGCCGCAGTGCTACGTAAATTGTAGCCTCACGAAAACGCATAATAGGTCGCACAGCTCACGAACTCTCAGTTTATCGTCAATCGTTGATCAGAAAGCATCTATAATGTCAAGTGAGAATTTATGATTTTAAAATTATAATTACTTTTAGCATAATCTATAAAAATATTCCTCTACAGCTTCAATTACACCTTGATTCGAAAAAACCACCGACTAGCGAGAAATGTAAATCAGAAGGAACCAAATCAGGGGAATAGGGTGGATGTTACAATCATTCATACAGCAGATGCCTCAATTGGTCCACTGCCAAAATATTTTTGTGGGAAAGTGCATTGTCTTGATGAGAGACGATTTTTTTTGCAAACTTGGTTGTTTCTCTCGAATTTTTTCGTATACTTCAATAAGAAGATTAGAATAATATTTTAAGGTTATTGTTTTATCTCTTTCAAGATAGTCAATGAGCCTTGGAATCCAAAAACACCAATGCTTTGATGTTTCTGGCAGATGGAACTAACCTGGCTTCTTCTGTCTCTACCATCTCTACTGTCTTCGCTGCTATTTAGATTTTGGTATATAATAGTGAAAAAAATAACTTTTATTCTTGTTGAATTGTTCAGAGACTTTCATGCAAATACGTTTTTGATCTGCTGAGCGCGTAAGCGCACATCCAGCTTGCCCGAAGTTTTCGCACGTGATATTTTTCATGAATAAACATAACATACACGTCCTTTGGAAATGCCCAACAATTTCATACACTTTCCATCCAATACCACGTCCTGTGTTTGTTTAATGCTGCAGCGTTGCAATTTTTGAACATCCTTCACATGAATCATCTTCAAAGTTACAATTATGTTTAAACTCGACAGTCCGTCTCTTAATTATTAAAAATAAAGGAGAAAAGTCCCCGTACATCCTCATTACGAGTATATATATATATATATATATATATATATATATATATATATATATATATATATATATATATATATATATATACAGTCCCTGGCCAAATTATTAGACGCACTGTATTTTTTTTAGTAATTTTATGTTTCTTAAGAGTTTTTATGCAATAATGGTATATTTAAACTACAATATTATTGATTTTTATTTAAAACAATTGTTGTAGACTACATATTTGTATTTATTTTTAACATATGGCAACACTGTGTTGACAAAGTGATACTTGAACGTAAACAAGTACAAACCTGTATCAGTCGCGATCGGAATCGAGTCAGGTACGGACGTGTTTCTGTGGCTTTATGGACTGTGATTGTTTGTTTAATAGTTTTATACTACTCAGTTATTAGTTTATTTTGTATGCAGTGTTTTAAAAAAGTAATTGGACTATTTTCATTATGGGTAGAAAAGGCGATCTTTCACCACGTAAAAAAGCTGAAGTGAAGGCCCTTGTGATTGCGAAAACATTTACAAACCGAGAAATATCACGAAGATTGGAGGTTTCTGAAGCTAGTGTACGACGCATAAAAAAGAAAATTGAGTCAGGGAAGGAATTAAGCCCGAAAAGAAAGAAAAGATGCGGTAGAAAACCAATTTTCACTCCACGGTCAGAGAGATGTTTGAAGAAAATTTGTGTAGAAAACAGATTTGCTACCACAAAGGTAATAAAATCACAACTCCAGGATGCTAGCGTAAATGCTTCTGAGCGCACTGTTCGAAGAAAATTGAAAGAATTAGATTTTAAGGCCTGTCGCCCCGCCAGGAAGCCCAAGTTAACAGCTGCAATGAAAGCAAAGCGCCTGAAGTGGGCCAAACAATGGCAAGACAAAGATGTGGACTTCTGGAGATCGGTAAGATACAGCAATTTAATCAATAATTGATACATTATTATCATTTTCAGTTAAATAAAGCAAATAAACGTGGAAGTTTATATATTTTTTCCTATTTTTGATAGGTCTGCTTCAGTGACGAAAGCACATTCGAAATTTTGCAGAATAAAGCTCAGTATGTGCGTCGTCGTCATGGAGAAAAGTTTCATCTTGATTGTGTCGTCCCGACGGTTAAACATCCCACCAAAGTGATGATTTGGTCAGTCATCAGCGGCAAGGGCACTGGACGTCTGTACGTCCTCAAAGGAATAATGAGGCAAGATCAGTACAAAGAAGTATTACAAAATCGGTTGATTCCGCAGCTCAGAGAATGGTTTCCAAATGGGGAACCATTCACTTTCATGCAAGATGGAGCTCCCTGCCACACTGCTCGGTCTGTTAAAGCTTTTTTGCAGGAGACAGTACAATCTTGCATTGATAGCATGCCGCGCAGAATTAAAGCTTTGATAGCGGCTAAAGGTGGCTCAACTAAATATTGACTTTTACTAACATTAATTTCACTTTTCTTTAAAACTTAATAAACTTATGCTTTTCTAAATTAATGCTGTTTTATTTATGTCAAATAAATAGGTAATTGATTGGATAATATAAAAATAAAAAACAAATCAATTTAAAATAATAAAACGGTACAATATCACTCGGTAATTAATATTTTACATGAAATCTTGCAGTGCGTCTAATAATTTGGCCAGGGACTGTATAAATAGGTTCATACATTATAAAACAGTGAAACAGATATCTATGCGCTTCTGTTTCATATAGCATCTTCTTTTTCTCGCTGCAATGTTTCTCCATCTATTAAGAAGAAGCAAATCCGCTGGGGTTGCCTCTGGTTGTTGTTCGATATACCTCAAAGCTTTTTCCAAAGAAGCAAAACCTTCTTGGTGAGAGATCTTAGAGGGAGAGTGTTCATCCACCGCCGCTTCGTCATCATCATCTGATTTTTCGGTTTCCTAAAAGGCATTCGTTATTTCTTCAATACTCATTTCTTCTTCTAACTCAATCTGCTGCAATCCATTCAACAACAACTTCTCTTGTCACATTTTCGCAACCTTTTAATTTTTGCATTAATTCAAATAAACTTTTTTCTTTTTCTTCTATCTCGCTGTCAAAATTTGAACAAGACATTTCTCCATGGCTTCTCAATTTCAAAGCTAATTCATTTAATGGAGTATCATCTTCACCGTCATTATAGTCTTCAAAATTAATAACTTTTGACCAAGATTTTTGAATACTGGTAGTACGCACAGAATCCCAAGCTTGACTTACCCAGTAAATAACATTTTTCAGTGTAACCTTTCTCATCCCATTGACAATATCCTCCTTTTCTGTATATTCTAACAGATGTTCAAGATATAAGCGTCTATCATTTTTTTAATGTTTTCGAGGATGCCTTGATCCATTGGTTGCATTATGCTGGTTACATTTGGAGGAAAAAATTTTACAACAATTTCGTCCACATGAAGTCCTTCTCCAGGGTGAGAGTGGGCATTATCCATTAACAAAATTGCTTTAATAGGAAGACAGTTTCTGTTCAAAAATTTAGTCACAGATGGCACGAACTCTTGTTCAAACAAGTTAGTAAAAAAGGTCGCATCCATCCATGCGTTCTTCTGACTTTTGTAATAGACTGATAGGGCTTTGGGTGAGATGTCTTTTAAAGCTCTTGGACGTGCAGACTTTCCAATCACCATCAGTGGGATTTTGTGCTTGCCAGATGCATTGGAACATACCATTATAGTTAATCTTTCGTTACTTCGTTTGTGCCCAGGAGCTGATTTTTCCTGTCGAGATGCCAATGTTTTTGATAGAAGCATTTTATTATTCAGACCAGTTTCGTCACAGTTGTAAATTTGATCACATGTGTATCCACAATCTTCGATTTGCTTTTTAAAGTTCTGCTTAAACTTCTCAATTGACGACACATCAGCAGAAAGTTGTTCACCACATACAGTCAGTTGTCGTACACCGTACCGTTTTTTCCAGCGGACAAGTCATCCAGAGCTGGCGGTAAACTGATCTATCTCTGGGAATTACCTACTAATCATTATTGCTTTCTGTTGTAAAATTGGACCTGACAGAGGCACACCTTTTGATCTCTGTTGGTTAAACCACCAGCTTCGTTAACCTTTTCATAGTCGCCGGTTTTCATTGATTTTCTTCCTGAGGACAAGGATGCTTGATTTATACACCACTCTTCTATTTTTATGCGGTTTCTTTTCCAATATCCAACAGTTAGCGCACCTACTCCTCTCCTGCTTCAATTCTTCTGATGGCTTTTAATTTTTCTTCGATAGGAACGACGATTCTTTTACGCTTGTTTTGCTCCATTATAATACGACAAACAAAAATTCAAACAAAGCAGTTCGTATTAATTACACTTAACTACCAGAACTCCAACCAAATAAATTATGTGAGTATACTCATGTACTTCTCCGTAGTAAAAGCTATAACGCACTGCATTCACGCAAATTTACTTGCTGAAAGAGTCCAATAACATAAATAGGGGAACCCCTCACACGGGCCAGGGAGATTCCCCGAAGGCCCCGACTATTTTAAATGGAAATATGTACATACATACTTTAGAAACTCGGTTAATATGCAGCATAGACGCGCGTACCTCGGATAATCAGGTCCTTAGATTGGCTCGGTTAATCCGGAGCTCGGATAGTCGCGACTCGGTTAATCAGGGTTCTATTTTATATATATATATATATATATATATATATATATATATATATATATATATATATATATATATATATATATATATATACAGTTGGTATTAAATCCAGACTGTTAAGCTTGGTGGTGAGAGTACTATGCTTTGGGGGGCATTTTCGTGGCAAGGCGTCGGTTCAATAGTTAAAATTAAGGGTACTATGGACCCTATTATGTACAGAGATATTCTATCAGAACACACGCTTCCTTATGGACGTCGAAATATGCTTCGAGATATAGATTTTTCAACAAAATAATGATCAGAAACACCGATCCAAGCTTTTGCAAAAATTTTTCAGACAGAAAAATCTTCGAGTTTTAAAATGGCCAATGGCCAAGCCCCGGACTTGAACCCCATAGAACCTTTGTGGGAAAAGCTGAAAATGAAAGTGGGAACTCAGAAAAGTAAGAACTCAGAATTCTTCGAATAAAGGTAATACTATATAAAATATTTCTCTATGGCTTCAATTACATCTTGATTTAAAAAAAAACACCATCCAGCAAGAAATTTTTTGAGTTTTTAGAAAAAATGTAAGTCAGAAGGAACCAAATCAGGAGAATAGGGTGGATGTTACAATCATTCATACAGCAGATCTCTCAGTTGGTCCACTGCCAAAATATTTTTGTGGGAAAGTGCACTGTCTTGATGAGAGATGATTTTTTCGCAAACTTGGTCGTTTCTCTCGAATTTTTTCGTGTACTTTAATATTAGAATATTATTTTATGGTTATTGTTTTATCTCTTTTAAGATGGTTAATGAGCCTTGGAATCCCAAAACACCAACGCTTTTGTGGGGGTACATTATTACACTTATTTATTAGAAAAAACATGAGAGTACCTCGACATAATCCAAAGACCAAAAGATAGAAAGAATCTGCCCTTAAGAAAATGACAAGAAAACATATTAATAAAAGAATCCTTTATAAATTAAAATCAGCTTAGAAACACACAATTCTTTCGTACCACACTAACAAAATGGAGCAAAAGCATATTATATTTCTCAGAGAGGATTATGTCAAGGTTCTCTCGTGTTTTTTCTAATAAATAAGTGTAATAATGTACCCCCACAAAATAGTGAATTCTGAACACATCACTTAGCATTAAGTACTTAAATGTTATGATAAAATGCGAGTTATTCTTTGCTCTGAATCTCAAAAATACTGATAATCTACTATTATTGTAGCCCTGAGGAAGAAAATGAAATATTTTCAAAAGCCGTGCGTAACTAAAAAGGTGTCAAAGACCATTTACCCCAAGAACAAATATTGTTGTAAAATTTTTTTTCCTTCAAATGTAACCAACATAATGCAACCAATGGATCAAGGCATCCTCGAAAACATTAAAAAAAAAATTATAGGCGTTTATATCTTGAACACATAGAAAAGGAGGATATTATCAATGGGATGAGAAAGGTTACACTGAAAAATGTTATTTACTGGGTAAGTCAAGCTTGGGATTCTGTGCGTACTACCATTCTTCAAAAATCTTGGTCAAAAGTTATTGATTTTGAGGACTATAATGACGGTGACAATGATACTCCATTAAATGAATTAGCTTTGAAACTGAGAAGCCACGAAGAAATGTTCTGTTCAACTCTTGACAGCGAGATAGAAGAAAAAGAAAAAAGTTTATTTGAATTAATGCAAAAATTAAAAGGTTGCGAAAATGTGACAAAAGAACATGTTGTTGAATGGAATACAGCAGATGATTTAGAAGAAGGAATGAGTATTGAAGAAATAACGAATGCCTTTCAGGAAACCGAAAAATCAGATGACGATGACGAAGCGGCGGTGGATGAACAGTCTCCCACTAAGATCTCTCATCAAGAAGGTTTTGCTTCTTTGGAAAAAGCTTTGAGGTATATCGAACAACAACCAGAGGCAACCCCAGCGGATTTACTTCTTCTTAATACATGGAGGAACATTGCAGCGAGAAAAAGAAGATGCAATATGAAACAGAAGTGCATAGATACCTATTTCACTGTTTTATAATGTATGTACCTATTTATATGTTAAAAACGTTAATACATCGGTTTAAAGTATTGGTGTTTATTTTTTGAATGAATAAAAAACAAATCCGGATTATCCGAGTTTTCAGTTATCCGAGGAGGGTGCCCCCCACGTTACCTCGAATAACCGAGGTTCTACCGTAAACTCTCTATAGTGAAATTTCTTTCACTATATATATATATATATATATATATATATATATATATATATATATATATATATATATATATATATACAGTCCCTGGCCAAATTATTAGACGCACTGCAAGATTTCATGTAAAATATTAATTACCGAGTGATATTGTACCGTTTTATTATTTTAAATTGATTTGTTTTTTTATTTTTTATATTATCCAATCAATTACCTATTTATTTGACATAAATAAAACAGCATTAATTTAGAAAAGCATAAGTTTATTAAGTTTTAAAGAAAAGTGAAATTAATGTTAGTAAAAGTCAATATTTAGTTGAGCCACCTTTAGCCGCTATCAAAGCTTTAATTCTGCGCGGCATGCTATCAATGCAAGATTGTACTGTCTCCTGCATTTGAGGATGATGATTCCACACATGAATAATCTTTTCTAGGAGCTGGGTTTTGTTGGTAATCACATCTTTAGCCACTTCTCTTTTCATCAGCTCCCACACATTTTCAATGGGGCTATTACCCGCCAATCCAACAGAGGGATATTTTTTTCTGCCAAAAAAGCTTTAACAGACCGAGCAGTGTGGCAGGGAGCTCCATCTTGCATGAAAGTGAATGGTTCCCCATTTGGAAACCATTCTCTGAGCTGCGCAAACAACCGATTTTGTAATACTTCTTTGTACTGATCTTGCCTCATTATTCCTTTGACGATTGACGACGTACAGACGTCCAGTGCCCTTGCCGCTGATGGCTGACCAAATCATCACTTTGGTGGGATGTTTAACCGTCGGGACGACACAATCAGGATGAAACTTTTCTCCATGACGACGACGCACATACTGAGCTTTATTCTGCAAAATTTCAAATGTGCTTTCGTCACTGAAGCAGACCTGTCAAAAATAGGAAAAATATATAAACTTCCATGTTTATTTGCTTTATTTAACTGAAAATGATAATAATGTATCAATTATTGATTAAATTGCTGTATCTTACCGATCTCCAGAAGTCCACATCTTTGTCTTGCCATTGTTTGGCCCACTTCAGGCGCTTTGCTTTCATTGCAGCTGTTAACTTGGGCTTCCTGGCGGGGCGACAGGCCTTAAAATCTAATTGTTTCAATTTTCTTCGAGCAGTGCGCTCAGAAGCATTTACGCTAGCATCCTGGAGTTGTGATTTTATTACCTTTGTGGTAGCAAATCTGTTTTCTACACAAATTTTCGTCAAACATCTCTCTGACCGTGGAGTGAAAATTGGTTTTCTACCGCATCTTTTCTTTCTTTTCGGGCTTAATTCCTTCCCTGACTCAATTTTCTTTTTTATGCGTCGTACACTAGCTTCAGAAACCTCCAATCTTCGTGATATTTCTCGGTTTGTAAATGTTTTCGCAATCACAAGGGCTTTCACTTCAGCTTTTTTACGTGGTGAAAGATCGCCTTTTCTACCCATAATGAAAATAGTCCAATTACTTTTTTAAAACACTGCATACAAAATAAACTAATAACTGAGTAGTATAAAAACTGTTAAACAAACAATCACAGTCCATAAAGCCACAGAAACACGTCCGTACCTGACTCGATTCCGATCGCGACTGATACAGGTTTGTACTTGTTTACGTTCATGTATCACTTTGTCAACACAGTGTTGCCATATGTTAAAAATAAATACAAATATGTAGTCTACAACAATTCTTTTAAATAAAAATCAATAATATTGTAGTTTAAATATACCATTATTGCATAAAAACTCTTAAGAAACATAAAATTACTAAAAAAAATACAGTGCGTCTAATATTTGGCCGGGGACTGTATATATATAATTTATTGATCATAAAGAATACGTAGTATTAACAAACACGTCAAAAGATTTAAAAACTAAAAGTGTAGATCACAAAATACTGTACATCCAAATGTTAAGGATCGATACAAACAAACAGAAACTCCACACATATCACACAACTTAAAAAGTTTGGTTTATATCTATAGTTAAATGTAGTGCTTAAAATTCTCTCTATTCCTAGTCAGTGTATAAAGTTTACTGAAATTATAGATAGAGGCATCGATTATAATTTTTTTTAAGCTACTTTTAAATTGACCGAGCTGTTGCAATCTCATCTCTCGAGGCAAAGCATTAAATAATTTAATATTTTCCATGTTTGTTCTGGCCAATCTAGTTACGGGCAAGAGCAGATTGTCTCGACTCCTGGTACCATGTGCATGAATATGCGATAATGTACAATACCTAGCAACATTCTTTCTGACATATATGAGTTTTTGGTAAATAATAGTCATTATTTTTAGTGACTTAAAATAAGGTCGACTGGACTCATCCTGTTTTAAGTTTGCAATGCATCTTATAGCAGATTTTTGCACTTTTTCAAAGTGAGTGCTTGCCGCAGAACTCCATACTAGGATTCCATAACGCAATATTGAATCAAAAAGAGAGTGGTAAGTTGTAAGTGCAGCTGCTTCGTTTATTGTATTTTTAATTCGTCTTATAGCATATATTGCTTTGTTTAGTTTGTTACATATATTATCTACATGATCGGTATATAAAAGGTTGGTGTCTAGAGTAACCCCTAGGAATTTTATTTTGTTTTTTACATCAGTGCTAATAGTTTTTGCTTCAAATATCATGGACTCGGTCTATGTGTCATTTAAAACTAGTTAATTTGAGAGGAACCATAATTTAGCTTATATATATATATATATATATATATATATATATATATATATATATATATATATATATATATATATATATATATGTGTGTTACAATACAGGTTTTCACGGATGGTGGGATGTAATGCATTAAAATCCGGGTTTCAATTTGTTCGTCTAATAACAAATTTGCACGACGTTTCGCCAAAATCTCATTTGGCATTTTCAAGTGCCCTTGCTACTGCTGCTGTTTGATACTGTGATCTTGTGAGGCAACAGCATCGTGTGAAAAAACGAGAAAGTTTACAAAAAATAATATACAGTGTGTCCCAAAGAGTTTTATACAAATGGAGAAGTTTATTTTATATACTACAAAAAAATTTATTCTTTATAAAAAGTTCTGCATCACATGCATCAAAAGTTTAAAATATTTAATGGTATACAGGGAAAATAAGAAATAATGATTTAGAGAGACCGGATTATATGCATTTGCATATTTTCATATGCATTTGCATATTTAGACCATTCTCGCCGATTATTGCATATTTTACCCAAAATCTAGTAATGATACATATTTTCCTTATATTTACAATATTTCTCGGTATTACTAGGCAATTGAATTGCTCAGGGTATTGTTAATGTCGCCGTCTGAAACCGATCTTATCGCCGGAACATTACCTGCAATAGTCTAAACATCGATTAGGTTATAGTGCCAAGGGAATACCCAAAATTACGACGGTATTTTATTCCTTTGTTTCTTGGTTGGAATATTAAGTGATAAGTAGTTAGTTTCTAAGAATATTTGTTTGAGCGTGGATGCAAAAAAAAGGCCCACGACAACAGCAGTAAGTAGCAGTGATTCCATTTCTATAGGCAAAGAAAAAAACCACTTTAGCATGGATTTATGTGAAGCATTGCTTGCAAGTAATATTCCTCTCCACAAACTTACAAATCCTACATTCAAAGATTTTCTGTGAAAATATTGCTTGAATCAAAAAATACCAGACGAATCAATACTGCGTAAAAATTACATAGCAACAATTTATCAACATGTTCTGGAAGAAATACATGATGAACTTAAGGATGACATTATCTGGATTTTAGCTGATGAAACTACTGACAATTGTGGTCGCTATATTGCGAATTTAATTGTGAGTGCATTAAGATTAGAGCCTTCTTCCTATTTGGTGGCCTGAAAAGAACTTGACAAGACAAATCATTCTATGATCGCCAGATTTGTGAATGAGGGATTAAAAAAATATTTCCTGAATCTTCTGCAGATGAAAGAGTGTTTATATTTTTCTCAGATGCTGCTCCCTATATGATCAAGGCAGCCAAAGTCCTCCAAGTATTTTATCCAAATTTCATTCATGTGACATGCTTTGCTCACGGAGTCCATCGACTCGCTGAAGAAGTACGATCCACGTTTGAAAATCTAAATAAACTGATTTCATCAGCAAAGAAAGTGTTTCTTAAGGCACCTGCTCGCAATAACGCCTATAAAGAAAAACTGCCCAATGTGCCTTTACCTCCCGAACCAGTGGTAACTCGATGGGGAACATGGATTGAAGCTGTACTATTTTACAATGAACATTTCGAGGCCATCAAAGGTGTAGTAAATGATTTCGATAGTGCAGAGGCTATGGCAGTTCGTCAATCCAAGAAAGCATTTAACGATTCTGATATTAAAAAAACACAGCTTTGATTAGCACTCACTTTTCCCACATACCTGCGGGTATTAAAAAGCTTGAAACTCGAGGTTTGGCGTTGACCGAATCAATTCAGTTAATGAATAAAATCCGTCAAATAAACTCCACATTGTCAGATGTATTCCCGCGTAGAATTAAAGAAAAGTTTGAAAATATTTTGTGCAATAACCCAGGCTTTGAACCTTTGTGTCAAATTGATAGTTTTATTAATGGGACGGGTGAACTTTTGCCAGAAACAATAAGTGCTAACATAGCACCCAAATTCAAATACTGCCCAGTTACCTTAGTGGATGTGCAACGGTCTTTTTCCACTTTTAAAAATATTTTAAGTGATCACAATCTTACTACCCAACATTTGGAACAATACCTTATTGTTTACGTTTAAATAATTTTATAAAATGTTAAATTGTTAATTAAATTTAAACATCGTCGATAACTTGTAAATTTTATGCTGATTTTGAAATAAAAAACTAAAAATTACTACTTTTATTATTATTTAATATTGCATATTTTGACCCTTTTCATGCATATTTTAAGCATTTTTCATGCATATTTGCATGTATATTTCAAGATTTTTATGTTGCATATAATCTGGTCTCTAATGATTTATAATGAAGATTAAAGTGTGTTTAAATTTAAATACAGAGCAAAATATTAATTAAAAATGTTAAAGGGAATTAAAAAATTATCCTAACATTTAGATTTGTGGCCTTCCTAGTTGAAAGTTCAAAAAAACTCCAGTAAACATGTCAGTAACTGTCAGATTATTTATTGAATAAAAGAAAATGAAATTAATTAAAAGCTATCATATTTTTGTTAAAAATTTGATAACCTTTTTACTTGCTTTGGAACAATTACATCCATAATAAATTAGTGCTAATATCTTTTTATTATGAAATTGCAACATTACTTAATTACTATGTACATTCTAACTTTATTGCACAAATGCTTCAATATATCTACCCTCCCTTTCTAAACAGGTGATTGTTTTTCTAGAAAAACCTTTTATTACATCTCTGATTACATCAGGAGTTATAGCTTCACATGTTTCCCTAATGACTCTCTCAAGATGATCAACAACAAAAATATGATACAATCAAAATCAGTGCACTAGTTTTTAATTAATTTCGTTTTCCTTTATTCAATAAAAAATCTGATAATTACTGATGTGTTTACTGGAGTTTTTTTGAATTGTTAACTAGGAAGGCCACAAATCTAAATGTGAGCATAATTTTTTAGTTCCTATTAATATTTTCAATTAATATTTTGCTCTGTATTTAAATTTAAACACACTTTACTTTTCAGTATAAACCATTATTTTTTATTTTCCCTGTATACCATCAAATATTTTAATCTTTTGATGCTTGATTATGGATTTCCATGTGATGCAAAACTTTTTATCAAGAATAAATTTTTTGTAATAAGTAAGATAAACTGTTTCTCCATTCACAAAAAATTTTTTGGGACACCATATATATATATATATATATATATATATATATATATATATATATATATATATATATATATATATATATATATATATATATATATATATATATACATAAATAAATAACTCAATATATCACCCATTATATAACTAACTGGATTTTGCTCAAAGAAGGTAGTCCCACAATGTACAGATTTTTTAGTATGGTTTAAACCAATTTATAAATTTAATTTCCAGTTACTCCTTTGTCATTACCCCAACCATATACAATCATCCCCTGTCCCATATTTTAATACTGTCACTTGCCTGAAACCTGCTATCTTGTTTCAATTACAAGACGCCTTTATAGAACTGGAAACCAGTTTGTCCTAAATAATAATTATGAGGATATAATCGTAATGATCAAACAGAAAAGATAATAAAACCTAGGTTACAGTTCTGCACCTAAATTAGTACGGCATATACTATTATTACAACAGAAATCAACGTAAATTATACGAAATCTCGATAAAAAACCACCATCCCACAACATTATGTCCTGCAACCTATTATACTAACAAATTACCATCAAATCTTGTACTTCCTTATTAAACCTAAATCTTATTTAGAAAATTAAATCATTCTTACTTAACTGAAACTACACATATTAAATAAATTATTAAATTTACCTCATACCTAATAAATTATTGGAAAAGCTGAATTTCTTCCGCAATCGCAAGTGCAAAGGTTGCAACAAAAATTATAAAATTATAAAATAAATACAAGGACTGTTATGGTATATACCAGTTTTTTAAATTACCACTGAAGTTAACATTATCTCAAGACTTTGAACCCATCGCGCTCACTTTCACTTCACTATTTTTAAATTAAAAATTCTGTTGAAACTTTGACTTTTAACTGGCCATTTCTTTATCCGTCAGCTGATTGTCAAAAATCTGACTGACATTTTTATATAGATATCTGTAATTTATGTCAACGTTAATGTAGTTTTAAGGAGTATTCGACAGAGGCGCTAGCTGTACCGTTTGCCAATAACTAGGCAAATTTGGACGGATATACTGAACCCAAATCGAAACCAATCTATACGTCGATGAATCTCGAAGACACCGGTTCATTTAAAGACTGAACTTGAACCGGAACAAGACGAATTTGAAAGGAGGCTTTATGACTACTTAGGGCAGTTTTCAAAATTAGCCAGGCTCAATTCTAAGGTTTGTTTCGTAATAGCATTAGTTAAACAAAATAAGCATGCTACCAAGTCCAACCCGGTGAATTTTAGAAAATACAAGTTCATTTGAAGGTAAAATGTGTCATTACCGTCACATGTCAAATAGTATTCAGTTTGGGATTATTCTGTCGTACCGCAGACTGAAAAACCAATAATACTATTAACTTTTGGACTATGTTCGGGTAAAATTACACGTGTAGAATAAAAAAAATAATGTCTGACCGTGTTTTGGACGAGCAAGGCTGGCGAGAAGAAGCTCAGGGTGTTATAAACGACGTAAAAGATCAAGCGAAATTAATTGAAATTTCGAAAACTCTACAAAGTTCGAATTCTCGTATTTATTTAAACGTCGAAACACTGGAAGGTGACAAATACACGTTCGAATTGACAGTGCAGGGTTTTAAATTTTGTGGCAAAGGTTTCGATTCAACCAATTGGGAAAATAGCGACTATTTCGAGACTCCCTATGCTCTGCTGAATTCCGTCAGTCCCAGGTTTAAAGAAGCATTTATGGATGTTTTGTTGAGAAAATTAACTTACTGCAAATAATTATTTAGGTTTGTATCATGTATATATAAATTATTTCTTTAAATTCTTGTCCCATTTTGCGTTTTTCAGGTTTTACCTAATTATAGGAATATTTAAACAATTTGGCAACATCGCCTTTCGTAATTGCTCATGCACTATCAAACTAAACTGGTTAATTTATAATAAAATTGGTAATTGTTTTGAGGGCTTAAATCTCTTTGACTTTTTTATAGAAATTCTCTATAGTCTGCCATCTTTTCAGGTTAATTTTGTTATATTCGCATAATACAAGGCGGAACTTTTCTTTGCTTTATATGTTAAAAATATATGCAGATAAAAAATATCACAACAGCTTTATGCTAACATTTTTTAAACTTTTAAGTTGAAAATATCATCTGTGATCCAGTAACTCTAAGTGACTAGTTCACCCAATTTTAATCCTTATATAGGATACGTAATTATGAGATTTTAAGTAAACAAAATGTTTGCTTTATTCTTTTAGATCTAAGTTTTAATATGAATGGGCTCCTTTATTGCATACCTAACAATAAATCCGTTATTCTCCAAATCGGCAACGTCGCAACATCGCTCAAATAAAAAAAGGGGTTGTATGTAGCCAACTTCAGCTTTGTCATTATCCTTTGTCAAATGAGTCAAAAAATAAGTTGACACCGACTTGGTCCGTGATATTCTTGCTGGAAATGAGACGATTTTCTATGATTTTCCACGTAATTACAAACGCTAAAAATAAGAAATTCCGTTAAATGATTAATAAAATTCTTTAGAATTGAAAAATCAGGTTGAAGTGGAGTTGTATAAAGTGAGAGACTGATTAAGTGTATTGAACTTTTCCCTGTGTAGTTTAGCTGGCTCATTAATAGACTTTGTAATGCTCATTTTGAATAGTTTTTATTAGAAAGGTATGTATTTGAGAATATTTCATTTAATTGCATAATTCAGCTAAGTTTTCAATTATATATTGTCCAAACTGATTGAAAAATTTGTGAGAGTAGGTATAGCAAATAAAAGTAAAAGTAGCTGTTAATAATTTTAAATAATCTTATTGTCTATTTGTGAAGCTTTAATTTATTTAATTGAGTACCTCAAAATACATCAAAATTTAACTATTATATCTGTTAAGCATGAAGCATCTTTTAGCATTTGCTGACAATACCCAAATTTACCATCCAGTTAACAATAATGGTCAAAAAAATTATGTATCCTTTAACAATATGTAGCTATGTTTGTTATTTAAAGTCTATAAGGACAGCAATATTCATTGTCATAATACAAGAAATCACAATCATTTAGAAATACTTAAGCATCACACTAGCAAATTTAAATTCATTTGGCCAATAATTTGTAATGATCTACTACCCAGTCAAAAAAAACTTGAGCTAGGGTACTTTTAAAAAGAACTCTAAAATGTGGGGTTAGGGGGAAAAATAATTAAGCAAAATGTCGCCCATTTGTCTTTCAACCAGATAACGACCCTAAATGCTCTTCGCAACTCTGTCAAGGGTGTTTTAAGGAGAACGGATAAAAACCAGTAGATATAATGCCATGGCTATCACAATCCCCCGACCTCTGTCCCATCAAATTAGTATGGGATGTGTTGGATCAGAAGGTTAAAAATTGTTCTTTAAGCTCTCCGTAATTTTAGTAATACCTAAAAAAATGGACGAGAAAAGGGCGTCGTGAGTTCGGACTTTGGTTTGTTTATTTAAAAGAAATACTACCTTGACGTTTTACCCTGATGTTTAGGGCATTTTCAAAAGAAAGTCTTGGTCTTGCTAATGAAAAAGCAAGGTAATTTGATTTGATTAATTTATATGTCTCCAACCAATTTTTGATAATCATAAGTCCCTTTGCAGAGTTTTCTCATGCTTCTTCCCAAGTCTTGCCTTTGAATATTAGTGCTGTGTCATCTGCATAAGAAATTATAGAGCCATGAACATATAATTTAAGTAATGAATTTATATATGTTATAAACAGTATTGGCCTCAGCATTACTTAATACATTGTTAATTCTTACCATTTGTTGTCTGTTTCCAAGACTGTTCACCATCAATTCATGCACTTTTCCTCTAATAGCATATTGTTCCAATGTGCCTAGAAGTTTTTTATGTGAGACAGTATCAAATGCCTTAGCCAGGTCGATGAACACCACTATGGACTTTTCACCAAGATTTAGGTGGTCAGTTATTTCAGATATAAAATGGTATAGAGCGTCTGTGATGCTACGCCCTTGCATGAAACCATACTGCCTATCTTTTAGAATGTTGAATTTTAACAGAAAATTCAACAGCTTTTCTTTTAGACATTTTTCAAAGATTTTTATCTTTATATATATACTAGCCGGGCCCGCGGCTCCGCTCGCGTGGACTTGATTCACTACTATCGTCACTGCTTATTCCTTATGTTACCCAACGTAATAAAATATCTCCCATTATTTCACCTTATCTCCCAATATTTCTCCTTATCTCCCATTATCTCTACATAATTTCCATTATCTAGGCTTATCTCTGCTCATCTCCCATTATTTCTCCTTATCTCCCATTATTTCTCCCTATCTCCCCATTATCTCACCTTATTTCCAATTATCTAGGCTTATCTCAACTTATCTCGAAATTTTTCTCCTTATCTCCCATTATTTCTCCTTATCTCCCATTATCTCACCATAACTCCCATTATCTAGACTTATCTCTGCTTCTCTCCCCCATTATTTCTTCTTATCTCCCATTATTTACACTTATTTCCCATTATCTCACCTTATCTCCCATTATCGAGGCTTATCTCGACTTATCTCCCCATTATTTCTCCTTATCTCCCATTATTTCTCCTTATCTCCCATTATCTCACCTTATCTCCTATTATCTAGGCTTATATCGAATTATATCGAACATATGTATAAATTTATAAACACGTAAATCGGATAAGTGATTCTCGAATGATAAGCGCACTAACGGACAGACAGAGAGACGTTACATTTTATATATAATATATTCTTTGCTACATGATATTTTTCCCTATTTAATGCTTTAGGCAGTGTATTGCAAGAGAACGCGCTAGCGGCAAACTCCGACTTGATTCGCTATTATCGTCACTGCTTATTCCTTATGTCACCTAACGTAATAAAATATATCCTATAACCTGGCCAGAGAACATACGTATGAAAAAAAAAGCACGTAAATCGGATAAGTGGTTCTCCAGTGCTAAGCACACTAACGGACAGACAGACAGACAGAGACACAGACAGACATTTTATATATATTATAGATATAGATTATTATTATTATATAACCTGGCCAAAGAATATATGTATGAATTTAAAAAAAGACATGTAAATCGAATAAGTGGTTCTCGCGTGATAAACGCACTAATGGACCGACTGACAGACAAAGAGACATTGCATTTTATATATATCATAGATTATAGATATTCTCTGCTACATAATATTGTTCTATATTTAATGGTTTAGACTGTGTATTGCAAGAGAACGCGCTAGCGGCAAACTTTTTTTCGATTTCATTCACTATTATCGTCACTGCTCATTCCTTATGCTACCTATCGTAATAAAATATAGCTTATAACCTGGCCGGAGAACATATGTATGTTTTAAAAAAAAAAAAAAGTACGAAAATCGGATAAGTGGTTCTCCAGTGATAAGCGCACTAACGGACAGACAGACAGACAGAGATACGTTGCGTTTTATATATTATAGATGTGATAAAATATATATCTATAACCTGGTCAGAGAACATATGTATGAATTTTAAAAATCACGTAAATCGGATAAGTGGTTCTCGAGGGATAAGCGCAGTAACGGACAGACAGACAGAGAGACGTTGCATTTTATATATATCATAAATATAGATTATTATTATTGATATTATATAACCTGGCCAAAGAATATATGTATGAATTGAAAAAGACAGGTAAATCGGATAAGTGGTTCTCGCGTGATAAACGCACTAATGGACAGACCGACAGACAGAGAGACATTGCATTTTATATATATTATAGATTATAGATATTCTCTGCTACATAATATTGTTCCATATTTAATGTTTTAGGCTGTGTATTGCAAAGGAACGCGCTAGCGGCAGACTGTTTTCCGACTTCATTCACTATTTTACGTCACTGCTCATTCCTGATGCTACCTATCGTAATAAAATATAGCCTATAACCTGGCCAGAGAACATATGTATGTTTTAAAAAAAAAAAAGTACGTAAATCGGATAAGTGGTTCTCCAGTGATAAGCGCAGTAACGGACAGACAGAGAGACGTTGCATATTATATATATTATAGATATATATGTATATATATATATATATATATATATATATATATATATATATATTTAAATAAATGATACCTTGAATGTATACAAGTATTAACCAAAATGTTTCAATCGAAACCTTGAAATAAAAACCAAAGGAATTAATTTTCTGGCAATAGATAAGGTTTATTTATAAACAAATGTTGTATCTCTATATATATTTTTTGCCAACGAAACCAAAAAGTGATTACAAGGAACGTAATTTGAATTGGTTTTTACAGATGCTCATAAGCTAAGAATTAGTAAAGTTCAGTCAAACACATACTAATTGACTCTTAATTACTCTTGTCTTTACTACCTGACAGTGGCAGACACAGCGGCCTGCCTGTACCTACCTAATCCTTCAGCAGATATAATAAAAATAGTGACTATAGTATTGATGAAAAGTGCTGACGAAGGCATAGTACTAATAAATGGCAAGCTTATCACTAACATCAGGTATGAAAACGACACCCTTATCTTCGCAGACGGCCTAAAGAACCTTCAGACGATAACACGCGCGTCGGAGGCTAGCTGTGGGTATGGTTTGAATTTTATTGTCAGTAAAACCACTTGCATCAGCAAAAATCAAATACCAGCTGATTAAATAATAGTAAATCAACAAGCAATAGAATGAGTGTCCTACTACACCTACCTGGGTTCAAACGTAAACGAACGGTTGGATCAATCACAAGAAATTAAACAATGGATAGAAAGAGAGAGATCAGCTTTCAAATGAGTAACACCTATTGGTGCCATTATCTGCCCTTGCAAAAGAAGGTCAGGTTCTTAAGATGCTTTGTGTTCACTGTGTTCTCCTGTACAGAGTAGAATCCCGGACACGTACGAAAGCATCCGTGAAGAGACATTTGAGATGTGGTGCTAGAGACGAATATCGAAAATCGCAAGGGTTGAGTAAATAGAGATCGAGAAGTACTGACTACTTTGAAATGCCAAAAACTTGAATACCTGGGTCATATAATGCGTCGCTGACATCGATGTGGTCTACTGCTACTCGTTTTACGAATCATTTCATACGTACGTCACACACACGTGCTGCTTTTCATTGTAAAAATCACGAAGGACCCAATTAGAGCTTTACGAAAAAGTGCATACAGAACAAACTAAATATGCTACCAAGTTGAAACTTGTCACACAGCGTTGTTAAGTATGTACCTACCGGCACGAGTCGATACTATTTCGCGTTCTTGCTATATAATTATTCTGAGAACTTTTTTATCGAACCACGTAGACCCGCCCAAAAAAATGTCAACGGCCATGTTTTATTAGCAGAGTTTCTGTCAAAATCTGCATAATATTCACATACGAAGTACCCTCTGTTAGCGAAGACGTTGCTACCTATTTTTAGTGGCCTAAAGTTTACGGGAAGTTACAGGATCTTACAGGGAAGAACCCTTTCAATTCTTGTGTTGGTTTCGTAAATACAGCAATTAATAGGTTTATAGAAAATGGAACTTATGGGTAGTTTACCAGGTGTACAAGTATGAAATGCGGATTTCAGACGACAGATGGTGCACCAATGCAGTTTGTGCTATAAAGATTTGACACTGCGCTATTTTGTTGTGTCATCAACAAGTGTGGACGCACACGAGTGATAAATTGGAAAAGTGTGTATAGTGTTGTGTTGTTGTGTTCAGTATGTCGAAATTGATACCGAACAAACAGCATTCGCAGACAGCATTAATTTTTTATTTTCATTTGAAGAAAACTGCTGTTGCATCATACCGATTACTTCGAGAAGCTTATGGTGAACATGCTCCATCGCAAGATACATGTGAATGATGGTTTCGGCGTTTCAAAAGTGGTGACTTCCATGTTGCAGACAAGGAACGTGGAAAACCGCCAAAAAAATACGAAAATGTAGAATTGCAAGCATTGTTGGACGACGATGATTCGCAAACACAAAAACAACTCGTCGTGCAATGGGGCGTTAGTCAACAAGCTGTTTCCAATCGGCTACGAGAGATGGGATAGATTCAGAAGACCGGTAGATAGGTACTACATGAGTCGAACGACAGGCAAATGGAAAAGCGCAAAAACACGTGACATTTGGTCGCACGGTACAAAAGGAAGTCGTTTTTGCATCGTATAGTTACAGGGGATGAAAAGTGGATTTATTTTGAGAATCCTAAGCGCAAGAAATCATGGGTAAACCCAGGCGCACATCCACATCGACCGCAAGACCGAATCGCTTTGGTAAAAAGACGATGCTCTGTGTTTGGTGGGACCAGAGGGGCGTGGTCTATTATGAGCTGTTAAAACCTGTGGGAACGGTTAATACTAAACGTTACCAACAACAATTGACCGATTTGGACCGTTCGCTGCTTGAAAAAAGGCCAGAATACCGAAAGAGGCAACACAAAGTCATTTTTCTTCATGACAATGCTCCATCAGATACGCCAAAACCAGTTCGCGACACGTTGGAAGCACTCAGCTGGGAAGTTCTACCCCATGCGGCTTACTCACCAGACTTGGCTCCTTCCGATTACCACTTATTTGCATCGATGGGTCACGCACTTGCTTAGCAGCGCTTTGGTTCGTACGAAGAAGCGAAAAAATGGCTCGATTTATGGTTCGCAGCAAAAGGGGAAGATTTTTACTGGCATGGTATTCACAAATTGCCCGAAAGATGGGAAAATGTATAACAAGCGATGGAGCATACTTTGAATAAAGCACTTTTTATCATTCTCCCGAATTTAACATGTTTTTTTTAGAAGAAAAAAATCCGGATCTCATACTTGTACACCTGGTAATTTTTACAGCTCTCTAGAAATTTTTTTAAACATTAGTTTGCCGTATCCGACCTTTTTACACAACTTTATGGTATTTTATTTTAAAACCCGGCAATGTTAAATTTCATAAACCTCTTTCACCTGCCATAAACTTTATTTATGTTTATATTTAACTTTCCAAACACATTTCCCGAGTAAACACGTTCGTTTTTATGTGTTTATTTGTTACAAAAAATGTTACACGAAAATATTTATGTTATAACAATTACCTAAATATAAGAGAACATCCTTTATAGTGTTTACATATTTTATTTTTTTATTACACGATCTCGAAAAAAATGTGTTCCCGAGTGCGCTTTTTTTTATAAATAGTTACATCCTGTTACATAAATAAATCAGTTTAACGCGGAAAAGTTGTTTGAGATGCCTTTGTGACCTTAAAGATGAAGAAATACTTTTTCTGGTTTTCTCATGTATTAATTAAAACAGTGATATTGATGTTCGTCGATCATCCTGCCGGCTTCTTCAGAGCTTGATCGAAGAGCCGACTTCTTCGGAATGTAACACGGAACTGATTAATATATGCTTGTAGAAGCCTTTTATGTTAGCAGAGCTGGGTAGAAAGGGGTGGGGCTTCATAGATAATCTGTTCCAGATTGGTGAGAGGTAAAGGCCAGTGTCACGGTTAAGGTTATTGGGATATTGAGATTTTTGGATAGACTCCTCAATCTTCTTAGGAGAGAAAAAGGAATTTGTTGCGAAGAATTTTCAAAATGCAATCTGTGATATTGTTAATGTATGGAAGGACTACAATCCCAAGAGAAATCGAGTTGATAACCGAGTGTTTTTAGGCGGGATGGTAATGTGAGGACGCATTTAAATATGTATCCGTGTAACTGGGCTTCCTGTGTGCTGTGTGGCTCGAAGTCATATCTGACTTTCTATTATTAAGAATATCTCGAAAAGGGAGAGTATTATTATTTTCAATATTAAAGGTGGAGTGGATATTTGGATGTAGAGAGTTGAGATGATTGAGAAAGCTTTAAAGAGGGTCGGGTTTCAGGGATGAAATCGATGGTGAAATTGGACAAATTAGATTATGAATTGCTTCTTCATCTGCCGTATACACCAGATCTGGCCCCCAGCGACTATTACCTCTTTCCAAGTTTGAAAAAGTGGCTCCAGCGAACGAAATGTGCCTCTGACTGTTAAAGGATTGTACGGTAAAGGAAAATTTCACGTGAAATAGCTGAACTTTTATCCTTAGGAAAAACAACAGTTAACAATATAAGTTGGGAATGTGGAATCTTTGGCACAATGATACTACTCAGTATATATCACCACTACACCAAACATTTTTTGCACTCGACGCGCGTTTCGCTAACCATGTTAGCTTCATCAGGCGCAATGATTGACTAAAGCTGAACTACAAATCTACCCTATTTATACTTAGCCTAACCCTTGAATTACTCAGGCAGAACTAATGGCATAGGTAAGGCCATCAGTTCCGGTCAAGTAACCAGTAGAGGGGACTATAAGGAATAGGCCCTCTGTCTTTATTTAAACTACTTTTACATTTTACGATTTCCATACTTTCGTATGCGTTCAACAATCTCCTATCAGATACATTTTTTATTAATCTTAGATTATTTAATGTTACAATATGATCAGTTTCAAGGGCATGTTCGGCAATGCTAGACTTCTCTGTTCTACTGTATTTTAAGTGTGCTAAATGTTCTTTAAATCGTGTTTTAATTGACCTTTTAGTTTGCTCAACATACTTTTTGTCACAATCATTACAACTCATTTCATAAATTCTACTTTATTCACAATTAGGAATCTTATCTTTGGGATTTCCTAAGATATTCCTCAGATTGTCTGATGACTTATAGACTAAGGTGAGGCCTACCTTATTAAATACCTTATTGAGTCCCTTGCTATATTTCGGATTATATGGTATGGAGACACACTTGGTGATATTTTCTTCGCGTGAAAAAAAGGTGGAATTCTGAATATTAAGCCTAAACTTACGTCTATTCATTAGCTTATTTACTAAGTCATCATCATAACCATTAACTCTAGTTATATTTCTAATACGATTTCTTTCTTTATAAAAGTTTACTCTATTCAAAGGGAAAGTGACCAAACGATGAACTAAAAAATGTAATGAGGCTAATTTGTGTTGTTTGCAACGAAATGAATCATTAGGAATATATCTGTCTGTTACTGTGTCCTTCCTATAGATATCAAATTCTAATCTATTATTATTTTTAATAATTAAAATATCTAGAAAAGGCAATTGTCATTTGTTGTCAACTTCGTAAGTGAATTTAATGGAATCATACCGGCTATTTATTTTAGAAACAAAATCATCAATGTTTGCTTTCTTTGTATCAAAAATCGCGAAAATATCGTCCACATACCTATACCATACCCTTGGGAAATATTCGAATTCTTGACTGGCTTCGGTTTCAAACTTACCCATGAATAAATTGGCTATGAAAGGTGATAAGCAATTACCCATAGCTGTTCCTTCTTTCTGAACATAAAATTGACTGTTATATTGGAAATAATTTTGTTCCATACAAAGTTTGGATAATGTTAAGTAATCACTAATAATTTCGTCCTCAAAGTCATTCATTCTAAGTAATTCTTCGAGATATTGTAAAGTTTGTGGTATTGGCACACTTGGGAACAAAGAACTGACATCAAAAGAAATTACGACTTCACCTTCATTAAGAACTAGATTTTTTCTTTTATTAATGAATTCTAACGAATTCTTCACTGCTAAAGTATTTAATGGTAAATTCTCAAGTTTCTTTGATAACCATTTGGATATTAAATATGTGGGTGATCCGACCGATGAAACAATGGGTCGCATTGCTTTTCTAGGTTTGTGAATTTTGGGTAAGCAATACAACTTTGGTATGGTCGGATTACTTACATGTAATTTAAATTTTAGCGAATCGGAGACAAGGTTCTTACATTTTTTTAAAGAATTTTTTATCTCTGTTATCATTCTCGGTAATGGATTTCTTATTACCTTTTCATAAGGACCAGATTCAATAAGATTATCTACGCATTCAAAATAATCTTTCTTATCCAATATAACAACCTTATTTCCTTTATCCGCTTTTAAGTAGAAGACATCTTTCTGTTTCAATCTTTTAACTACTTTTATGTTTTTTTTTTGTAAATTAGAATTTGTGTTGTTAACCATGTTTTTTTGATATTTGATTGCGACATGCTTCCCTAACAAATGATTTACTATTTTCTGGAAGTGTACTAATGGAACTTTCAATGTGAGCAACTATTTCTGATAAATTGCAAAAAATAAAGTGTTTGGCGCAGTGGTGATATATACTGAATAGTTAACAATGCAATTAAAAAATGGGTAACTACAAGTACTTTGAATGATAAATCATGGTCTGGAAGACCAAGGAAAACAACTATTCGTGTCGACAAAGTAATTAAAAGAAAACAATGCTACAGTTATTACACCTGAATTCTCATCCCATCAGCCTCATTCTTCGGTCGATTTCTGGACATAGGCTTCCTTCATTCCTTACCATTTGTTTCGATCTCGCGCCTTTTGGATCCACATCGGTCCAGCAGATCTTTTTAGATCGTCCGTACATCGCATTGGGAGGCGTCCCCAAGATCTCTTTCCCAAGTAGGCCCTACTTTCCATTTCAGAATCGTGTTTAGTCCATCTTTCATCCTTACAGCTTGCCACATGGCCTGCGTAAGTCCACTTCAGTTCCGCCACTGCTTCGGCGACAAATTATGGTCCATCAAAACCAATGTATTTCCTCCCCTTAACTCCACAGAATTGAACCGAAGACATAATGTAATAATGAGAAGACTGGCATTGGGACACACCTACTCCACACATGTACACCTATTAAAGAGAGATCCCCCTCCACTCTGTCCTAAATGTGACTCCCCCTTATCAGTGTTACATCTAATCGAATCCATTCAACATCAAAACTTGAGAGACACCCACGGCATCCCATCCAACATCACCATCCTCATAAAATCTTTTGTCCCACTTAAAGAAAAGATAACCAATTACTTAAAAGAATTCAACTTCATAGTCTAATCTATTTATACCAAACTAACTCTAGTGGGCGCTAAATGATCTTAGCTGTCGATGCGCCCTGCCCAACAAAAAACAAACAAAAACAAAAAAAGCTTCGGCGACGACTTTTATTTTTGTTATGTCTCTTATCCAGGAGTTTGTTCTGTTAAGTGTTCTGCTCAACATTTGGCGCTCGATTGTTCTCTGTGTCACTCTCAGTTTGTTCATTGATTGTTTTGTGAGAGTCCACGTCTGTAGATGCATCGGTATATTTTTATTTTTTAGCCTCTTACTTAATTTCCCAAAGGCAGTCCAGGCCCGTCTTCTTCTGTAAATTTCTATTTTTTGATTTTCCCTTTCAAGTTTCATAATATGTCCTAAATAAACATAATTGTACACTTCTTCTAGTCTTGGTTTTTAATTTTTATTTTCTGTTCTAGGGATCTACTACACATAACTTTTGTTTTTGTTAGATTCATATCCAGCTGCGTTAACATAATCTGTAGTTGTTCAAAGGTTTCTGCGAGAAGAATGATATCATCAGCTAATCTGAGGTTGTTGAGTCTTTTTCTATTTATTAAGATGCCCTTATTATCTTGCCAATTTAGTTGTTTAAAAACATCTTCTAGAGCATTCATAAATAATTTTGGCGAGAGAGTATCTCTTTGTCGTATACCTCTTTTTATACTAATTGGTTTGGTGTTTTCATGTAGATGTATAGTGGATGTAGCGTCTTTTTAAAGACTTCATAATTGCCCAGTGTTCTACTGTGTCGAAGGCTTTTTGAAAGTCGACAAATGCTAGGTTCAAAGTTGTACTCGATTAGAATTCTCATTGTTATTAGGTGTTTACTTGTACTATAATCTCTTCTAAAACCGACTTGTTCGATTGGTTGGTATTCTTCAAGTTTTTCAGTTACGCGATTTGTAATAACTTTAGTGAATGTTTCATATAATTGTGATAAACGGCTTATCGGTCTATAATTCTCGAGGTTGGTCTGATCACCCTTCTTATGTAATAATATCATGCTTGCGTTATTCCATTTCTTGGGAATTTCTCCTTTTGCTAGGCATATGTTAAAAAGGTCAGGTATTTTTATTAAAATTTCTTCTTTTCCTTCCTTTATCATTTCAATCACTATTCCATCTTCTCCTGGCGCTCTATTGTTCTTCATTTGTTTCAATGCATATCTTAGTTCTTCCGTTGTTATATCCGGCATTTTTTATGAACCTACGTTGATTGTCTTTCTCTCATTGGTTGTCCTGTTGTTAAGTTTTTGTGTCGTTTAGGTTTGTATAGAAACTTTCTGTTTTTTTTATAATCTCCTCCAAGTTTCTTATCTCTCTTCTGTTTACGTCTGTTAGTGTTATAGTGTCTTTTTCCGTTTCATCTAAGACACTTTATTCCCTTGTTTTCCTCTATTAATTTTTCCACTTCATTTTCATAATAGTTTTGTAGATCTTTTCTTATCATCTTTCTAGCTTCCTTTGCCATTTGTCTAAATTCTTCATATTTACCTTGTCTGGATAATTGCCTTTTTTCTTCTATTCAATTTTTAGTATCTTGGTTTAGTTTTTCTATCTTGGAATTTTTCACTTTAGCAACTTTTTTTCCAGCTTGTTTCATTGCATCTTTCATTTTATTTTTATCATTTGACCTCCACTTCTCCGTTTTCAATTGCTTGTTGAGCTCCTTTTCGTATTCTAATGCATTCCGTTTCAGTTTCTCTGTATCAATCTTTATTATTGTTTTATCTTTTCTTGCCCACCGCCTTCTTTTCTTTTCTATGTCTATTGAAATTTTTACTCTTAATAGCCTGTGGTCAGGTGAATTACGTGAAAAAAATTTAGCTGACATCAGCAGGAATACTGTTTTTCGTAGACTAACACAAGTTGGACTTGTTTGACGTGTTGGAGTAAAAAACTGTTCATCAGTAAAAAAAAAAATAGGGCCAGGTTAGAATTTGGAAAAATACGCCAAAATTGGACAGTTGAAGAGTGGAAAAAGTGCTGTTTTTCGGACGAAACTAAAGTTAATTTATTTGGAAATGATGAAAGAAGATATATTCGACGACCAAAAGGTACTAAACATGATTCTCTGTATCAAATACCGAACGTTAAGTATGGTGGTGATAGTAGTATTATGCTTTTGAGGGCATTTGAGCGGCAAGGCTTCGGTCCAGTAGTTAAAATTGAAGGTACTGTGGACGCTGTTATGTACAGAGATATTTTATCAGAATACATGCTTCCTTATGGACATCGAAATATGCCACGAGGATGGATTTTTCAACAAGATAATGACCGAAACATCGATCCAAGCTTTTGCAAGAATTTTTCAGAAAGGAAAATCTTCGTGTTTTAGAATGACCAAGTCAATCCCTAGACTTGAACCCCATAGAACCTTTTTGGGGGGAGAGTTGAAATGAAAGTGGGAACTCGGAATTGTTCCAGTAAAGGTAAAGAGTTCAAAAAAAGTGGGCCAATATCACCACAGACAGACTTCTCAACTTAACCGAATCGAAGCCTCAATGATGTGCCGTCGTATTAGCTTCGAAGGATATTGCTACAAAGTGTTGATAAGAATGTATCTTTTACTGCCACTTTTTTCTGAGTAATAGTGATTTTTGCTATGTTATATATCTTTTTACTGTGAAATTTGAAGTTGGCCCAATACTTATGAATAAGCGAAAAATGTTATTTTTTATTATAAATGATTGTTATTTATAGTGGGAGATTTTTTGGGTTGTATATGTTGTTAGTATAATTACAGTAGTTTATGACGGTGTATTTCGTTTTTTTTTCTCTCTCCCTTTAGAACTCAATTAATCACAAAAATACTTTTTGGCTCAAACCTCTTGCACGCAACTGTACAGTGGCGTACAAAAGTTTCCGGCCAGTGACATTTCGTACTCTTAATTTATTTAAAAAAAAGACTAATGATTTTTAATCATTATGAGATGTGAGTATGAGATATAGGAAACAAAATAATATAGTAAAAGAATATTATTTATGTTTGTGAATATATTATTATTATTATTATATTTATATGTGCAAAAGTTTTCGGCCACATAATATACATTGACGCAGTAGGACGTTCAAAGACGTATTTACGAATAATGGCGCGTTGAATGTTCACATTTAGTTCATAAAAGGTCGTGGGAGCATAAACATGGCTCGGCATATGCAAATCCAAATTCATGAGAGAGTAATAAAATTTTCAAAAGAAGGAAAGTCTTCTCGTGAGGTTGCTTCATTATTATCGATAGGTAAATCAACCGTGAACGGTATTATTGTAAAATAACGTTGTGGATATGGTTTAAAAGATAGTCCGCGTAGTAGAAGACCAAGACGTCTAAAAAAGTAGATCGTCTGTGTGTGTGTCACACCCGATTTTCTCCGAAACTATTTGGTAATAATATAGGAATATAGGAATTGATGGCCTCATCAGAGCCATGTAGTTTTGAAAGTTAAATTTTGACTTAAGGGGTTAGTTTTTGGGGGGTGAAATCGGAAGTGAAAAAAATTTTTTTTTACTAGGTAATCGAGTGTGGTGTCAAATGAAAGCTTGTGAAAACACGAGTAATATATATATATATATATATATATATATATATATATATATATATATATATATATATATATATATAAATATAAATAATGTAATACTTGCGCGCACTTTTCTTTGTATTATTTTTAAAAAAATCGCGAAAAATAGCTGTCCACCCGCCTTATCTCGAAAAGTACTTATCAAAAAATTTTGAAAAAATTCTGGAATATTCTCCACGGAGTGTAGATTGAACGAAAATTATCACGAGTGCATTACCTGTAATAATTTATTTGGTATATAAAAAAAAAAACAGAAATTTCAAGGTCATCTATTTTCAGTAAAGATTGGAAATAAACTTTGTTGAAAACTTATTTGGGGTGTGTTTTGTGAAGTCACTGATCATTTTGTATCACCGTAACATAAATTTTGACTTAAGGGATTCGTTTTGAGGGGTGAAATCGGAAGTGAAAAAAAAATTTTTTTACTAGGTCATCGAGTGTGGTGTCAAATGAAAGCTTGTGAAACCACGAGAAAAAATATATATTGTAAGGTGTGAACTTACCCGCTTTTTGAGGCGTCATTTTGTAGCCTATGGAAAGGTGTTTAATTGCGCCCCACGTAGACTGCGTCATCTTGTAACATGTTAAACTGTCCTCAGTTTGAGGCATCTTTTTTTTTTTGTACCCTATGAGAAGTTGTTTGTCCCCACGCTTGAGCGCAATTTTGTACCGTTTGAAATTTGGATGCCCCAAGCTTGAGCACAATTTTCTTGCAGCCCCGCTTTAAATTTCTGATAATGAATTGAGTGAATCCTGATTTTAAAAGAACTAAAGAAATTAAACACACACTAGCTCAGTTTTCCTTGGTAGAGAAATATGGGTAAGAGATAATTGTTTTTACGTCTTTTTGGAATTATTTTCTATTTTTTTTTAAAAAGCTTTAGCTGTACAAATTTTTTGGGCACCATTCATTTTAAAAATAGAAAGGATCTAACTTCAGTTAAAAAAATGAAAAAATACTGAAGTGTTTTATGGATATTACTAAAAAGAATTATACTAGTACAACTTTTCTTATCCTGAAAAGAAAAAATAGGTATTCAGTGAGACACTAGCTTTAATCAACAAAAAAAGAGAATTTATTCATGATTTTAAAAATAAAAAGTTCTAACCTTTGCAGTTCTACAAAAAATTCTAGCCTAACTAGTAGTTATTACATTTAAATTCTGAACTATGACTACCCCCGAAGACGAAAAATAGTGCTTTTCACTTCACTTTTTAGTCAGTTTTAAATTGCTCTTAAGGCACTACTCAGGGATAGGTCTATTGAAGGATGTTTTGGTAACTTACTGTTCTTATTCCGGCTTTGATGGAATACGACCGATTTCACACTTTTCTAGCACACTTAGAGAGCCCACTACGCTTTTCGTTAAGAAACTGGTGCTTTACTTAGCTCGCATGATGGTTGTTATGAGCCTTTGCTGTAGCTCAATCGAAGGAAGCCTACTTGGCGGCTCCGATGAAAATTAGCCTGGCTGTGGCTTGATGGTACTCCGCTTACTCGGCGGCTGGATGGAAATTAGCCAAGACAGTCGTTTCTCGGACCCTTAAATAAACCGTGCAAACTCTGCCGGTAATATGGCGACGCCGGAACCAAAACTGCGGATACACACATTTCACCAATCGCGGCGTAGCGGTAGATTCGGTCAGGAACCCGCACTGCACAGTATATACCGAACGTCTTGGAATCTCTGTTTAATATACCGTTCGATACAAAAATGAAAATAAGTACAATTTGAAGTGAAAAATCAGTAACATTACATGGTCTTAAAAATCTAGGAAAAAATGAATGTTACAATATATAATGTAATACTTGCGCACACTTTTCTTCGTATTACTTTTAAAAAATCGTGAAAAATCGCTGTCCCCTACCTTATCTCGAAAAGTACTGATCAAAAATTTTGAAAAAAACCCTGGAATATTCTCCACGGGGTATAGATTGAACGAAAATTATCATTACCTTTAATAATTTATCTGGTATAGAAAAAAAACCAAAATTTCAAGGTCACCAGTTTTTCAGTAAAGATTGGAAACAAACTTTGTTGAAAACTCATTTGGGGTGTGTTTTGTGAAGTCACTGATCATTTTATACCACCCTAACAAAATTTTTATTTTAAAAACAATCAACGTACGGCACACTAATTGTGCAAGTTCAACTTGCACTTGACCGGTTATTTTTTAATAAATTAGAGTACGAAATGTCACTGGCCGGAAACTTCTGCACGCCACTGTATATGAATTGTATCCAAATGGTCGAAGATTGCTGGAAGAAGTGTGTCGCTCTTGAGGGAAACTGTGTTGAAGAGTAAAATCGATTTTTGGCAAAAACATTGTTTTTTCTTTGAAAGTCTCGTGACTTTTTTCACTCCATGTCGAATTACGTACACGCGTATTGAATTAAAAATCTCCCCCTCTTTGAAGTTTGTTAAAAAAAAAATTAGGTCACATTGATTAAATTATAATAAAGTTTAACAGGTAGACTGCGGTCCAAATATTAGATAAAATAAAAATAAATTTTGGACGCTATTTTTAGGCAATCGTCCAATTAATATACATAATATAGGTTTGTTGGTTTTGGGTACGTGCGAACTGAAATAATTTATAATATTCACGCCAGGCTAGACTAATAAAAAAATATTAAGGAACAACAAGGACATTTTCGTTTAATTAAAAAACACACCCTTTTGCGCGAACCCATTTCGATTGTGATACCAATATTTACGGTGAAAGTTTTCAGTCTTTTTTTAACACGTTGTTGCTTTGTTACGTAATTATATGTTCTGTTTCCCTCATGGGCGTGACGTAATATTTCTTTTATCTTTTTCCTGTTTTTATGACAAATTTCGGGTAAGCAACTTTACTTTGTAAACTTTGAAATAATACGAGGGTCTTTCCAAGAGTTCTCGACTTAACAGAAAGAACGATGATGACGAATGAAATTTCATTGCTATCGCTTTCTAGATTGTGCATAGAGATTTAGGGATGAAAGATTCTACACGGTGGTTCTTCGACCTCTTTATACCAAAGCCGAAACTAGCAAGAAGAGAAAATAATTTGGCGGCTTTAGAGAACGTTGGCTGTTATTTTTCACTAATTGTCACAGGCAGTAAGACTTTGGTGTTCTGTTGAAATCCTCTCACCAAGCAGGAGATGGTGCAATGGGTTTGTTTATCTTTCCACCTTCAAAGAAGACGACGACGTTTTCTGAAAAGTTTATAACGACTGTTTCTTTGGGACTGCAAAGGAATTTTACTTATTGAATACATAAAAAAAGGTCCACAATTACAGTTTACGGAAGAAGGATCAAAACTTTACTAAAGGGTCCACAAGCCATTATCGAAAGCTGTGCATTCGCCTAGTTACAACGTCGGCTCCATAGTTTTTATTTAGTGCCCTGCATCTTCTTTTTGTTCAAACTGCTAAAGAAAAACCTAGGGTACTAAAAATTTTCTTCAGATGCCGAGTCGAAAGCCGCTGTAACGTCATTTTTTGAGCGCAAAAAAAAAAAATTTGAACGGTATGAAACAATTTTCCTTTATGGCTAGATAGATATAGTCGATCAAGTAAGAAGGTATTGCCTATAACTTTTAAATACAGTGAAGTCCGTTTATAACGAACTCCAAAAAATCACTAAAAATGGTTCGCTATATCCGAAGTTCGTTACAAACAGTAAACAAAATATAATATCATTTTTCATTGCTCTTTTATTTAGAATAGGCGCCACTATGGACAGCTTGCTGATCAGGGAATGCGTGCAAGAACTAAACACGTTAGGAGGTAACAACGAGGTTACCCTAATGTGGGTACTAGGCCACCAAGGCCTATCCGGAAATGAAATAGCGGACCAACTCGCCAAAAGAGGCACCTTAGAGGACCCGCCTGAATAGGTTGTAGGAGTTCCATTCGCTTTCGGTAAAAACAAGATCAGGGAATGGTTGGACAAGGAACACCAACGCTCGTGGACTGCAGGAGCGGGGTGTCGTTAAGCCAAACTCCTTATGAAACAAGCTACGACAGACAGAACAAAGGAACTCCTGTCAAAACAAAGGCTGCGCCTGAGTATAGGACTCCTTACGGGACATGTAGCATTACAAGCCCAATTATATAACCTCAAACTGACTGAACGGAAAACATGTCGGCTATGCGAGGGAGAAAGCGAGGACAGCATTCACATTTTGTGTCAACTATTCTGTGAACTCAAAGATCTACAAGAGGTCAGGGTGAGTAGCCCATGTCTTTCGGCAGAAAATGCTGGACTGGGACTGCGACCCTGATTCGAGAGTGGGAAGTCACAGAACTTTCAGATCTAGGTGACACCAGGGACTCAAGGTACCACCCACTCTTCTCACTACTACTACTACTACTACTAGATTAGGCGCTAATGCTTAGAAAAATGAATAATAATAATTATTAAATTAAAAGAAAACGTTCAAAGGAAAATAAAACAAGTCACACTAAAGTTATTATTATGTACGAGGCTGTTTGAAAAGTCCGTGCAAAGTCTGAGAGATGGCACCACCGGCGCGTATCGAGGTCATGTTTAGTTAGTAGCATCTCTTGAATGAACGCACACCAAGTTTCAGCCATATTGGTCTATTTCTTTGTGTTGAGTGTCAAGTGATTTTCAAGAAATGGACGAAAAAGAATTTCGTGTGGTGATTAAACATTACTTTATGAAAGGCAAAACGCCTCAGGAGACTAAAGAGAAGCTTGATAAACATTATGGTGACTCTGCACCTTCGATTAGTACAGTTTATTAGTGGTTTCAAAATTTTCGGACTGGCCATATGGGCACAAGTAACGCTGAACGTTCTGGACGGCCTGTGGAGGTTACGACTCCAGAAATCATTGATCAAATCCATGATATGGTGATGGATGACAGAAGAGTTAAGGTGCGTGAGATTGCTAGTGCTGTGGGCATCTCGACTGAACGGGTACATAATATTTTGCATAAACATTTGGACATGAGAAACCTATCCGCAAGATGGGTGCCGCGATTGCTCACGCTTGACCAAAAACGGAATCGTGTGAAGTGTTGAAAGGATGGTTTGCAGCTGTTCCAGAAGAATCTGGAGGACTTTAAGCGTCGTTTCGTCACTGTGGATGAAACATGGATACATTACTATACTCCTGAGACCAAACAACAATCTAAACAATGGGTTACCAAGGGGGAATCTGCACCAAAAAAGGCGAAGACCGTTCCTTCGGCCGGAAAGGTTATGGCGACTGTCTTTTGGGATTCGCAAGGGATAATCCTCATCGACTATCTGGAAAAGGGTAAAACTATTACAGGTAAATATTATTCATCGTTATTGGACCGTTTGAAAAGCGAGCTGCAAGAAAAACGCCCGCGATTGGCCCACAAGAAAGTCCTTTTCCATCACGACGACAACGCACCAGCACACACTTCAGCAGTTGTGGTCGCAAAATTAATGGAAATAGGATTCCAACTCGTTTCACATCCCCCCTATTCTCCAAACTTGGCTCCCTCGGACTACTATTTGTTCCCCAATTTGAAGAAATGGCTGGCGGGACAAAGATTTTATTCAAACGAGGAGGTGATTGCAGACACTAATGGATATTTTGCAGACTTGGATAAATCCTATTATTCGGAAGGGATCAACAAACTAGAACATCGTTGGACTAAGTGTATAAGCCTAAAAGGAGACTATGTCGAAAAATAAAAAAGGTTTACCCCAAACATAAGTAGTTTTTATTTTTGCACGGACTTTTCAAACCAGCCTCGTATGTTGGTACATATACGAGTATAAACGAAAACATTAAAATACGTAGTTTATACAATAAAATCAGTAATTTTCGTTTGTACAATTTTACTTGAAAAATATAATATAATATAAATACATACATATAATTGTCAAGGTCACAAAAACTACTCCATATATGTTCAGGAACTTGACGAGATTCCAAAACATTGCGAGTTTCAGTCATTTTCTTAGTCATTTCTGAAATGGATGAAACAGAAATATTATCTCCTTCTCCAAGCTCGTCTTGGTCCTCATTATTGGGACCTCTACTTTTTACAATTTATACGAATCATTTTATTTCTTGTTTGAAGCATGTTAAGTCATATCTCTATGCCGATGACACTCAACTGTTATACTCCTTTTTGTCTAGTGATTGGAGAATGGCTGAAGCAATGGTAAATAATGATTTAAGTGCTTTGGTGGAGTTTTCGGAGCGCCATGGTTTGCTAATTAACCCTGATAAATCATCTGTTATGATTTTTGGTAAACATAGGGACCGTTTGCATCGTGATATCAGTATAAACATTGCTGATCAACGTTTGGAATTGCAAAATAGTTCAAAAAATTTAGGTATTATAATAGATACAGATTTGCGTTTCAAAGAACACGTAGGGCATATTATACAAAGAGCCTATATATCACTGAAAATGCTTTACCCACATCGATATCTTCTCGAAGAATCTCTCAAGGTAAAATTGGCAGATTCCCTTGTTTTAAGTCACATTAATTATTGTGATATGATGTATGGACCGTGTTTAGATAAAATAAACTTAAATAGAATTGAAAAAGTGCAAAGAAGCTGCTTACGTTTCATTTATGGTATAAGAAAATTTCAGTCCGTGTTGCACAAATTAGAGGATGCTAAGTGGTTGAATATGCAGGATAGACGTAGACTACATTCTTTGGTAATGTTTCATGTTTTTGTTGTTAATAACTGCCCATCATACCTAACAAATAAAATTATTTATAGAACAGACATTCATAGGTTGAATTTAAGATTTGGTGAACTTATATCTCCACCACCTCACCGAACAGCTCTTTTTAAAAGAAGCTTTTCCTACAATATTTATAAACTTTATAATACCGTACCTGTTGCTTTAAAAACCCTTAAACCTGAGATATTTAGAAAGCGGATAAAAAGTATTTTAAACCAATTAGTTAATTAGGTTAATTTTTGTCGCATTTCTCTATCTTTCTCTTCCTCTCTCTCTCTATCTCGTTTAGTTTTATTATTTTCTTAAATTCATGAACATTTATGCTAGATGATGTAGTTTACATGGGGTTGAACTTTGAACAGTTTTAAATTGTTTTCAGCTCCTTTTTCTTCTTTTTGTAGCAGAAGTATTAAAATGTATAAGGTAAAGTGTAATATTAATGTTGTTTTGCAGAAAAGAGGAAATAAAATTACACAGTCATATCCGCTCCTGCAGTTTCTCCTACTATCCCACTAATATTATGTCGCTTTTTAAATCGTTCAATCCAACTTCTAGAACAGTTAAACTCGGTGTTCTCTATTTTCCTTCCCTTTCTCTTGTAAAGTATAGTGGTAATAGGAACATGTTCATGTCGTTTTTTGACTAAACCATTTTAGGAGTCCTTTATCGACTTGGTCATGTGTAGATTTTCTTACTGTTTTACAACTAAAGTTTCTTTTACCATATATTAATAAGATTTCTTGCCTCTTCTTCCATATGGTAGAAACCGTAGTTTTAGTTAAATTCAACTGTTTGCAAACATCACTTTCTTTAACTCCATTTTCTATTATCCTTATAATAATAATAATAATAGTTTTATTCCCAACAGTAAGAACCATTTACTGGGAAAACAAGAAAGAATATAAGTGAAATTTTCTCTTAAAACTAAGGTACTAAAGTAACAACAAAAATAGACAAAAACGACAAAAAAAAGAAGAAAGAAATAAATAAAAATGAATAAAGAAATTAAATGAATCAGTGCGGTACAAACTAGAATAAAAGGGAAATAAAGTAAATATTAGTTACATACATCCAACAAGCAAAACAAGCTTCTAAAAGAATTTTTATAAATGTCCTATCAAGTGAAATGATCTAAACATATTGCCCGAATCTTATTTTCGGTGTCTGCAAAAATGTCACATTCATTACTAATTAAGTTAAATTTATTGCACATAACATTGATTGGTTCAATTAACCTGAGATTAGTCTTAGCACGTGAACAAAAAAAGTAGCAGTATTTCGTGAATTAATTCTAGGCACCAATATAGCCACCTCCGATAGCAACTGAGGACAGTCGATGACTCCCTACGATAATCTGTGCAAGAAAATTATAGACGAACACTCTCTGCGAGCCTCAAGTGATTGAAAATTAAATCTCTCCAATAACAAAGAGTACTCTATTCCTCTCATTGGATAGACACCATCTACCTTATGTGATAAATATTTTAGACATCTTTTTTGAACTCGTTCTAGCATTAGTTTGTAGCATAAATAAAATGGGCTCCAAATAAGAGAGGCATACTGTAGTTCAGATCTCACATAAGACTCATATAGCAGTATTAAAGATCGTTCACTATTAAAGCTTCTACAGTTGCGCACTTCCAGCGTTACGCTATTAATGTGATTAGGAAAATTCATTTTGTTATCGTATATTACTCCCAAGTCCCTTACACTGTTGGTGCGTCCGAGAGTTGACGTTCCTAGTGAATATTCATATGTTATTATATGGTTTTTTCCTCGTCACCGACATAATTTTACATTTAGAAATATTCAAGTCTAATTTATTGTGCTTACACCAATCCTCAAGCACGCAAACCTCAGTTTGAAGCACTTTGCAGTCCTGAATACATGAGACGGGCGCATACAGCTTGCGATCATCAGCGAAAAGCAGCCTGCCACAATTCAGGGTATCGCAGAGGTCATTAATATATAGTAAAAATAGTAGGGGACCAAGATTGGATCCCTGTGGCACGCCCGAGGTTGCGGTATAGGAATCGCAAATATATCCATTATAGTGTACTGACTGAGAGCGGCCCCCCAAATATGAAGAAAAGAAACTGCACGCATCCACACCAAAACCCATACGCCAAAGCTTCTGCAGCAAAGCGAAATGAGATATTCTTTTCAAGGCTTTAGAAAAGTCCGTGTATATTACGTCAACCTGTCCTCCTGCGTCTAATATGTTCGCTGTCAAGTTTGTATAAACTCCCAAGTTTGTTACAGTGGATCTACCATCAATAAATCCATGTTGATGGGTTGACAGAATACCTCTAACCTGAGTATAAATGCGATTATACAGAATTACTTCAAATAACTTATATCGTGTTTTCTTTTAAAGTAAACGCTTTACATTTTTGTATACTCATTTTAAAATAAAAACTTAAACATTCACGCGACGCGGCGGAAACAAGTAGAATAGGGGTTCCCAGCCAGTTTCGGTGAATTCCCTAGATCAAGTCGCGCGACATCGAGCACAGAGAGTGGCAAGTTCGTTATAAACGGACACAAAACATCCATATTTGGTTTGCTTTATCCGGAAGTTCGTTATAACCGATAAAATTTTGCATTGGTCTTATGGAAGTTTTTTCGTACATTATAAAATAGTTCGTTTTAAAAACGGGTTCGTTATAAGCAGACTTCACTGTAAATACATTTTTTAATGAATAATGCACTACACGTTTTTATTTGACAGATTGCAAATTAATACTCTCGTACGTTGTCGGATATCACCAATTTAGGATAAGGCTCCTAGCTACATATGTACATACTTGGATTTAAACTAAATAAAGTATAAATAAATGATCTCATATTATGTTATCATTGTTTATAAATAAAATGGCAATACTACGAATTGAATTTGTTTATTTATGGTCGGCTGATTATAAATTAGTAATCTGTAAGTACCTGGGCCCGTATCTTTACGGCTGATGTGGTACGTCTCTGTTGATAGCTCAAATACTTTTATCTTAAGTTACAATCTCTCGATGGGCATGCCAATATAGTTTAGAAAATTCAATACTCCTATTTTTTTTTAACTAATAATGATAAGATATTTTTGTATTTGTGCTAGTAACGATAATAAATAAACGAATAAACCAGTATGCATAAAAAAATAATATTAATAATAATTGCGATCCAAAAATTCCGGGACCAACGGTATATATTGGGAAATTGCAAAAGTTCCTGCCTGATTTTCATTGATTTTGACTTTTGACTATGCTTATGTTTCTTTTATAATCATATTAGTAATTGACAGTTATGTAAATGTGTCGTAAGTTAACAGAACCTTAGAAAAAAATTTATTTAACACGTAGGATGAAAAGTGTGTGGTTTAGCTACTTAAAACACGTTTTTTTGCAAGATTGGACTTTATTCATCAACCTAGTCTCCTTCAAGAGCGATACAATTAGTCCAAACGCTTTTCTAACATTTCCATATCTTTCTTGTAGAAAGATTTATCTTTGGCTTCAAAGTAGGCCTCAGTTTCGGTGATAATTTCTTAATTGGAGCCAAATCTCTTTTCCGCGAGCTTTTCTTTGAGATCTGTGAATAGATAATAGTCGCTGGGGGCCAAATCTGGAGAGTACGGTGCATGAGGCAGCAATTCGAACTTCAATTCATGCAATTTTGCCATCGTAACCATTGACTTGTGACACGGTGCATTGTCTTGATGAAAGACCACTTTTTTCTTGTTCATTTGGGGCCGTTTCTTTGCGATTTCTGTCTTCAAACGCACCAATAACTTTATATAATATTAGCTATTGATAGTTTTTCCCTTCTCAGCATAGTGCGTATCCCAAAATACAGAGGCCAAAACCTTCTCAACCGACTGTTGTATCTTTGGTCGCTTCGGGCTGCTTTCACCGGCGGCTGTCCACTCAGCTGACTGCCGATTTGATTCCGGTGTGTAGTGATGGATCCATCTTTCATCCATTGGCACATATCGCTTGAAAAAATCCTTTTTATTGCGCTTAAACAGGTCCAAACAGCACTCGGAATCATCAACACGTTGTTGTTTTTGGTCCACCCGGAGTAAACGCGGTATCCATTTCGAGCAGAGCTTTCTCATGCTCAAATGTTCATGTAAAGTATGACCAACATGTTCTTTCGATATCTTTAGGGTGTCAGCTGTCTCACGCAATTTCACTTTACGGTCATCTAAAACAGTTTTGTGGGTTTTTTTTGATGTTTCATTTGGGCGTCCAGAGCGTTCAGCATCATTTATGTTACAGTTGTAGATGAAGAAATGGCGCATTCGAGTCAACGAAAGCAAATCTGTTCATGTAACCTTCACTACTAAAAGAGACACATGTTCGCCTATATCAATAAACAAGCAACAGCTAAAATGATGTGAAGATGTAAAATACCTAGGAATACACCTAGATCGAAGAATAACCTCGACAAAACATATATATATATATACCAAACGCAAACAACTAGGAATTAAATTCAGCAAATTATATTGGTTAATTGGACGCAGATCACGGCTAACACTACAAAACAAGCTTTCAGCTTATAAGGCAATTTTGAAACCCATCTGGAGCTACGGTATCCAACTCTGGGGTACTGCATCCAAGTCTAACATTGAAAATCTTGAATGATTTCAAGGAAAAGTCCTTCGCTCTGTTGCGGATGCTCCTTGGTATATACCAAACGAATTCATTGCACGAGATCTTGCAATCAAACCAGTTAAAGAAGAAATAGCTCACCATTCCAAAATATATAAAAACAGATTACAACATCACCCTAACAGTTTGATACATGACCTCATGCAACCATCCTTGCATCGTAGACTCAAGAGATCCAGCCCCAGCGATCTTCTAACCAGATTCTAATCCATGCAATTCCCGGAAACAAATAATTTTGTTTTAAAATTAGTGAATAGCGAAAATTGTGACAGGATAATTTTCAACATGACATTTATTAAATATTTACTTATTGTATCTTTCGTGGTTACAGATTGTAAATAAATGGGAAGTTAAATAAAAAAAAAACCGGTCAAGTGCAAGTTGAACTTGCTCAATTAATGTTCCGTACGTTGATTGCTTTTAAAATAAAAAATTTTGTAACGGAAGTATAAAATGATCAGTGACTTCACAAAACACACCCCCAAATGAGTTTTCAACAAAGTTTATTTCCAATCTTTACTGAAAATTGATGACCTTGAAATTTCTGTTTTTTTATATACCAGATAAATTATTAAAGGTAATGCACTCGTGATAATTTTCGTTCAATTTACATCCCTTGGACAATATTCCAGAATTTTTTTCAAAATTTTTTGATAAGTACTTTTCGAGATAAGGCTGGTGGACAGCGATTTTTCGCGATTTTTTAAAAATAACACAAAGAAAAGCACGCGCAAGTATTACATTATATATATATTTTTTACTCGTGTTTTCACAAGCTTTCATTTGACCCACAGTCGATTACCTAGTAAAATTTTTTTTTTTCCACTTTCGATTTCACCCCTCAAAACTAACCCCTTAAGTCAAAATTTAACTTTCAAAACTACATGTCTCTGATGAGGCCATCAATTCCTATATTATTACCAAATTTCAACTTTCAATGACAAATAGTTTCGGAGAAAATCGGGTGTGACAGACAGACGGACAAACAGACACCGAAGTCATCTTATAAGTGTTCCGTACGGAACACTAAAAAGCAGCATACCAGTAAATGATGATTAATTGTCCATGGGCAGAGTCCCCGTAACACTTATCAAGCCATTGCTTTGCTTCAACGATATTTTTTCCCAACAAAAAACAATGTTTAATCAACACACGAAATTCGCTTTGTTCCATTGTTTTGAAAATATCAAAAGTAGCGTCACTAAAACCACTGTAACTTGTAAACTAATGGTCGAAATGACATGAAATTTTGACACGTATCGTTTGAAGGTTGGTACTTCCTAAAAATCATATGGATTTTTTGAAAAGGACGACATCTGTGTGTCGCACCAAAAACTTTTCAGCCTGCGTGTTACATTAATTTGTGTGCAAGGTTCAAAATAGAAAATGAAAAGTTACATTTTCGCCATGTTATGTTACATGAATTTAAAAAGGGAGTAAGTGTTGGAACTGCAACAAAAAATATTCAAGACGTTTGTTAGGATCGTGCTCCTGCTCTTACGATAGTTAAAAAGTGGTTTGATCGATTTCGAAATGGTGAGTTCAATCTAAACGATAAACTTCACTCTGGGCGATCTCCTGGCATTGATAATAACTTTATCCGTGACTTAGTGAATAATAATCCACGGATTACCACTGAAGAGATTGCTGAGATACTAAATGTTGACAATTCGACTGCATTTCGTCATTTAAAGCAACTTGGATACACTTCGAAACTTGATATATAGGTCCCGCACGTTTTGACAGAACAGAACAAACTAAATCATGTTTTTACAGCCAGTTTTCTCCTCGCCTGTCATCAAAACAAACCTTTCTTGGATCAAGTCATACTTGGAGATGAAAAATGGGTTGTATATAACAACATAAAAGGGGCTGGAAGCATGGAAGTAAAAGAGCAGAATCTATGACAAAGGCTGAATTGTAGTGAAGTGTTGCGATGTATCTGGTGGGTTTGTAGAGGAATAATTTTTTTGCTAGCTTCTTCGACGTGGCCAAACAATAACTGCGGAGAGGTACTGTGAGCAACTCACCCGACTCAGTGTTGAAATCCAAGCAAAAGGTCCAAATTTGGTCAATCGAAAAGCTATCATCTTTCATCATGGCAACGCTAGACCACATGTCGCTCAACAGACTCTGCAAAAACTCAGGAGGATCCTCCCTCCAGCACCCTCTGTATTCCCCTGACCTTACCCCTTCAGATTTTTATCTGTTTCGTTCTCTGGAAAATAATTTGAAGACCAGTTTTCTGTGGACTTTTCAACCTATCCTACAGAAAGGGAATATTTCCTTCCTGCTGGAAATGTGCTACAGTTCAGCCAATACCTAAAAAAGGCAAGAAGACCTTGCCAAATAACTACCGACCAATCGCACTGCTTTCAATAATATCGAAAGTCATGGAAAAGGCTATGAATCAGCATCTTCTAAAATATCTTGAAGGATTCAACATTATTAGCGATCACCAATATGGCTTTCGTAAAAATAGATCAACAGGAGATCTTCTGACTTATGTAACACATGTTTGGAACAACGCAATTGAACGCTTTGGAAAATCTCGAGCGATTGCTCTTGACATATCCAAGGCATTCGACCGTGTTTGGCACGATGGGCTGTTGGCTAAGCTACGTTCTTATAGTATGTCTGAAAGGTTCTGTTTGTGGCTCTCATGTTTCGTCAGAGAGCGTTCTTTACGAGTGGCAGTCGACGGATTTCTTTCTAAAACCTTCACTATCAACGCCAATGTACCCCAAGGCTCCATACTGTCTCCTACTCTCTTTCTTATTTACATTAACGATCTGCTGGAAAAGACCGAGAATCCAATCTACAGCTTTGCAGATGACAGTACACTTATCTCTTCATTCACTTTGAACGCTCGGACATCGGCTACTCAGACGAATATCCGCAGACAGCAGGAAGTCATTCAACTTAACAAAGACCGGTAAGAAATTCTATCTTAGGGTGACAGTAACCAAGTGGAATTTAACGCTACAAAAACCCAGGCGGCAGTTTTTTCTAAAAAAGTTAACGTTGCTGAACCCGACATAATTATGTCGGGGCACTCCATTCCTCTAACATCGTTACTCAATTTGTTGAGCGTTAATTTGGGAGCAAATATGTCCTGGCATGAACATGTTGCAGGCATAGCAAGGAGAGCTTCTCAAAAGTTGGGAATATTATTTCGAACCAGAAAGTTTTACACTCCACAACAACTGTTAATTCTTTACAAAGCTCAAATTCGACCATCTATGGAATACTGCTCCCATGTTTGGAGCTCCGCTGCCAAACATACACTGCATTTGTTGGATTCTATTCAGAGAAAAGCTGTTCGTCTGATTGGAGACCCGGGACTGACCGACGGCCTTGATTCGTTAGAACATCGAAGAACGGTTGGCGACTTGAGCCTATTCTACAAGTACTTTCATGGAAAGTGTTCGAAGGATGTGGCCCGCTTAATTCCTCCCAGAGCGGTGCATGTTAGAAATACATGTCGCGCTAATTCTTCACATCCGTATGGGGTTCAGCTTGTTACTCCTCGTACAACGCTTTTCAAGCAGTCTTTTATATGGAGAGCATCATCCCTTTGGAATAATTTGCCTAGGACTGTGTTTCCCACCGAGTACAATCTACAGCGATTCAAGAACAACGTGAATCGTTTTCTCCGCACACGTGTCTCTCCCTGTAGCGCTTTAGGGACTTCCCTGTAGCACGTGTGCTAGACCCATAAGAAAAAAAAAAATTTAGTGGCAAAAAATTTGATTCTATGAAAGAAGTCAAAAACTAGCTTACGACTTTCTTTGAAAAGAAACCACGCATTTTCTACAAAGAAGGAATTTAAAAACTTGTAAAACGATGGAAGACAGTTACAGAAAATGATGGAGAGTACATTATTGATTAATAAGTATTATTTTTCATGAAAATGTGTTGTGTTTATTTCGGTTTCTAATCGGGCACGAACTTTTGCATTCACCCAGTAGTAAGAACGCGAAATAGTATCGACTCGCTCCTATAACTGTGGATTTCGTCAACAAAATTGTGTCAAAATACTGACTGTAGGGGCAGTAATTTGACAACCAAGCAATATTTTGTAGGCTATCATTTTCATGGCCAGATAGATAACTCCCCCGTATTATTTAAGTATTGCCATTATCTGATAAAATAAAAAGTTATATGGAAGTGTATATGAAATTCATAATAAATACGAGTAATATAGAAAATATGCTTTCGCAATAAAAACAATATTAGGCAAATATTTATATTTTTATACTCGAAATACTTATACATCATCATGACATATCTGGATTTGTCGAAAAGACACACACAAGTACAGTGATTTAATTGTAAGCAATGTAACAATATGTACAATTGTTCCCACCGTAATTATCTAAAAATCATTCAAGTCGTACTGTTGAATTATTTGAAATTGAATGTCACAAACTACAAGCACGTTACTAAATTATAGAGTTCAGGGTTGTTTACGAATTTATGAACTAACCCTTGTTCGTTTGTGGAGGCAATTTATATATTTTTGAATGGGCTTATAAAATAAAAATTAAAATTTACATGTTTTTTACATCTTGAAGAAATAATTTGGTCTAAACTCTTACCCCTACTACAAGGCTCGTTTTTAAAGTAAGTACTGTTTTGAGCGTCTTACTAATGAAGATGTACTTCGTCGAATGGGTAGAGAAAGAGAACTATTGTCATTTATTAAAAGACAAAAAACTCGTTACTTGGACATATTTATAGGGGTCCACGTTACTCACTGCTCCGGTTGTTGATGGAAGGGAGAAGAGGTGTGGGGCGTCGAAAATGTTCCTGGCTGGTCTGGATACCCACACTTTATTAAGAATTGCGCCGTGATTACAGCCCAACTTTTGTAATGGAGATGGCACTATAAGAAGAATACTGTTTTGATATTAAAAAACACAAGGCCATTTTTTTTAACAATTGAATGAACGCCCGGGCATTAATCTGTTTTTCTACATAATGTCCACCTATATTAAGGCACTTGTATCGTAAGACCAAATTCTGCACTCCATCCTCATAGAAATCTGCGGCCTGGTTTTGGGAACCACTGCAGCACGGCCGTTTTGGCGTCATCGTCGGTGTCGTAGCTTCTTTAAGTTCAACAACAAAGGCAATCACTGGGCAGTATGTCAGGGCTAAACGGCTGGTGATCAAGCTGTTGCCAACCATATGACGCGATGCGATCTTGAGTTCGATGACTCACGTGTGGACGAGCATTATCGCGAAGCAAAACTATCCTTCCCTTCTGCTAAGCGTAGCACGCGTTTTATTTTGGATTACACTAATTTGCTAATGAATTTCGGCCTCTCTCACGTCCCTTGCATTTAAGATGCCAATTACAGCGCATATTTCACAATCGGCGGTATTTTCAATGCTCTGAAGCATTGTAAGCACGCACAAACAAACGTAAACTCGGATGAATGCTTCCATAACAGCGCCGGTGGCTGGCCAATAGATGTAGGTACTCAGCGCGCATACGCGTGACGCTCTATCAGCCATATTTCATAAGGGTACTTACTTAAAATACGCGCCTCATAAAACCGGACCCTAGGCTCTACTACTGGACTAAACAAATTATATACGAGGCGTATTCAAAAAGTAAGGGCGGTTTGCTTATATTTAAATATTGGCGAGTCTGAACAAAGTTGTACACATGCAGCGCCATCCGTTGATTGTTTCCGAAGCCACTGAAGTTATTGTTTTGATTCCGTAGTCGTTTACCTGTCGGTAAATGCAGACAACAATGTTCCCGAAAATCGTTACTCCCGCCAGTTGCGAAGTGCGTGCTGTGATTCGATTTTTGTGAGCAAAAGGATCATCAGCTGTTTAAATTTTTCGGGAGTTGTGCCTAGTTTATGGACCTACAATAATGAGCGAAGGAAAAAACGATACAGTGGTGTCGAGACTTCAAAAATGGCCACACAAATGTGCATGATGAAGAGCGGAGTGGTAAAGCCAGTGTCCAGACGACCTTTGTCAACTGGTTCAATTCCCAGGCGGAGAACTTCTATGCAGAGAGATTAAAGAAACTGATGCAGCGTTTCGAAAAGTGTACGGCGATTATGTGGAAAAGTGAAGTAGGTTTGTAGGAAACTAAGACCGTCAATAAAAACGTTTTCAAACGAATATATTTTTTTTAATGACCAAATGGTACTTACTTTTCGAATATACCTCGTATTAGGTATAAACAAATAAGAAGTTATGGAATACAAAATGCAGCGTGGAAGTAACTGAGTGAGAGCGAAATCCTGTAACAAGTAGCAATTTAAAATTATAAACCATAGGTAACATGGGTACATACATAATTAAAATAGAATCATGGACTCTACTGTTTTATTTTACATAATTAAGTGTACTGTATATGGTATTCGATCCTGACTGCATACGTAAATCTTGGAATGGCCCCGATATTGTACTCTTTGTTTTAATATGTTAACGTGTTATGTAGGACAGCGTGTTCACATAATTTAATCCATTTGAGTGCCATAATGATCGTAGAGCCTAATGCAACAATAAGTGGTCTTTTTTTTTGTAAATTTGAGTTTTGCGATGATGTCTTTTTAGTGTTCCGTACGGAACACTTATAAGATCACTTCGGTGTCTGTCTGCCTGTCTGTCTGTCACACCCGATTTTCTCCGAAACTATTTGACATAGAAAGTTGAAATTTGGTAATAATATAGAAATTGATGACCTCATCAGAGCCATGTAGTTTTGAGAGTTAAATTTTGACTTAAGGGGTTAGTTTTGGGGGGTGAAATCGGAAGTGAAAAAAAAAATTTTTTCTAGGTCATCGAGTGTGGTGTTAAATAAAAGCTTGTAAATACACGAGTAAAAAATATATATATAATGTAATACTTGCGCGCACTTTTCTTTGTATTATTTTTAAAAAATCGCTGTCCCTCGCCTTATCTCGAAAAGTACTTATCAAAAAATTTTGAAAAAATTCTGGAGTATTCTCCACGGGTGTAGATTGAACGAAAATTATCACGAGTGCATTACCTTTAATAATTTATCTGGTATATAAAAAAAAAAAAAAAAAAATTTCAAGGTCATCAGATTTCAGTAAAGATTGGAAACAAACTTTGTTGAAAACTCATTTGGGGTGTGTCTGAAAGTCACTGATCATTTTATACCTCTGCAACAAAATTTTTTATTTTAAAAGCAATCGACGTACGGAACACTAATTCCGCAAGTTCAACTTGCACTTGACCGGTTATTTTATTTGTCTTACTACCGCCAGAGATACAAATTATTATATCTTACTTATACTTTGCGCTATTACTGTGGTAATTGCTTGGAGTTTGTTCTCTTTTTTCATCAATCTTAGCTTAGGTGATGGGTCGTAATACGACGAAACGCGTCCCGAAATAAATTGACACATACGAGAGTCGTCCCAAAAGTTCTCAACCTGACACAGAGATGACAGCATGATGACCAAACTATTATATTTGTTAAACGTTATCTACTAGATGGCGTGCTGCTGCCGTGACCTTAAACTTACATCAATCAGAGAAGCAAATTATTGTATCTGACTTTTTTTGTATAAGGTATAGGATAAGGCAATGTACCATGTAAGCGAGATCATAATAATTATAATAATAATGATAACAACAATAACCAACATAAAATAAACCACCTCCTATATATGGATGACATAAAACTTTACGCTGCCATAGAAACACAACTGAAAGAACTTCTCAAAATCACAGAAACATTCACCTTAGATATCAATATGGAATTTGGTATAAGTAAATGTAAAGTGCTCCACATCAACAAAGGCCAATGAGACAGGAACCAACAACAGTGAAACACTTGAGAACATGCTCGACAAAGAAACATACAAATATCTAGGCTTCCATGAAAACACCAAATTCAACCACACTCAAATCAAAACAGCGCTCAGAACCAAATTCAAAAACAGACTCACGAAACTTATACAAACAAAACTCAACTCCAAAAATCTCACTAAAGCCATCAACACGTTCGCTATACCTATACTTACATATTCATTTGGTATCATCAAATGGTCACACACAGACATAGAAATCATTCACATCCTTATACGTTCTCAATTCACCAAATACAGGAAATTACACCCTAACGCATGCAAAGAAAGACTTACCAACGAGAGGAAGGCAGGAGGAAGAGGAATTATAGACATCTGATCATTACACACAAAACAAATACAAGCACTTAGGAAATTCTTTCACACCAAGCAAACCAGCCTCCATACAGCAACAGTGAAAGCAGACAAAAATTACACACCTCTCCTTATCCCGGGCAAACCACCCAGCAGACACACACAGCCACACCCAATTACAACAGGAAAAGATGAAAACGTGGTCAGAAAAAACACTCCACGGAAAACACAGATACCACATAGAACAATACCACGTAAATAAAAAACAATCATACACCTGGTTACAGGATGGGAAGCTATTCCCTGAAACAGGAGGCTTCTTTCTTGCCATCCGAGATAAAGTCATATTAACCAGAAACTACCAAAAGCATATCATCAAAGACCCAACTGTTACAGCAGACAGATGCAGGAAATGCCAACAGCATAAAGAAACGATCGAACACATAACAAGCGGATGTAAAATAGCCGGAACGCAATACACAGCCAGACATGACTCAGGGGTAAAAGTAGTTGACCAACTACTTAGCCACAACATACAAACACATAGAAAACTCAGATCCCTACTACAAATACACACCAACATCCATACTTGAAAATAAAGATTACAAGCTCTACTGGGACATCAGTATCCATACAGATAAAACAGTCCCCGCCAATAGACCCGATATTACTTTTCAATACAAAAAAGGAAAAGTCTCCTATCTAATTGACATAGCTATCCCCAACGACACCATCCAAACAAAATACACAGAAAAAATCTCCAAATACACAGAAGACCTTGCATCAGAAATAAAAAGGCCATGGAAACAAGAAAACGTCATCATTGTCCCCCTCGTCATATCAACCACAGGCCTTACACCAACAACATTCACACCACACTTAGTACAATTAGGACTCAACACAACACAAACATACACAAGAACATTCAGAAGTCAGTGATTTTGAAAACATGTAACATTGTCAGGTCATTCCTTAATACACAATGGTAGTAGCGTTTCTGCTGACTTGGTTTGGGCTCGTCAGCCGAACATGGAACCACATTGACCAAATGTGAGAAAGAACAACAACAATAACAATAAAGCCAGGATTATATCAACATATTTTTTTAAAAACTTAATTTCTGTAGAAATATTATTAAAATGGCTTCTTGCTAATTATTGATTCCGGTTTTTAATAATTATTAATTAAAATAATCTGTGCTACGAAACGATAATGACATGAATGGAACCAAATTGTACACACAATTTATGTTACGTCTAATATTTTCCTTCTTTCGGGATCAATTTTTCGTAAACAAAGCCGTTGGATGTCGGTCGTTTTTTATAATGATACTGTGTAGTTAGATAGATTAAATATTATATACTGCTCCACATACTGTTTTTTTTACGTATGCCGTCTATTGCCCTCTGTTAAAGTATTTGTTTTTTACTCTATATTAACTAATAAAAATAAATAAAGTTCATATTTCAGCAGTGACGGTTCTCTTACGAGGGTCGCTATTTATTTTTTTACAAACGACCCCTAGATGGCGCTATTTAGATGTGACAGTACCATTGTTGTAAAATTTGACATTTGTTATTGTTGAAACAGTATATATATATATATATATATATATATATATATATATATATATATATATATATATATATATATATATAAAAAAATCCCGCTATTCCTCTGGGGAACAAAGGGCCTCCACAAAACTTCTCCACCTGACTCTGTTTCTAGCGAGGTTTTTAATTTCGCCCCATGACTTGCCAGATTGCTTGGCTTCTTCCAAAATTGTGCGTCTCCATGTCTGTCTCGGTCTGCCCCTTCCACGACTGCCCTGTGGGTTCCAATCGAGAGCTTGTTTTGCAATATCTCCTGCGGGTTTGCGGAGGGTATGGCCCAGCCACCCCCATTTTCTGCGTTTGATATTGTACTCTATCGGTGTTTGCTTCGCTCGTTCCCATAACTCGGTATTTGGTATCTGGTCGGGCCAGTATATTCGTAAGATTTTGCGTAAGCACTTGTTTGGAAATACTTTTAGTCACTTTCCAGGTTTCACAGCCGTACAGAAGCACCGATTTGATATTTGTGTTGAAGAGGCGTATTTTTATGTTTGGCGACAGTATGCGGGACCTCCAGATGTTGTTGAGAATCCCGAATGTTTGCTGTGCTTTGAGTATTCTTTGTTTGACGTCAGCCTCTGTCCCTCCGTTCGTATCTATCACACTGCCAAGGTATGTGAACCTTTGTACCCTTTCGATTGGGCGATTATTTAGAGTTAAGGTTGTATTTTCATTGTTCATTATTCTCATGTCTTTTGTTTAGGAGTTGTTAATCCGCAGCCCCACTTTTTCTGCCTCCTCTGCTAATCGAGTCAGTTTGGCTTTTGCGTCCTTTAATGAGTGAAATAGAAGGCAAATATCGTCCGCATAGTCTAGGTCTTCCAAACGTGACGTCAGGCCCCATCTTATGCCTCTTTGAGTGTTGTTAGTTTTAGTAATGACTTCGTCTAGAACGATCTTAAATAAAAGCGGGGATAGTACCCATCCTTCCTTAACTCCATTTCTGACAGGTATTCCCTTACTAGTCATGTTACTGTGTATCACTTTACAGCTACTTCTATGATAAAGTGCTTTAATAATCCTTATTATTTTTTCCGGCACACCTCGTTCCCTTAAAGCTGCCCATATAGCCGTGTGCTTCAAGGTGTCAAATGCTCTTTCAAAATCCACGAAGATCAGGTAGAGAGGTGATCTAAACTCATAAGATTGTTCGATGATTATTCGCAGAGCATTTATCTGGTCTATGCATGACCTCTGGGGGCGGAAACTGGTTTGCTCTGCTCGTAGAGTCGGCTCAGAAATTGGCCAAGTGCTTTGTTTATAGCGAGAGTTTAAAAAAAAAAGCAGTTTTGTGAACAAATGGAAAGTTCACGTGAAGGCTTTCGTTGGATGATTTTTTACGATTTTAGTAAAGACCTAACTCAACAATAATGCCTCGAATCGCTTCGTTCAACTTTTGGTAATGAATCACCATCAGAAAAGACTGTTTACAATTTGTTTGCAGAATTTCGTCATGGTCGTGTTTCCGTCAGCGATGAATTTCGTGAAGATCCACCAAAATCGGGTGCTCCAAAAAACATCGATACTATGCGCAACATGATTAAAGAGTCCGTATTCACTTGATTTATCGCCCAACGACTTCTTTTTGCTCCCGAATGTCAAAAAAAATGCGTGGACAACGGTTGTCATCACCTTAAGAAGCTGTTGCATGTTTTTGTGGTACCAACTTCAGAGTAGAAAAAATGTTTCGAGAATTGGTTCGAAGGCATGCAAAAGTTTATAAATCTTAAAGGCGAATATTTTGAGAAACAATATTTATATCAAAATCTTTTTTTCTTTCATTGTTTTTTGTAAAAACTTGAAAGATAGCCCTCGTATCTGTTAATCCATCTCGAAACGCGTTGCGCCGCATCACGGCTCATCAGCGAACCTAGGATCGACAAACAAGATAAGAAAACTTATTGCCATACTGACTCAACATCACAATAAAATAAAGGGTGTCCCAAAATTCACGCAAGAAGTAATTTTGATGGAAAACACAGGTTTTTAATTAAAAATTATAATTTTTTTATTGATTCAGAAAGTATACAATATAGGGTTATGTATGGAATAACGTATCGGGTAAATGGCCTCCACGGCTTTGCTGGCACATACGCACTCTTTTGTCGACATTTTCCATGACCGTTTTGCATAAATGTGGCTGAATTTCGTTAATACAGCGCTTAATTTCCTCCTTCAAGTCGTGCGTGGTCGTGGGCTTGTTGGCATAAACCTTAGAGTTTAAAAAACCTCCAGAGAAAAAAGTCCAACGGCGTTAAATCGCATCATTTGGGCGGCCAAGTCTGATCATCAAAATTGGATATTACACGACTAGGAAATGACTCATGTAGTAATTGAATTATTTCTCGGTCTCTATGGCATGTGGCACCGTCTTGTAGAAACCACATGTCGTCCACATCCATATTTTGCAATTTAGGCACAAAAAACTGGATTATCATATCGCGATAACGTTCACCATTAATTGTTATTTCCTGGCCAACCGCATTCTCGAAGAAGAATGGTCCGATGATGCCTCCAGCCCAAAATCCGCACCAAACAGTGACACATTGTGGATGCATTTGTTTCGCAACAGTCACGTGTGGATTGTCTGAACTCCAAATGCGACAATTTTGCCGTTTAACGAAACCATCAAGATGGAAATGAGCCTCATCGCTGAAGATGATTTTCTTCGAAAAATCAGTATCCACTTGTTGTTCGATAATCCATTCAACGAACTCTCTTCGTTGTGCGTGGTCAGTAGGCTTCAGTTCTTGAGTCAATTGAACTTTGTAAGCATAAAGATGCAAATCTTTCGTGAGAATACGCTGTAGAGAGCTTCTCGAAATGTCCAATTCTTGAGCACGGTGCCGAATTGATGTTCCTGGAGTCTCAGTAACACTCTCGCGAACTGCTTCAATGTTTTTTGTCAAACGACTTGTTGAAAGACGGCCAGAGCGTTTAAGATCACTAATTAATCCAGTCTCCCTGAATTTTTTAATTAATCTCTTCACAGTTGATGAGGTTCAATCACTATTCCGATCATATTTTGTACGAAAATTCCGAACTGTAGCTGCCAAACTTTATTATTTTTAAAATATTGCTCAACAATTAAATCACGTTGTTCTTTCGTGTAGCGCTCTATTTTTAATAACCCTGAACTGTCAGCTGTCACGCTGTTTTTTGTTTTTTTGGCAACACTTTACCATACAAATGGCACCAAATTCAAATCTTGCGTGAATTTTGGGACACCCTTTACGCAGTCATATTCTTTCTACATCTTAAGTAGAACTGGGCTGGACATGTTGCTAAGTTTAAGGATGGACGATGGACAAAAAGAATTATATAGTGGCCACCAAGATCCGAAGCCTATCGGAGTAGAGGTAGACCACCAAAGAGTAGTTGAAAATTGGGTACAAGCGGCCCAGAACAGACAACAGTGGACAGTATAAGCTGATGATGATGATCATGATTGGCTGCAAGGTGCTAACAATAAAAAGGAATTTCTTTTACCGACTACAAGTTATAATCTACATTTTCTTACTTGACCAATTGTAGCAGCATATTAGGGCAGATAACAACAATAATTTAAATTCCGTCAAGCAGCATACTTTATTTCAGAGGTTATCACAAGTCTGCACTGTATATAGTCTTCGTCCGCATTTATTTATCATAATTTTATCACAATTGCGATACATAACCCTAGAATTCTCTTGTTTTAAAATTCCTGTCGTCAGCCTTTTAAAATATCATAGTTCTATCGAATCCAGGGATAAGTGTTTCAGCGTGTTTTAGATATGAACGTGGCCTTTATCGTTGTGGTTCTGATTGTTTTTGGCCACCTTTAAAAATAGTTCGTTTGTGATTCTGTTAATGAAATACTGGAAAGTATTTGTCATAAGTTTGTTACTGACTCATTACTTTTTTCTTTGTGATGGTGAGGCATTATTCATTCTTAAAAAATTGTGACAATTTTTCGTCGGAATTCGAAAAGGAACGATCCATTATGATTTATTTATTTTCGTTTTGATTGTTGTAGTGTTTCTAAACAAACAGATTTTGTGTCGTTTTGAGATGCAGTTGAGTATTTTAGATTTGTTGAGGTATGTATGCATTGAAGTTATTTAATAAATAGTTTATATCTCTTTAGACTATCTTTTTCTCTTTAAAATACCCGTAACATCGTTTTAAGAATAGTTTTGGGTCATTATCTTGTAGAAAGATAAGATTATGATTAATAATACTACCTGGAAATGGCCTTTTTCCGTTAGCACAAACAAAAAACCAAATGATTTTCCGTTAAAGTCCATTTGTTTGGAGTTGATAGCACACAACATAAGTTACAAACATTAAGATGTCATAAACCATAACAGTCCAAAATTTCTCTACCAATTATCGGCATTTTTACAACAATGCGACCTTTTTCTAAAAAATATTTTATTACATGCCTTCTAAACTTTACATTATGCTATATAAATTAACACATTTCAAAGTTTATTTTAATAATAATAATAATAAAAAATGTCTTTATTGCAATTAAATGGTAAGATTACAATTGGCGGAGTTAAAGTTACACTTCCTATCTCAACCATGAAATGCGAATACATATTGTATACACCCAACATTTAGAAACTAGTATTGCCTATAAAATACCAAATATAATAATCAATACACAATGTACTACCATGATAGAAGTTAATATTAATACTGTGGGTGGCTAAGGGTAAAGCTACTACTATACAGTCCCCGGCCAAATTATTAGACGCACTGTATTTTTTTTAGTAATTTTATGTTTCTTAAGAGTTTTTATGCAATAATGGTACATTTAAACTACAATATTATTGATTTTTATTTAAAAGAATTGTTGTAGACTACATATTTATATTTATTTTTAACATATGGCAACACTGTGTTGACAAAGTGATACATGAACGTAAATAAGTACAAACCTGTATCAGTCGCGATCGGAATCGAGTCAGGTACGGACGTGTTTCTGTGGCTTTATGGACTGTGATTGTTTGTTTAACAGTTTTATACTACTCAGTTATTAGTTTATTTTGTATGCAGTGTTTTAAAAAAGTAATTGGACTATTTTCATTATGGGTAGAAAAGGCGATCTTTCACCACATAAAAAAGCTGAAGTGAAGGCCCTTGTGATTGCGAAAACATTTACAAACCGAGAAATATCACGAAGATTGGAGGTTTCTGAAGCTAGTGTACGACGCATAAAAAAGAAAATTGAGTCAGGGAAGGAATTAAGAACGAAAAGAAAGAAAAGATGCGGTAGAAAACCAATTTTCACTCCACGGTCAGAGAGAAAATTTGTGTAGAAAACAGATTTGCTACCACAAAGGTAATAAAATCACAACTCCAGGATGCTAGCGTAAATGCTTCTGAGCGCACTGTTCGAAGAAAATTGAAAGAATTAGATTTTAAGGCCTGTCGCCCCGCCAGGAAGCCCAAGTTAACAGCTGCAATGAAAGCAAAGCGCCTGAAGTGGGCCAAACAATGGCAAGACAAAGATGTGGACTTCTGGAGATCGGTAAGATACAGCAATTTAATCAATAATTGATACATTATTATCATTTTCAGTTAAATAAAGCAAATAAATATGGAAGTTTATATATTTTTCCTATTTTTGACAGGTCTGCTTCAGTGACGAAAGCACATTCGAAATTTTGCAGAATAAAGCTCAGTATGTGCGTCGTCGTCATGGAGAAAAGTTTCATCCTGATTGTGTCGTCCCGACGGTTAAACATCCCATCAAAGTGATGATTTGGTCAGTCATCAACGGCAAGGGCACTGGACGTCTGTACGTCGTCAAAGGAATAATGAGGCAAGATCAGTACAAAGAAGTATTACAAAATCGGTTGATTCTGCAGCTCAGAGAATGGTTTCCAAATGGGGAACCATTCACTTTCATGCAAGATGGAGCTCCCTGCCACACTGCTCGGTCTGTTAAAGCTTTTTTGGGCAGAAAAAAATATCCCTCTGTTGGATTGGCCTTGATATGAACCCCATTGAAAATGTGTGGGAGCTGATGAAAAGAGAAGTGGCTAAAGATGTGATTACCAACAAAACCCAGCTCCTAGAAAAGATTATTCATGTGTGGAATCATCATCCTCAATATGAAAATAAAAAACAAATCAATTTAAAATAATAAAACGGTACAATATCACTCGGTAATTAATATTTTACATGAAATCTTGCAGTGCGTCTAATAATTTGGCCAGGGACTGTATTTGGTAACTGAAAGAACGCCCATGTAAGTCAAGTGCATGGGCGGAGTCAAGGTGAATTTATGCCTCAGATCCAGATTATGTGCATCGTATCTAAATTTTATTTTGCTATATAATACATGGGCTGAAAAGTCCCGGGCCTAACACATAGATGGCGCTAGTTTTATTGCAGTCACCTTTTTTTCAGTTAATACTAACCTTCAAAAGACAGCTGTTAAAATTTCATGATATTCTATTCATTAGTTTGTGAGTAATTGTGCTAAGAGTGACGCTACTTTTGTTATTTTCAAAACAATGGATCAAAAACAATTTCGTGTTTTAATTTTACAATGCTTCTTGATGGGAAAAAATACCGTTCAAGAGAAGCAATGGCTTGAAAAGTGTTATGGGGACTCCGCTCCATCAGAAACAACAATAAAACGTTGGTTTGCTGACTTCAAACGTGGTCGTAGAGACACCGATGATGCAGAACGCAGTGGACGTCCAAATGAGGCCGTAACACCAGAAAACATCAAAAAAATCCATAAAATCGTTTTGAATGATCGAAAAGTGAAGTTGCGTGAGTTAGCTGACATCGTAAAGATATCAAAAGAACGTGTTGGCTTTATATTGCATGAGCATTTGACTATGAGAAAGCTCTGTTCAAAGTGCCGCGTTTGCTCACTGTTGATCAAAAACAAGAACGTGTTGATGATTCTGAGCAGTGTTTGGCCATGTTTAAACGTAACAAACCGGAATTTTTGCGTCGATATGTGACAATGGATGAAACATGGATCCATCACTTCACTCCGGAATCAAAACGATCGTCATCTGAGTGGACAGCAACTGGTGAACCTCGTCCAAAGCGCCCGAAAGCACAACAATCGGCTGGAAAGGTTATGGCCTCGGTATTTTGGGATGTGCGTGGTGTAATATTCATCGACTATCTTGAGAAAGGAAATACCATCAACAGTGAATATTATATAGCGTTATTGGAGCGTTTGAAGGCCGAAATTGCAAAGAAACGACTGCATATGGCAAAGAAAAAAATTTTGTTTCATCAAGACAACGCACCGTGTCACAAGTCAAAACAATGGCAAAACTACATGAATTGAACTTCGAATTGCTCCCACATCCACCGTATTCGCCAGATTTGGCTCCCAGCGACTACTGGCTGTTCGCAGACCTGAAAAAAAATGCTCGCCGGTAAGAAATTTCGCACGAATGAAGAGGTTATCGCTGAAACTGAGGCCTATTTTGAGGCAAAAGATAAATCGTTCTACAAAAGTGGTATTGAAATGTTAGAGCGGCGCTGGAATGATTGCGTTGCTCTTGATGGAGATTACGTTGATGAATAAAGCTAATTTTGAACCAAAAAAACCGTGTTTTCTTTGTTAGGCCCGGGACTTTTCAGCCCATGTGTTAAGTAGCCAGGACACTTATTACAAATAATCCTATTATATAGTACTAAACTGTGTAGCATCCGTCTTTCATTCATTCTTAACCACTTTATGTCACGCAATTTTGCACCGACACCTCTCTCACGGCCTCGAATATCGCCAATAAAACGCACGCACGAATTTTGCATAAGTTGGATCCTCTTAGCGTCACAGTCCAAAAGGCAGGGCTCGTACACCACGTCACAGTAGTTAAAGTGCGACAGAACAATGGAGTCACACAACATCTTTCTAAGGTTCTCGGTAAGAAGAGCGCGTTGATTGAAAATTAATTTAAGGTTATCGAATGCTCTTTTAATAGATAAATTTATATGTCCCGTGAATCTCAGATCGGAGTCCATTACTAGGCCCAAGTTTTTGGCATCAGTACATGCACTTAGCACTACATTATTCAAGCTAATTTGTAGCAGATTCTGTTGCCGAATCCGAGACTGAGTCCGTCCAAGTAACAGAATCCTTGATTTAGTTGGATTTATTTCTAAGCAGTGTGCACTAGAGGCCCTTATAAGGGCATCCAGATCCAGCGTCAGTTTATCATTAGCCTCCAAAATTTGGTCGGGTTTAAAAGAAATGTATAATTGCGGGTCATCAGCGTAGAAATGCGCTTAGGAATATTTTAAGTATGAAATAAGTTGTGACGTATAAATGGTGAAAAATAGCGGGCCCACGATCGATCCTTTTGATGAATAAATGATGAAACTAAAAATCTTATTGTATGATAAAGGCCTAAACGAGTACAATTAACAATTCTTGAGAATCAGAAATCTACAATGTTATAAAACTTAATGATAATACGTACAATAAAATTATTTGTGATTTTTAGCAGTTATTGGAATATAAGTAATCTAAGTAAAGGGAGATTCATTTAGAGGTACTTTTTGTGATGGGGATTTAATTGCAGATTGCGCATGCGTCGTGTCAACTGAAGTGGCATTCCTGTTCAGTAGTGTTTGACAATTCATAATGGAAAGACTTAGCCCGGCACAGCGTCTACAAATTGTTCAACTTTATTACGAAAATGGGCGTTCTACGAGGAATGTGTATCGGGCGCCTAGAGCAACTTATGGTCCACATAATCGGCCTACCGAACGCACAATTCGCTCTACCATCAATAAGTTTGAGACCCAATTTTCGTTATTGGATAATGCTCGACCGAATAGACCACATCCAGCATGTAGTGAAGAAAATATAGGGGCGGTAGCGGAGAGTGTACGCGAAGACCGTGAAGTGTCGATTCGTCGCCGTTCTCAACAGCTTGGCCTGTCATATTCAACAACTTGGCGTATTTTACGTAAGGATCTTTCTTTAAAAGCATACAAAATTCAACTAGTGCAACAACTGAAGCCGACCGACCTTCCGAATCGTTTCCGTTTTAGTCATCGGGCTCTTGACAAGCTTGCAGAAGATCCACTGTTTTCGAGAAAAATTTTGTTCACCGATGAGGCCCATTTTTGGCTTAATGGGTTCGTGAATAAACAAAATGCCCGTATTTGGAGTGATGAACAACCTGAAGAGCTTCAAGAGCTGCCATTAAATCCAGAAAGAACAACTGTTTGGTGTGGTTTATGGGCCGGTGGAATAATCGGTCCATATTTCTTCAAAACAGAGGCCGGCCGGAATGTTACTGTGAATGGTGACCGTTATCGCGCCATGATAACAGACTATTTGATGCCAGAAATTGAAGCCCGTGGTCTCGACGAAATTTGGTTCCAACAAGATGGCGCCATTTGCCATACAGCCCGTGAAAACCATGGCTTTACTACGAGAGCAATTCGGCGAACAGATCATTTCACGCTTTGGACCAGTAAATTGGCCGGCTATATCATGTGACATCACACCTCTTGACTTTTTCCTTTGGGGCTATGTAAAGTCCAAAGTCTACATGGATAAGCCAGCTACAATTGAGGCATTGGAGGCCAATATTACTCGAGTCATTGGCCAAATACCACTCGAAATACTCACACGCGTCATTGAAAATTGGAACTTCAGAATGGACGTTGTTAACCGTAGTCGCGGACAACATTTGAAAGAAATTATCTTTAAGAAATAATTGTAAAGAATGGTTCTTTTACATGATAATAAAGATTATAAAATAAAATTGTTTTTATTCATTTTTTTTTATTTAAAAAAAAGTACCTCTAAATGAATCACCCTTTACTTATCGATAGGTAGGTGCCTAAGTACCTAAGTATGCAATAAAAATATTCTGTGTGTATAGGTATAAAAATAAAGCAAAAACGTATAATATGAATAGTTTAAATCAGAACAGCGATAACTTCAACTTTCAGTTTTGCCCCGGTCAAACTTCGCGGAGTCTGTAAATCTGCATTTTCCCTGCGAGAAAAAACAATGATACTTAACGTCCACGAAGCCCTAGTGCATCAAAACCCAACAAGCCAAGTCCGTGAAATTGTGGAAACCTGTGCCAACATGATGGGAGTTAGATCAGCAACTATTTATAGATTTCTAAAAGAAAGAAAACGCGATCCTTGCAACGAACCTAGCTTCGACGAACGCTCCAATCGCCATCAAAATGTTCAGACTTCCTAACTACACTTCCATCTTTTCAGCTGAACTCCTTGCTATTAAGGAAGCTCTGCACTCAACCCTTCTTCACGATCTCTAATCATTTCCGCCTCTTACAGTGCCCTCACTTCTATCACATCAAGAAATCTCGAGCTGCCGGAACGTTTGCCACGTTCTGTTACACAGCAAAATTGAAAAGTCGCCGTATCTCACTCCTCTGGATACCCAGTCACTCTGACATCAGAAGCAACGATAAAGCTGATTTGTAGGCTAAACAAGCCATAACAAGAGGTATTCCAGCACTGAGAGAGAACTACCCAGAAGACTTCAACAACTACCTCAGACACCTATATCTCTCATTGTTCCAACTTAGCTGGGATCTAACTAATCCGGAAAATAAACTGTGATCGATCAAATTCCTTGTGAACCCTGCCCTGAACTCTCATAACATGACAAGAAGGGAACTCGTACACATGCGGAGACTTACAATCGGACATATTCACAGTACTCATTGTCATTTACTAAAGAATGAACAAGCTCCCACGTATTCCATCTGCGGATCTCTCCTAACAGTGGCTCACCTATTAGAGGCTCCACATTTCAAACTTACTAGAGACAAGCATAACGTTCCATCCAGCTTGAAAACAACTATAGATACATTCGAAACAATAAAAACAAGTCTTATTAACTACCTGTGAGAAACTAACTTTACAGTCTAATTTTCCAATCACACAATAGGGGCACTAAATAACCTAGCTGTTCATGCGCCCAGACCACTTAATATCTATCTGTCTAACAGAATCACAAAGGAAAAGGGCCCACATTGGGGCGACGGCGTAAAAAATCGGATATTGGATGAAAAAATTAAAGATGTATTTTTCGAATATTGACGATTTTTTCCTTTAATATATATCATAAACCATACATAAATGCGTTTATAACTAATTTATTCCTTCTGTCTTCCTTAAAATCATCCATTGAAGTGTGACTTTTTCGTCAATGTTGGAATTTGTGTAATTCGAGAAATTACATTCTACATTTTCTGTGGACAACATAACTACGAATTTGAGTTAAACGCTTACTAGAACTTGTTTATTAGGTTTCAAACAACAAATTAATCTTAGTGTAACGTCATTAGAGTGCTACAATATATTAATAAACATTTGACATATTCGACACAAAAAATTATTCTTACTTCAATATTCAAAGATATATAAAGTTTTTGGAATGAGGTGGAATGAGATGGCGCTTTCACCATCTGATAGGGCAAAGTCTTTAGTTTCCGAAGATATCCTATTTTTATCCCTCTTCGTCCCCCTTTGGTAAAAAAATGGAAATTAAAGTTCCCCCGACTTGATCTAACGTTCTTCTCTCGGGCAATGTTCCAATGAAATGAAAAAAAAATGACGATATACTCCTCATTTCTTATGAAGTATACACTTCTAAAAAAAGGGCAATTAAACTCTTGTTGCCTCTTTTCGGCAACGCGGCTTGACTACTTTGAAATTTCGATCTCAATGCGAGCGTTTGCTTACATCGCGCGCCTTAGTGAGACAAATGCGACATTTTTCGGTCATTTGCTCATAACTTCGACATTTGTCAATGGAATGACTTCAATTTAATATACATAATGTACGATTTATATATTTTCAGAAATATGAAATCAAAATCATAAAATTTATTATCACGAGCACGATAAAGCGTAAAGATAATTCACAGAATCAAAACTATTCGACAGATTATAAACGATGCATCGGATGTTCGCGACCAAAAGCGATTGTGACGTTCGCGCAGAAATACCGGAACTGCCGAAATATTTGTATCACTATACCCATGGTACTACATGCCAGTGTCAATCCACAAGTTATTGATACATGGCAGCGATATTATAACTAATGCTATCGTGCCAATAAGGCAATTATCTGAAGATGCTCAGGAAGCAAATCACAAATATTTCAGAAAATATAGAGAAAACCATTCGCGAAGAATGTCTCGAATATATAATAATGAAGATATTTTTAATAATTTTATGATTGCTTCAGATCCGATAATATCTAATTCGCGAAAATTGATGGAACGTAAGAAGAAAGAATTGTCCGAAGATGTAAAACATCTATTACATTTCAGTGATGATGATACAGATTACGATGATTAAAACAAGAAGTACAAATGTGAGAGGCAAGGGGACTCACAAAAATCAAGCACCCCGAGGGATCAAATATCTGTCACGTCCACGTCGTTGATCCTGGGTAACGCTAAGAGCAGATAATTGATATTCGAAATATTATTCGTTTCATGAGTGTATTTTGATGGATTAATGTTCCGTTACATGTCGCATGCGTAGGGCAATCATAACACGGGACAATATTAATGCTGCGTAAGCGCAACCCGTGTTTCTAATTTTAGCTATACCTCGAAAATAAAAAAAATGTACCAAAACGAAACAAAAGGCATTTTAAAGCTAAATGTTGATACTTACGCATAGTATTAACGAAATTTATGAGAAAAATATTTGTGCCTGTGTTATGTCATGAAAATTCTTGAAACCGTCGTTTTTTGCAAATTTCCGTCATTTTTCTCAAAATTACGATGCGGTAGCCAAATTTGGACAACAGATTCATGTTCAGCAGGCAAAAATACATTGAAAATGACTATTCGCACTCGTGTAATCGAAAAATTTTTCAATTTGTTGTCTAGTATTTTGAAATAATCATCTTTACGCTTTATCGCGCACGGGATAACAGTATATAGTATGATTTTTATTTCATATACTGAACATATATTAATCGTACATTATGTGTATTAAGTTTGAAGTCATTCCAATAACAAATGTGGAAGTTATAAGCAAATGAGCGAAAAATAACGCATTCGCCCCATTGTGGAGCCCTTAGAGGTCGATGAAGACTTTAAAAACGCAATAAGAAGAAAAGTACACCATTTTTTTTTATTAAGAAAGAAATACCTACACTAAATAAAGTTTTGCAAGAAATCAGAGAAGACCAGGACCTACCAGATTTAAAAAAAAAATGGAAATTATGGAAAATCTTTCATAACCTGAATTTTCGTTGGGAAAAACATAATAGAAAATCTGTTCTTATCGATAAAACAAAAATAATTTGTTGGAGAAGAGAATATCTAAGAGCAATCAGATAATTTCGAGCCGAAGAAAGAAATATTTTTTATTTAGATGAGACTTGGGTTAATGAGGGACACACAGTGGAAGAATTCTGGATTGACAAAAACATTAAAAGTGTCAAACACGCTTTCATGAAAGGTTGGTCAACTGGATTGCAACTTCCTTCAGGAAAAGGTCGCAGGCTAATTATAGCACATATTGGTAGTGAAAACGGATTTCTCGACGATGGCTTGTTGGAATTCGAATCAAAGTCAACTAAAGATTACCATGAGGAGATGACGGCCGATGTTTTTGAAGAGTATGGTACTTCCAACAAATAATTGAATGTATACCAGCAGAATTAGTTATAGTAGTTTGGTCGGTGAACATAAATACGAAGCAGAACCATCAACCACCGTCTAGTGGCTTTGTGTAAAACCCCCTATTTAGCGGTAATATGATGAATCCCCTAGCGAAATACCCATCTTACTCCAATATTGTCTACGGTAGAAGATCTTTTAACGATTTTTGGGTTTTAAGAAATGAGCACAGCCTGGAGGCATATTTCACTAACAAGGAGCTGTTTAAAAACGACATTTTAAAATACAGTACCGTAAAAGTAAATATTGAAGTCGATGATGATGTGGTATCAGATATGTAGATAACTTTAAAAATACCCTCGTAATTATATAGAGAATTCAACATAATCTTAATAGTAATATAAGTATTTAAGAATGCACACACTTTAAAGAAAAAGTACTTAATTATTTGTCTACTTAAAATATAATTAAAATATACTTAAAGTATTTCACTTAACAATTTTTTAATTACACTAAGTAGGTAGGTATTATTAAACGAATATATTTAATAAATGAAAAATATTATTAAATATAATGTGTTAATTAATAAATAATGCAAATTATTCATAATTATGGATTTTTTAGTGTTTAATTAACTTTATACGACGTATTATTTACCGGTACTAACGGTTGACCTTGCATTATGCTATGTATGGCTGAGCGCTGCGCGCTCTCCGCGGTTAAGCTTATAAAAAAATGTTTGGAACAAAATTTGTAGAAAATTTTATGCTCTACGATTTTCATAATAGATGCAAATATCATTGAAACTATAGGAAGCGAGATATTTGCGAAAAACCGATTTTTGTGAGCTTTGACCTTGAATATCTTAAGACGCGGATACGAGATTTTATGAGACTTTTGAGACAACTTTTAGAATGCCAAAATAAAGGTTTATACAAGTTTACACCTTATTATCTCTCATTCCGCGGTGAAACCCCCATGTGACTGGACAATATTGTATGATTAATAAGTGCGACGACTGTAATAAGTCTGATTAATCAGACATTTCTTTTTATTCAGAGATGTAAGTTACTGTCTTTGTTATGTTTGTGAGTATATTGTGCTTCCTACCTCTTCCTCTACCGATATAAAAGTACTTCGTTAGTCACCGCAATAAAAATATTCATTTAAATTAGTTTAATTGATCGGGAGGGAACTATTAGTAATGAGTCTAGTGATATATCTGGTTAAGTGATTTAAATAAATATTTATTTAAGTATGTGTATGAAACACCGAAGCATTGTTATTGAATGAATCATTTTTTTATGTTCGGCGAGTCGTGCCTTGACCTCACGGTACTGTATTGTTAAGTTTTATACAAAACCTTATTCTATTTGGTTGAAAAAACTTTTATATCCTTTCAGTAAGAATTGATAAATATCTTATTAAACAATACATTACTACAATATTTTTAATACGAGTACGTGGTGCCATCCAAAAGTTCCTACTACGTGATATAAAAAGTCGCGAGAATTTCTGAGAGGTGGCAGCACGAACAAAAAAAAAAACATATAATTTTCAGTTATACTCTTCGAGACGAACAAAGAAATATTTTTTATTTAGATGAGACTTGGGTTAATGAGGGACACACAATGAAAGAATTTTGGATTGACAAAAACATTAAGAGTGTCAAACAAGCTTTTATGGAAGATTGGTCAACTGGATTACAACCCCCTTCAGGAAAAGCTCGTGGCTTGTTGGAATTCGAATCGAAAGTCAACTAAAGATTACCATGAGGAGATGACGGCCGATGTTTTTGAACACTTATCTTTAAAAGACGTGAAGTAATAAATCACCCAATAACACAAATTCCATTGGCGTACCTACTATCAGATTGCTACTTTCACCTTTATTAATTTTATTTAGTAAATATGCAGGAATAATAGGCATTGATACTTATACCTGTGGTCAGGTAATTTAATTTATTCTATTGGGGGTGATATGAAGTTGTGATAATATATATAATATAAAGTGAATAAGCATAAATAATAGGCATTTAGAGAGGAGGTCAGGTAATCTTTTGGCTCAACAATTTACCCTATTATAGGGTGAATCTACCTGAATCGAGGAGAAGTAAGACAGACTCAATTCAAAATACACAAAATTTTAGTGTACCATCCCATCGTGGTTTTACATACTAAAGTATCATTTATTACTCTACGCCTTTTAAAGATAATATATAGTGTCAACTCTCAGAAGATTCGTGTAAAATTTTCATGACATTTTGTTTACCAGTTGCAACTGTTTGAGTTGCGCTACTTTTAATTTTTCGAAATGTTGGAACACAAAGAATTTCGTCTGTTGACTAAACCTTGCTTTTTGATTGGGTAAAATATAGCCAGAAGTCAAGAATGGCTTGAGAAGTATTATGGCACGTCTGCTCCGTCAAAAGCAACTATATGTCGATGGTTTAATGCATTTAAATGCTATCGTACAAGGACAAATGATGCATGACATTCCGGAAGTCCAAATAAGGCAGTCACTGTACAAAACACCACCATATTGTTCTGAATCACCGCAATATAAAAGTAAGAGAGATAACTGACATCGTGAAGATATAAACAGAACGCGTAAGGCTTGTTTTGCATGAATATTTCCACATGAAAAGCTATGTGCCCGATGGTACTGCGCACTCTCACCATTGATGAAAAACAGCAACATGTCGAAGATTCAGAAGCCTGTTTAGCACCGTTTCGGCGTAATCCAAAGGAGCTTTTGTATCAATTCGTCCCAACTCACAAGTTTATAAAATTGATGGTGAAATTGGACCAACTGGGCTATGAATTGCTTTCTCATCCGCCGTATTCACCAGATCTGGCCGCCAGCGATAATAAGTATGTCGCTCTTGAAGGAAGATATGTTGACTAGAATCGATTTTTGGCAGAAACATTGCTTTTGCTTTTAGGATTCGTGACTCCTCTTACTGGCCTCCAGCGATTCTCGAGATATCTCATCTGTCATCTTGAAGCAGCTACCTTTTAACTTTAACTGTATATGGGGGAACAGCCCGAGGCTACAGCGCCTCAAATCAGGCGAATAAGAGAGGTAGGAGAAGACATTCATGGAATTTCCCCCCAAAAACTGTTACGTACAAAACAAACTATGCCTTGCGCGAGGTAGGAGGGAACTCTTCGCACTCCAAAGGTCTGGTCGATTTCTTATCAATAGAAAGTTTGTCAGAGATGCTTAAAATTTTCCATGGACGATCTTCCCGAATGATCTGTTAACGATGATTTCCGACTTGGTTGCAGTCGAAGGTCTTCGGAAATGCTCGTCGTCTTTCATCGGAGTTCGGCCTGCTTTAAATTGCGAAAACCACTTGAATGGAATGTACCTACCCATACTTATCAGCACGAGTTGTTACTATTTCGTGTTCTTCCTATATAGCGTTAGTATGTCAAAATTATTTGTTTGATATACCAAAAAAGCGCGCCTTTATAGACATATTCTTTCTCTCTCTCTCTTTTACTCATTATATCTTATACAGATTCCTCTTTTTTTTTGTAGGCTAGCTGCTATGGACAGCCTCCACGTCGTAGCCTCTTCGCAACCTTCGGCTAGCAGTAAGACTTCCAGCAGAAGCACATCTCCCGCGCGACATAAAACCCAAGCAGGCGAAGCTGTATCCCATCCTGAAAAAGACAAGGAACGAGGGTACCATCCCCATCATACGAAGACGTTAAGTCATGGCTCAGTCGATAGTACGAAGGTATATATATATCCTTTTTTTTCACCGGTACTTCCATGGTGCATATACCTCTAAGTAAAGAGTATAATTTACAGCGATTCAAGAACAACGTGAATCGCTTTTTCCGCACACGTGTCGCTCCTAGAGAGCTTTAGGGACCTCCCTGCAGCACGTATGCTAGAGCCATAAAAAAAAGTAATCTGTGCTCACTGGAATATGATTTAAAAAATAATTATAAACGACACATTTCAGAGTCAGGACGCCCATATACGCCCTTCCCGCCACAAAAGCCCCACCCAACTGACGAAAAGTCACGCCCTCGACCACGCCCACCTGCAAGACAGCAGCCTGAACGACGATTCGGCCGCGCTGTTGTCAAATATCTCCCAGGATCCCGACGTTTCGGATTTGTACCCGTCGTCGTTCGTTTCGAACGGATCTGGAGAACTTAACACTAAGGATGACGAAACGGATAGTGGAACGTTGGATCCGAAAACTAGCGCCGTTTTGGACCACTTGTACACTAAGATAGTAAGGGTGAGGGATCTGATTCGGACTGAACAGAAGCTTAGAGATGGTAAGTTGTGGTAGATAGATAAATTTAACGAGGGTACCTGTAGAGGAGGTTGAGAACCACTGTAATATTAGGTGATATTTTAGAATCATCTTTTTTTCTAGATAACGTCAACGAGTATCTGAAATTAGCTGCGAACGCCGACAAGCAACAAGTTCAGAGGATCAAGGCTGTCTTCGAGAAGAAGAATCAGAAGAGTGCGCAGGTTATAGCGCTGCTTCAGAAAAAATTGGACGTGTATCAAAAAAAGGTGCACGATTTGGAAAAGTACGGCGTTCAGGGTCATAGGCCGCCCAGGGAGGTCTTGAGAGATATGGGACAGGGGTTAAAGTAAGTTTTTTACCGTTATGGTAAAATAAACCCCTTAATTTTTGAACGTAGCAGTACAAGTACTAGTAGGACGTGTGATAGTAATAATATAACAATTTTAGGAACGTAGGGGGCAACATAAGAGATGGAATAACGGGATTCAGCGGCTCTGTTATGTCAAAACCCAGGGAGTTTGCGCATCTAATAAAAAATAAATTCGGAAGCGCCGACAACATCAGCCAGTTATCGAGTAAGTATCGAAAGAGATGGATTTTTATTGGTTGGGTTTTTAAAATTACTAGATTTTGATTGGTTAGTAGTTGGTAGTTTTTATTTGGTCAGAATAAAAGGGGATGTAACTCAAAAACACGAGTGCTACTCAGGATTAGTGGAAAGAAAATTGATGAAGAAATTTTCAGAGAACAAGTTTAAGGCAAGACACTCACTTAGAAGCATTGTCCTCGGTCGGAGGTGTATATTCCAGCTGGATTCGGTTCCGGTTCACAAGTCCACGAGCTCGCAAACGTGGTTACACCAGCACTTTCCCACTTTTATGTATGTTAATAATCGGGCACGCGATAGTTCTGACCTGAATCCAATCGATTATTGCTTGTAGGCCAAGCTAGAAGCAGAAGACATTTAACGATCGGATCTCTGATAAAATCCATCCGCAATGCTGTGAAAACATCGCCTCTGAAGACGATTCGTGCTAGCATCGACGAATAACCGAGCTTTTCCAAAACGTCCTTTGCTATACATGCAACATATTCATACCACGTTTAAAGTAAATCAAGAAATAAGCCTACTGTCATCTGCAAAGCTGTAGATTGGATTCCTGGTCCTTTCCTGTAGATTGTTAATGTAAATGACAAAGATAGTAGAAGTCTTGGGGCACACCGACGTTGATAGTGAAGAACGTTCTCCGAGGAAACACGAAGCCATAAACAAGACGTACCAGACATACCAGAAGAGCGTAGCTTAGTCAGCAATCTATCGTGCCGAACGCTGTCGAAGGCCTTGCATATAACAAGTGGGTTCAGTTGCGTTGTTCCAAACGAAAACCATATTATCGGTCGGTAATAGTGTCGAATCCTACCAGATGAGAAGATGCTGATTGATAGCCTTTTCCATAACTCTTGATATAGCCCAGTCGCCAGATGTTTTGAGCGCTTATTAAATGTTAACAGGCTGCATTTTGGCACACAGGTAGTGTTTTGGACGTAGAATACGATAAAAAACCAGTTTGCTAAAGTTTGATGTATGCTAAGCCCACAAAATCCAAAATAAAATCAAAAATTCAGTTTTTCGGTAATATCTCGAAAGATAAAAAAGATATCGAAAAACTAAGAGCATCACATGAAAGAGCGGGAAATTTTACAAAAATACGGTATATAGATTTTTTCCAGATTATTATTATTACGTTAGAATTTATTAAAAATTCGGATAGGTGATTCAAAAGTGTGTCGCGTGAAACAGGTTAGTCTACGCGCACCTCTCGAAGGTTAATCGATATTACTTGTTTTCAGAATATAAAAAAAAAATTAGAATATAGCTTTTTGAAGAGGACACTTTTACCTTTCCGATGATACTAATATTTACTTTTGATATTTTCAAAAACAATGGAAAAAATCGAATTTCGTGTGTTGATTAAACACTTTTTTGATCGGAAAGAATACCGTTCAAGCAAAGCAATGGCTTGATAAGTGTTACGGGGACTTTGCCCCTGGAAAATCACTCATCATTTACTGGTATGCTGAATTTAAACGCGGTCGTACAGATACAAATGATGCTGAACGCTCTGGACACCCAAATAAGGTGGTTACACAGGAAAACATAAAAAAAATGCACAATATTGTTTTGGATAAGCGTAAAGTGAAATTGCCTGAGATACCTGACGAGTAGTGCTGCAACACTACTACTATTAAAAAAATTAATAAGTAAATATTCAGTTGTCAAAATTTGCATATCGATTACGAGATATAGAATAACAAACATGATCAACGAGTACATTTCAGTGGCAAAGGAACACAACAGGTTGGTTTAGATCAGGGATCGGCAACCTATGGCACGCGGGCCATCTCTGGCACGCCAAGCAATTTTGAATGGCACGGCTAGCTATTCAAAGTATACACATTAATTCTGTAATCTGTGACATGTTTCGAAATTAAGTAAATAGTCGAAGACAGTATTTAACGATACAAACAAAAACGATATATTATATAGGTCACTAGGTATTATTACCAAAAACTACAAAATATATATTTTGTAATTTATAATTTTACTGAATGCATTGGTTTGGCTTTAATTTCGGCAAGTATTAAAGACGGCAAGCCTCAAAATATAAGCCTAGGCAAAAACACTAACTTGACTTGAATCGTTCCGACGCGCGGCGCAACTCTTTTTATATTGCCGAACTTTAGTTTTTGTTAGATTTAACTTCTAGGCGGCCCTTTGATTGCAATGGGCGCGTTGTAGATAATAATTTTTGTTCTAAGAAATTTAATAAACGTAATTATTGGAATTTTCTAGAAACATTATTTTTCTATATATAGCAAGCTGCTACACGTTTGGATCATTTAGTATAGAAGTAACATCCGTTCCAGTCAATAGTCGTCGAAAAGTTTAAAAATTAAAATTACGTTGCGTTATGGCCGCGAAGAAACAGAAGGTAGACGTTCGATCATTTCAAACTTCATGGACAACAGATTACGGTTTTGTACAGCAAAACGATCGGGCCATTTGTGTCCTATGTCGGGATAGCGTAGTTTTCCGGACATCTAGTGTTCAACGACATTTCCAGATAAAACATGAATCATCATTTAAAGATAACGCTGATAAAAGAGAGGCAATACAAAGAGCAAGTAAACAATACGAGAAACAGTCAACATGATTTAGCAAAGTTTTCCAAGGAAAAAATCAGGTAACTGAATGCAGTTTCAAAATTGCACAATCGTTGGCACAAAAGGGTAGGCCGTTCACTGACGGAGAATTTATGAAGCAAACGTTTTTGAGTACTGGCGAGGTTTTATTCGACGCCTTGCCCAATAAGGATACAATATTGGCCAGGATTAGGGATATACCGGTATCAGCGCGGACCATCGAGAGACGAATTACCGAAATGACACAAAATGTCCAAAAACAGCAGAGAGACGCTACCAAACGCAATTTTGTATTTAGTGTAACATTGGATGAAAGTGTCGATATTAATGACATTGCCCGGGTGGCAATCGCGATATTTCGATGATGGCAGTGTGTATGAAGAGTTGATCTGTCTGCTCCCATTGCAGGGAACTACAAGAGGAGAGGATATATTTTTAGAATTTGTTAAACATTTTGAAAAGCGGAACATTGATTTAAATAAAATGTTTTGCGTAACGACAGATGGCGCTCCTGCTATGATTGAGAGACATAAAGGATTTGTTTCCCTTCTTATTGAACGCATGGGTCGATCAGTTTTGAATTTTCATTGCATAATTCACCAAGAGAGTTTGTGTGCTAAAATCTCCGCTGGAAGTGTAAAATCCGTGTTGGACAGGGTGGTTAAAATAGTTAACTATATTGTCGGTCGTTCTTCACTGATCCATAGACAATTTAAAGCGTTTCTGCAGGAATTAGAAAGTGCATATTCAGATATACCATTGCACAATATTGTGTGCTGGCTCAGCCGTGGTAAAGTGCTCTCTAGATTTGTGCAATGTCTGGGCGAAATTAAGTCGTTCTTGTTGGAAAAAAATTAAGTGGATGCTTATCCTGAACTAGAAGATAAGAACTGAATCTGTATGTTAATGTTTCTTACTGATATTACAAACCATCTCAGTGAACTCAACTTAAAGTTACAAGGTTCAGGCAAAAGAGTTCTGGATTTATACGAATCCTGGAAATCATTCAAATTAAAAATAGATTTATTTATCAGCGATATTACTACAAACACATATAGATATTTTCCAAATTTAAAAATTTATATATCCAATGTCGACGATGGTGCACTAATAGACGAAATTCTTAAATATATGACTAATTTAAAAGAGGAGTTTATCGAGAGGGGTTAGGATTTTGATAAACATGGTCCTATGTTCGCTTTTTTAATCAAACCAGATTTAATGAATTTTTCCAGCAGTTGCTTTGACATATCTCTTTTCTCATGGATGGACATTAATGATTTTGATCTTCCATACATTGAATTTAAAAGCTCCGAGTTATGGAACACGAAATTTGTAGAATTAAGAAGGGTATTAGAAGGTGACTGCCAGAACCATTCAAACGAGATACTCAGTTGTTGGATGAGTTTACCAAAGAAATTTATTTGTCTTAAGAAAGTAGCGTTTGCCATGCTTACAGCTTTCGGATAATCCTATATCTGTGAACAACTTTTTTCCCATATGAGAGTGATTTTAAACCCGTACCGAAGCAGGCTGACGACAGACAACTCGGAAGCATGTGTGACACTGAAAATAACCAGACATGAACCGGATATAAGAAAACTCTCTAAAGAACTTCAAGCACAGGGTTCACACTAGGTCCTAGGACTAGTATAATAAAATTATTTGTTAAATGTTAAAATTTGTTTGTAATTAAACTTTCTAAAAGCAGTATTTTAAGTTAATTTTTGTTAATTTTAGTTGTAGTAAGTACCTATGTCGCAAAATGTTGTATGGATGAAAACTGGCACCCCTTAGTTAAAAGGTTGCCGACCCCTGGTTTAGATTATGAAAAATGCCTTCTATCTAGTGCAACCAGAGTTTGTTGTTTCCTATGTACTAAGGATTTGTAATACACGACATTATCCAGACCAGAATTGGGCCTGTACTTAAATACAAAGCGAAAAATTGGTCCGAGATATCTGAAATCAAATAAATGCTCGAATCACCAAAAATCAAAATAGTGCACAGAATAGGAGGAACTCTAATGCATACAGGATCCCAACATTAGACAGAGATAAAAAAAATAGATATTATAATGACTCGGTGGGAATGGAACAAACATATCAAGGATGATGAAAAGAATAGAGCCATAAGAGACAAGTCGCCAATAGAAATGATAAACAAGGTTAGACTCCAGAAATTTTAGAGCAGTAACATATCCAATGTAACATAGGGTAAGATAATATTAAACAAGCAATCATCCCTATACAAAAAAAAAGAAAGGAAAATAATGCGTGGAAAGTATTATCGCAAAGAAACGGCCCCAAATGAACAAGAAAAAAGTGCTCTTTCATCAAAACAATTCACCGTGTCACAAGTCAAGAGTTACAATGGCAAAATTGCATAAATTGAAGTTCGAAGTGCTTCCTCATCCACCATATTCTCCTGATTTGGTCCCCAGCGACCATTATCTATTCGCAGACCTCAGAAAAATGCTCGTGGGAAAGAGATTTGGCTCCAATGAAGAAGTTATCGCCGAAACTAAGGCCTATTTTAAAAGCAGACAAATCTTTCTACAAGAAAGGGATAGAAATGTTAGAAAAGCGTTGGATTGATTGTATCGTTCTTGAGGGAGCGAATAAAGTCGAATTTTGCAAAAAAAAATATGTGTGTTAAGTAGCTAGACCAAAAACTTTTCAGTGTTATTTTTTGCTTATTATTAATCACACAACTTAAACTTATAAGAAAAAAAATATTTACGGATGGGAAATGAAAGATAAAAGTCTAAGCTTTGAGTATAAGATATTTCATATTTAAAGATATTTCATTTAAACATCCAGGTACAAAGAAAACGGTTATTGAAAACACAAAAATTCTAAATTACTCGAAGAAATTGAATGAATTACGTACTCTCTAGCCGTCATATTGGATCTGCCATTTTGAATTTTTCAAATTTGTCGTCGGATTCTTAATTAGCACTCCAAGAAACCCCTTAATAGCCAATTTCAAAATATTTGACGGTATACAGAAACGTTAATTGAATCATAAATGAGGTTGGAAGCATGATTCCAACTACAACTGAAGGGGTGTTTTAAATAATTTTTTTAAATTACAGTAAACATAAAAAAAATAATCTATATCCTATTTTTATGTAAAATTTCCCGTTCTTTCACGTGGTGCTATTACTTTTTCCATATCTTTTTAGTGTTCCGTACGGAACACTTATAAGATCACTTCGGTGTCTGTCTGTCTGTCTGTCACACCCGATTTTCTCCGAAACTATTTGACATAGAAAGGTGAAATTTGGTAATAATATAGGAATTGATGGCCTCATCAAAGCCATGTAGTCTTGAGAATTAAATTTTGACTTAAGGGGTTAGTTTTGGGGGGTGAAGTCGGAAGTGAAAAAAAAATTTTTTTACTAGGTCATCGAGTGTGGTGTCAAATGAAAGCTTGTGAAAACACGAGTAAAAAATATATATATAATATTATACTTGCGCGCACTTTTCTTTGTATTATTTTTAAAAATTCGCGAAAAATCGGTGTCCCGGGCCTTATCTCGAAAAGTACTTATCAAAAAATTTCGAAAAAATTCTGGAATATTCTCCACGGGGTGTAGATTGAACGAAAAATATCACGAGTGCATTACCTTTAATAATTTATATGGTATATAAAAAAAACAAAAATTTCAAGGTCATGAGATTTCAGTAAAGATTGGAAACAAACTTTGTTGAAAACTCATTTGGGGTGTATTTTGTGAAGTCACTGATCATTTTATACCTCTGTAACAAAATTTTTTATTTTAAAAGCAATCAACGTACGGAACACTAATAGCGCAAGTTTAACTTGCACTTGACCGGTTATTTTTTTATTTTTAAAGATATTTGCTAAAAAAAACCGAATTTTTCATTTAATTTTCGATTTTGTAAGCTTAGCGTACACTTTAGAGCAGCAAACTTATCGTATACTACGTCCAAAAAACTACCTGTATGCCAAAATGCAGCCTGTTAACATTTAACGAGAGCTTTTCGTCAAAATTTGCCTCTGACGGGGCTAATATTATTGAAAGCAGTGCGACTGGTCGGTAGTTTTTTGGCAACGTCTTCTTTTTTTTTACTTTTTTGGGTTACATCCCGTTTAAAATACTACCCCTCTAATTGTCCCCTAACTTTTATATAAAAAATCTATATATACAGAGTTGTTTTTCTTTTGAACGCGTAACAGTTACTTTGTATTTAACGTATTTTTGGTGTGACTTTTTCCAATTTAACAAGTAGCAATATAAATATGGCCTAAAACACTAACGCCCTACGTATCTTATTTTCATTGCTACTTTTTGGATCTCCGAAAATTTATTAGACGAAGGTATTTGTAGTATCAAAATTCCTTTTTGTGTAAATACTATTTTGGTGTTAGATGCTAACCTGCTCATCTACTGTATATAAAAATTAATTCATGCAACGACTTAATCCCTATCATTTACCATGTATACCATTTGACATTTTTTTTTTTTAATTTTTGGAGCTAAGATTGTTTGTGACATTGGTTCTTTTACGACGTGATTTTCCTCGCAATATTGTTTGCCGTCAATCTAGGTTAAGTAATTTACGATAACTGTATCGCTTCTCTACAACACAAATCTCTCTAATGCTTGGAGATTACGCAGTTTTATTAATTATGTAGATGAATTGATGTATTTTTTTTTAATGAGAATAAAACACTAAATTTTTAGTAAAATTTCCACTTTTATACTTGACACGTATTTCACTAAAATATTAGCTTTATCAAAAGTATGGGGATGGAATGAAATAAACATTTTTCGATGATTTTATACCATCGAAAAATGTTTATTTCATTCCATACCCATACTTTTGATAAAACTAATTTTTTAGCGAACTACGCGTTAAGTATAAAAATTGCTAAAAGTGGAAATTTTACTAAAAATTTAGTGTTTTATTCTCATTGAATATGAATTTCCATCAAGTAACTGCCGAGTCAATTAATTCAAGTTTCCACAGAAAAGTCGTTGTGGACTCATTTCTGTTCATTTTATTGGGAATTTTTCCCCAATTTTTCATCATGATAATGATGGCGCCAGACAAAAAAAACAGACGCCAAAACATTCTTTAATGTACCCTACAGTCTTGATTTGGCTCCGTGCGACTTTTTTGTGGTCGGAGAGTGAAATCTACTATGAAAGGAAACAGATTTGACTCCAGGCACAAAGAGAATAGCCAAAGTATCTCATGCCTAACATTGTTTCCCGCCAAATCAGGGACTCGTAAAAAACGTGCGGTAAGGACAAGTAGAAATACGAGACAGATTTCCAACCCTGTCTTATGGAAAAAATGGCCGTTTCCCGCGTTCGTGCAGCGCCGCTGAAAACCGGATTGTTTGCACATGTCCTGCTAGTAAAACTGGCAGTGAATACGTAACAGTGTTGTCACTTATATTTATTATTTTTTAACTTATTAAAGTACAAATTTAGAAAATGTTCAGCTGTTTCTTATAAATATACCATACAAGTGTGAAACGAAGTCGTTTTTGCATCGTATAGTTACAGGGGATGAAAAGGGGATTTATTTTGTGAATCCCAAGCGCTGACTGATCTGAACCGTTCGCTGCCAGAATACCGAAAGAGGCAACACAAAGTCATTTTTCTTCATGACAATGTTCCATCACATACGGTAAAACCAATTCGCGACACGTTGGAGGCACTCAGCTGGGAAGTTCTACCCCATGCGGGTTACTCACCAGACTTGGCTCCTTCCGATTACCACTTGTTTGCATCGATGGGTCACGCACTTGCTGAGCAGCGCTTTGGTTCGTACGAAGATGTGAAAAAATGGCTCGATGAATGGTTCGCAGCAAAAGGGAAAGATTTTTACTGGCGTGGTATTCACAAATTGCTCGAAAGATGGGAAAAAAAATGTATAACAAGCGATGGAGCATACTTTGAATAAAGCACTTTTTATCATTCTTCCGAATTTAACATGTTTTTTTAGAAAAAAAATCCGCATTTCATGCTTGTACAACTGGTAATGTTTTTTACTTCTTTTTCTGACTTTTAATGATACAGCGAAAGCCGATGAATCATTGAATATTTTAAATTTTAGAAATTTGACAACACTTATATTCCAACCAACAACCAAATCATAACTCGTTTTTTATCGCCCTTCGATCGTGTTTAGCAGATCTGGATTTGAGAATATTCAGGGTGTTTGATAAACACCACGATCGCGATGGTGCTGAACAACTTACTGTCGTTTCTTCTTGCGTTAAATTTAAGTTGGTTGACTACAAACAATATAGGGCTCGTAATCCTGCCTTGAGGATTTCGAAATGTGTATTTTTGTAAATATGATTTTTAACCCTGCCTAGCACTAATTTTGCCTGTCTTGAGGGTGGTTATACACTACAGACAATATCAAATTTGGCTCTCATTTTTAAATTTGCTAGATGTTTCGTTTGGTGAAGTTATCATTTCCAACCTGAAGTACGGTGAAGCGTTTTTGGTGTATAATCATTCTTAAAACAAATATGAAAGTTAGTTAATTGTATTAAAACACTTATATTTTCATAAAACTAAGTAACATATCCAAATTAAAAGTTTAGAATGACAATTGTTGCATATACTTCTTATACATTTAACTAACTTGGGATGGTTTAAAAAAAGTCATTTTATATCCATGTTCATGTTATTGCTCACTTAAATTTTTAAAGAAAAAAAAACATGTTTTAATCGGAAAAATCCTGAAAAGATGACAAGATAACCTCTTGTCACGCCTTTTTTTAAAACCGCACCTATCAAGCACCGTCCCCTCCCCCGTCTTTAGTATCCCCTAACCAGTCGCAGCACGCTCACGCTACAAATCTAACCGCACGCCATCCCCTCTCTTTTCTCATCTACAGCTTGGTACGTAGGGCCGGCCAATCAGACGACCGGATCGGAAGGCAGCTGCGCCGATAAGCCGGCTCAGGAGGGCGGCGCAGTCGGCGAGGAGGGGCATAACCACAAGGGCGGAGCCAAACATGGAAGCGCGACGTTGCCGATGACCGCGTCGCAGAGTAGTATGCAGGGTAGGACGGCGCAGAGGAAGTTTCCCAGCGATGACGGGTCGGAATGCGAGAGTAGCGTCACTAGTGATAGTATTGGGAGGTGAGTATAGTGGCGGGGTTTTCGATTTGAAGTAATACTTTGAGATTACTGTAGCTTATTATTGGAAAAGGACTTTCCGTTTTGAGGGAAATGAAAGAAGACTGTGAAAAGTTAAATTTTTACTTTTGCACCACTGTTGCAAATTATAACAAAATGAACTTGCATATAATTATATGTTTATTACTAAATTATTAGTATTACAAAGTCGTCGATTTGTCGTAATTAATGATATCTTTGGACTTTGACTCGTTCTTATTTGTAAATTTTTATCGGACATGTGTTTTAATTGCTCTAATTTTTTTATGCGGAATTCGACGAACGATTATATATTATCGTGTTTTTTTTATTGGTAAATAATGCGTGAAGCTTGTAAACATTAATAACAGTTATTTAAATTGGCCGTCAGCCAAATTAAACAAATTTTCGTGTGAAAAGATTACAAACAGATAGGGAGGTCCGTGCAAAAAAACAGGACAAGTACAAAGTATAAAATTTATGGAAAAATACAGGAAAAGTGTGCAATTTGGCAAACACGGTGCCTCGAATTTGTTATTGGAGTCGCGACGTGGCATTCAGTTGGCCCATCGGTGGTATTTTTTTCGCTGTTTAAAATACCGGACACGTAGAAACATTTGAACATCGCATTGTCAAGTTACCTTAAAAAAAGATGTTTTCACTTGACACACATCGTATATTTTCATTACAATGGGTGCTGCTTTCCTGACGTGAATTCATCGGTTTAAGGTTTGAAGAACAAAACCGTATCTAAAAGAGAATTTCTTTACGAGTTAAAGAGGGCGCCTTTAAAAAAAATTTTAATAATTTTTATGGGATTGATAATTTAATAAAAAAACATTTTTTAAGTCCGTATTTGTTCTGACATATATTTAGGTCTCAAATACAAGAAAAAAAATTGTACATAATTTTTTTAAATGACTTTTATAGGGTTTTTTGCAGCCCTATGGAAGCCATTTTGAAAATTTTGATCTGCTGGCGTGCACGATTGCAACTCACTGAAACATCTGAAAAAATATATACAGTGCGACCTCGATAATCCGGACTAATTAAAACCGCGGTGATCCGAATTAGTAAATAATTCGAATTACTGAAGCAGGACATTATTTATATTAAAAATCGAATCATTTAATACGAAACAACTAAAAAATAGTACATACATAGAATAAGATTTAAAATAGAAGCATATCTTATCAAGTTTTATCTCATTTTGTAAAAAAATTTGTAATTTTTGTTTGCTTGATCCTTCTCTGGTTCATCATAAAAGCAATTTCTTTTAATCTTTGAAGTACAAGAACATCACTTAGAGGGATATCATTTTCTTCTGCTCATCTCATGCACACATTGGAACTTTTAACTGCCCCATCATTCTTCACAGTGTTCTTAACAGTCTGGTGTGTATTAGTATTTAACTCTGAACCTTCATTATCACTCTCGTGTTGTTCATCTGTATCATCTATGTCTTCCAGTGGTAACAAATCTTCATCATTTTCAAGCCAATTACATATTTCCACGTTCGTGAGATTCTGCTCAGTGAGAACATTCAGCATATCTGAAACATCTGTTAAATATTTACGAATTAACCAAAAAAATACTAAAAGAAAAATTTCAGGCTTTACCTTTCATTTCTTCATTCGTGGAAAGCAAATTGTGCGGCAATTCACTCAGAGGAATTAGATCTGCAGCATCATATTCAGTGTCTGGGTTGGTATCTGCCACATAAGCCATAATTTTGTGTCAGCACTTTTTCAAGACTCTAGGGGAGACTTTTTCCCATGAATTGCATAGTAGACATATAGCATCTTTTAGGTTAATGCTTTTTAATAACCTAACAAGGTTCTCTTCATTATTTGATAAAATATGGGCTAAAAGACTTCCGATAAAAATAATTTTGTCAGTCTGATTGCATTCTGGTCCATAGGCTGCAAAAGTGCAGTACAATTTGGTGGAAGAAATAATGTTGTAAGCTGTCCATCCTCACTAGTCAGCTCTTCTAATAGTTCCATCGCTCAAAGCGTTATCAACAATTAGCAGGGCTCTTTCAGGCAAGTTGAGACTTCTTAAATGACTTTTGACTAAAAGAATGATGAAACCAGTCTAAGAAAATTGCTGTAGTCATCCATGCATTGACAGATGATTTGTACTCAACTGGTATGTTGACATTTTTAAAAGCCCTCGTATTTTTTTCCTTTCCTATCACTAACAACTTTAATTTTTGTGATACATCCGCATTGCAACATGCTAGAAAAGTAACGCGTTCTTTATTTATTTTTCGACCTGGTGCTGTCTTTTCCTGAGAACGAACCAGCGTTTTTTCAGGTAACATTTTCCAATACAGAGCTGATTCATCTGCATTGTATATTTGAGTAGGTCCAATTGTTTTATCTTATCTGCGAATAAAGTTAGGAAGGGATCGACGGCACTTTCTTCATTGGATAGTTTTTCGCCACAAACTTTTAAAGCACGCAAACCATGTCTTTTTCTGAAGTTAGAAATCCAGCCTCTGCTAGTTCTAAAATTATCATTCCCGTAGGTTTCAGTGTAAAACTGTTTTGCTTTGCCTGATAAAAAATTTCGTAGGAAATTGGGACGTGCCTTGATCGTTGCGTACAACACCATGTATACAAACGAGTTTCCATTTCTAGATATTCGGCTTTTCGTAAGGTTTTTCTGACGCCAGAACCGGAATCACATTTGGAAGTAAATCTAAAAGAAGTTACACGTCCATAGTGAGTGTCCAAAATTATCTTTAAAATAAATCATATATACATGCCTTTTGATTTTCCCTTGCTTCTTTTTTATATCCGAAATTGTGGATGTCCCTACTCCGTATTCATTTGCCGACACTTTTCCGCTTTCACTAAGAACTAGTCTTTCTAATATATCGGACTTTTGTTTTATTGTTAGTGTAATATGTTTTCTTTTAGAAGGCATTTTAATATGTAGGTACATATACGTAAAAAAAAACGTTTACATACTTATATGAACCACATAAAGTAAAATAGAACGTAGGTATGTTGTACTTGTGACAATAAACAAACAACTACAAAGTTCTTAACCTTTAGACGCGATACGCGATGCGTTGTAGGCAAATCAAAGGCACCTACCGTTTGTGTGAATCCCAGATGTATTAGACTGGAAGTTAGGGGAATCCCCTAACTATCGATTGCAGTTTTTCCATGTAGTTTAAATTAAGTAGATGTCTAAAAACGCAGGTCCGGATTACCTAGTACTATCAAATCCGGATTATAAAATACACAATGCAATAGAAATGTTTGTCCGGATTATTAAAGAATCCGGTTTAATGGAGATCCGGATTATCTAGGTGGCACTGTATATCCTTAGAAAAAGTGACTATGGCCCCAGTATAGACTACGATTATTTTGTTTAAGCAGAAATTTATAAAATGGTGGACCTCTAAAGTTGGTGGCCTCAAAAATAGCATTTTTTTTTTCGTAAAAAAAAAAAAACATTAAAAATTGAGGAAAAAATTAACCAATCTACTTTTATTTTAGTTTCCACTGGGCATGTTGTTGTGTAGAAGAACATATTAAAATTTCAAACCGATCGGTTAAATGGTTTTTAAGTTATCGTGCACGCCGATTACAAAAACGTGGTCTTGAGAAGAACACGTTAAAAGCTTTGACAAACGAATTTTCACATATAAAATCTACCTACGTTCAATCAGCTATGCCTGCTGCATACAAAGTTCCTTCCGACTCCTCATACGCCTCGTTCTCAAGTGTTCTTTCGTCTCTCCGTACGATTCCGATCTCTTTGGCGGCATCGGTGAGGTTGCGCTCGGCATTTTATAATAAGTTATTTTATAAAAGCCCATTCCTAAATCCATCAGGCCACAAAAATTCAGCGTTTTCACAGCAGAGTAATCTTATTACAAAAATTTTCCAATTTTGGGGCTAGAGTCAATGGGTGTACCGCGGCACACAAAAAAGCTTAAAACTTACTCCTCTTTCGTCTCGTTTGAAAAATTTCATGTCTCCATCACAAACTTTGCACGCCAACTTGTGTTGTAAAGTTGTAAAAACTAAAAATTGTACTACACAATGACTAAAAGTCGGACCAGTGCTTGGACTCAAATCAGAAGTTTTTACAAATTTTTTTGCGAACCATTAACGAGCCGTTTTTTTACATCTTCGTACGAACCAAAACGCTGCTCAGCAAGTGCGTGACCCATCGATGCAAACAAGTGGTAATCGGAAGGAGCCAAGTCTGGTGAGTAAGCCGCATGGGGTAGAACTTCCAAGTTGAGTACTTCCAACGTGTCGCGAACTAGTTTTGCCGTATGTGATGGAGCATTGTCTTGAAGAAAAATGTTTTCGTGTTGCCTCTTTCGGTATTCTGGCCTGTTTTCAAGCAGCGAACGGTTCAAATAGGTCAATTGTTGTTGGTAACGTTTAGTATTAACCGTTTCCCCAGGTTTTAACAGCTCATAATAGACCACGCTTCTCTGGTCCCACCAAACACAGAGCATCGTCTTTCTGCCAAAGCGATTCGGTCTTGCGGTCGATGTGGATGTGCGCCTGGGTCTACCCAAGATTTTTTGCGCTTGGGATTCTCAAAATAAATCCACTTTTCATCCCCTGTAACTATACGATGCAAAAACGACTTCCTTTTGTCTCGAGCGAACAAAATGTCACACGTGTTTTTGCGCTTTTCCATTTGCCTGTCGTTCAACTCATGTGGTACCCATCTACCGGCTTCTGAATCTTTCCCATCTCTCGTAGCCGATTGGAAACAGCTTGTTGACTAACGCCCAATTACTCGGCGAGTCGTTTTTGTGTTTGCGAATCATCTTCGTCTAACAATGCTTGCAATTCCACATCTTCGTATTTTTTTGGCAGTTTTCCACGTTCCTTGTCTGCAACATCGAAGTCACCACTTTTGAAACGCCAAAACCATCGTTCACACGTATCTTGCGATGGAGCATGTTCACCATAAGCTTCTCGAAGTAATCGGTATGATTCAACAGCAGTTTTCTTCAAATAAAAACAAAAAATTAATGCTGTCCCCGAATGCTTTTTGTTCGGTATAAATTTCGACATATTGAACACAACACTATGGACAACACTTTTCCAATTTATCACTCGTGCGCGTCTGACACTTGTTGATGACACAACAAAATGGCGCAGGGTCAAATCTTTATAGCACAAACTGCATTGGTGCACCATCTGTTGTCTGAAATCCGCATTTCATACTTGTACACCTGGTACTTTCATCTGAAAATCGATTACCATAAAACGGCCTTTTACGTGGTCTGCACACTCACTTCCAACTAAATTTCCCGTATTTTTTTTATCCATTTTGCACAATATAAGCCGAGACGTTTACTGCGTGATATTTTCGAACTCAGCAGGCCAGCGTGCCGTTTGCTTTGAAGCTACAGTTTTGCCTCTAAACTGAAAAGATATTATAGTAATCTCTCCTTTTACCTGCTTCTGTCTTTCTTAGAATCATAAAAGTAACAGCAGATGTTCGACGCAGGTAGAGCAGAACCTTTGTAAACGACCGAAAGGTAAGTTGGCACGCCGCGCGGTCGATTTGGCCTGCCTTAACTTGGCGCTAAAACTTCGAAAGCATTTGAAATTTTCCTCTGAAATTTTCAGAAAATATTATTGAGATTGAGATATAATACTGTCCAGTAGGATACTTTCTAAAAAGTCGTTTTTTTCCGACCCGAGAAAGTGCAATGTTCCCTTAATGTTGTAAAGACAACATTACTTAATCGGTTTACGGAGCCGTGATATCTCCACTTGTTACGGTGCCGAGCAAATTATATTTCTTCTCTTTCTCTCGTATATCTAGGAGCCGTAAGGTCAAAGATAAGAAACATGTTACGTATTAAATGGGTTCTTCTGTGAGCAATACGATGATTAGTAGTTTGACTCGAACGCTACAGCGTACTCGCTTCATCTGGACGCGAATTGAATCATGGTAGAAGACAATGATGACTCACGGTTAGTTACACACAAAGAAAAACAGCGGCAATAATAATAATATACATGACATGGAACGGAAGATTTCACCGTGTGCTTCTTCAGGCTAATTCAATGTTCGAAAAGTAACGGGCCCGGCAGGTACCCGGTGCAATCGTAGGCGAAACGTCGGAAAGTTATTAAGATTGACGCGGTCGAATTGCAGGAACCACGATTTTACCTATATGCCGTTTTTCAACAAGAAATATCCAAAAGATATCTTTTTAACAAAATAGCCAGAACGATGTGACTTTATATATAATGTCCCTTATCTTATAGTAGTAGTAGTGATAAGAGAAAAAAATACTTTTCTTTTTTTAGATACGGGGCCCATCAAGAATCAAGCCTTCAAGATAGTTTCATCGAACTCGACAAAAAGCTAAAATATTTTCAGGAACAAATGGATAGTTTTAGGGAATCGCTCGAGAATGTCAAATCTTTACAGGCCGAAATCCAGTATTTTAACCTCGCAATTCAGGTAAGCAAGTCAGCGTATTGACGCGCGTATTAGATTTGGCGTACTGTATTTCGAAAATATAAATCAAAATTTGCAATCTGCGACCCTAAAAACCCCCCGAATACCAGTTCTGGTTAAAATCAATTGATACACGACAAACTTCAATATGGTGGACACATTAGGACAGCCATATTGGCTTTGCTATATTGAATTTTCAAGAAATAAGTTCAAATTGATCTTCTACAACCTTAAAACTTCCCAAATACCAATTTCCGTCGAAATCGGTCAATATTTTAAGAAGTTCAATATGGCGCGTCCAAGATGGCGTACTAAAAAAAAAACCTTAAAAACTCTTTTTTAGGATGAAAGATTCCGAACGGAACGTCTAGAAGAACAAATCAACGATCTGACGGAACTTCATCAGAACGAGGTGGAGAATTTGAAACAAGCTATGGCCGACATGGAGGAGAAGGTACAGTACCAGAGCGAGGAGCGCCTCAGGGACATACATGAAATGCTCGAGCATTGCCAAACGAAGGTAAAAAAAAGCCATTTTCTGAGTTTTGCAGTTTAAAGGTAGGCCTTTTATACCTTCGGTTAACTTCCGGTTAAATATCCGTTGCTTAACTGGGGTTGAAAGACCCGACTCTTAAACGCTTTTTCGCTGTAACGCACAAATTTAACCGTTTCACGTCGTTTCAGATCCAAAAAATGGAACACCAAGCGTTGCAGCAGCAGCAGTACGTGATGCTCGAGGGTTTAGATAACTCTAACGCACGCGCACTGGTTGTCAAGTTGATCAACGTGCTGCTTACGGTGTTGCAGGTCGTCCTGCTTCTGGTTGCGACCGGGGCGGGGGGATAATAATGCCGTTTTTGCGAACGAGGTAAGCGAGAATGAGAGTAGCGCTAATTAATGGCTGACGATCATTTTTTCTGTAAATCATCGCACATTTTGTACATATGACGATTAATTTCTCATTGTCCTAGCGTTTTTCGTATTGTTGTTTAAGTAAAGTCAGTCTACGTTTATGCAACGATTACAATTTGCTTGTTTGCCAATTTTTCGATGTTTTAACTAATATTTTGCAGATTTTTTTTGTTATACTACTTTTTTCTGGTTGTATTATTTTTTTCTTATTTGTTCTCCAGCCCTACCCGTACAGTGACCGTAACTGAGATAACCGAGGGTAAGCAGGCTCAATTTGGCAACGTGGCGATACTTAAGTGGCCCGCCATATTTACGAGGAGTATTTCGAAAAGTTGACGAGAAATTACGTATTTTGTAGGTAATTTTTTTTTGCATTTTTTTTTATTGAATTGAGTTGCGAGTTGGACTTGTTATTGATTGTTTTTTTTTTCTAATTTTTTTGTGATTAAAATTAACATTTGAAATAAAAAAAAAACAACGGTAAACCTAGACTGACATCCTTATTAAATCCTGACGTAGTGGCGCATTTACCATGTAGTGAAGGTGCAGGTAATTTTGTGGCGCAACCACCATTTTATCTGGTAATACTTTATTTATGATAACCACGACATTAATCACAAAAATAAAATGACGAATGGGCCACAACATCAGAACCTTAACAATGCACGCTGTCTTGAATCGGTGGTGTTATTTTTGTGGTGTTTTTGTGGCATTTTGGGTACTTAACATTTGTTTTCATATCGAGGCAAGTATAAAACAACCTTTTCATTTCACATTTTCTTCTTTGACATACCGATGTATTGTATATTATTATCCTTGATTTTGGTAAATCCAGCTAAAAGGATCTATAGTAATATTTTGGAAAGGCTGTCGCAAACTCTTTATCATTGCTGACTGTAGCTATTACGTCGACTATGAGAAAACCAAATCGGGGATAACAATCTACAATATACATATAAACACGTAGGTTGAAAAGTTTTTGGTCTAGCTACTTAAAACACATTTTTTTTGAAAAATTCGACTTTATTCGCTTTTCTAACATTTCTATACCTTTCTCGTAGAAGGATTTGTCTGCCTTGAAACTAGGCTTGAGCCAAATATCTTTCCCGCGAGCATTTTTTGAGGTCTGCGAAAAGATACTACTCGCTGGAGGCCAAATCTGGAGAATACGGTAGATGAGGAAGCAATTCGAGCTTCAATTCGTGCAATTTTGCCATCGTAACCATTGACTTGATGAGAGAGCACTTTTCCTTGTTGATTTGGGGCAGTTTCTTTTTTGATTTCTGCCTTCAAACGGACTAATTACTTTATACAATATTCGCTATTGATGGTTTTTCCCTTATCAGCATAGTCGACGAAAACTATAAAATGCAAAGGCCAAAACCTTCCCAGCCAACTGTTGTGTCTTTGGTAGCTTCGGGCGGCTTTTACCGGCTGCTGTCCACTCGGCTAGCTGCCGATTTGATTCCGGTGTGTAGTGATGGATCCAAATTTCATTCATTGTCATATATTGCAAGAAAAAATCCTTTTTATTGAGCTTAAACAGGTCCAAACAGCGCTCAGAATCATTAACACATTTCGAACAGAGCTTTCTCATGCCCAAATGTTCGTGCAAATATGACCAACACGTTCTTTTGATATCTTTAGGGTATCAGCTATCTCACACAATTTAACTTTACGGCCATCCAAAACAATTTTGTGGATTTTTTTTGATGTTTTCCGGTGTAACCTCCTCATTTGGGCGTTCAGCATCATTTTTGCCTGTACGACCGCGTTTAAATTCAACATACCAGTAAATGATGAGTGATTTTCCAGGGGCAGAGTCCCCGTAACACTTATCAAGCCTTTGCTTTGCTAGAACGGTATTTTTCCCATCAAAAAACAGTGTTTAATCAACATACGAAATTCGATTTTTTTCATTGTTTTAAAAATGTCAAAAGTAGCGTCAGTTAAAACCACTGTAACTTGTAAACTAATCGTCGGAATGTCATAAAATTTTGACACGTATCTTTTGAAGGTTGGTACTTCTTAAAAATCATATGGATTTTTTTGAAAAGGGTGACATCTGTATGTCAAACCAAAATCTATTTAGCCTACGTGTTACACATATACATCTTGCAGCTAATTTTGTCACTCTTTGTTTGGGCGATTCCGCATCGAACTTATTCTAAAAAACGCCCAATTTGAAAAAAAAAATCTTTTTTTTTTCCAGGGTCCGAATCATCACAACAGTTGTTTTCGTCATAGCTATAGTGTTCACGCTAAAACAGTGGCCCGAGGTGCGGGATATAGGCAGTCACGTGATGAAACGCCTCAAGGACACCTTGGATCCGGTTCAATAGCGTTCGGCCACGCCGCGAAATCCGCTTTTAACCAATCAAAAATACGGTTTTTTTGTCCTGTTCGTAGGTTAGACACGCCTACCTGTAGTTAGAAACCGCCCACTTTCGGTTGTGATTAGGTGACAGATTCGCTTTTGTTTTATTTTTGGGGACGAAGGTGAGGGTTTCGGGCACGCCTGCTGAATACGTAGCGTCTTTTTGTTCAAGGTTCAAGCATACCTAATACAGTATAGTTTGTTAAAAGAAACAGTCACTGTTGTTTTTCTTATGTCTGTAAATGTACACTTGAACTTTAAACTACGACGCATAAGAATGGGGGCGGGGCTTTTGTTAAACCACGCCCCACGTGGGTTTTTCTTTCAAGTATGTGCGGGGATTGGCCGATCGGCCTTCTTGGTAGTGTTTTTCGTAAATACAATCCATTTTAACTTATTTTATTTGTATTTTGTTGCTTTTTTTTTAAGTCACAAGAAACTTAAAACTGGTATGGAAATATTTTTACAAAGTTAAGTTGTTTGGTTGTTTTCAAAATTTTACAAATGCTTAGAGCGATAACGTTCAGAGACTCCCTAAAATAAGGGAAAATGGATTTTATTCTGGGTGATAGAAAAGTTTTGGTCTAGAGTGACCGATACAATTTTAATTGGTGATTTGTAGAGACTATATATAGTAAATATGGCGGCTAATAGGAAGTAAATAAGTGCGAAGATTTTTCAGATTAGTTTAGTTCTTTTTTGTTGCGAACTTTGTGATGTAGTTCTAGAAACATAGGTGATGTTGTAATAATGTAAACGTGCCGGTACCACAAGAGTTAAGGTTTTTGTAAAAGGGTGACCACACACGCTCGATCGATTCTTCAAAGATTTATTTGTGAGAAAAAAAATTGTAATAACCCGTGCGGAGCTGGTTTTTCTAAACGGGTGGAACAAGAGCGATGGATATCATGTTTGTGGCCCCTTAAAATGCTATTTTCATACACTTCTGGTATCGTCACATTTTTTAAATTTATTTTATGTATTAACAGAGGAAGTAATATTTTTTTTCGTATCCAATTTAGTTTCGTTCTAATTTATTTTTTAAATTCTCTGCTCAATTTTTTTTATTAAATGAGGAAACAAGGTGTGAAAAGACCAAAAAATTTACAAAAAAAAATAATAATGAAGGAACACTGTAAAAAAACTTTTTTTTCAGGGCAGAGCCCTCGGGCTATCGATTGTTTCGATGATACTCGGTCTTCTTCGGATGACGTACAACTAGTAGAAGCGTTGTGCACCATCCGAGGAAGACACAATGTTATGGAAAGGTTTGTGATGGTACAAATGATTAGTTTCAATTTGTTGTTTCAACCTGAACAACTTGAAACAATTTCTTTATTAACGCTTGATTATACTTAGTCGTGTACCATGACGATCATTTCGACATTATTGTGTTTTCTGATGTACAACTACTAAATGTTCATATTAGTTGTACACGATCCGAAGAAGACACAGAGTTGTCGAAATGATCGGTCATGGTATATGAGTACATGGTTTTTAGGACGCGTGCAAATTAAATGGAGCAAACAGCTTCCAGACAATCCCGATTTCTATAACCTTAATATTATTACAATAAAGTGGCGATTTTAACAAAAAAAAAATGTGGCTATACCAGTGTAACTACTTAAAAATAAGGATATTTACCTAGAAATTTAAAAAAAAAAAACTACTGCATCAAATGTTTTAAAATGTTGGGTACCTATTTATTATTTATTTACAAATACACACGAATTTTTTCTGACCAAAATATTGAAATTTGCGGGACTTATGCCCCAGAAATGGGACAGGTGAAAAAAAAAGTAGCTCCACTGCTGCCGTGATTGACACCGCCTCCACATTGCCTGGAATCAAAAAAACAACAAAATGTTCATTAAAATAGATATAATTTTCCATACCATCAACCATGGATTTTAAAAAATATTGAAATTTATAAGAATGGGGGCGTTTAGAAAAAAAAGTATAAAGTCTTCGCCAGAAAAGTGCCCGTTTTTTGCATGCCAAATTGACATTTTTGGTCCAATAAAAAAATTCATGGTTCATGGTACGACAAAACATGTCCTTAACATGCAAAAAAAATTTAAGCCGATACAATAAATTGTTTTCGACTTACCTCGGCAGCCAATTTAAAAAGTGCAGTTTTGAGAAAAAAACGCGTTTAAAGTACGTCTAACATGTAACACATAAATAATGATCTCTTACCACGTATCTACCTTTGTGACTATTTTGAGTTCACTGAAGTACTAGATGTTTCACTGCCACTTATTAGAATTTTAATACCTGCTCCGGCTCGCGTTACGCTTCCAAAAACGAGTTTATGGTTCTACCGAGCAGCTGTGCCTGGCATCAGCTGTATTTTAAAAAATAAACAGGCCGTCTTTGATACTTCGACCTGTTACTCTATACATATAAAAGCATCGGGATAAGTAAAAAAAAAAATCGATTTTTTGAAATTATCACACTGGTATAGCCCCTTAAGCTGGATGTATTGAAACCTTTTTTTTGTTAAGACTATCACTTGATTATAATTACTGGTGTACCATGACGATCCTTTCGACAACGCTGTGCCTTCTTCAGATGACGTGCAAATACTAAATATCTTTAGCACTTGTCGCATGGATAGTAAGGCTGTCGGAAATAAATCCAACACACATCGATCATAGAATGAAAGCAAATTTTATATTTTCCTAAGTTTTTTTGCAGAGTTCTAATATATATGAAATTTATTTAAAGTTTTAAAAATATACTTGTTTTAAAGTATGTAAAAATGCTCTATTTTTAAGAGCGAAAAAGTAGCAAAGAAGAATAAATTCTGAGTATAAAAATATTAATAAAAACAATATGATAAGGAATAAAAATACTATTTATTAAAATAATTAAGTAAGTTAGAGGTACTTGTTAAATTAAAAGTAGGAAAATATATGGGGTGATTTTTTTCTAATTTCAAGATTTGTAATGTAAAAAGAATCATATTGTACGGGGCAATTTAAAAATATTTGTCCAAATGATATAAGATGAACCAACGAGCGTCGTATTTACGCGATTTACGCACAGAAAAGTCACTGATTATGAGAGTGACCTTTGCAGATCGCTCCAGGGGCTTAAAGTGCAATAAATTTATTAAAATTGGGTACTTATTACTTCAAGAATGTAATATGTAATACGGAGCATCCGCATATTCCCAGTCGTCTAAGCCGTAAAGAGCCCAATAATACAAGCTTTACTTCTGTCACCGATCTTATATTGCTACGAGCAGTTACAGAAAGTCATAAAAATTATAATATTTATCTTAAAAGAATTAAAATTTAATTTACTACGCCTCGTATAGTAATTCAAATGTCGTCTAAAGCCTCATTTAAGTTTCATTTTACATATTTCTAAATTTAGGACATTCGTCCAGCAAAACCAACTTCTTTTTGGATATATTTTTAGAACGCCCTGTATATTTGAATATAAACTGTTGCTGCTGCAGTTTCAGATTTATGCGGGCCTGATTTTTTAGAAGAAACAACGTCTATTCACGCAATATGCTTTCGCTAGTACCTCTGTGTCCTGAGCATATAGTAACACCAATTTCAGATTTTCTTATTCCCAAACTGTTGACAGCTCTTTAAATTAAGAAAAAGTATGTTATTCACTATCTAGCTCTCCAAGCTATTAAATTGGGTTTAAAAATTGAGCAAATTCACAAATGTTTAAAGTTCAAACAATACTGAACTTCGTAAGCTTAGCAAAAATAGCTTTCAAATCAACTTCTTTAAACTTATGAATAACGCAGTATTTGGCAAAACCATTGAAAATATTCGAAAATATAGAGATGTAAAACCGGTAACTAAATGGTCAGGACGATTTGGTGCAAGTTATTACATTTCTGATGAGCCAGAGCATTGCGAAACCGAAACTGCCTCCGAAGGATTTTGCGTTTTTTGTGAACATACGGAGGGACGGAAATTTTCGGGAAATTATCGTTTGGTCAATGTCCAAGTTGTCATAGACGTTTATCAAAATACAGTGAAGGTTAACAATCGGAGTTTGTGGTATAGCGTAGATTTCCGCGTAATTTTCGCAGCGGGAATGCAACATCGTGGCTACGGAAACTGTTCAGAAAGCATGCGGGCGTAATGGGGAAAGCAATAGGCGAGAAGATTATACTTTGTTTTAAATGGCGTAGCATTCTAAAAAATTCTGTACAACAAAAGAAATGGCTTAATTAAACAAAGTTACTGCATTCTTGGGAAAATGCGTGATGTTGGACGTTAGCTAACAGAAGCCCCGCCGTTAGCTTTCCGTAAAGATCCCGCTCATGCGAAAACACGCCCCAGCGCATTCACGACCTTTGTAACGAAGAAAAACGGAATTTTACAACACTGTAAACAAAAGGGCGCAGCGAAGATATTTATAGCAACCGCAATTTGGTGGGTCTACACCCTACCAATTAAAATGGGCACTTAATCCCGCCACGTTCTGCTTGCTATCGACATCGTCCTTGCTCTCTTTTGTTTACAGTGTTATAAAATGGTAATTCCCCTTAATAACAAACGCGAATCGAGGTTGCAGCGTTGCCAAGTGGTACACTATTACTAAGGATTTTAGAAAAAATTAAGCAAACTACAAAGAAAGCAAGCTTTTTGACTGATTTTTTCAATAGTCAAACGACATTTTTCCCTAGTTTTATGAGATGGAAGTTTCTAGATGTAGGTGTAAAAACAATGCAGAGTATAAATACCTAACCTTTAGATAAAATCGTTCGTCCATTTTCTAGTTGATGACATAATTCAGAAATTGTGAAAATATACAAAGTGGATAGAATTTTGTATAAAAATGCAAAAATTTTTATTTTAAATGTTTGCTGCTTGTCGCTAGGTTACTCCTCAACGGAACGATGGATATTAATCTAAATTTCGTATATACAGTGTGTTACATTTCACCTGAAGTAACGCGAAATTGTAAAATCGCAAAAAAAAACACTTTTTCAGTGATTCTGTTTTTTTTTTTTTATCGAAACAATGTTTTTAACTTTATTAATATTCGGAACAAGGTACTTTATCTCAGTTGGTAACAATTACCAGGCGATTTACCATTATTAGAATTCTACTCCACGTATCGAAAAGTCAGTGTGAACTGTTAAAACTTAATAAAGCCTCTACTTCAACAGTTATTTACCGCTCTCGCATTTGTCAAACCTTCTATGGACGCATTTCCTTGTATTACGACTCATCAGCCGAGCTTGGATAGGCAGAGAACGAACAAAACTCAAAATATTTATTACTGCACTAGCGAATCGGTAAAATACGACAATTTTCATCTGTAGCAGCAAAAAGCTTAGTTCTGAAAGCAACCCTGCTCTGTGTCGGGCGTCGTTTAAGGCCATGGAGCGATAAAGGAATTATTTAGGGAGTTACTAAGAATTAACGCTAAACAACGTAATTATTAGGGTTCTATTCCACGTAATAAAATTAACATCAAATACCAAAAATTGATCAAAATCCATATATAAGCCGTTAATTTCAATAGTGGATATTGATTTTTATATACGTGAGGTAGAAACCTTAACAATCGCGCTGTCTAGTGGTAACTTTTAGGAACTCGTTCAACAACTGTGGCCGGTCTGTGGCCTTAAGGGAACATTACACTTTTTCGGTCGAAAATTTTAATAATTTATATGGAACTGATAAAAAAAAAACATTAAAAATTGAGGAAAAAATGAATCGATCTTTTTTTATTCTAGCTTATACTGGGGCTGTTGTTGTGTAGAAGAACATATTAAAATTTTAGACCGATCGGTTAAAAGGTTCTTAAGTTATCGTGCACGCCGATTACAAAAACGTTGTCTTTCACATACAAAATCTACTTAAGTTCAGTCAGCTATGTCTGCTGCATACAAAATTCCTTCCGACTTCTCATACG
>CM032451.1:22455896-22461710 GCA_019049505.1 Pachyrhynchus sulphureomaculatus
TATATATATATGTATATATATATATATATATATATATATATATATATACAGGGGTGCATCAAAAACCAAGGTATTTCCTTCGAGGGCTGTTAGGCAGCTCATAACTCACCAGAATATGTAAATATGACCCTAGTGAAAAATCGTTAGATTTCCAGGGTTAAAGTTAACTAAATAAAATATTTTTACTCATGATACTTTCAAAAATGTTTTTTTTTTTACCCACAGACAGAGATTATAGCCATTTTAGAGGTGTTTTTTGTGATCCTGCCGTGAAGAATTAATCCGAAATCGGATTCAGACTCACAAAAAACATGGGTATATGAAGTTTTCATTTTTTACTTTGCTAATTTAAAGATATTTTCGTCATTTTTTTTTCTCCTTTTTTGAGGTTAGAGATGAATTCTGACGAGATTCGATAATTTTGACCTCAGATTCGGTTTCAGAGTCGAAAAATACGTAAGGATTGTACAAAAAATTTTAGTAAGAAATCGCATTATGTTTGCGAATTACATAAGATTTTTAAGTGAATGTTACAACTATCAATGCCGTTCCTCGTCGCCATTATAAAATTTTTGTATTTACCATTGAATATTCGAAAGTAGATACATGAAGCTTTAATTTGAAACCATCCGCAGCTTTAAAACATCTTTTCTAATTTTGGAGAAGTCCGGTTGAGAAAGAATGACCCATATATATATATATATATATATATATATATAATATATATATATATATATATATATATATATATATATATTATATATATATATATATATATTCAGGATTACGTAACGATAATTAGAATCTTAGAATACGGAAATTTGTAATTGTGACACTTGATAAGCTGATCTACAGTGCAGATTTTCCCGAACTTCTTAAAAGTGTCAATATTTCGAAGTCGAACGATTTTGCACTAAGATCATGTTTACATGTTCTGGTAAGTTATGAGCTGGCCCATCACCGGTCGGAAGGAATACGTTGATTTTTGGAACACCCTGTATATATATATATATATATATATATATATATATATATATATATATATATACATATACATATATATGATTTGATTTAATGAAAATTATATTTATTTATTTATATCGAGGTCGCTTAAGTAAGTATGTTTTTTATTTAAAAGAAATGATTATGTATAATTTTAAAATGATTATTTTGTATGTAATGAACATTTGTATTTTTGTCTATTTAAAATAAAGTTTTATTTTTACTTTACAATTGTGGCTTTCATTCCTACCGTTCGGCCCACGAGAGATGTTCTGATTTGCCTATAGTGCCGACTGGAGATCGTCGGGAGGCGAACAGAGCCCGGATTTTCTATTTACGGCCCCTGACTATCTTAGTATGAAAACGATGTCTGATGACGAGACTTGCCTCGTAAATTATCGATGTAGTCGGTCCCCTTTTGATTTTCACCGACTTTGTTCACTTCGTCTCGAGTGACTGTATACCCTCAGGATAAAAAGAAACATAATTACGGCCCAGAAACCAGGAAGTTAGTGTTTTTTCGATTACGTCATTGCCAGGAAATCTTCGCTCTCAGACCAATTTCTTCAACTACTCGGTGTATGTCACTGCTACATCAAACATTTTATTTTTGCAATCGGCACGCTTCATCAAGATTAATGTGTACTTAGTAGTGAGATATATTGAGTAGTGTCATTGCGCCATAGATTCCAAACTCCCAGCATAAACTTCTTCAAGCTCCGAAACAGAACTTAGTCACTGGGAGTCATGTCTGGCGTACAGGGTGAATGATTCTTTTTTTTAATTCGTCCTCTCCTGACGATGGTCGGCGATCCTCATGGCTAACATAGTTCTGAAAACTGCAGCTCTAAAAATGTCTATTAATGAGCATTTAAACCATCTTCGGATGTTCTTTAACTAGGAATTTTGATGTCTTCCAACCGATCTTCTTGCATTTTGCCTTCGATAACTCATTATATGACCGTTAACTAGTTTTTTTCTTTTCTTTATAGTCGGCAGTAGTTCTGTGAATTTTCTCAATCGCCTTAGTACTTCAGCATTTGTTACTCTATCCACCCGTTATATCTGTGGAATCCTCTAAATATAACACGTAGGCTGAAAAGTGTTTGGTCTGACACATAGATGTCGCCCTTTTTAAAAAAACCCATATGATTTTTAGGAAGTACCAACCTTCAAACTATACGTGTCAAAATTTCATGACATTTCGACTATTAGATTACAAGTTACAGTGGTTTTAGTGACGCTACTTTTGATATTTTCAAAAAAAAATGGAAAAAATCGAATTTCGTGTGCTGATTAAACACTATTTTTGATGGAAAAAAAATACCGTTCAAGCAAAGCAATGGCTTGATAAGTGTTATGGGAACTCTGCACCTGGAAAATCACTCGTCGTTTACTGGTATGCTGAATTTAAATGCGGTCGTACGGATAAAAATTACGCTGAACGCTCTGGACGCCCAAATGAGGTGGTTGCACCAGAAAACATAAACACACACCTGAAGTGAAATTGCGTAAGATAGCTGACACTCTAAAGATATCAAAAGAACGTGTTGGTCATATTTTGCATGAACATTTGGGCATGAGAAAGCTCTGTTCGAAATGGGTACCGTGTTTGCTCACAGTGGACCAAAAAACAACAACGTGTCTATGATTCTGAACGCTGTTTGGGCCTGTTTTACGCGCAATAAAAAGGATTTTTTCATGCGATATGTGACAACGGATGAAACATGGATCCATCACTACACACCGGAATCAAATCGGCAGTCAGCTGAGGTAGACAGTAGCCGGTGAAAAGCCGCCCGAAGCGACCAAAGACACAACAGTCGGCTGGGAAGGTTTTGGCTCTGTATTTTAAGATGCGCGTGGAATAATTTTCATCGACTATGCTGAGAAGAGAAAAACCATGAATAGCGAATATTATATAAAGTTATTGGTGCGTTTGAGGGCAGAAATCGCAAGGTAAACGGCCCCCAAATTAACAAGAAAAGTGCTCTTTAATTAAGGACAATGCACCGTGTCAGAAGTCAATGGTTACGATGGCAAAATTGCATGAATTGAAGTCCGAATTGCTTTCTCATCCACCGTATTCTCCAGATTTGGCCCCTAGCGACTATTATCTATTCACAGACTTCAAAGAAATGCTCGCGAGGGAAAGAGACTTGGCTTCAATGAAGAAGTTATTTGTGCAGGAAGATCTTCAAACACAGAGTCAGTACGGTCAGTAATCAATACGGTTTAGAAATGAATACCAAAAAGACTAAATTTATGATAATTACTAAGAAGCGACATATACGTGCAAAAATTGAAATTGCAACAGAGCAAATAGAACAGGTCGACAGTTATACATATCTCGGGACATCGCTTCATGACGAATGGAGACAGGACATGGAAATTAACAGTAGAATCGCACAAGCCAGGTAAACGTTCATGAAATTGAGAAACATTTTATGTGACCGCACTCTTAAGCTGAATGTTAAGAAACGACTGCTGAAGTGTTATGTTTTTCCTGTGGGTTTATACGGAATGGAGGCGTGGACACTTACCGATGATATGTGTAAGCGAATAAACTTGCATTTGAGATGTGGGTCTACCGGCGTATAGCTGCCATAGACGGTCAATATGATTTGCAATATGGATTGCAAAATATTTTGATAGCTGTCCATAGACGTTCATTATTATTGCACAATAATTAATTGGGTTTATACAATAAAAAGAATCATACGGAGGCGATATTGATGGTTGTGCAATATTTTGCGCAATCACCAGTACAGACGTACAATGTGCTTGGCAATATTGTCAGTCCCCGCCGGTATTGTGAAGTGAAGTCATGTTGAGTGACACTGAGCTCTCTTATTCAATTGTTTATTAATTTAAATTTGCTTTTTTGACAACATCTTGCTTCTCGGCATCCGGGTTCGCGATATTTCTCAACCAGCAAGTCATATTGCTCACCTTTTTTAACACGATTAGTAACTATAATCTTTGCATTTAATATCCCATAGAGCCGGAAGTCCATGGTAACCTTCGATAAAATTCCAAAATGAACTGTTTATCCAATTTTTTATCCGCCATCACGACGCGTTGATTATCACATGTTGATACCGACTGACGGGATATTGCACAATCCTGTCCACAGACGGCACAGTATTTTCCAGGTTGCGCAATATATTTCAACAAATTTTGATTTCGTACAATCTATTGCACAACCTTTCAATACTGTCTACACACGTTCAATTATATTGCACAAACCCAATTATTGCGCACCGTCTATGAGCTGCTTATATTGCGAATACCTTGAAGAAGTGCTCCGCAGAATGACCACTGAAACGGAGCTACTGCCGTAAGCAGTTGCCTACCGCCTAGAGCCGGCCCTGAAGGAATGTTGTTCATTTAAACTGTCATTTTTGAAGATCCATGTCATTATGGTTATTTGAAACTGAAGTTTATGCATAAAATATAAGAATTGCCATTTCGTTCTCAAATTTTTACTTTTTAAAATACTTTGACTGGGTATGTAGTGAATATCTTAAGTAAGTATTGTCACGTGAATAATTATTTTATTTGATAAGATTGCATTGTTTGGACAGTAAAAAAAAAAACGTGTCGGTACCTTTGGCCTCAGTTTTTTTGTTCAGTGTATCAATTGACGACCATATAAGGGCGTGTGCGTCACAGTATCAGGGTTTTAACTTGTTTGTACTCGATATACATATTTTCTCCTTCACGTGACGTCTTCGTTGCGAAAGTTCACAATGATCAGTGATTTGAAATGATTATAAAACGTCTTTGGTAGTAACTTTTCTTTCGCGTCGACTCCCGCTTCTTGGTAGTATCCCAATATAACACCTAATTCGAGTTTTCTGTAATAATTCGCGAAAAAATCATTCTCACCGTTTTCTAAGGCGGACGAATGTTCTTGAGAAACTCCTTTCCTCGCCAGTCTCTGCTCCAGTATGAGGAGTTTTGAGATCTATCGTAAAGAAATTTTTTCCGTCCTAAAATCTTCGTGCAGATTTTGTAAAACCATAGTTTCTGATACTCTAGCTTCATTAGCGAGCGCTAGGATCCTCATTCGTCAGTCTAAGAGCCTCAACAAGCCTGATGATTTCCTAAGTTTTTGCCTAATTGCATTGAGTCTGGGCCCCATTGAAATTGTAAACCAAAATTTTACTGAAAATAATATTGGCCATCACTGCCGTCCACCTGGGACATTCTTTCATGAATAACTTTCGGTTAATTTCCCTCTTTAGTGATCAGCTTGATCACTGTGCGATGATCAGCATTACTTTCGCTCGTTTTTCGACAGAAAAAAATAGTAACAATTATAAAACTCAACTCTATAGCTCAGACTTTCTGTGCTTATAAACACGGCTTCATCACCGACCGATCTTGGCTTCTTTAAATATACAAAGCTGGGCCTCATACCATATGTGGCAAACACTCAATCAGACATGACACGTCTGGTTATATTTCTATAGTTTTCATTTAGAACGTTTAAAGGTGGGAGTGTTGACGTTGAGGTTCGTTATAAGTAGAGACCGGATTATATGCAACATAAAAATCTTGAAATATGCATGCGAATATGCATGAAAAAAGCTTAAAATATGCATGAAAAGGGTCAAAATACGTAATATTAAATAATAATAAAAGTAGTAATTTTTAGTTTTTTTATTTCAAATTATCAGCATAAAATTAACAAGTTATCGACGATGTTTAAATTTAATTAACAATTATTTAACATTTTTTAAAATTATTTAACATTTGTATTCTTGTACACGTAAACAATAAGGTATTGTTCCAAATATTGGGTCG
>CM032451.1:22461810-22626810 GCA_019049505.1 Pachyrhynchus sulphureomaculatus
GCAGTAGTATACATCTCGATTTCGTCGTGTAGCATAGATTATGCTTGCGCAACGCTACACTTACCTGGTTGTCAAATCGTCCAGATTTTCCGAAATTGAAAAAAAAATTGCATTTTCCATTTTTATGTATAATTCTCCTAATTAAAGTATGACCAATATGACCATGCTAAAATATAGTACAATGTTAAAGAAGAACACGTAAATATGCCCTTTATCTTTAAATTGAAGGGTGTGGGACACAAGAAATGCAATAAATACTTGGCTAAGAAGCATACGTCAAGAATTGGCCACAGATGTTCGAACATGTTGGCCAACGCGTTCAACCCTATTAAATAAATCCAACATGTTTGGTCCAATATAATATAAACTTTTACGTAAGTTCGTATTGTGATTTATTGTTAAGTAACTAAAATTAATTATCGGTTTCTCTATTTTTCTATATAAATGGGGCCCATATTTTATTTATTAAAAAAAAGGTAATAATAAAATTATAAACATTTTTGTGCTGTCATTGTCGGGCCCAAAATATTATACACTTAGAGTAGAAAGTCACCTAAAAATGACCCAGGAAAATAACCGGCAACATTGCATTCTCCCAGTCAGCTGGGCTTTGGATCAAGTCAGCCGGTCTATCGACGTTAAAAAATAGTTGAATACCGGCGACTCTTTTATTTCACGAAGTGTTTTCGGTAAAAAAAAGCGATTAATTTTGCTGGATTTTGTCAAAAATTCGTCGAGAAATAGCGACGGTTGTGTTTGAAAAGTGTTTTTCGGGAAAAAACCGCGGAGTTTTCCATGAAATCACGAGAGTTTTCTTTGTTCTTGGACGCTTTTTGTCGAGCAGGAGCGATTTTTTTGATCTTCCCTGTATGACCGGTAAGTATCGTCAGCTGATGTTTTTTATACGGGGGTGAGCTGAACGTTTAATCATGTTTCTAAGCGGTTTTAAAGCGGATTTTTTTCCTGAAAATAAGTCAAGATAAATATTTACGTTGGGAGTTATTTTCGTTTGGATGGATTCTCTTTCACTTCGCGTTATAATATACAAAGAGTGTTAAAAGTTTATTATTAGAGGGATTTGTTATTATTAACCTTTAGAACAGTGGCAGCGCGACGAGCATATCCTACAGTAACTGTACAGAGGCGTACATAATTTTTTTTTTTTTTTCGTACTGGTGCGGTGGTAATTCGTAATTTTAAACTATTTAAATGCCAAAAAGAATAACATCGATAATTATTAATAAGAAAATTTAAAGAATATAATTTTTTAAGAAAATTTTCTTTTAAATTCCTTATGGAGGCTAAGGGTTGGTCTATTCTGTCACTGATATCTTTTAGGGTAGATTGCAAATAGCACAACTAGCAATGATGTCAAAGTATCAACTGTTGAAATGGTACTTAACTTTGTGTTAACATGAAGTGTTAGCGAGCATTTTTTTTGAGGTCTGCGAATAGATAATAGTCGCTGGGGGCCAAATCTGAAGAATACGGTGGATGAGGAAGCGATTCGAACTTCAAATCATGCAATTTTGCCATCGTAACTATTCTCTTGTGACACGATGCAATGTCTTGATGAAAGAGCACTTTTCTTGTTCATTTGGAGCTGTTTCTTTGCGATTTCTGCCTTCAAACGCACCAGTAACTTAGTATAATATTCGCTATTGATGGTTTTTCCCTTCTGAGCATAGTCGATGGAAATTATTGCATGTGTCTCAAAATACAGAGGCCAAAACCTTCCCAGCCGACTGTTGTGTCTTTGATTGCTTCGGGCGGCTTTCACCGGCTGCTGTCCGCTCAGCTGACTCCCGATTTGATTCCGGTGTGTAATGGTGGCCCCATGTTTCATCCATTGTCATATATCGCATGAAAAAATTCCTTTTATTATGCTTATACAGGTCCAAACAGCGCTCAGAATCATCAACACGTTGTTGTTTTTGGTCCATTATGAGCAAACGCGGTACCATTTCGAACAGAGCTTTCTCATGTCCAGATGTTCATGCAGAATATGAGTAACACGTTCTGTAGGATCTGTATCTCACGCAATTTCACTTTACGGTCATCCAAAACAATTTTGTGGATTTTTTTTTATGTTTTCCAGCGTAACCACCTCATTTGGGCGTCCAGAGCGTTCAGTATCATTTGTGTCTGTACGACCGCGTTTAAATTCGGCATACCAGTAAATGATGAGTGATTTTCCAGGGACAGAGTCCCCGTAACACTTATCAAGCCATTGCTTTGCTTGAATGGTATTTTTCCCGTCAAAAAACAATGTTTAATCAACACACGAAATTCAAAAGAAGCGTCACTAAAACCACTGTGTTTTTTCTTAAAAGTCGCAAGTCTTTTCACCCCATATAGTTAATCGAGCTAAAATTTATTTAACCCTGTCTAATCTTCCATCTAAATCATCCACCTATCCATGTTGGGTACTCTATATCGATTTTTTTTATAGGTCTAGCACACGTGCTGCAGGGAAGTCCCTAAAGCGTTGTTCTTGAATCGCTGTAAATTGTACTTGGTGGGAAACACAGCCCTGGGCAAATTATTATAAAGGGAATGATGTTCTCCATATAAAAAACTACTTGAAAAGCGTGGTACGCGGAGTACAAGCTGAACCTCACACGGATGTGAAGTGTTAGCGCGACATGTATTTCTAACATGCACCGTTCTGGGAGGAATTAAGCGGGCAACATCCTTCGAACACTTTCCATAAAAATACTCGTAGAACAAACTCAAGTCGCCAACCGTTCTTTGATGTTCCAGCAAATCAAGACCGCCGGTCAGTTCTGTGTCTCCAATCAGACGAACAGCTCTTCTCTGAACAGAATCCAACAAATGCAGTGTGTGTTTGGGAGCGAAGCCCCAAACATGGGAGCAGTATTCCATAGTTGGTCGAATTTGAATTTTGTAAAGAATTAACAGTTGTTGTGGAGTGTAGAGCGTTTTGGTTCAGGTTAGTTCAGGTTCACTCGTAAAGAAAGCTCTCTGAGGAAACATGAGAGCCACAAACAACTTTTCAGACATACCATAAGAGCATAGGTTAGCCAACAGTCCATCGTGCCAAACTCGAGATTCTGCGAAGTGTTCAGTTGCGTTGTTCCAAATATGTGTTACATAAGTCAGAAGATCTCCTGTAGATCTACGTTTACGAAAGCCATATTGGTGATCGCTAATAATGTTGAATCCTTCAAGATATTTTAGAAGATGCTGATAACCTTTTTCATGATTTTCAATATTATTGAAAGCAGTGCGGTAGTTATTTGGCAAGGTCTCCTTGCCTTTTTTAGGTATCGGCTGAACTGTGGCACATTTCCAGCAGGAAGGAAATATTCCCTTTCTGTAGGATAGGTTGAAAAGTCTACAGAAAATTGGTGTTAGTTCCCTCGCACACTTTTTGAGCACTATGGCAGGTATTCCGTCAGCGCTAGAAGCCTTTTTGGTGTCTCGCTTCATTAAAATACGCTTTATGATACGCTGTCTGAAGACATCGGGCATCCTTGACTGCAATATGTCATCTCAGTGGATGCGAAAACTGATTTGGTTTTTGTAACGGATGAGACTCCTAGCGGTGGATTAACTGTTCACCAGTATAATGGGGAGAGCCTGTAGGAACACGTTGTTCCTTACGCTGAGTTTGTTAGCGATAGCTTCGTGCTAATGTACAACAATGCGACACCACATGCTGCTGCATTAGTGTGGCAATACCTGTCGAAAGTAGGAATACCCAGATTAAACTGGCTTGCGCAGAGTTCTGACCTCAGTCCAATCGAGCACATGTGGGATGAGCTGAAAAGAAGGGTACGAGCCAGAAATCCAGTCCTTGCATTGCTGAGGGACTTAAAGGTTGCGATGGTGGAAGAGAGAAGAACCACACCGAGAGTGGTGAAAAAGCTCACCCACTCCATGAAAAACCTACTGGAAGCAGTAGTAAACGCTAGAGGGAGGGGTAATACAAAATATTGATTTTGGTTGGTGTTTTTCCATGGAAATCGACAGTAGAATGTGAAGCAAAGATTTCAGCCAACAAGTTGGCTTTCTCAACAGGTGTCGTTGCAATGGAATTATCTGGCCGTATGAGTGGTGGTATGGTGGATTTGGTGAAATTTTGACTAACTGCCTTAGCGACTGCCCAAAAGGACCTGGAATTGTTGGGACAAGCGAGAAGTTTGTTTCTAATTCATTGATTGTGTGCCTCCATGGTTTTGTCGATAATTCCTTCGCATCTGTTCCGGGCACGAAAAGGTGTTACGATTTATGGTGTGGATTTTCACGCCAGTATCGGTAGGCAAGATGTCTAGAAGCAACAGCTTCTTTGCATTTTTGGTCAAACCAAGGCTTGCCGTTGGAGGGGCATTTCTTCAAAAAAGAGATGTAAGCTATTGTTGATCGTATCGATATTATTCATACGTTAGTAGAAAAGCCGAATCTATTTGTTTTTGAGATATAACGTGACATTTTCACTGATCACTGAAAATTTGTGTTTTGATTTTGATGTAATTTTACAAGTTTCCGTTTGTTTTTTTTTTTTCAGGCAAAAACATCATCTTCGAAGCTGAGCACCTCCCTCACGTCACTACAAAAACAACGTCTCAGTATTAGTGTAGCAAGTATTAAATATAACCTAAACCCTAATAATTTTCGGTAATATTTCGTTATATTAAGTATTAAAAATTACCAAAGACTAGGCCCTACTTATAACTAAAAATTAAAATTTAATTTTTAGGTAATAATAACGAATTTTTTTAAAAAGGAACGTAGACTAACCTAAAAAGTACAAAAAGTAATTGTAAACATTCAGAAAAAGACGATGTTTGTTCAATCAGCTAGCATACCATCCAATAGGAGCTCTACATGTAATAACGACGACGTGCCCAGTCGATATTTAGAAACATCAGACAGCCACCATCTCGAATCTAGTGGTCGCCATATTGAATCTGACGAACTCATGTTCGAACTTGACGACATTCAGATGTTTTGTCCAACGAAAAATAATGATATTCGTGAACTAGCCTTAGATGTGGTTTCCAAAATGGTGGAGAGCTGGCTCGATCCCAATAACATACTAAACGATCAGATATGTCAATGTAGAGCCGATATCCTGGACAATTTTGGCAATTTTCGTGGTAACTTTCCCGGTAATTTAAGTAATAAAAATGACAACCAAACAGGGAACAGGAACAAAGAAACTTCGGGTCCAAGCTTAGAGACACAACATCTCGTCGGTAATTCACCTGGTAACTCTATAAAAGACGCTAAAAAATCAGATTCTAAACGTTCCAATGGAGTTCAGGACGGTAATTTGGTAACTTTCGATGGAAACTCCGGTAATTCGACGGAAAAACGTCCTAGATGTAACACAGGCGATAAGACGGCGTCCAAAAGTTCGGGCGATTTTCCTCGGTAATCAGTCGGTCACGAGGGAGGTGTCGTCGGAATATTTCGACTTGGTGGCACTGCATTTGCCCATCATTCTGAGGTTATGTTTCGCCTGCCCTTTTGGTAAAATGAGAGAAAAATGTAGGAAGATTTTGGAGGTTGTTCAGGTAGGTGTTTTTTAAGTTATTGTAAAAAAATAGTTATTGATAAATATATATACAGTTGTGGTCAAAATAATAGCAGTCTTACTAAATTTTTATCAAAACATATTTATAAAGTTTTTTTAATAGAACAACTCAAACATAAATATGGTAACTTTGAAGCCCGCCTAAGATGCATCAAAGTAATATAAGGTTAATTAATTAAATTCTTAAAAATCAAAGAAAAACGACAAATTTCTAAAAATTATGGTGAACAAAATAATAGCAGTGTTTTACTAAAATTACTGTTAAAAAAACTGCACAACTAATTAACAATATTTTTCTTTTATGAGCATCAGACACACCTAATACTTAATTGTAAACCCTTTATTGGCTATGACAGCTTCACAACGTCGCGGCATAGAGTTAACCAAATCTTGACATCTAAAAACAGGAAAGCTTTTCCAAGAATCTCTGATTACACCCCAGAGCTCGTCTTGATTCTTAGATTTTTCACGTGCTACGCTATCTTTAATATCGCCCCACAAATTTTCTATCGGGTTCAGATCTGGGCTTTGAGCTGGCCAATTTAAGACATTAATTTTTTTCTTTTCTAAAAATTGTTTACATAATCGACTGCTATGTTTTGGGTCATTGTCGTGCATAAAAACCCATTTAAGTGGCATTTCAGATTCTGGAGAGGGCAACATAACGTGCTGTAAAATTTCAACATAAACACTGGCGGTCATTATGTTTTTAATCCAAAATATAGGCCCTACTCCGAAGTAGGAGAAACATGCCCATACCATTATTTTTTTTTATTTTTATTTATTTTTTTTTTTTGTGGGTCTAGCTCACGTGCTGCAGGGAAGTCCCTAAAGCGCTCCAGGAGCGGCACAAGTGCGGATACCATTATTTTTGAACCTCCATGTTTAACTGTCTTAATAGTGTACTGAGGCTGATATGCGGTTCCTAAAGGGCGTCTAACGTATGTTCTGCGGCCCTACATTTCCAAATAATACAATTTTGCTTTCGTCGGACCACAGTATATTACGCCATTTAAATAGAGGCCATTCAATATGTTCCTTCGCGAACTCTAATCGCCTCTTTCTGTGTCTTTTATTTAACAAGGGTACCTTACGCGGACTTCTTGTTGGTAACTTTGCTTCTTTAAGTCGTCGTCGTATCGTCCTAGGAGCTACATCCACTCCCACAACCTTCTGAAGTTGTGTTGACGAAGCAAATGGGTTTGCTTTTGAAGCTCGAACTATAAGTGTGTCCTGTCTGGATGTAGTTTTGCGTTTACGACCGCGAGTTTCAGGTGTAGGTTGTCATCTTAAAGCGTTTGCTACCATTTTAGCTGAGCATATCAAAATATTTTGAGTCTGTATGTAAGATTTTCCATCACGACGCAATTTTCTTATCAATTCACGTTTTTCTTGAGAACAGTGCTTCTTCCTTCCCATAGTTGTATTGAAAACAGAAAAAGTGTTGATGGATCTGACACAAAACTATTCTAAATTTGACAATTTAACCGAACAAACCATTTAGGTTTCAAACACACTAGTGTTAAGCGAACACTGCTATTATTTTGACCAAGCAAAATTCATCTCCTGCTACAAAAAACGTAAATACTTTGTTTATATTTATTTTTATATACATATTTTTTGTTGAAACCTCCTCACAGTTGATAAGTTTTTAAACGATAAAATATTTTTTGCCTTAATGGAATTTTGTAGTTATCTTTCAACAGTTTTAGTTAATTTATTGAACCACTGCTATTATTTTGACCGCAACTGTATATATACATATATATATATATATATATATATATATATATATATATATATATATATATATATGTACATATATATATATGTACATATATATATGTACATATAATATATATATATATATATATATATATATATATATATATATATATATATATATATACAGTCCCTGGCCAAATTATTAGACGCACTGTATTTTTTTTAGTAATTTTATCTTTCTTAAGAGTTTTTATGCAATAATGGTATATTTAAACTACAATATTATTGATTTTTATTTAAAAGAATTGTTGTAGACTACATATTTGTATTTATTTTTAACATATGGCAACACTGTGTTGACAAAGTGATACATGAACGTAAACAAGTACAAACCTGTATCAGTCGCGATCGGAATCGAGTCAGGTACGGACGTGTTTCTGTGGCTTTATGGACTGTGATTGTTTGTTTAAACAGTTTTATATACTACTCAGTTATTAGTTTATTTTGTATGCAGTATTTTAAAAAAGTAATTGGACTATTTTTCATTATGGGTAGAAAAGGCGATCTTTCACCACGTAAAAAAGCTGAAGTGAAGGCCCTTGTGATTGCGAAAACATTTACAAACCGAGAAATATCACGAAGATTTCTGAAGCTAGTGTACGACGCATAAAAAAGAAAATTGAGTCAGGGAAGGAATTAAGCCCGAAAAGAAAGAAAAGATGCGGTAGAAAACCAATTTTCACTCCACGGTCAGAGAGATGTTTGAAGAAAATTTGTGTAGAAAACAGATTTGCTACCACAAAGGTAATAAAATCACAACTCCAGGATGCTAGCGTAAATGCTTCTGAGCGCACTGTTCGGCGAAAATTGAAAGAATTAGATTTTAAGGCCTGTCGCCCCGCCAGGAAGCCCAAGTTAACAGCTGCAATGAAAGCAAAGCGCCTGAAGTGGGCCAAACAATGGCAAGACAAAGATGTGGACTTCTGGAGATCGGTAAGATACAGCAATTTAATCAATAATTGATACATTATTATCGTTTTCAGTTAAATAAAGCAAATAAACATGGAAGTTTATATATTTTTCCTATTTTTGACAGGTCTGCTTCAGTGACCAAAGCACATTCGAAATTTTGCAGAATAAAGCTCAGTATGTGCGTCGTCGTCATGGAGAAAAGTTTCATCCTGATTGTGTCGTCCCGACGGTTAAACATCCCACCAAAGTGATGATTTGGTCAGTCATCAGCGGCAAGGGCACTGGACGTCTGTACGTCGTCAAAGGAATAATGAGGCAAGATCAGTACAAAGAAGTATTACAAAATCGGTTGATTCCGCAGCTCAGAGAATGGTTTCCAAATGGGGAACCATTCACTTTCATGCAAGATGGAGCTCCCTGCCACACTGCTCGGTCTGTTAAAGCTTTTTTGGCAGAAAAAAATATCCCTCTGTTGGATTGGCCCCTGATATGAACCCCATTGAAAATGTGTGGGGAGCTGATGAAAAGAGAAGTGGCTAAAGATGTGATTACCAACAAAACCCAGCTCCTAGAAAAGATTATTCATGTGAGGAATCATCATCCTCAAATGCAGGAGACAGTACAATCTTGCATTGATAGCATGCCGCGCAGAATTAAAGCTTTGATAGCGGCTAAAGGTGGCTCAACTAAATATTGACTTTTACTAACAATAATTTCACTTTTCTTTAAAACTTAATAAACTTATGCTTTTCTAAATTAATGCTGTTTTATTTATGTCAAATAAATAGGTAATTGATTGGATAATATAAAAATAAAAAACAAATCAATTTAAAATAATAAAACGGTACAATTTCACTCGGTAATTAATATTTTACATGAAATCTTGCAGTGCGTCTAATAATTTGGCCAGGGACTGTATATATATATATATATTATATATATATATATATATATATATATATATATATATATATATAGATAGATAGATAGATAGATAATAATTTATTTGTTTTCATGTAACAATAGGTTACACTTATAAGCCAATAGGCTTTAAACAATGTCAACTAAGATTACAATAACCTATAGTTAAATAAAAAGAAAAAAATAGTAAATAAGTAAAACACTTTAAGAACAAAATTACAATATAGTAACAAAGACACAGTGAAATAAGAGGCACAACGGAAAGACAAGAAACCACCTCTGCTGACAGAGCTATCAAATCCCTGTGCTAATTTCAACTGGACTTAAGAAAAATTCATTTAATGAGTAATAAGCTCCTTCAAGCAGATATTTGGTTAAAAGTCTCTTTACTTCCGTTTTATATAACGTACTTACACTCTCTGGGAAACTATTATATGTCTTTAATATGACATAATTAACACTATTCTGTATGTAGCTGTAATTACACTTTTCGGGAAGCAGATTCAATTTATGTCTATTGGCATACCTGTGATTGTTCATGTAGGTCTCAAAAATATCGTTGGTGTGAACAAACATAAAACTGTCCATATACATAGAAATAATGGTTAGGATCTTTCTGTCTCTAAACACATTCCTACAGCTATCACGCGGCTTCATTCCAAAGATACCTCTAATACATTTTTTCTGAAGAATTACAACTCTTTCAATTTCCGGTGAATTACCCCAAAAGATAAGACCGTATCTTATTCTCGACCGTATGAAGGCATGATAAGCTGACAGAGCAGCATCGAATCCAACATTTTCAGAAATAATTCTTAAAGCATAGCAATATCTTGAAACATTCAACACCACATTCTCAACTGTCTGATCTATTTCCCCCCAGGAAGGAAACACGTACGGACGATTGAAGGTTAATATTTGGATATGTAAAAGATAAAGACATATATATATATATATATATATATATATATATATATATATATATATATATATATATTTATATATATATATATATATATATATATATATATATATATATATATATATATATATATATATATATACAGTAAAACCCTGATTAACCGAGGCGCGATTATCCGTGCTCCGGATTAACCCGAGCCAATTTAAGAACCTGATTATCCGAGGTATGCGCGTCTATGCTGCATATTAACCGAGCTTCTAAAATATGTATATACATATTTCCATTTAAAATTGTCAGGGAATCCCCCTGGCCCGTGTGAGGGGTTCCTCTATTTATGTCTTTGGACTCTTTCAGCATGTAAATTTGCGTGAATGCAGTGCGTTAGAGCGTTTACTACGGAGAAGTACGAGTATACTCACATAATTTATTTGGTTGGAGTGCTGGTAGTTAAGTGTAATTAATACGAACTGCTTTGTTTGAATTTTTGTTTGTCGCATTATAATGGAGCAAAACAAGCGTAAAAGAATCGTCGTTCCTATTGACGAAAAATTAAAAGCCATCAGATGAATTGAAGCAGGAGAGAATTAAAGTTGTTGCACGAGATTATGGAGTAGGCGAGGTAACAGTTGCAGATTGGAAAAGAAACCGCACAAAAATAGAAGAGTGGTGTATAAATCAAGCCTCCTCGTCCTCAGGAAGAAAATCAATGAAAACCGGCGACTATGAAAAGGTTAACGAAGCTTTATTCATGTGGTTTAACCAACAGAGATCAAAAGGTGTGCCTCTGTCAGGTCCAATTTTACAACAAAAAGCAATAATGATTAGTAGGCAATTCCCAGAGATAGATCAGTTTACCGTCAGTTCTGGATGGCTTGATCGCTGGAAAATACGGTACGGTGTACGACAACTGACTGTATGTGGTGAAAAACTTTCTGCTGATGTGTCATCAATTGAGAAGTTTAAGCAGAACTTTAAAAAGCAAATCGAAGATTGTGGATACACATGTGATTAAATTTACAACTGTGACGAAACTCGTCTGAATTATAAAATGCTTCCATCAAAAACATTGGCATCTCGACAGGAAAAATCAGCTCCTGGGCACAAACGGAGTAAGGAAAGATTAACTATAATGGTATGTTCCAATGCATCTGACAAGAACAAAATCCCACTGATGGTGATTGGCAAGTCTGTACGTCTAAAAGCTTTAAAAGACATCTCACTCAAAGCCCTACCAGTCTATTACAAAAGTCAGAAGAGCGCATGGATGGATGCGACCTTATTTACTAACTAGTTTGAAGAAGAGTTCGTGCCATCTGTGACTAAATTTTTGAACGGAAACCGTCTTCCTATTAAAGTAATTTTGTTAATGGATAATGCCTCCTCTCATCCTGGAGAAGGACTTCATGTGGGCGAAATTGTTGTAAATTTTTTTCCTCCAAATGTAACCAGCATAATGCAACCAATGGATCAAGGCATCCTCGACAAGATTTAAAAAAATTGTAGGCGTTTATATCTTGAACATCTGTTAGAATACACAGAAAAGGAGGATATTATCAATGGAATGAGAAAGGGGGATGGGATTCTGTGCGTACTACCACTATTCAAAAATCTTGGTCAAAAGTTATTGATTTTGAGGACTATAATGATAGTGAAGATGATACTCCATTAAATGAATTAGCTTTGAAATTGAGAAGCCATGGAGAAATGTCCTGTTCAAATTTTTAAAAGTTTATTTGAATTAATGCAAAAATTAAAAGGTCGCGAAAATGTCACAAGAGAAGATGTTGTTGAATGGATTACAGCAGATGATTTAGAAGAAGAAATGAGTATTGAAGAAATAACGATTGCCTTTCAGGAAACCGAAAAATCAGATGACGATGTCGAAGCGGCGGTGAATGAACAGTCTCCCACTAAGATCTCTTATCAAGAAGGTTTTGCTTCTTTGGAAAAAGCTTTGAGGTATATCGAACAACAACCAGAGGCAACCCCAGCGGATTTGCTTCTTCTTAATAGTTGATGAAACATTGCAGCGAGAAAAAGAAGATGCAATATGAAACAGAAGCGGATAGATACCTATTTCACTATTTTGTAATGTATGTACCTATTTATATGTTAAAAAACGTTAATACATCGCTTTAAAGTATTGGTGTTTATTTTTTGAATGATTAAAAAACAAATCTGAATTACCCGAATTTTCAGTTATCTGAGGAGGGTGCCTCTCCACGTTACCTCGGATAACCGGGGTTCTACTATATATATATATATATATATATATATATATATATATATATATATATATATATATATATATATATATATATATATAGATATATATATATATATATATATATATATATATTATATATATATATATATATATATATATATATATATATATATATATATATATATATATATATATATATATATATATATGCACAAAGCCCAGAGTTGCCAGCTTTCCAGGAAAATAAAATCAATCTAGAAAAATGAAAGCTCTTCTCAAAACAACGAAACTCCCCGTTCACGTGTAAGTTCGTAATCTGATCGGGTTTTTTTACCGTATTTTATTAAGGGTGAATAGTACTGTAGAAGTCAAAAAAAGTAAACTTTAAGAATTTTTTTTACAAAGAACTGTATCAGATGTCGACTTACAATTAAAAATTTTTTGTTACACCGATATCAAAGAACATATATGATTTTTTCCAGAATTTTTTAATACAAAGTGGCGGCTGAAGCCCTCGGTGAACAAAAATCCCTTTCTTGCACTACCGAAAAGATTTCTCACAAAGGGACGAACCTAGAATGAAGAAACAAAAATATTCTTGTTTTATAAGTGAAAAATCTAGGGAATGACGTAAGGAAATTAAAAAATATTGCGTTTTGTTAATTGGGCAGGCAAATGAACAAAACAAAAAAAAAAATAACGAAAAATTTTGCACTAATTGTTAATAAAAAAAAAGTCTTTGCATTAGTCGGAAAATCCGTACGTCATTACCTGAGTTATGACCTCTTAAAGCTGTGTACCAAATTTTTAGTCGATTAATTGAACACTCTTTGAGTTATGTTTTCGGTAAGGCGAAAAAACGTGGACTCAACGAGTGACAGTAGGTACACTTGTCGCGCGCAGCAGGCGCACAGTGGGGAAAAACGAAAAATCGTGTTTCAAAATTATCTAGAGCCTTCAATTTTGGTTCGATTTGGACGATTTTTTTTTAAATTGAAGCTTATTAAATTCCGAACAAAGTTGTCGGAGCCGATTTTTCAATTAAACTTTTGTTTCAAAATGGCGGACGTTGGTTTCTGATTATATAGCGACTGAGACACAGAAAACGCTTACAGTTTCAAACCAAGTTGTGCTAAAATGCGTGTATGTATGTTTTTTTATGTCGCAGATAATATATCTAATATCACAGTTACAAGATTAATAATAATGAACCCAAAATGGCTGCCATGAACAATAAAAGTATTATAAATATGAATAAACGTACCATTATTATTTTATATCCATAACATTTGCATAAATAATTTCTTTAAGGTTGTTAATTATAAATATGTTTCAACAATTGACTTAAAATGACAAATCAAATATGGCGGATGCCAAAATTGAATTGAGCAAGAAAGTTTCTCTGTGGCATTTTGACTATGGCAGTCAGATCATTCAAGTTATTCAAGTTTAGTTGCGGGATTTAAATTTTCATGCAGTTATTGTTAGAATATTGCTGCTGTAAATTTTAAGTATCGTAGACAATTTTCTAGCAGATACAAAAAACAGCGATACACGCAGAAAAGGACAGCTCACACAGCTAGAAAATGGCTACAACAGCTAAAACGTCTTGTTAAAATAGGGACAGCTAAATATTTTGCTGCACTAGCCACATTGTTTGCTGTTGTAGCAAAAAAGTGGCTGCGGTTGCTAAACAGTGGCTAATGCAGCAAAATATTTAACTGTCCCTATTTTAGCATTTCTCTGCGTGTATTTTGTAAGAGTAATAATAATCTTTATTAACGAGAAAAACCCTTTAGTACATGTACAGAACTACTGAATTATAGGAATAGACTAGAAAAATAAGAAAATAAATATGTCTAACCTTAACTTACTCTTACATAAAATGCATCCGCCATACTTGATTTGTCATTTGCAATTGTTATGGATATGAAATAATAATGGTACGTTTATTCATATTTATAATACTTTTATTGTTCATGGCAGCCATTTTGGGTTCATTATTATTAATCTTGTAACTGTGATATTAGATATATCATCTGCGACATAAAAAAACCTACATACACGCATTTTAGCACAACTTGGTTTGAAACTGTAAGCGTTTTCTGTGTCTCAGTCGCTATATAATCAGAAACCGCCATTTTGAAGACGTCCGCCATTTTGAAACAAAAGTTTAATTGCAAAATCGGCTCCGGCAACTTTGTTCGAAATTTAATAAGCTTCAATTTAAAAAAAAATCGTCCAAATCGAACCAAAATTGAAGGCTCTAGACAATTTTGAAACACGATTTTTCGTTTTTCCCCACTGTGAGGCGGTCCGGTTCTACGTCGAAAAAAACGGCAAACGACGTAAAGATTCATTTAAGCCAAAAAAAAAATCGATTTTTTGAAAATTTTACAGTGGTGTTCACTCTTAAATTTGATTCAGCAATATCGAAAATACCAAAAAACTAACATGCGAATTACATGTTTTAACGTAAGAATAATTATATTGTAAATTATAGTGGTATTAATTTTTAGGGACGAGGATTGCCAGTTCCTTTTCCCGTAATACTTGGCCCCAGTGGATTCATACCTTCTTCAGAGGTAAGTTTTTCCATGTTTTAGCTTTTCGGTTTAGTCGTGTTCACTCATTCAGCGCAAGATAGATTCATTAATGGATTGAAAACCTCCCCGTCCAAGGGATTTCCCATCCAGAATTGAAAACATACTATGAATATTTCGCAAGCGGCCACCCTTCTAAAATTTTTAAATCTCGGGATCTCTCCCAAGCGATCACCTTAAGGGAACATTACACTTTCTCGGTTGAAAATTTTAATCATTTTTATGGGATTGATAAATTAATAAAAAAACATTTTTTGAGTCCATAATTTTTCTGACATATTTAAATACAAGAAAAAAAATTTTACGTAATTTTTTAAATGATTTTTCGTAGGGGTTTTTTGATCTGCTGGCGTGCACGATTGCGGCCCACTGGATCTTCTGAAAAAAAATATGCAGTCAGTCCAAAAAGTCTCCATACACCACCTGCTTTCTACACTATTTTTCTGTTATGTTTAAATAATTAATTGGAACTATTAATTAATATTTGATACTTGACCATCGAGGATTAGTATTAAAAACAACTGCGGAACATTTTATTTAGAAGTTACATTATTGTTATAAAAGTGTAAACAAAATTAATTTCAAAAAAGTCTCCATAGAACTCTCTCAAAAACTGCATTGAAAAAAACACGTTATAATCAGCCGCATTTCATCAAGCTATCTATTGCTCGCTAAACTGAAAACAAATGAATATTTTTCGGCTCTACTCTATAATCTGTCACTTGTTGCTAGTAATTTCGCAGTGGGTTTTCAAAGTAGTATTAAAAATAAGCGACAGAAATTATGAAATTCCATTTCAAGTTCGAAAGATTTGTGGAAAGATGGAAAATCGTACAGAAATATAGGAAAAATTGTTAAAAAGTCGCATGCTGCAGTTCACTATAAAATTCGACTACGCTCCGGTCGTCCCAAGAAACTAACTTCACGTGAAGAGGTCAGTAATGTTAGACAAATAATTATAGAACCCCAGAAACATGCACCAAAATTAAAAGAAGTACGGGAACTATTTTCGAAAAATGTTTGTTCACAAACACTGAGAAATTGTTCACACAGGGCAGAAGAAGCCGTTAATTTCGGAAGCTAATCGCAAAAAGCGGTTAACTTTTGCTAGGGATTACGTTACTAAATCTACTGAATTTTTTGGATCCGTAATCTTCAGTCATGAAACTAAAATTAACCTTTTTGGGTCTGATGGCAGAACTAAAGTTTGGAGAAAGAAGAATACCGCATTCGATATTAAAAATATTTGTTCCACGGTGAGACAAGGGGGTGGTAGTGTTCTGTTTTGGGGATGCATGTCCGCTGGACGAGTTGGAAATTTACGTTTTATTAATGGTATCCTGGATCAGCATGTTTATCTGAACATTTTGAGAGACAATTTACGAGAAAGTTAGCACTCGAAAAAATATATATTTTCCAACAGGACAACGATCCGAAACACACCGCAAACTTGGTGCAAACTGGGTGATCCATAATGTGCCACAGCAGCTTCATACACCTCCACATTTATCCCATATTAACGATTATTTTGTTTGAGCAAGAATTCACAAAATGGTGGACCTCCAAAGTTGGTGGTCTCAAAAATTTTTCTCGTAAAAAAAAACATTAAAAATTGAGGAAAAAATTAACCAGTCTTTTTAGTGTTCCGAACGGAACACTTATAAGATCACTTCGGTGTCTGTCTGTCTGTCTGTCTGTCTGTCACACCCGATTTTCTCCGAAACTATTTGACATAGAAAGGTGAAATTTGGTAGTAATATAGGAATTGATGGCCTCATCAGAGCCATGTAGTTTTAAGAATTAAATTTTGACTTAAGGGGTTAGTTTTGGGGGATGAAGTCGGAAGTGAAAAAAAAAAATTTTTTACTAGGTCATCGAGTGTGGTGTCAAATGAAAGCTTGTGAAAACACGAGTAAAAAATGTATATATAATAATATACTTGCGCGCACTTTTCTTTGTATTATTTTTAAAAATTCGCGAAAAATCGCTGTCCCGGGCCTTATCTCGAAAAGTACTTATCAAAAAATTTCAAAAAAATCCTGGAGTATTCTCCACCGGGTGTAGATTGAACGAAAATTATCACGAGTGCATTACCTTTAATAGTTTATATGGTATATAAAAAAACAAAAATTTCAAGGTCATCAGATTTCAGTAAAGATTGGAAACAAACTTTGTTGAAAACTCATTTGGGGTGTATTTTGTGAAGTCACTGACCATTTTATACCACCGTAACATAAGTTCTGACTTAAGGGGTTCGTTTCGAGGGGTGAAATCGGAAGTGAAAAAAAATTTTTTTTACTAGGTCATCGAGTGTGGTGTCAAATGAAAGCTTGTGAAAACACGAGTAAAATATATATATATATATATATATATATATATATATATATATATATATATATATATATATATATATAATGTAATACTTGCGCACACTTTTCTTCGTATTACTTTTAAAAAATCGCTGTCCCCTACCTTATCTCGAAAAGTACTGATCAAAAAATTTTGAAAAAATTCTGGAATATTCTCCACGGGGTATAGATTGAACGAAAATTATCACGAGTGCATTACCTTTAATAATTTATTTGGTATATAAAAAAAACAAAATTTCAAGGTCACCAGTTTTCAGTAAAGATTGGAAACAAACTTTGTTGAAAACTCATTTGGGGTGTGTTTTGTGAAGTCACTGATCATTTTACACCACCCTAACAAAAATTTTTATTTTAAAAACAATCAACGTACGGAACACTAATTGTGCAAGTTCAACTTGCACTTGACCGGTTTTTTACTCTAGTTACGTTTAAGCAGCTATGCTTGCTGCATACAAAATTCCTTCCGACTTCTCATACGGCTCGTTCTTAAGTGTTATTTCGTCTCTCCGTGCGATTCTGGCCTCTCTGGCCAAAATTAGAATTACTTTCATCTGAAAATTGAATACCATAAAACAAATTTTTAGGTGGTCTGTACACGCGCTTCAAACTAAATTTTCCGTATTTTTTATCCTTTTTGCACAATATTAGTCGAGACATTTGCTGAGTGATGTTAGCCCTGCGAGCCATATTTTCGAACTGAGCAGGACAGCGTACTGTTTGCTTTGGAGCTACAGTTTTGCCTCAAACTGAAAAGATATTGTACCCATTATAGTAAGCTATCCTTTTTACCTGCTTCTATCTTTCTTAGAATCATAAAGGTAGCACCAGATATTCGACGCAGGTAGAGCAAAACCTTTATAAACTGCTGAAAGGTAAGTTGGCACGCCGCGCGTAACTTCGAAGGTATTTGAAATTTGCCTCTGAAATTTATAATATTATTGTAAAATAATACTTTCCAATAGGATACTGTCTAAAACCGGGCTGTCAAGGTCATGCACAGTTCGAGCCAATTTCGGAGGTAACGCCTCCCGCTGCCCCCACCACTGCTAGACGTTAAGCGGCCGAGCCGCCGATCGCGGCTCGGCCGCTTACCAAACACAATGCGCTCTTCCTATGTCTCTCATAGCCGCTCCTGAGACTGCGCGAACGGCGGCAGCAGCAATGGTGGGGGCAGCGGGAGGCGTTACCTCCGAAATTGGCTCGAACTGTGCATGACCTTGACAGCCCTGGTCTAAAAAGTCGATTTTTTCCGACCCGAGAAAGTGTAATGTTCCCTTAAACACAGTATAGGTCGTTCGCAAGCGGTCACTCTAATAAAATCTTGAACATACCGTACGTCGTTGCTCAAGGGTCCCCTGTTAAAATTTATAGGCTTTGTGAGTAGGGTTCATTAAAACTTGGAGGGATTGATTTTCCACAGATGGCGCTGCTCTTGCAACCCCTCCATGTGGCGTTCATATCTGTTTGTGAGGATTGATTACCTACTTAACATATTCAAATATTATTTAAAAAATATACGATTTATTATTATATTTCAATAAAGTGATTGCTCTTCAGTTTTGCCTACACTGTATATTGGCATTGATTCTGTCTAAATCAACATAATAATTGACAGCAAAAAAAAAAAAAAACGGGCAACGTTAAAAAAAACTGAAATTTTCCGCTCTGTGCCAGGTGTGCAATCGCCTAGAAACAAAACATTAACAATTCGCGATGTTCAATTATTTTTCAGGGCACCGCGAGACCGGCACAGACTGCTTGTCGCTAGGCAGAAATGTAATGCCGCGTTGCCATATGTTGATCTATAACATTGTTAATATTTTCTATTGCCGGTCGTATTTATTATTGTAACAAAGTCGCCCGCCCGTCTAAAATCGCGTGTGGGTTTGAAAATACAATTGCTTCAATTAAACAAATCCACCAACGCTAGATTAAAGTTTTTTTTTCAATACCTAAATTAATTTAAAAAATAAATCTTTATAGAGGCACATTGCCATATTTCTTTTTCGATCGGGAAAAGTGACCTTATTTTTTGTTAAATCTCATTCATACCCGTTGCTAATCAAATAAAGCACAAGTAGAGGAATTCTAGACATACTAACTACCCACACCAGTCGTCTGTAATATGAATACTAACTGGATTAACCGAGAATGACAAAAATTCCAAGATCATACATACAATTCGAGCTATTTACCACAGAAGAAATCTACGAAACTAAAATAATATGAATGCGCAGCATGTCATCATGGAGAACTAAGATCCAGCTTTAAGTATCCCCTAACATCGAGACAACAGTAATGTCAATATGAAAGGGCTTATTTTAGAACGATTTTTTTAAGTCCTCTTTATGGTTCTTCATCACACTAAATCCACCATCACGTCAGCGAAACTCAACTAGATTTCTATTTGGAATTAAGATTAATTAATTAATTTAAAAAAGCATGGAAAAAATGTATACTTACCAAAGAGCTAAAAGACAAGGAAATATACGACAAGAAACGAAGAGAAACAAAAAGAATTAGTGAAGAAAGCTAAACAACAAACATGGGAAGATTTTGGAAAAGGATGGAAAGATAACAGTCATCAATTCTGGAGCACAATTAAAGGTCTAAGAGGGAAAAGAAAGATAATAGATTCTGGCGTAAGGGATGAAAATAACATAATTAAAACAAATTCATGCGGGAAAAATGGAAGTCTGGAGAAGACATTGTGAAAAGAAATTTGATTCTAGATGAAAAACACAGAATTCAGCCAATAGAAGTAAACATAGCTGGTGGACAACAAGAAGATGAAATGCACCAAAATAAAATTGAAATCGAAGAGCTGGAAAAGGCAATAAATGACATCAAAATCGCTAAAGCAAGTGGCGAAGATGAGGTGGACCCAGAAATGATCAAATACATGGGAAAGAAAGGGATATATTGGCTATATAAAAATATTGTAGGAGGCGTGGAAAATGAATGAAATACCTGAGGAGTGGAAAAGCAACATAATAATGCCCATATTCAAAAAAGGAGGCAGAACCCGGTGCGATAACTATAGACCAATTTGCCTATCACTGGTAGTATACAACATCTACACAAAAATAATACAAAGCAAACTAAAAATAAACGTAGAAAACAAACTAGAAGATGAGCAAACAGCATTCAGGGAGAAGAGGCAAAGTTCAGATAATATATTTATATTAAGACAACTTATGGAACGGAAAATAGAGACGGGAGAAAAACTCATACTCGCATTTATAGACCTAAGGGCGGCTTTTGACTCAGTACAAAGACAAGCGGTAGAAAACTGTTTGAAATTAATAGAGACGCCTAAGAAACTAATACAAATTGTAAAGTCAACACAAGAAGGCACACGAGCAAAAGTGCAAGTAAATTGAAATAGATCAAAAAGGGAATAAAACAAGGAGATAGTTTGAGTCCGTATATTTTTCTGATAGTAATGGATAGACTACTCAAAAATAACGTCCAAACTACAGATTACAGTGGGATATACAAATATGACTCCATTCAGAATGGATAGCTTATTATGCTGATGACCTGGCGACACCAAAATGCAAAAATTGATAGATGCGTGAATAGAAGAAATAGAAAAGCTGAAAATGGAGGTAAATGTAGATAAAAGCAAAATAATGTATATAAATAAAAGGGACGTGCAAGGACAAAATAATATTACATATAAGAACCAAGCCCTGGAGGAAGTGACCACCATGGAATATCTAGGAAGTATAATAGAAAATGATGGAAGAATAGAACTTGAAATAGCCAATAAAATTAAAGAAGCAAACATTATCTATTATTCGCTAAACAGGACAATATTTGGGAAAAAGGAAATAATCGAAAGAATAGAGTTAAGAATATATAATTTAATAGTGAACCCAATGATATGATATGGATATTTTCGGAAGATAGCAGGAAAGCCTAAGCTGGACCACATTAAAAATGAAGAAATTAGAGGGAAACTACTGCAAGAGTCAATAATACAAAAAATTGAGAAAAAGCAATTGCAATGGTATGGACATGTACTTAGGCTGGACAGAGATAGAATACCAAAAGAATACTGAAAATGAAAACAGCAAAGAAGCGAGAAAGAGGAAGACAAAGACTAACTTGGATGAGGGGCATTGAAGAGATAGGAAAAGTATGGGGGAAAACGATAGAAAAATTGAACAAGATGTTGATGGACAGGGATGGGTGGAAGGACTGGATAAAAAGGAAGAAACGTACAATTGCAGGTACATAGACCCGGAAGGGTAAAAAAATATAAGAGAAAGAAAGAAAGAAAGAAAAGAAAAGGGTTTATTACACTGGACCATCTTCACGTATTAAAGTCAAACGACTATAATTTTAAGATTTGGGTGGCCTTTGTGGATTACGAGAAGGCGTTTGACTCCCTTCTGGGCAACATTAAATAGTCTAAGTCAGGGATGCTCAAACGGTCGATCGCGAGTGCTTTTTGAGTCGATCTCGAGAAAAAAATTCCGATATAGAACTATTCACAGATTTTGTTTTAGGTAACTAAAACGAAAGGTAATGAATAAACTACTAAAATTTATTCGATCCACAATTAGGCCAGAATAACCCCTCATCACTTTCTTTTATCGTAATAACCCCCTGCTAGCGGCAAAAGGCAGCTTTATCAAAGGAATGCGCGGTACTTGTCAAAGAAAGGCCGCGTTTTTGATTCCCGCCGATTTTTCTAGAAACTTCGGGCGGCGTGTTTGACGAGAACATTCGAGACTTCGTTCGCGGCGATATAAATGTTGCGCCTGCAGGAATAGGAGTCAGTCTGAGTTGTAAATTGAAGGCGATACATCGATACAAAGTTTATTAATAAATAGTCCAAAATGAGTGCGGCGAAGAAAAGTAAAACTTATCATTTTAATAATGATTGGGAGGAAGAATTTTTCTTTTGCATGGTAAAGGATAAGTGCATTTGTCTCATTTGCCGTGCGTCAGTTGCAATACCTAAGCGTGGGAACTTAGAGAGGCATCATAAAACGGTTCATAAAAACTATGAAAAGGATTTTCCGTCACAGAGTGAATTAAGAAAACGAAAAGTACGGGATTTGATAACTTGTTTGAAAAAAGAACAAACCGTGTTCACAAGACTAGCCAAACAATCAAAAAGCTGCAACGATCGCGTCATTTAAAATATTTCATATATTGACGAAACACAAGAAACCATTTGGTGATGGATTGGTTGTGAAGGAAGCATTTATTGAAGTGGGTGAGACTTTATTTGGAGATTTTAAAAATAAAACAGAGATTATGTCTGCTATTAGAGAACTTCAGTTATCTCGTCCGACTGTCACAAGGCGTGTTGAAGTCATGAGTCAGGACATGGCAGATAAACTAAAACATGATATCATGGAATGTACACACTTTTCTTTACAGTTCGACGAATCCACCGATATGACAGACACTGCCCAGCTGTGTATTTTTATTCGAATGGTATTCAATGACATGTCGGCTAAGGAAGAGTTTTTAAGAATGATTCCTCTGAAAGGAAAGACCCGTGGCGAAGATATATATGACGTTGTCTTCAATTTTGTAACAAACTACAAGCTACCAATATATAAACTAGTGTGCATTACAACCGATGGAGCACCAGCAATGACTGGAAACAAAAACGGTTTTGTGGCATTGTGTCGAGCTAATGATGATTTCCCTTCATTTTTCTCCTTCCATTGCATTATACATCAACAAGTTTTGTGTTCAAAAGTTCTAAACATGGAGGAGATTATAGGCATTGCAATAAAAATTGTGAATTCTATTCGTGCACGTAGCTTGCAACGACGGCTCTTTAAATTGCAGTTGGAAGATAGTGAGTCAGCTGAACACACTGATTTAGTTCTTCACACGGACGTCAGGTGGTTGAGTCGCGGAGAATTCCTAGAAAGGTTTCAAGAATTATTGCCCGAAATAACAGCTTTTCTGGACGAAAGAGGTGATGACACTCAGATGCCGAAAAACGGAAAATGGCTGACTGATTTGACATTTTTGACAGATATCACAATGCATTTAAACACCATTAATTTGGAGCTTCAAGGTAAAGGAAAAACTATTATTGAGATGATTAGCGCAATAAACGCACTCAAGAGTAAATTGCAACTTATGATAGATCAACTGAAAAGAAAGGATCTGAAAAATTTTCCGTGTTTGAAAGCAAGGATTCCTCAGTTGAATTATGATATTTATGAGGCAGAATTATCAAATATTTTGAGCCAATTCGAAATACGTTTTTACGATTTCAGTAAATTGGCAAATATCGCATCATTTATGAGTTATCCTTTTTCGTGTAAAAACATTGAGGAATTAGCTACTGAAATAGAAAGTCAGTTTAACATGGACTCATGTTCTGTTGAAAATGAGTTAGTGCAGATTATATCAGATATACATCTCAAAGCCACAGCATCTGATACAAAATTCTGGTGTTTTATATCTGAAGATAAATATCCGAATCTAAGGCAAATCGCCCTTCAACTAACGGCAATGTTTGGGTCAACTTACTTGTGCGAGTCTGCATTTTCTGAAATGAAGATAATTAAGTTAAAATATCGCAATCGACTAACTGACGAACATATGTCATCATGCTTGCGATTAGCACTCGGTAATTACGTACCATCTTATGAAAAGTATGCTGAGGACATGCAGTGCCACACTTCAACATCCAAAGTCACTCTTTAGTTAAGTTTAGACACTAGAACTCGTTTGTTTTGTAAGAACCAATAAACTCGCAATTTTCAATAATTATGAGTTTTTTTCATTGACATTTTAGAGCAGACCTACACTTACCTTGACTAAAAAAATGCATATTGTGCGGAAAACTAATATCTATGTCACGATACACCCTACCTAGACGACAATCCTGCATCACACTTACTTGCAGCCTCTCAGAGTCGATCGATCGTAGTCTAACAATATTGAGGTAGATCGCCAGCAGTTCAAGTTTGAGCACCCCTGGTCTAAGTAATTGTAGAATTGAGAGTAGATACTCGCATATTATTCAAAACATATATAAAAATGCAAGATTTCAGATAGTATTGAAAGAAAACACCACTAAAATAGAAATAAAAGGAAGGGTACGTCAAGGGGACACCATCTCGCCGAAATTGGTTACGTTGACGCTAGAAGATCTTTTCAAACAACTTCCATGGATAAATAAGGGTATAAATATAGGAGGCGAGCAACTCAATCATTTGAGATTCGCGGATGATATTGTGCTGATATCTAACAACAAAGAAGAATTGAAAGAAATGCTGAACGAACTTAACAACAGCTCCAAAACCACGTGCATGACAAATGACGACTATGATAAAGAAGCTGTAGTGAACATTGTAAACGCGAAAATCACAAGACGGGATTCATACGTAAATCTTGGATAAAAAGAGTAATATTCAAGGAAAACTTCCAAGCGAATTATCAAGGAGAATGTCATTGGTCGAAGTTTGGCAGATTGAGGAACATCTTCCTTTTCAATGCCCCAAATACACTAAAAGCGAACACATTTGATCAGTGCATGTTGAATCAAGAAATTATAAATCGCCTACAAGTAGCTCAACGAACGATGACAAGGAGGATGTTGGAAATATCGTTGAGGAATAGGCTGACTAATGACGAAATTCGAGAAAGGTCCAAGATAACTGATGTAGCTGAGAGGAAAAGGAGGTTGAAGTGGAGCTGGGTGGCCATATCGCAAGACTCTCTGATAATAAATAATCAACTGGAGGCCCTCGAATGAGAAAAGAAGTAGAGGACGCCCGCAAACCCGATGGTCTGGCGACATCAAAAGACTAGTGGAAGACAACTGGATAAACAAGACTCAAAACCAAAGAAGATGGACGCACTTAGGGGAGGCTTATGTCCGACGTTGGACTGCATAGCTGATGATGCAGGTTAAATGATCCGCTGGATATGGACGACCTCAAAATAATGGTAATTAATAGAAATTAGTTCGATCACATACTCAAGATCGTGCAACAGGTCTCCAGGAACATAGAGATGCAATTTGGACTAGACAAATGCCGAATCTTAAACATAATTACCAAAAATGATTAAATCATAAGTAATAATAATAAAATTATAATATATTGCAAAAAAAAACTATCCCGCTAATCGACAGTAAAAAACACCATTGTTGATCTTTTTGCCATTCTTTAATCATCCTTTGTTGTTATTGATTTTTTTCATCTTCTTATTATACAATCTATTACAAAATAAATTTGGCATTCAGTGTGTAGGCGAGGCAACATCGCATCGGAATGAAAAAAAAAAAGTTAGTTAGAAGTCAAAGTCATGGCCAGATTAGATACATATCAACTATAACAAATTAGTGGGCAAGCGAAAATAAGGTGTGTGCGCCCAGTGGCGTGCCCTTGGGCTCGACACATATTTTGTTGAATAAGCGTCGTCGGATGGATTGAGAAGCTCATCTGGCATCAGCCCTCTGATGCCAGTCCCGAGCCCGGCTAAAGAAGGGGATGTTAGGTATCAAGAAACATTTGCCTTGGAAAATGACGGATTTAAGGATTACGGAAAACAGGACGTGCTTCGTGTAGTCTACTTTGTCATCGGAAAGATTCGTGCAGGTGTTCGTGCACTGATAACAAACTAAATTGAAGGAGGGTCTTGGGGACTCTCCACCAATACTTAAGATGATTTATTACTGGATAAATGAATTTAACCGTGGCCATATGAGCACTAAAGATACTGCCTGTTCAGAAAGGTTTCTTCTAAAAAAATGGTCGATCAAATTCATGGTATCGTGATGGAAGATCATCACATATGAACGGGTACATAATATTCTGCATGAAATTTTAAAAGTCAAGAGGCTGAGTGCGTAATGGGTACTGCGTTCGTTGACTCTAGACCAAAAAGCACGAGGACGGACTTTTCAAAATCGTGGAAGTTGCAGCGTATTCTAAAGGATTTCTGGTGTCGTTTTGTGACCGAAAACAAAATGTGAATCCATAATTATACCCCAAAGACAAAATGGCAGTCAAAACAGTGGGTTGGAGAAGGTGAAATTGCACCGAAAAAAGCGAAAACAATTTTATGAGCGGGAATAACGATGGCAACTGTTTTTTTTTTGGGACTCACGAGGTATTATCAAGATTAAGTATTCAGAAATGAGTTAAACATTGACTGAGTCTTATTACGCGACCCTAATGGACCATTTGCATAGTAAGTTGTTGCAGATGCGACGAAGATTAGTGCATAAAACAGTGAACCTGCAGCAGGACAATGCGCCTGCTCACACCTAGGCCGTTGCGATGGCAAAGGTGCAAAAGCTAGGCTTCGAATAGTTCTCCATTAGCTCGTGTCAGATTTGGCACCAGGTGATTTTTTTTGTTTCCTAAACACAAAAATTGGCTTAAGGGGAAGAACGTCGAAACAAGAGGTTATCTGTGCTGTAAAAATAAATGTATATATATATATATATATATATATATATATATATATATATATGACAATATTATGTTCTTAGGGTAAGCGGTCTTTGGAAAAAAAACTAAAAAGTTTTGGACACCTTTTTAGCTACGCCAAGCTTTCGAAAATATTTCATTTTTTTCATCAGGGCTACATGAACAGTAGATTATCAGTATTTTTGAGATTAAAAGTAAAGAACAACCCTGTTTTATATGTAACATTAAAGTACTTACTGCTAAGTGGTGTGTTCAATAATTGTTGTTTGTGGGGGCACTTTATTAAACTTATTTATCAGAAAAAACAGGAAAAAACACAAGAGAACTCGACATACTCATCTCTGGGAAATATAATAAATTTTTACTTCATTTTGTTAGAATAGTACAAACAATTATGTGGTTGTAAAGTGATTTTAATTTATAAAGGATTTTTTTGTTATGTTTTCTTGTCATTTTGCTAAGGGCAGTGTGTTTCTATCTCTTAGTTAAGTTGTGGTTAATTCATATTTGAAAGTAGAATGACGTTGACTTTTTGTTTGATCGTTTTAAAGTTGAAAAGTTAGTGAAAATCAGTGGGATTATTATCAAAGAGATATGTCGGATATTGTAAGAGTTTTCATTTTGACTGCCTATTTGTAATAAATTAGAGAAAATTAAACTCAGATTTTCAATGTCAGTTTTTTTATTGATCGAGTTCGGTTCAAGGTGGATTTCCACCATCTCCCTAAAGATTCTCCTGCCGAGATTTCTCTGTTTACATAGGATTTTGGTTTCAGCAAAATTAAATTCATGTGAAAATTGGCTACTGTGCTGGGCAAGCGCACAAGAGTTTTTTTAATCTGCAGTCACTTTTGTGGGAAGTGATTCTGTCTTTTAGGAGTCTAGATGTTTGTCCTATATAGATTTTTTCGCATTGAGAGCAAGGGATGCTGTAAACTACTTCTGAAACTTTTGTGATTTCATATTTGTCTTTTAGACAAGTGAAAATATTGTTGATAGTTTTTTTGTGTTTAAAAGCAATTTTTAAATTAGGTAATTGATTGAAAAGTTTAGTTGTTTTTGTGGAGATTTCTTTTATGTATGGAAATGAAAAATAAGATTTGTTTCGGTTTTCAGAGAGGAAAGCACTAATATCCGGTGTAAGATTGTTGTTTTATTGTACAGGGGGTGTGGTTGAGTTAAATAATAATTTATTTATTAATTGGACTGGATAGGAGTTGGTGCGTAGAGTGTCTCGTAGTTTATTTAGATTTTTCAATCTGAGGGAGGGATGAGAGAGAAGAAAAGTTTTCTTGCCGGGTATTTTTCGGGATCCGCGCCAGCGAAAAATTATTTGTCCTTATTGCCTTCTTACCTATTAAAAAAATATATTCAGAAATAATTGCTTTCTACGACACTGTACCCAAATAGACTCAGTTTTTTTGCAAGTGAGGTATTATATTCAAAAGGAGAGTATTTAATTCGGTTTGCTGGACAACCAAGGTCAGAACGGGCGATATTAAAATAAACCCGGGCAAAACAGCTGTTCGTTTGTTTTTCATCGGAGAAACTTATTCCCGACGATGACGGTATGATGATGATGATGATGATCGTTTTTAGTTCAAGTAAACAGTGGCGGAATGTTGTTTTTTTTCGCTAGTTTTATACATCAATAATGCCAAATGAAACTTTAGCGAAACATCTACGTTTACCAAGTCAAAATAACACTGATCAGCGGATGTACTGCCAGGGTCTACAAGTAAACACATTTCTCCATTCGGGGATCCCTATCGCTCCGCCAGGTTCTTTACGGCGTCCTGGTATTCATCATCATCATCATTAGCTTATTCCATTCATAGTCGGATGTAAGCCTCCCCAAGTTGTCTCCAATGCGCTTTCTTGTTTGCTTTTTGCATCCAATCGTGACCTGCTAATCTTTTTATGACGTCCGCCCATCTTATCTGTGGTTTACCTCTGCATCTTTTGTGTTCTCTAGGCCTTCATTCAACTATACGGCGTGTCCATTACAATCAACAATATTCATATTCGTTGTGTTATATCTGTCACCTTTGATCTTCTTCGTATCTCGATGTTAGGAATACGATCTTGGAGTCTAATATTTAGAATTCTTCTCTCCATTGCTCTTTGGGTTACCTGGAGTTTATTTATTATACTTCTATTTAAAGCCCACGTTTTAGTGCCATATGTTAATATCGGCAGTATATATTAATCGAATTCTCTGGCTTTTATTGTATTTAGGATGTCTAACTTAAATCTAGATTGTAACCTTCCGAACGCAGACCAAGCTAACGAGACTCTTCTACCCAAGTCTTTCAAAAAAGGGCAGGTATACGACCGTCGCCACTCGAACAATGGAGTAGCTAACAGATGTTGCTCAAGATTATACGGGCGAACGGAATTAGGGACTGAGTATATATTCTTTCAGAATCATATAATTTGTACGTATTTTAGTATGTGAGTCACACAAACCAATATTTCCATATTTTTACTTATATTGAACGTCCAATGACGTATACAGGCCGCATAAGAGTGCATATTAGTATTTTCGATGTTTGAAATCGCGATATCTCAGGAATGGTGATTCGTAGAAAAAAAGTATAAGAACAATTTTTGTAGAGAATTGCATAATCTACAACTTTTGTCTGACATATTTTTACGATAACACTTACCGTTTACGAAAAAAATGCGAAAAACCTTTGACCTCGAATAAAATTTTTAGCAGACGTAGGATCGGTTGGGACTTTTGATATTTTATTTGTAATAGTGTATTTAAGACCTATATATATTTTATTTGTAATAGTGTATTTAAGACCTATACCAATTTTCAGCTCTATGTGATTTATTGGGAAGTGACCACTTTTTTTCGTCTATTTTTACTGGATAATAATGTAATAATAAATAATAAAGTTACCTAAAGTTGGTAGTATTGGCAGAAAATGTTAATAAAACTTAAAAGAACGAGCTTAATATAATATTGCTGGATCCTGGGTACCTGGCTTTGCCGGGCCCTAAAAAGTACTACCCGTTACGTCTCTAAATAAAATTATATTGTTTTTGAGTACAATAACACCAATTTAATCAGCTCTAGAAGCTTTTTTTTTCATGAAGCAATCAGCCGTAACCTTTAAATGCAATTGACCCAATTTTTTTCCATTTAAAATTAAAAAATATAAAAAATCGAGTAATTAAAATTTTAATTGGAACAAGATTATCCTATTTTTTTCCTAATTGAAAATAATTTAAATTAACGTACATTGAACTCTATTCATCCCATTCTGTGGCAATGAAAAAGGAAACCTTGACACCGAAAACTTAAAAATGTTTCGCGAAAAATAAGCTGTTAATATTTAATTTCCATTTGTGCGATTTTATATGTAACTAATAGCAGTGGCGTACATTAAAAAAAAACTGTTTTCTTCGTATCGTTGAAAGTCTTCGAGGTGCACACGCTTTTTGCGTCATTTTTTTGCATTACAGTAGAACCCTGGTTATCCGAGGTAACGTGGGGGGGGGGGGGCGCCCTCCTCGGATAACTGAAAATTCGGATAATCCGAATTTGTTTTTTATTCATTCAAAAAATAAACACCAATACTTTAAACCGATGTATTAACGTTTTTAACATATAGGTACATACATTATAAAACAGTGAAATAGGTATCTATGCGCTTCTGTTTCATATTGCATCTTCTTTTTTCTCTCACTGGGGTTGCCTCTGGTTGTTGTTCGATATACCTCAAAGCTTTTTCCAAAGAAGCAAAACCGTCTTGATGAGAGATCTTAGTGGGAGACTGTTCATCCACCGCCGCTTCGTCATCGTCATCGTCATCTGATTTTTCGGTTTCCTGAAAGGCATTCGTTATTTCTTCAATACTCATTTCTTCTTCTAAATCATCTGCTGTAATCCGTTCAACAACATCTTCTCTTCTCACATTTTCACAACCTTTTAATTTTTGCTTTAATTCAAATAAACTTTTTACTTTTTCTTCTATCTCGCTGTCAAAATTTTAAAAGGCATTTCTCCATGGCTTCTCAATTTCAAAGCTAATTCATTTAATGGAGTATCATCTTCACTGTCATTATAGTCCTCAAAATCAATAACTTTTGACCAAGTTTTTTGAATAGTGGTAGTACGCACAGAATCCCAAGCTTGACTTACCCAGTAAATAACATTTTTCAGTGTAACCTTTCTCATCCCATTGATAATATCCTCCTTTTCTGTGTATTCTAACAGATGTTCAAGATATAAACGCCTATAATTTTTTTTAATGTTTTCGAGGATGCCTTGATCCATTGGTTGCATTATGCTGGTTACATTTGGAGGCAGAAATTTTACAAAAATTTCGCCCACATGAAGTCCTTCTCCAGGGTGAGAGGGAGCATTATCCATTAACAAAATTGCTTTAATATCAAGACGGTTTCTGTTCAAAAATTTAGTCGCAGATGGCACGAATTCTTCTTCAAACCAGTTAGTAAATAAGGTCGCATCCATCCATGCGCTCTTCTGACTTTTGTAATAGACTGGTAGGACTTTGGGTGAGATGTCTTTTAAAGCTCTTGGACGTGCAGACTTGCCAATCACCATCAGTGGGATTTTGTGCTTGCCAGATGCATTGCAACATACCATTATAGTTAATCTTTCCTTACTTCGTTTGTGCCCAGGAGCTGATTTTTCCTGTCGAGATGCCAATGTTTTTGATGGACGCATTTTATAATTCAGACCAGTTTTGTCACAGTTGTAAATTTGATCACATGTGTATCCACAATCTTCGATTTGCTTTTTAAAGTTCTGCTTAAACTTCTCAATTGATGACACATCAGCAGAAAGTTTTTCACCACATACAGTCAGTTGTCGTATAACGTACCGTGTTTTCCAGCCGTCAAGCCATCCAGAACTGGCGGTAAACTGATCTATCTCTGGGAATTGCCTACTAATCATTATTGCTTTCTGTTGTAAAATTGGACCTGACAGAGGCACAAATTTTGATCTCTATTGGTTAAACCACATGAATAAAGCTTCGTTAACCTTTTCATAGTCGCCGTGAGGAGACTTGATTTATACATCACACTCCTATTTTTGTGCGGTTTCTTTTCCAGTCTCCAACTGTTACCTCATCTACTGCATAATCTCGTGCAACAACTTTAATTGTCTCTCCTGCTTCAGTTCTTCTGATGGCTTTTAATTTTTCTTCAATTGGAACGACGATTCTTTTACGCTTGTTTTGCTCCATTATAATACGATAAACAAAAATTCAAACAAAGCCTTTCGTATTAATTACACTTAACTACCAGAACTCCAACCAAATAAATTATGTGAGTATACTCGTACTTCTCCGTAGTAAACGCTATAACGCACTGCATTCACGCAAATTTACAAGCTGAAAGAGTCCAAAAAACATAAATAGGGGAACCCCTTACACGGGCCACGGATTTTAAATGGAAATATTTACATACATATGTTAGAAGCTGGGTTAATACGCAGCACAGATGCGCGTACCTCGGATAATCACGTTCTTAGATTGGCTCGGTTAATCCAGAGCTCGGATAATCGCGACTCGGTTAATCGGGGTTCTACTGTAGTTTATTTTTTAATATAAAAAATGACATGAAATCGCACGACATATGTACCACCCTTCTATGGGTCTAGAGGAGAGCGCCTTCTTCTTTATAACGGTCCCCCTTTAATATTCTCTTTTTTCCCTAAAAATGCCCTCTGGATTTATTTACAACTGTACGACTTGTGAAACCTGGGGCTGATCGACGGCCTTGATTCTTTGGTTGGAGACTTGAGTATGTTCTACATATGTGTTCGATGGGTAATTTGCTTGATGTGTCTCCAAACGGTGTTTCCTAGGAAACCACGTCGTGCTAGTACATTATATCTGTATGCAGTTTTATGTGTAGAAACTGATCTTTTTTCTCATCAAGTACGAACTGTTACGATTTAAGAATAACTTCACAAAATAAATAGCATTGTTACAGCGGTGCTTTCCGTGCCAAGATCTTCTTCTTCAAGTGCCTATTCGGTTCGAATGTTGGCAATTATTCTAGCTATTATTACTTAATCCACCGCAGCTCAGAAAAGACCGGTAGTATTTGTTGAGAACCAATTTCGCAGATTGTTTAACCAGGAGATGTGTCTGCGTCCTGGTCCCTTTTTTCAAAGTCAAATTCAAAATTCTCTTTATTTTAAAAGTATGCCAGCATACAATAAAATAGTGTCCACAACTAAGACTAAAACTACCTAACAGGATTAAACATTATCATAGTATCTATAGCATTCTTCAGTATTATATGGCTCTATTTTCAATAACAATCTAAAGATTTTCTTTTTGAGTATTTTGAGATTTACAATTAATTTAATATCATTTGGTAAAATGTTATACAACTTTATACACTGATAATGAGTACCCTTCTCTGTTATAGTCAATCGGTGTCTTGGGTAAGTATAGTTCATTGTTCTTGTGGCATATACCAGGTGTACAAGTATGAAATGCGGATTTCAGACAACAAATGGTGCACCAATGCAATTAGTGCTATAAAGATTTGACACTGCGCCATTTTGTTGTGTCATCAACAAGTGTCAGACGCGCGCGAGTGATAAATTGGAAAAGTGTGTGCATAGTGTTGTGTTGTTGTGTTCAATATGTCGAAATTTATACCGAACAAAGAGCATTCGCGGACAGCATTAATTTTTTGTTTTCATTTGAAGAAAACTGCTGTTGAATCATACCGATTACTTCGAGAAGCTTATGGTGAACATGCTCCATCGCAAGATACGTGTGAACGATCGTTTCGGTGTTTCAAAAGTGGTGACTTCGATGTTGCAGACAAGGAACGTGGAAAACCGCCAAAAAAATACGAAGATGTGGAATTGCAAGCATTGTTGGACGAAGATGATTCGCAAACACAAAAACAACTCGCCGAGCAATTGGGCGTTAGTCAACAAGCTGTTACCGGTAGATAGGTACCACATGAGTTGAACGACAGGCAAATAGAAAAGCGCAAAAACACGTGTGACATTTTGCTCGCTCGCTACAAAAGGAAGTCGTTTTTGCATCGTATAGTTACAGGGGATGTAAAGTGGATTTATTTTGAGAATCCCAAGCGCAAAAAATCATGGGTAGACCCAGGTGCACCATCCACATCGACCGCAAGACCGAAACGCTTTGGCAGAAAGACGATGCTCTATGTTTGGTGGGATCAGAGGGGCGTGGTCTATTATGAGCTGTTAAAACCTGGGGAAACGGTTAATACTAAACGTTACCAACAACAATTGACCGATTTGAACCGTTCACTGCTTAAAAAAAGGCCAGAATACCGAAAGAGGCAACACAAAGTCATTTTTCTTTATGACAATGCTCCATCACATACGACAAACACGTTGGAAGCACTCAGCTGGGAAGTTCTACCCCACGCGGCTTACTCACCAGACTTGGTTCCTTCCGATTACCACTTGTTTGCATCGATGGGTCACGCACTTGCTGAGCAGCGCTTTGGTTCGTACGAAGATGTGAAAAAATGGCTCGATGAATCGTTCGCAGCAAAAGAGGAAGATTTTTACTGGCGTGGTATTCACAAATTGCCCGAAAGATGGGAAAAATGTATAACAAGCGATGGAGCATACTTTGAATAAAGCACTTTTTATCATTCTTCCGAATTTAACATGGTTTTTTTGGAAAAAAAAAATCCTCATTTCATACTTCTACACCTGGTAGAATTCTTCAGTGTTATATGGCTCTATTTTCGATAACAATCTAAAGATTTTCTTTTTGAGTATTTTGAGATTTGCAATTAATTTAATACCATTTGGTAAAGTGTTATACAACTTTATACACTGATAATGTGCACCCTCCTCTGTTACAGTCAGTCGGTGTCTTAGGTAAGTATACTTCATTGTTCTTGTGGCATATACAGTTTGTGATTCATATTCTTCAAATAAAGACCTATTTTTAACCAGGAATAGTATACATTCCTGTATGTAAACAGCAGTGGCAGTAAGTAGTTTATTTTCTGTAATGATTCTCTATGGTTTAAGTTGACTATAATTCGTAAAGCCCTTTTTTGACAAACAAGAACCCTACTAGCATCTCTACAATTTCCATACATGATAATTCCATACCTTATATGGGATTAAAAGTTTGCATGATACAATATTTTCTTGATGTCAAAAGGAATATACCTTATCTCCCCAAGACTCTAAGACTATAACATTATGTTTAATTTACTCACAACATGGTTGACATGACATTCCCAGGATAATAAAGTACTATCTAAAAAACATGCCCAAAAACTAACTTCAGCATTTATTGTTGAGAACCAATTTCGCAGATTGTTTAACCAGGAAATCTATCTGCATCCTGGTCCCCTTTTTCCAAATACATTTGAGTATTTGCTGCAGTAATCCATATCTGTGGGAATTTCTCATTTTATGTCCTAAATACTCCAATTTTCCCACTTTTACAGCTTCCATAATTTCCAGTCTCTTGTTCATGCAACGTAAGACATCCTCGTTAGTAATATGGTCAGTATTTTTAGAAATTTTCAAAATTCTGCGATATAGCCATAATTCAAATACTTCAAGTTTCTTAGAAGTGTCAGCCTCCAAGATTCCACACCGTAAAGGACACTGAATACATAACAACTTAGGAGTCTTATTTTTGTGCTTAATTTGATAGCTGAGGTTTTAAAAAGTGATGTCATTTTGAGGAACATTGCTCTAGCTTTTGATACGGCAACTGCCAGTGATCCCACTGTTCGTTTATCATGGTACCTAGATATGAATATTGTGAAGTTGTTTATATTTGTTGATTGTTAACCATCAACAAGGTAGCAGGAACCGGAGATTTGCTGGTTACCATGTACTTTGTTTTGCTGATATTGAGTTCGAGGCCGTATCGATTACTGACTTCGTTTATTTTTGTCATAAGATATTCTAGACCAGGGGTGCTCAAACTTGAACTGCTGGCGATCTACCTCAATATTGTTAGACGACGATCGATCGACTCTGAGAGGCTGCAAGTAAGTGTGATGCAGGATTGTCGTCTAGGTAGGGTGTATCGTGGCATAGATATTAGTTTTCCGGACAATATGCATTTTTTTAGTCAAGGTAAGTGTAGGTCTGCTCTAAAATGTCAATGAAAAAACTCATAATTATTCAAAATTGCGAGTTTATTGGTTCTTACAAAACAAACGAGTTCTAGTGTCTAAACTTAAGTAAAGAGTGACTTTGGATGTTGAAGTGTGGCACTGCATGTCCTCAGCATACTTTTCATAAGATGGTACGTAATTACCGAGTGCTAATCGCAACCATGATGACATATGTTCGTCAGTTAGTCGATTCCGATATTTTGACTTAATTATCTTCATTTCAGAAAATGCAGACTCGCACAAGTAAGTTGACCCAAACATTGCCGTCAGTTGAAGGGCGATTTGCCTTAGATTTGGATATTTATCTTCAGATATAAAACACCAGAATTTTGTATCAGATGCTGTGGGTTGAGATGTATATCTGATATAATCTGCACTAACTCATTTTCAACAGAACATGAGTCCATGTTAAACTGACTTGCTATTTCAGTAGCTAATTCCTCAATGTTTTTACACGAAAAAGGATAACTCATAAATGATGCCAATTTACTGAAATCATAAAAACGTATTTCGAATTGGCCCAAAATATTTGATAATTCTGCCTCATAAATATCATAGTTCAACTGAGGAATCCTTGCTTTCAAAGACGGAAAATTTTTCAGATCCTTTCTTTTCAGTTGATCTATCATAAGTTGCAATTTACTTTTGAATGCGTTTATTGCGCTAATCATCTCAATAATAGTTTTTCCTTTACCTTGAAGCTCCAAATTAATGGTGTTTAAATGCATTGTGATGTCTGTCAAAAATGCCAAATCAGTCAGCCATTTTCCGTTTTTCAGCATCTGAGTGTCATCACCTCTTTCGTCCAGAAATTCTTGAAACCTTTCTAGGAATTTTCCGCGACTCAACCACCTGACGTTCGTATGAAGAACTAAATCAGTGTGTTCAGCTGACTCACTATCTTCCAACTGCAATTTAAAGAGCCGTCGTTGCAAGCTACGTGCACGGATAGAATTCACAATTTTTATTGCAATGCCCATAATCTTCTCCATGTTTAGACCTTTTGAGCACAAAAACTTGATGTATAATGCAATTGAAGGAGAAAAATGAAGGGAAATCATCATTAGCTCGACACAATGCCACAAAACTGTTTTTGTTTCCAGTCATTGCTGGTTCTCCATCGGTTGTAATGCTCACTAGTTTGTATATTGGTAGCTTGTAGTTTGTTACAAAATTGAAGACAACGTCATATATATCTTCGTTACGGGTCTTTCCTTTCAGAGGAATCATTGTCAAAAACTGTTCCTTAGCCGACATGTCATTGAATACCATTCGAATAAAAATACACAGCTGGGCAGTGTCTGTCATATCAGTACATTCGTCGAACTGTAAAGAAAAGTATGTACATTCCATGATATCATGTTTTAGTTTATCTGCCATGTCCTGACTCATGACTTCAACACGCCTTGTAACAGTCGGACGAGATAACTGAAGTTCTCTAATAGCAGACATAATCTCTGTTTTATTTTTAAAATCTCCAAATAAAGCCTCACCCGCTTCAATAAATGCTTCCTTCACAACCAATCCATCATCAAATGGTTTCTTGTGTTTCACCAATATATGAGATATTTTAAATGACGCGATCGTTGCAGCTTTGGATTGTTTGGCTGGTCTTGTGAACATGGTTTGTTCTTTTTTCAAACAAGTTATCAAATCACGTACTTTTCGTTTTCTTAATTCATTCTGTGACGGAAAATCCTTTTCATAGTTTTTATGAACCGTTTGTGATGCCTCTCTAAGTTCCCACGCTTAGGTATTGCAACTGACGCATGGCAAATGAGACAAATGCACTTATCCTTTACCTTACAAAAGAAAAATTCTTCCTCCCAATCGTTATTAAAATGATAAGTTTTACTTTTCTTCGCCGGACTCATTTTGGACTATTTATTAATAAACTTTGTATCGATGTATCGCCTTCAAGTTACAACTCCGAGTGACTTCTATTCCTGCAGGCGCAACATTTATATCGACGCGAACGAAGTCTCGAATGTTCCCGTCAAACACGCCGCCCGAAGTTTCTAGAAAAATCGGCGGGAATCAAAAACGCGGCTTTTCTTTGACAAGTACCGCGCGTTCCTTTGATAAAGCCGCCTTTTGCCGCTAGCAGGGGTTATTACGATAAAAGAAAGTGATGAGGGAGTTATTCTGGCCTAATTGTGGATCGAATAAATTTTAGTAGTTTATTCATTACATTTTGTTTTAGTTACCTAAAACAAAATCTGTGTTCTATATCGGAATTTTTTTCTCGAGATCGACTCAAAAAGCACTCGCGATCGACTTGTCGATCGGGATCAACCGTTTGAGCACCCCTGTTGTAGACCCTTTAAATTATCAGCCATAACCGCCCCATCGTCAGCATAACGAATATTATTTATTCGCTCCCCATTAAGCAGTATTCGTTCTTCAGCCTCTTTCAGTGCCTCGCTGAAGATTTGCTCAGAGTATATATTAAACAATAGTCGAGACAAGATACAACCCTGCCTTAATACACGCTTAATCGATATTGCTTCCAAATGCTCCACTTTTGTCTTAATAAATGCGATCTGATTCCAGTAGAGGTTGCTAATAATCCGCAGATCTTTTCCATCTAGCCCAAAGTCTTTCACAGTCCGACGATTTTATGATGTTAGACTCTATCAAAGGCCTTTTGGTAGTCGATCAGGCACATATACGTCACAATTGACGTCTCTACATCGCTGAATCAAAATCTGCGTAGAAAATAAGGCCTCTCTGTGTAGCTAACATGTTTTCTTCACACACGTTGTTTATTCTTCTGTGAATGATTTTCAGAAATATTTTTAAAAGATGGCTTATGAGGCCTTTAACTAGCTTTCTGGTATTCTGGCTAAGATGTGCCAAGATGGTGTATCCATAAACACATAAAAACACATTCTTGACAGTTTGGCGACGATTTTCATAATCATTTTTTTATTTTCAAATTGTTTGTTTACGCATGCATATTCAGCAAAGTTAATCAAATCTGATAATGTTAAAGACGTGTGTATCTCTGCCATATCGATATCGATACATGATAACTTAAAGCTCGCCCGTGTAAACCAAGAATCCGTATATACATTGTCTTAGGTTTCATTACGTGCTTCAACCTACAGTGACGTGTTGAAAAATAACACAACAAGAAATCTATCTTTAAGGTTTATTTAATAAAAATAATTAAGTCTACATCCTAATTTAGAATAAATAATGCTAAATACCGTTCGTTTATGAAAATACAAAAGGAGTTTTCCAGTATTAATAATTTTCTACGTATCGCAGATTGTTAAAAAACATGCTAATCTATTATTAAATCTACAACCATAAAACTACCATAATGAAATATTATACAGTGACAGGTGGAAAGTGTGAAAATTTACAAAAAAAGTGAATTTATAGGGAAATTCTACATCATTTGAAATTTAAAAAATAATTGTGCTGTGCCGATTGGCGGGAAATTTAAATTTTCTAAAGTTTAACTTCCGAAAGTAGCTTCGTTTGTTAAAATGCTGAAAAAATTTATGAGTAAAAAGGAAAGAAAAAGCCCATCACTGTATAAGGAAACAATAATTCATAAGAGTTATTGATGTTCCTGTTATTATATTTCATACGAGTATTGTAGGACAGGTACAAAGCCTTGGCCAGAGATGGCCCTCCTATTTTTTAAAAAATCATATTTTTCATAACCATACCCTTTCACAAAAATCCTGTCAAATTTTTAAGACGCTGCGTGATTTAGTTTGCAGCTACCATTATTTAAATGGAACAATTTTTGTGATTGTGTGATGGACAATGGAAAAAAATTGAATATCGAGCAGTGATAAAATATTTGTTTTTGAAAAAGAAAACGAACGATGAGAAGAAAGCGGAACTCGACGAAGTTTATGGGGACTCTGCACCTTCGTTATCGACAATAAAATATTGGACAGCTGAATTCAAACGCGGCCGTACCAGCATTTTTTTGAGGAACGTCCAGGTCGTCCAAATGAGGTCACCGCATCAGAAATGATTGAAAAAATCCACGATATGGTGATAAATGATCAGAAAGTGTAAGTGCGTGAGACTGCGGAGACTGTGGCAATTGAACGGGTGCGGAACATTTGAACAACTCCTTTGGATATGAGAAAACCTCAAGATGGGTGCCGCGATTGCTCATAGTTGACAATAAACACGCACGTGTGTCAACTTCAACTTGGCGATTTTAAAACGTAATCGGAATGATTTTTAACGTCGATTTATAACTGTTGACGAAACATGAATTTATCACAGCATACCAGAGACCAAAGAACAGGCAAAGCGATTAATAGAGAGTATTATGTCAACTTATTGGATTGTTTTAACTATGCTGTGAAAGAAAAACGTCCGCATTTGGCCAAGAAAAAATTCTCTTTCATTAAGGCAATGCACGCGTACACACTTGTGTCATTGCCATGATAAAATTCCATGAGTTAGGATACGAATCGCTTCTGCATGCACCACATTCGCCAGATTTAACCCCCAGCGATTATTTCCTATTTCCGAATAGGAAAAAATGGCTCGGCGGAAAAACACTTGGCTCAAAGGACGCCGATTGATGAAACGAGTGCCTATTTTAGAGGGTGGCAGAAATCGTATTTTTTAGATGGAATACAAAAGATAGAAAAATGTTGGACTAAGTGTATCAAGCTAAAAGAAGACTATGTTGAAAAATATAATAAATTTTACACATAAACATGTTTTTCTTGGCAAGGCCATGTACTTATCATGAATCCCTCGTATAAGTATTCTTAAAATAAGTGAATTTAACATGATACAGTCCCAGTCTCATAAATATGTTGAAATTCTTTTTTTACTTTTATGTTTCAAAACTAAAATTGATGAAAACAATGTAGATGGGACACCTTGTATCATGTTTAATAAAAGAAATATCACAAATTCTTGATCACTCTTATTTTACTCAACCTCACTTTCTAATATCACATCAAACACTAGTTAATATCTAAAAATAAAATATCATTTTAAAGATAGAACAAGACGGACACACACGTACTGACTTTTTTGCTTTAAAATAGTTTTTTAAATACTTGAAGAACAAAGAGGAATAAGCGACAGTTTTGATGAAATAGAGTTTTTAACGGCACAAATATAATCGAGTATTTTTTTTTGTCCTGAATGACCTCTATGTTTCTCTCTACAGTGTTTCTGCAGCCTTTAATAAAATTGCAATAGCAGCTGTTCAATTGTAACATTATAGTATGATGTCCGCATTTCTATGGCCGCCCTAACACACTGTATATGTACAAGGGTGCCCCTATTAATACAGTCCTCCGAATATATACCAGGGTAATATTAGAGACACTGTCACGCATATTAAACCAGTAAAGCTCATGGTAAATATGTTCGGCGATTCCATCTCTCGTACCCATGCAGGTTCCAAGAGTTCGTAGGGGTTCCTGTGGAATTCTTTTATTTCGACGTCGTGTTTGAATTTAACCCTGAAAAAAAAATAACTTCAGCTTGATGATTGATGTTAGGGGGTTTAAAAATTTGGTTGTTTACAACAACCCCAACAACATGTATGGGTGGATCTTAACTTAGTTATGTACCTCAAATTTTAATGGTTTTTAATTTGGTGCAAAAATCTCAATATTTGGTTAGAGGAAGATGAGATTGTCCACATGTTTCCAGTGACTTTCAAAGCTGCGAAATTTGGCCACTTATCTTAAATAGGTGTTAAGTGTTTCATTGGTGGTGCTAAGAAACGCTGGACGTCGTTCTCCCATTAACACCAAAATATTAACCATGCATGAATGACATCAGAATAATTGTCCCCTTTTTAACGTTATGGTGAAGCTACTTTATTTTTGACATTGTTATGTAGTCTAGGCTAACTGTAGGCTATTCTTTGGCCATTGGACAAATAATGGCCTAAAGTTAGCCTAAAGATAGATGGTGTGTATCTGAGATTTGCAGACGATATTGGAGTCATCAGTAGTAATCCACATGAGTTACAAGAAATAATAAATGAATTAAATTATAACTCAATGACAATTAGTTATAAGATGAATAAAAGTAAGACAAAAATATTAACCAACACTAATAACAACATACAGTAGAACCCCGGTTATCCGAGGTAACGTGAGGAGGCACCCTCCTCGGATAACTGAAAACTCGGATAATCCGGATTTGTTTTTTATTCATTCCAAAAACACCAATACTTTAAACCGATGTATTAACATTTTTAACATATAAATAGGTACATACATTATAAAATAGTGAAATAGGTATCTATGCGCTTCTGTTTCATATTGCATCTTCTTTTTCTCGCTGCAATGTTTCTCCATCTATTAAGAAGGAGCAAATCCGCTGGGGTTGCCTCTGGTTGTCGTTCGATATACCTCAAGGCTTAGTGGGAGACTGTTCATCCACCGCCGCTTCGTCATCGTCATCTGATTTTTCGGTTTCCTGAAAGGCATTCGTTATTTCTTCAATACTAATTTCTTCTTCTAAATCATCTGCTGTAATCCATTCAACGACATCTTCTCTTATCACATTTTCGCAACCTTTTAATTTTTGGATTAATTCAAATAAACTTTTTTCTTTTTCTTTTATCTCGCTGTCAAAATTTGAACAGGACATTTCTCCATGGCTTCTCAATTTCATTTAATAGAGTATTATCTTCACTGTCATTATAGTCCACAAAATCAATAACTTTTGACCAAGATTTTTGAATTGTGTTAGTACGCACAGAATCCCAAGCTTGACTTACCCAGTAAATAACATTTTTCAGTGTAACTTTTCTCATCCCATTGATAATATCCTCCTTTTCTGTGAATTCTAACAGATGTTCAAGATATAAACGCCTAAATTTTTTTTAAATGTTTTCGAGGATGTCTTGATCCATTGGTTGCATTATGCTTGTTACATTTGAAGGAAAAAATTTTACAATAATTTCGCCCACATGAAGTCCTTCCCCAGGGTGAGAGGGGGCATTATTCATTAACAGGAATAGGAAGACGGTTTCTGTTCAAAAATTTAGTCACAGATGGCACGAACTCTTCTTCAAACCAGTTAGTAAATAAGGTCGCATCCATCCATGCGCTCTTCTGACTTTTGTAATAGACTGGTAGGGCTTTGGGTGAGATGTCTTTTAAAGCTCTTGGACGTGCAGACTGGCCAATCACCATCAGTGGGATTTTGTGCTTGCCAGATTTATTGGAACATACCATTATAGTTAATCTTTCCTTACTTCGTTTGTGCCCAGGAGCTGATTTTTCCTGTCGAAATGCCAATGTTTTTGATGGAAGCATTTTATAATTCAGACCAGTTTCGTCACAGTTGTAAATTTGATCACATGTGTATCCACAATTTTCGATTTGCTTTTTAAAGTTCTGCTTAAACTTCTCAATTGATGACACATCAGCAGAAAGTTTTTCACCACATACAGTCAGTTGTCGTACATCGTACGTTTTTTCCAGCGGTCAAGCCATCCAGAACTGGCGGTAAACTGATCTATCTCTGGGAATTGCCTACTAATCATTATTGCTTTCTGTTGTAAAATTGGACCTAACAGAGGCACACCTTTTGATCTCTGTTGGTTAAACCACATGAATAAAGCTTCGTTAACCTTTTCATAGTCGCCGGTTTTCATTGATTTTCTTTCTGAGGACGCGGAGGCTTGATTTTCTTTCTGAGGACGCGGAGGCTTGATTTATACACCACTCTTCTATTTTTGTGCGGTTTTTTTTTTTTCAATCTCCAACTGTTACCTCACCTACTCCATAATCTCGTGCAACAACTTTAATTGTCTCTCCTGCTTTAGTTCTTCTGATGGCTTTTAATTTTTCTTCAATAGGAACGACGATTCTTTTACGCTTGTTTTGCTCCATTATAATACGACAAACAAAAATTCAAACAAAGCAGTTCGTATTAATTACACTTAACTACCAGAACTCCAACCAAATAAATTATGTGAGTATACTAAATAGGGGAACTCCTCACACGGGCCAGGGGGATTTCCCGAAGGCCCCGACGATTTCAAATGGAAATATGTATATATATATATATATATATATATATTATATATATATACATACATATATATATATATATATATATATATATATATATATATATATATATATATATATTAGAAGCTCGGTTAATACGCAGCATAGACGCGCGTACCTCGGATAATCAGGTTCTTAGATTGGCTCGGTTAATCCGGAGCTTGGATAATTGCGACTCGGTTAATCGTGGTTCTACTGTACTTATAAATTTGAACAGGCTTGGATGGTTCGTATTCGCGAAATTAAGTTATATATTCGAAAATAAAGCTATCACAAATAATCCTTCACGCGTCATTTGCAGGAGTTTTGTGAACTCTTATTTATAACAACTTGGAATAAATAAAGAAGATGAAATGGTGAATGCTTCCCTGCATCAGCCCTTTAGTGATGTGTTTTTTACCTAGAATTTTGCTCGTCACCGTTATCCCGTCTCCAAAACAAATGTCCACTTCCGTTTGTTTCCAATATCCATTCTGGTTCCGGTACCTTGAAATTTTCCGACATTTTTGCCTCGTTTCTCCTTATTTGGTAGTTCTTTGAAATATTGTTTGTACACTTTTTTTACAAATCTTCAAGCCGTCTTCTATGAAACCAGTATTTTTTAGCCTAAAAAAAGGTACCTTTCATTAGAAAGTGTAAATAATACACAATTGGTAATGTGAATTACCCAATAGTCCATCGTAAACCCGCAGATGAACACTGACATGACATGTTTGAATTTGATCTTTGATCTTCTCCCCCAAACTTTTACACCCTTATATAGTTGACGATGAATGTTTATGTTTAAAATTTGATTTATGTATTATGTCAACTAATATCTGAAGCAATAATCACTAAATTTTTTAAATATTGCATGCTTCACTTCCGTATTAATAACTAAGACGTTCTGGTATTGCTTGACGCAGGGGCTTTTCACGTATATAACCGTCGAGGTGGCAATTTAAAACACTTATTTTAAATTACCACCCCGACGGTTATGTACGTGGAAAGCCCCTACAGATGGAAAAGATAACAAAGTCATCCGAAATCAACTAGACTGTATAACCATCAATAGAAGACAACGAAATATAGTCAAATCTGCCAAAATCTATCCTGGAGCAGATACATATACCTACAGACCATAATTTGCTGCTTCCAATTATCAAGATTAGACTAAAAAAGTTAAAACATGAACAAACAACAACAAATATTAACATCGACAAACTCAAAGAAGAAGTCATAAAGAAGAGGGTTCATGAGGAGATTGGTAGAAGTCTGGATACAAACAAGCTGGGAACTCATCAGAGAAACACTGAAAGAAGTAATGGAAAAGCATCTGAAACAAAATATAGCCAAAAAGAAACAATCATAGATGATGAAGGAAATATTGGATATGAAGGAAGTAAGAAGAAAGTATAAGAACAATAATAATATAAAGTACAAAGAAGCCCACAACCGAATAAAAAGAAAGATAAAGGAGGCTAAAGACATGTGATTAAATGAACAATGCACAGAAATAGAATCATTAGAAAAGAAATACGACTCATTTAATTTACATAAGAAAATCAAAGAACTGGACTAAGTTTACAAAGGACTAAGGTTACAAAGGCAACCACAAGTAATAGAGGTAACTACTACTGAACATACAAGAAAGAATAGCTAGATGGGAAGAATATATAGGGGAAATGTATAGTAACACAACTAGACAACATAAAACAAATAAGCTTAATACAACGATATTAACATTAACATAAATTACTTTTACGTATTTTTCTTGCGATTGGCGGGCGCGAGCTGATTTACATTCCACAATAAACTGCACGATGTTTTGCGTGATATCCTATACGTTTCCGGTCATTGGTCGCAAGCTTGATTTATTAGTGAAATATTTCCAACATTACTTATAAGGAAGCTTGTGTTCTCACAAAGGCTTTATTTAACAACAAAGACTATCTAACTGGAAAAAAAAGATGTACATTTGGCAACATTGTGGGAATAGGCGTTACAAAAGAGCCGGCAAATGTTTTTTTTACTATATATGTCAATCGGTTTTATAACGTGTTCCGCCTTCCGATCTAATTTCCACTCCTCCCGGTTTCTCCATCCCTCCTCCTCCAGATCTCTCTCTAGTACTTCCTTGTTGATTCCTGCTCTCCAGCTTTGACGTGGTCTTCCTCGCTTTCTTCTTCCATGAGGGTTCCAATTTAAGATCTTTTTAGGTAGTCGGTCTTGTGACATTCTCTGTACATGTCCGTACCATACCAACTGTTGGGTTCTGATTTCGTCCACTATGTCGTGCTTTATTTCTAAAGCTCGTCTTATCATGTCATTTGGTATGCGGTCTTTTCTGGATTTTCTGGCTGCTCGTCTCCAGAAATCTGTAGCTTTCAGTATTTTTTCTGTTCTTTCCTTCAATGGCCACACCTGGGGGCTGTAAGTTATTATACTTTTCACTATTGAGTTGTAAATTCTCTTCTTATTTTCAATGGTTATGTTTTTGTCCCATAGTATACTATTAAGCATTGCAATCGCTTTTATTCCCTGGATATTTCTCTCGAATATTGCTTCTTCCAGTGTTCCGTCCCTAGATATTCTCGTTCCCAAATACTTATAACTGGCACAGTGTTTGATGGTGTGTCCTGTGGCCAGTTTCAAGTCCTGCTGTTGTCCTCCGACGCACATGTACTCGGTCTTTTTAATATTGACTTCTAGGCCCCATAAGTTTTCGTGTCATGTATTCCATATCATCGATGTCCTGAGCGACTACTACCTGGTCATCTGCGAATGATAGCGTGTACAATGTAGTATCGTCATCCAGTGGTAATCCCATACTGCTGCATTTCCTTTTCCAGTTCCTCAGTGCACTCTCCAAATAGATTTTAAATAGCGTTGGGGACATACAGCAGCCCTGTTTGAGACCCTTTGTGACCTGGAACCCTGTTGTTATACCATTTTTGGTTTTCACTCTACTTCTTGCGTCTTGGTATAAGGATTTTACGGCTTTAATTATTTCGTTTTTTTTTTTGCTAAATTTTAAAAATGTCCGAATCGCGAAAAAAAAATAAATGGTTCTTTACTTGACCCAAGGAATCATCACCCTTTTCAATATAGTTAACGATTTTTATAACGCCCTGTATGCAGATATATAATACGCATTTATACTTTACATAATTATCATCATTTATTTATTTTTAACTTATTTCTCACAAGATAACTTTATTTATATTGACTTTAATACAAAGGTTAGGTAAATGATATAATTAATTGATGACTTATTATCATAATCCAGCATATTTTTTACAATATCATGTCACGTCTATCATTAAAGGACTGTTATCAGTACGAGTGATTGCAAGAACATAAAATGCTTCGTAAGCATCGTTTATTTTAAGTTTTTTTTATGTATACTATATGTATGTTTCTTTATTCCCTCTTAAAGCTTCAATTGCCCGATGGCCTTTGATGAATAATACTTACTAGACTTCTTTTAACTTTCGTTAAAAATATCAATTTATAAACAATAATTATGACAAATGCTTAACCCGATTTTTTTTGTTATTGTTGCTTCAAACAGTATATCGAACCCTTATCAGACGAGACTTTTGTTTGACTATAAAATTTCCGATTGTTTTGTTTATTCATATCACCTAGTCATTTTCTGAAATATGAACTTCGGCTCTAAAATTTCTTTTATTCTTCTTACGACGCCATCTCCTCAAGAAGGTTGGCGTTCCATATTGCTCATCCAAACCACCTTCTCACGTCCTCCAGCCAAGAATTCTGCCGTCTTTCGATTGATCGTTTGCCTTCAATAATTAGACCTAACAATTCGTACTTTGAGCCCTAATGAATGAATTAAAAGATCTTTTTAATGAATGCCTCAAATGTGGAAATATACCAGAAGACTGGGAAAACGCCATAGTCATCTATAATATATATAAAATGCAACGTCTCTCTGTCTGTCTGTCTGTCTGTCTGTCTGTCTGTCTGTCCGTTAGTGACCTTATCACTGGAGAACCACTTATCCGATTTACGTACTTTTTTTTTTAAAACATACATATGTTCTCTGGCCAGGTTATAGGCTATATTTCATTACGATAGGTAGCATAAGGAATGAGCAGTGACGTAAAATAGTGAGTAAAGTCGGAAAAAAGTTTGCCGCTAGCGCGTTCCTTTGCAATACACACCCTAAACCGTTAATTATGGAACAATATTATGTAGCAGAGAATATCTATAATCTATAATCTACAATATATATAAAATGCAATGTCTCTCTGTCTGTCTGTCTGTCTGTCTGTCCATTAGTGCGTTTATCACGAGAGAGCCACTTATCCGATTTACGTGTCTTTTTTTAAATTCATACATATATTCTTTGGCCAGGTTATATAATATAATAATAATAATCTATATAAAATGCAACGTTTCTCTGTCTGTCTGTCTGTCCGTTAGTGCGTTTATCCCTCGAGAACCACTTATCGGATTTACGTGATTTTTTAAATTCATACATATGTTCTCTGACCAGGTTATAGATATACATTATATATATCTATAATATATATAAAATGCTGCTCTCTGTCTGTCTGTACTGTCTGTCTGTATGTCCGTTAGTGCGCTTATCACTGGAGAACCACTCATCCGATTTTCGTACTTTTTTTTTAAAACATACATATGTACTCCGGCCAGGTTATAGGCTATATTTTATTACGATAGGTAGCATAAGGAATGAGCAGTGACGATAATAGTGAATGAAGTCGGAAAAAAGTTTGCCACTAGCGCGTTCTCTTGCAATACACAATTTAAACCATTAAATATGGAACAATATTATGTAGCAGAGAATATCTATAATCTATAATATATATAAAATGCAATGCCTCTCTGTCTGTCTGTCTGTCCATTAGTGCGTTTATCATGCGAGAACCACTTATCCGATTTACGTGTCTTTTTTTAAATTCATACATGTATTCTTTGGCCAGGTTATATGCAAATGCAACGTCTCTCCTTCTGTCTGTCTGTCTGTTCGTCCGTTAGTGCGCTTATGACTGGAGAACCACTTATCCGATTTACGTGCTTTTTTTTAAATATACATATGTTCTCTGGCCAGGTTATAGACTATATTTTATTACGTTAGGTAACATGAGGAATAAGCAGTGACGATAATAGTGAATCAAATCGGAAAAAAGTTTGCCGCTAGCGCGTTCTCTTGCAATAGACTGCCTAAACCACTAAAGGAAGGAATATAATATATATAAAATGCAACGTCTCTCTGTCTGTCTGTCCGTTAGTGCGCTTAACACTCGAGAACCACTTATCCGATTTACGTGTTTTTATAAATTTATACATATGTTCTATATAATTCGAAATAAGCCTAGATAATGGGAGATAAGGTGAGATAATGGGAGATAAGGAGAAATAATGGGAGATAAGTCGAGATAAGCCTCGATAATGGGAGGTAAGGTGAGTTATGAGAGATAAGTATAAATAATAGGAGATAAGGAGAAATAATGGGAGATAAGCAGAAATAAATCTAGATAATGGGAGTTATGGTGAGATAATGGGAGATAAGGAGAAATAATGGGAGATAAGGAGAAATATTGCGCGATAAGTCGAGATAAGCCTAGATAATGGGAAATGAGGTGAGATAATGGGAGATAAGGAGAAATAATGGGAGATGAACAGAGATAAGCCTGGATAATGGAAATTATGTAGAGATAATGGGAGATAAGGAGAAATATTGGGAGATAAGGGGAAATAATGGGAGATATTTTATTACGTTGGGTAACATAAGGAATAAGCAGTGAGGATAGTAGTGACTCAAGTCCACGCGAGCGGAGCCGCGGGCCCGGCTAGTCTTAATATACAAAAAAGATGACCCAGAAAAACCTAGAAAACTACCGGCCAATTAGTTTACTTTCCCAAGTTTGCAAGCTGTTCTCACGAATCATAACAAACAGACTGGAACACAAAATGGAATTATACCAGCCGATAGAACAGGCTGGATTCAGATCAGACTTCAGTACGATTGAGCACTTGCAGAATACTAGTCGAGAAGGCCACCGAATATAATATACCCAATGTGGTTCACATTTGTAGATTTTCGCAAGGCTTTCGACACAATGGAAAAATGGGCGCTTATAAGAGCTCTTAGAAATGCTCGTATAGACCACAGATATAGCGAACTGATAGCCAGAATATATGAACGAGCAACACTCAAAGTTATGGTAAACCAAGAACTGACAAACAAGGTCCCAGTGAACAGAGGAGTAAGGCAGGGCGATGTAATATCGCCTAAATTATTTACAATGATCTTAGAAGATGTATTCAAAGAACTGAATTGGGACGAAAATGGCCTTCTGATAGCTGGCGATCGGCTAAACAACCTGAGATTCGCAGATGACATTGTAATTATAGCAAACAATAAGAATGAAATGATCCAGATGATCACAGATCTCCACCACCAAGCAAGAAAAGTGGGACTTGACATAAATTTCTCCAAGACAAAGTACATGAGTAACGAAGACACCAATGATGAAAATATAGTGATTGAACATTCAACAATAGAAAAAGTAAACACATACATCTATCTGGGCCAAATCATAACGATAGGAAAGGAAAACCAGCACCTTGAAATAGAAAGAAGGATACTTATGGGATGGGCAGCATATGGAAAATTGAAATATGTACTGAATATGAACATTCCTCAAAGATCAAAAATCCAAATTTATAATCAATGTTTCTTACCAGCTACAACGTATGGAGCCGAGACATGGGTTTTAACTAAAACAACAATAAAAAAACTACAAGTTCACCAACGAGCAATGGAAAGGAAGATGTTGAGTGTTACTTTGAAGGACAAGAAAACTAATAAATGGATTAGACAACAAACAAAGGTGGATAATATCACCAAACGGATAACATCTCTGAAATGGAGCTGGGCCGGCCATGTGGCGAGAGCGACGTATAAGTGGAGTGGCAAGATCACTAGGTCGAGACCATGGGGTGAAAAGCGAAGCATAGGAAGGCCCCAACAGAGATGGAGCGACGATCTGAAGAGAGTCGGAGGGTTTAACTGGTATCAACAAGCACAACATAGAGAAAAATGGAAAGATTTGAGAGAGGCCTATACCCGACAGTGGGTAGAGAGCGGCTGAAGGAAGAAGGAAGAATTTGTACTTTGGGCCTCTTATTATAGGTCTGAAGTATTGAGTTTTTCTAATTTTTATTCTTTCCAGTACTTCTGTGTTTTTTTGTTTTCTGTACCTAGGAGACGCGATGAAAGCGTCTATAAATGTACAAGGTGAGTCAACGATAGAATAAAGTTCATTATCTCATTTGTTTCGGGAATGACGAAAAAATGGTAAATTCAATAGTTGTAGGGAATGTTAAGGTGCACAGTTTAAAATTATTTTTGAGTATACAGGATATTTCAAAAAGTGTGGCGGATATAACATATGTTTTTTTAAATGGAACATCCTATTTTCTAATTTATTTTTAAATTTTGCGTAAAATTTTATAACTTTTTTATTAATAATGTTATATACCTAAACCTCGTAGTTTTTCTAATATTTCAATTTAAAAAAAAAATCCTAGTTTTCAGTTTTGTAAAAAATTGCCAGTAGCGCCATTGTTTCTAAGATGGAATACTCATAATTGGTACGAGCGTTCTATAGAGATGAAAAAAATATATATGTAAAGTAATTTGAGTTAGATGCTACAGGGTGTTAATAATAAATTTATGCATTTCGTCTATTTTAAATTAGAACACGGAGAGACAGAATACTTAACCAGCAAATGAGGAATGAGTGTGACATCCAGGACATTATAAAATTCGTCAAAACACGACGAAAAGAATGGAACAATCACGTGGAACGAATGAGCGCCACCAGGCTTCCCAAAATCGCTAGGGACGGAAAGCCAAACACCAGGAGACCCCAAAGCAGACCACCAAAACGATGGACACAGAGTTGGATGTCATCGTCCACAGAATCACCACCAAGACAATAAGACTATCAATGAAGAACAGGCATTGCTTAATAGAAGAAGAAGAAGACTATTTTAAATTGAAAAATCTTAAATTTTTTAAATGGCACACCCTGTATTTTTTTTTTGATAGATTTCACAAAACCCTCCAACTTTTATTAAGTATGCCATATTTTTACCTTTGTTTTTAATACACTTACACTAAAACCTCATAGTTACCAAGACAAAACAAAATTGTAGACATGGTCAAATTTTGACATGTCTATAAAGCAAATAAAAATAGTTTAATTTGTTGTAGTAAGTGACGTATAAAGGTAATGGGTTTTCCTAAAAATGAATTAATTGATTATGGTTTAGATATTGGCAGTAAGGAGCGAAGTACCCTAATAGACGTATACCATCTAGAAAATCTTTTCAGTGCTTAATGGAACGGTTTGATGGTAGTGGTAGCGTTGAGTATACGAAACGGAAAGTAGTAAACCAGAATGCTACCAACGACAAAAAAGAAATGGAAATTTTACTTCGTGTTGAAGATAATCCCCAGGAACATATGTTATATCGGCCACACTTTTTGAAATACCCTGTATACACTGGTTGCTTAATGTATGGTGTGGAATATTAAATTTTCGAATTATTGGTCCATTTATTTATTTATTTATATATTTATTTATTTACGGTTCATTAGAACCTAATTTAACTATCGGATAGGCATATTCTTACAATGTCGATATAATAATTGCTTAAACTTATTTATGGTTTCACAATTTTTAATATTATTTTGTAGGTCATTAAAATGTTTAAGTCCTTTATAATAAAGATTTGCTCGATCAGCTTCATTTGTAATTCCCACTACTCGGAAGTCATTTCGTCCTCTGGTGTTGTAGTTGAGTATCTGATTGACGTATCTAATTTTCTCGGTCAAATATGTGGGACAATTTTCTATCTTTATATTATAGATGAATTTCATTGCGTAATAAAATAAGCTCTGCTTTACACTCAGCCAATTTAATCGATCTAACATATCTTTTATGTGCTTATCTCTAGGCTTCCGCAATATAAATCTCATTGCCTTGTTTTGAAGTTTTTGCAGTAGTTCTATTTGTGTATCCTTAGCAAGACATAATACCGAAGGACAATAAATAAAATGTGGCTCAATTATGCTTCTATATATTAATATTTTATGGTATTCACTTATGATGTGGCAAGTTCTATACATGAGATAAAGTTTTTGGTTTATTTTATTAACTAAATATTGAAAGTGTGCATCAAATTTAAGTTTACAATCTATCATTATACCCAAGTATTTAATTTCGTTTACTTTTTCAATTTCACGATTATTTATGTATAATTTATGATTATTATTATAGTTATTGTGTGATATTATCATATATTTAGTTTTATCTGTATTTAGTTTTAACACATTTATACACATCCAGTCTAAGTTCCCCGTACTTTAAACCGTTTTTAATGTCATTTATGTATATGAGAAACAGTACCGGCGCAAGGACAGAGCCATATTTTTTCCGCGAACCGCTTAACGGGCCTAGATATCTAAATTTTTTGCAAAACGAATTACTTCAGCTTCTTAAAGAACTTGATAACTTTGAAAGGGAATAAATGTGGATTCAACAAGACGAAGCTCCTGCTCATTATCACCGGGAAGTTCGGGAATTTTTAAACGATTGTTACCCACAAAAATGGATCGGTAGGGATGGATTCATTTAGACTTCTTTTTGTGGGGCTACATTAAAGATCGTGTTTATGTGAATCCCCCTACAACACCAGTAGATATGGAAAACAGGATGCGGGATGCGTGCAGGACAATAACGCCCTTTATGCGAAGGAAAGTGAAGGAAAATATAGTAAAACGACTAAACATGGGTATTCAAGTAGACATATTTTTGAACATTTATTACGTCATAATAATTAATCATTAGATAAGTTAAACTATATTAAAATTATTATTAACTATTTGTTTATGTTTTCACAATAGCGTAAGTGTATTAAAACAGGGGTAAAAATTGAAAAACTCAAAATATATCGAAAACTATTAGAAATAGGTATAGACATACTTAATAAAAGTTGGAGGAGTTTTGTAAAATCTATCACAAAAAATAATAATATACAGGGTGTGCCATTTAAAAAAAATTTGAGATTTTTAAATCTGAAATAGTCGAAATGCATAAATTTTCTAGAACACCCTGTAGCATCTAACTCAAATTTCTTTGCATATATCTTTTTTCATCTCTATAGATGATGAATTATGAGTATTCCACCTTTAGCGCTACGACACCGACGACGACGCCAAAACGGCCGTGCTGCAGTGGTTAGCAAACCAGGCGGCAGATTTCTGTGAAGTTGAAATACAGAAGCTACTCTTATAATACGACAAGTGCCTTAATATAGGTGAAAATTATGTTCAAAAGTAGATAAAGGTCCGGACATTCATGTAAAATAAAATTGTTAAAAAAAAATGACCTTGTGTTTTTTTTTTTAAAATAAAACGGTACCTACTTTAAAAACAAGCCTTGTATATAAACTCTTTCTATCTGTTTTACGTCATAATATCTTAAATCTATTTATTTTTGCGTTATAATCTAACTAAAACAGACATACAAAAAAAAATAAAAATTTAGATATTTTGATAAATCCTTTTAACCATATACTAATTGGAAAATAGCAAATTTATATTTAAAAAGCTTTATGCAAAATTATGAAGGCACTCCCGCAATATTTCGTACGGTGTCCTGGAACCGAATCAAACAAAAATGTTTGTATTGTATTTTTTTAAAGAAATTGAAATATCAGAAAAACTACTAGGTTTAGATAGATAACATTATTAATAAAAAAGTTATAAAATTTTACGCAGAATTTAAAAATAAATTAGAAAATAGGATGTTCCATTTAAAAAAGCATATGTTATATCGACCGCACTTTTTTGAAGTACCCTGTATACTCGAAAATAATTTTAAACTGTGCACCTTAACATTCCCTAAAACTATTGTACTTAACATTTTTTCGTCATTCCCGAAACAAATGAGATAATGAACTTTACTTTATCGTTGACTCACCCTGTACATTTCAAAAGATTCTAATCGTTCTTCTGAGCCAGGATCAAGGGTTCAGCACTCACATCCATACAATAGCACGGAGAATACATATGCTCTCACCATATTCATGTATGTTACTCGGGCCTGTTCAGTTCGGAAATGTATTTCCTTTCTTAGGTCTCACTGGTCATTTATATTGATTCCTAAATATTTAAATGTGTTGAGACCTGTTCTACGGTGTTGTCCCTGATTTCGAAAGATTCTGGTGGTAGATTTTTCTTTTTTATTACCATCCACTCGGTTTTTCTTATATTCATAGTTAATCCAAATATTTCGCTGGCTGTTACGACTCGATTGATTGATTGCTGGAGATCTTTGATAATATTTGCTAATAGAACAGTATCATCAGCATACCGTCTGGTGTTCAGTGTACTCCCATTAACTGTTATCCCTTTGATGGATTCATAGATGGCCTCATTAAACACAGCATCAGAATGAAGATTGAACAAAAGTGGTGAGAAAAATGCACCCCTGTTTTACACCTTGGGTTATTTTTATGTTTTCGAACTTTTCCAGCCCAATTTTAACTTCCACTGGTTGATTCCGGTACAGATTTTTAATAATATTTAGATCTCTTTTATTAGCACCTTGAAAAATGGAGCTTTTAACTCATCATCTGGGATAAATTTTCAGCCTCCGAGGTCTTTCTTCGAGCCATTACTGAAAGATTTAGATTCACCGAATTACAAGATCCACATCGGTACTTGAAGCAATATCTAAAATTACAGCGATCCCAACAAAGTAAAAGTGTATTTTTTGGTCTACCGGGTACATATATTTAGGAATTTTTTTCGTACACGTCATGATTATGGAAAAATTTTTAAACGTAAACACTCACAGTATTATCTAAAGGTTAAAAAAACATCAAAATTACGATAACAAGAAAGTACTTTGCCTCAAAAATAATTAAAATTTTTAAGAACCTCATTTTATTCTCGTCCTTTTCAACAAATAATTACAGTTTCCAGATTCATGGCGTTTCTTTAATTTTTGGATAATAGCCATTTAACTTATCGAAATACGAATTTAAAATTACTTAAGAAAACGCATTTCTTAGCGCTTGCTCAAAAAACACGAATATTTTTTACGATCTTTCCAAAATTATGGTGTTTCTCGACTCCTTACATTTTACCAAATTAACTTTTTTATTCAAACTATTTTTTACAACCTCTTTCAAAAAGTACTAACAGGTTGAACCCTCTTTGAAGACAGACAAGATAGTATTTGCACTGGTAGTACAAGGGTCGTTCAAGAACTTCTCAGCCTGACACAGATACGGCTCCACAATGACCACATTATTATGATATTTGTTTATTGTTATCTACTAGATGGCGTGTGAAGTTTCAGACACGTGTGTTCCGTTATCTTTTTGTAGAGATCGTATAAACAAACCAGCTTTAACATTTTCTAAAAAACGGATAAAATTGAAGCGCGAACTTTTATAAAATAACTCCTATGGGCATTCAAAAAGAATTGCAACAATAAATGATTCTTCCTTCTCGTTTTCGACGTACGTCCATTCAAGATGATACACGTCCAGGACGCCCGAAAACCTCTACGATCGCCGAGATTGTGACAAAAATTCATAATAGCTTACTAAATGATTGCCGACTAAAGGTACGCGATCTCCGCGAAAGCTTTCTGCTCATTGGGTGCCACTTTTGTTAACGATTGATCAAACAAGAATGAACATACCAGGTGTACAAGTATGAAATGCGGATTTCAGACAACAGATGGTGCACCAATGCAGTTTGTGCTATAAAGATTTGACACTGCGCCATTTTGTTGTGTCATCAACAAGTGTCAGACGCGCACGAGTGATAAATTGGAAAAGTGTGTGCATAGGGTTGTGTTCAATATGTCGAAATTTATACCGAATAAAGAGCATTCGCGAACAACATTAATTTTTTTGTTTTCATTTGAAGAAAACTGCTGTTGAATCTTACCGATTACTTCGAGAAGTTTATGGTGAACATGCTCCATCGCAAGATACGTATGAATGATGGTTTTGGGGTTTCAAAAGTGATGACTTCTATGTTGCATGGAACATGGAAAACCGCCAAAAAAATATGATAATTGCAAGCATTGTTAGACGAAGATGATTCGCAACAAAAAAACAACTCGCCGAGCAATTGGGCGTTAGTCAACAAGCTGTTTCCAATCGGCTACGAGAGATGGGGAAGATTCAAAAGCCGGTAGATGGGTACCACATGAGTTGAACGACAGGCAAATGGAAAAGCGCAAAAACACGTGTGATATTTTGCTCGCTCGGTACAAAAGGAAGTCGTTTTTGCATCGTATAGTTACAGGGGATGAAAAGTGGATTTATTTTGAGAATCTCAAGCGCAAAAAAATGGGTAGATCCAGGCGCACCATCCACATCGACCGCAAGACCGAATCGGTTTGGCAGAAAGACGATGCTCTGTGTTTGGTGGAACCAGAGGGGCGTGGTCTATTATGAGCTGTTAAAACCTGGGGAAACGGTTAATACTAAACGTTACCAACAATAATTGACCGATTTGAACGGTTCGCTGCTTGAAAAAAGGCCAGAATACCGAAAGAGGCACCACAAAGTCATTTTTCTTTATGACAGTGCTCCATCAAATACTGCAAAACCAGTTCGCGACACGTTGGAAGCACTCAGCTGGGAAGTTCTACCCCATGCGGCTTTCTCACCAGACTTGGCTCCCTCCGATTACCACTTGTTTGCATCGATGGATCACGCACTTGCTGAGCAGCGCTTTGGTTCGTACAAAGATGTGAAAAAAATGGCTCGATGAATGGTTCGCAGCAAAACGGGAAGATTTTTACTGGCGTGGTATTCACAAATTGCCCGAAAGATGGGAAAAACATATAACAAGCGATGGAGCATACTTTGAATAAAGCACTTTTTATCATTCTTCCGAATTTAACATGTTTTTTTTAGAAAAAAAATTCGCATTTCATTCTTGTACACCTGGTATTCTAGAGACGAAGAAGCAGTAGAAACAGTGACCTTCGCTCTGAGGTGCTTCCTCCTGCACAGTATTCGCCAGATTTTGCTCTCGACGATTATTTCTTGGTTCTAAACCTGAAAAAATTGCTGGCTGGCGGAAATGTCTTTGAACTAAACGAATTGATTTACTATGAAGAGAAATAAAAAGGATTCTTTTTAATTTTGCGTTTTCTTTGTTAGGCCGACATCTCTTGGAACGACCCTCTCGTATACTCTAATTAATTTAAAAAAAAAACAAATATTGTTAAAAAAAACACTTTCCTCACTTAGTCAGAAATTACCAGCTGATGTAGATGTTTTTTAGGACTTTATTATCACTAGTTTACACTAGTTTAGAAAAAAAAATACAAAATTGTTGACAAAAACATCTTCCTTACCTGTTTCTACTAAAAATTACTTCACACACTCCAAATTTTCAATGTGTCATCCACTAGTACATCTTCACCGTACTAAAACCTGTTTAAAGTAACAATATCGTCATCAATCAGGTAGCATCGCAGGCAGATATCTCGAAAACTGATAAAAATTCGCTTCGGAAATTATGTCAAGCCGACTTTTTCAATGTAACAGCTCGTACGTATACTGCGTTAAGTAAAGCACAATTGCCGCACGTTTTAATTTCTTAATAATTAATTAACAATAACGTAATTAAATAAATGTTAGAATGTTGTACACGTCGCAGCCCGGTTGCCAAGTTTTTGCGTTTAATATTGTTGAATGAGAATCGCGGCTTGCGAGCTGTCGATGAATGTGGGTTCTCGCGAGGTTGCCAAGATTGTTTTTGATTTTTTAATCACTTTATTGGGTGCAAGATTCTCGTATGTCATTGAGGCATGTTTTTTTAACTCTGTCTTTGATATTAATCATTTAATTTCAGCAAGATTCATAAGACTGCAATGATGATCTTGATTTAATGTTAGTTAGCCAAGAACTATGCCGAAACATTCCTAACTTTTCATTACAGCACTCGATAAGCTATGCCTTTCCCAGCATCTGCAAATAGCACGCGTATGTTGCGAAGCATTACAACTTGTACTGCCTGAAATTCCTTCACAGCGAGGTAGATAACCTAAAAAACGCACTGGTATATGCATGGGTCTAATTCTTCAGTTTTCATTCTGTTTAGGATGATGGATTCATTATTGTGTCTTCATTATACAGTGAAGTCTGCTTATAACGAACCCGTTTATAGTGAATTTCCTATTAAAACGAAGTATTTTATAATGCACGAAAAAACTTCCATAAGACCAATGCAAATTTTTACCGGTTATAACGAACTTCCGAATAAAGCGAACCAAATTTGGATATTTTGTGTCCGTTTATAACGAACTTGCCACTCCTTGTACTCGATGTCGAGCAACTTGATCTAGGGAATTCACCGAATCGCACAAACAGAAAAATATTACTTTTGATTGACAACTGTACAGCACACCTTGAAGTTGACCTACAGCAAATAAAATTGGTTTTTATGCCTCCAAACACAAGTGCAAAGCTCCAGCCTATGGATCAAGGTGTGATACATTCTTTAAAATGTCATGATAGAAAGATTTTACTTATGAAAATGTTAGAGACGATCGATAAAGGTAACATTTTTTTTGTAACTCTCTTGGGCGCCATAAACTTTATCCATATGGCTTGGCAAAAAGTCAGTAGAGAAACCATTGCAAACTGTTTTAAGGAAGGAAGGAAGGAATGTAGATATGACTCAGATAATGAGCTACCGTTGACGCAGTGGATTGAAAAACATCGAGAAGATCCTACTAATTGTCTAGAATTTATTTACCATGCTGACAGTCAACAAAGTACAGTGTAAATCGAGATTAAAAAGATGTATAATCACTTTAATTTTGAAGAATATGTATGTGTTGATAATGAATTAATGACGAGAGAAATATTAACTAATGATGAAATTGTGACATCAGTGACTTTTGGAAAGATTTTAAGCAATAATGACGACGAAGACGAGCTTGGAGAAGGAGATAATATTTATGTTCCATCCATTTCAGAAATGCCTAAGAAAATGACTGAAACTCGCCATTTTTTGGAATCTCCTGAAGTTCCTGAACATATATGGAGTAGTTTTTGTGACCTTGACAATTAAATAAACACTTTATTTTTCAAGTAAAATTGTACAAACGAAAATTACTGATTTTATTGTATAAACTAGGTATTTTAATGTTTTCGTTTATACTCGTATATGTACACACAACATACGTAATAATAATTTTCGTTTGAACGTTTTCTTTTAATTTAATTCATTTTTCTAGGCATTGGCTCCTAATCTAAATAAAAAAGTACTAAAAAATAATATTAGATTTTGTTTACTGTTTGTAAAAAACTTCGGATATAGCGAACCATTTCTAGTTATTTTTTGGACTTCGTTATAAACGGACTTCACTGTATTTATTTTGCTTATATTTATTCGCCGTCTCATTCTCCCTGTTTCTTCTTCTCATGTCCCTCATGATTAAAATTACACACAATTACCACTGTCCGATCGAAGCCGAAGCCGATTGTTCGGCTCCCGGCATAACCTTCGGCCGAAGTCGATTGTTCGGCTCCCGGTATAAACATCGGCCGAGGCCGAAGCTGAAGCTAAAGGTTCGACCATACTTAGAAATTTTAGAATAATGACTAAAAGGTATACATAACAATGCAAATTCTATATTGTTATTTTGTTTTATGTGTTTTATGTGGTGTTGATAATAATAATTGTAAATATATAGGTACGTTAAATAAATAAATTACACCTTTTAAAAAATGATAAACTCAGTTTTGTTCATACTTATTCATTGAAACGAAATATAACAGTACCATAGTACCAAATCAAGTTTTGAAAAATGCAATTTATATATGTATATATATATATATATATATATATATATATATATATAGCAGTATTATGTTCTTGGGGTAAGCGGTCTTCGAAAATGAACTAAAAAGTTTTGGACACCTTTTTAGCTACGCCAAGCTTTCGAAAATATTTCATTTTCTTCATCAGGGCTACAGTTACAGTTACAGGATAGATTATCAGTATTTTTGAGATTAAAAGTAAAGAACAACCCTGTTTTATATGTAACATTAAAGTACTTACTGCTAAGTAGTGTGTTCAAAAATTGTTGTTTGTGGGGGCACTTTATTACACTTATTCATAAGAAAAAATAGGAAAAAAACACAAGAAAAACTCGACATATTCATCTCTGGGAAATATAATAAATTTTTACTTCATTTTGTTAGAATAGTACAGAGAATTGTGTGGTTGTAAAATGATTTTAATTTATAAAGGATTTTTTTGTTATGTTTTCTTGCCATTTTGCTAAGGGCAGTGTGTTTCTATCTCTTAGTTATGTTGTGGTTAATTTATATTTGAAAATAGAATGACGTTGACATTTTTGTTTGATCGTTTTAAAGTTAAAAGTTAGTGAAAATCAGTGGGATTATTATCAAAGAGATATTGTAAGAGTTTTCATTTTGACTGCGTATTTGTAATAGATTGGAGAAAATTAAACTCAGATCTTCAATGGCAGTTTTTTTATTGATCGAGTTCGGTTCCAGGTGGATTTCCACCATTTCCCTAAAGATTCTCCTGCCGAGATTTCTCTCTTTACATAGGATTTTGGTTTCAGCAAAATTAAATTCATGTGAAAATTGGCTAGTATGTTGGGCAAGCGCACAAGAGTTTTTCTTTAATCTGCAATCACTTTTGTGGGAAGTGATTCTGTCTTTTAGGACTCTATTTTTTTCGCACTGAGAGCAAGGGATGCTGAAAACTACTTCTGAAACTTTTGTAATTTCATCTTTGTGTTTTAGACAAGTGAAAATATATACAGTAATACCCCGCTTAGCGCGACCCCGTTACGCGCGGTTTCACTATAACGCGAATTTCAAATTTCGCGCTCATGTAGTCATTAACTTCTCTATGGTCGCGGGGGGATCCCCGCTTTCTCTGAATATTCTCTTTGAAGAATTGGGAATTCCCTGTCCTTCGACTTTGTTCTATGGGGATTTCCTCGTTCGTTTCGTGTGTTTATTTGTTCCGTAATGTTAGTTCGGTCGGCTGGCAGTTTTGTTTTAATATTTATTGGAGATACATACATACATAATTTAACCCTACGTTAAAAATGCCGCCTGTAAAGAAAAAAGAGCGTAAAAGCGTCACTTTGGAATTGAAGATGAAAGTGTTAAGAAGAATGGAAAATGGAGGCAAAGCAACAATTGTTGGGAGAGATTTTGGACTCTCAGAATCGACTGTGAGAACGATTTATAAAAATCGGGAAAAAAAAATTAAAATCTCCAGCGAAGGTTCAACACCTATAAGTGCAACAAACTTTCTCGTTCGAGATCATCTATCTTAGAAAGAATGGAGAAATTACTGTCAGTCTGGATCGAAGATTTGAATAAGAAGAACACACCACTAAGTCAAGATCTCATATGCACAAAAGCAAAATCTTTGTATGAGATGCTGAAAACAAAAGAAGGAGAAGGGAGTGCCACTCCGACTTTTGCTGCCAGCAGAGGCTGGTTCCATCGGTTCAAGCAGCGTTCTAATCTTCACAATATCCACATAACAGGCGAGGCGGCCAGCGCGGACATTCAAGCTGCAGCTGAGTTTCCAGACAAGTTTCAAGACTTCGTTAGACGAGAGAAAATTCCTGCTTGTCTCATCTTCAATGTTGATGAGACCGCACTTTACTGGAAAAAAATGCCATCTCGAACATTCATTTCTAAGGAAGAACGTCAAGCCAGTGGTTTCAAAGCTGCGAAAGATCGACTAACACTTCTGCTGGGTGGTAATGCCACTGGTGATTTCAAACTGAAACCTTTACTAGTGTACCATTCAGAAACACCCCGTGCAATGCGAGGCACAGACAAGACAAGTCTACCAGTTGTGTGGCGATCAAACAGAAAGGCGTGGGTTACACGGGAAATTTTTCAAGAATGGTATTCTAATAGTTTTTGCCCATCAGTCAAATCATACTGTGACAGAAATGGGCTTGAACCTAAAGTTATATTACTCTTAGACAATGCCCCAGGACATCCAACCTCACTTGATACGCCCAGAGACTTAAAAGTGTACGTAAAGTTCCTTCCACCAAACACTACGTCAATATTACAACCTATGGACCAGGGAGCAATAGCAAACTTCAAAGCTTATTACCATCGCCGCACTTTTAGCCAACTAATTCATGAAACTGACGGGGAAGGAAGACAGTCTATGCGAGAGTGGTGGAAGTCATACAACATTATGAAGTCTATTCACAACATAGAAGAGGCTTGGAAGGAAGTTAAAATGAGTTGTATGAATGGGGTGTGGCGTAATCTTTGGCCAGATGTAGTGGAAGCACCTAGAAGAATTGTCCAGATGCAGAGACAAGTGCTTGAAGACATTGCTGCAATGATTGAGGGGTCTGAACTTGAAGATGTCACGGTAGAAGATCTCGTAGAACTTGTAGCAACGCACGACGATCCTATTAGCAATGAAGATCTGATCGAGTTACAGAATAATCCTATCTACGATGAGGAAGAACAAGTAGAAGAGAAAGTTTTATCTTCAGGGGAAATACAAAATGCACTTTCAAAAATTTATTCAGGTTTGGACATATTGCAGAGTATAGACAATAATGATGACCGTGTGTCAAACAATTAAAAACAGTGTTGGGTGTTATGAACGTATTTTACAAGAACGTAAACAAAACGTTACCCAAAAGACAATAGATGTATTTTTCCGTAAAAAATAAGAGTATGTATTGCATAAAGTGTTCTTAGAATTAAAGTGATTGATTAAAATGATTTGTATTTTTTTGTATTAAATTTTGACTATGTTTAATCATAAACCTCGATATACGCGAATTTCAGTTAACGCGATTTTTTTCGGAACGTATCCCTCGCGTAAAGCGGGGTATTACTGTATATATATATATATATATATATATATATATATATATATATATATATATATATACATATATATATATATATATATATATATATATATATATATATATATATATATATATATATATATATATGTATATATATATATGTATATATATATATATATATATATATATATATATATATATATATATATATATATATATATATATAAGAAAATATAACAGTAACAGTCTCAGCTAGATTACAGTCTGTCTCAGTAAATGAACTTTTAAGTATTTAGAGTTATAGCTTTGGTCAATCAAACACACATTATTTTTGTCCTACGTTAGCTTATATATAGTAATACCGTCATTTTTAATTAACAAATAAAAACAAACTTATCTTATTTAACATAAGATACTCTACAGTTTTTCAAATAAGGGATCTGCTACGCTGACGTCATTCGTAATAGTTCGTTAGTTTCCGTCTTTTCGATGGCTTGTTGCAAAACTTTGGCTTCGGCCAAACCTTCGGCTGCTTTTTGACTGAAGCCGAATGTGTGGCCGAAGGTGCTGTTATTGGCGGAAAGTGGCTGAAGCCGAAGCTTCACGATCACACTTCATCAAATATAGTCCGACAAAAGGCGTTATTGTGAAGCGATCCTTTCAGACTGTTGACTTTTTATTACGTTTGGCAACGTCGCTCACAACGTCAACACCGGCACCGCGAATTTACGTTAAATACGCCTAAAATAAATATTAAATTACTTGTTGATCGAGATTTTTCACTCTAATATATTATCCTTTACAGATATGTAGGATTGGGATATATTGGTCCACTTGGGAGAAGTTGTTTTTCTGCTTTTTAATAAGTTTATTTTTATAATAGTCCGTGAGGTGCCGGCATCTTTTTGGGCATGATTTTTTCTATTGCTTGAGAACCTTATTAGGAATTATAGAAGAAATACTAAATTCAGCTTTTTCACACTAAAAAATAAAATATGATCAATTTACCAAGTACAGTTTAAAGCAACGAAAATTCGGGCAGCGGTATTTTTTAAAAACTTTTAACATTTCATAAACCGGCGTAGTTATGTCGGTGTTACGTGAAAACTCCTTTGAATGATAAATCTATTTTCCAATTGCCGAAGCTGAGCCCCAAACCATAATATCTGACCACGAGGAAGAAGTGGCTCATTGTGCCTGACTAACACCATCGGGGTGGGGTAGATTTTATTTAAATTTAAAAACACCAGACGGTGCCACGGACTATATCATGCCGTCAGAGAATAATTAGGGGTCGTTTGAGTCTTCTGAGTTTCCTTCAAATCAAAATTAACTGTACTTGCAGTAGAAATAAAGAGCAATGATCAGTGGGTGACTAGACCTGCAAGCGTAAAGCTGTCGTACAGTCTATTTTCCTAATTCTCTTTCTACTTTTAAAGAGCATATGGTCGTTCAGGTTCGGCAATTATGCAAAGGTACTATGTATCTCTTTGACTATAAAATGTCTATATTAGTGTGTTTTGATCTTCGATACTGAATCGTGGAAAAGTACTGCGTAGTAAATTACTTGTGTTTACTTGTTATTTCCATGTAAACACTTACTTATTATAGAAGCGATCTGTCAGTGCAGCTGACCGTATGTAAACAACTCATGCTTTTACAACGGAAATTAGAGTATAAAGTTGTCAGTAATACAGGGTGTCCCCTAAAGAAGCTAAAATTTGTTTGCACAATCTTGACAGCTGTAGTTTCGGATACGTACCTTCTTTAGCAAGCATTAGGATCTTCAGTCGTCAGTTTGACAGCAGCAAATTTTCAACAAGCCTCTAATGGTTTCGTCAGTTCTTGCCCAATCAGTCTTCTTGATCTGGCGTCATTGTGAATCGAGTCTCGGTCCTATTTCGACTAAATGTTACTTGAAAATATATTTAAAACATTCTTTCATAAATAACGTAAATAAATCAGAAATTGAATTAGTATAGGAACCATTGCATTTTCTCTATGGGTAGGGAGAGTCTTAACAGTTTTGCTTCTTCGGGCCAATTTTTTCTTACATTCTCTTCTTGTCTGGTTATATTAAGCGTGATGTGGTGTCATCTTTCAGTGTCCTGTCTTTTTTATTAACGTAATTTAATCAGTTAAACACTGAAATGGTAGGAGCGAATGTTTCCATGATTATATAAATAGTTTTTTTTGACCTTCCAGTTAATAAAATGTAATTCTTAATGGGCTAAGAGGACGACCCGAAATTTTGACCTGTCGACTAACCGTCTGCCTAAAGTCCGTTTGTTTGGAGTTGATAGCACATAATATGGGTTATATGTTAAACTTTAAAATGTCATAAACTATAAGTGTCCGAATTTTCTCTACCAATTATTTGCATGTTTAGTTTTAATCATCTTTATTTTCTATCTCTATACAACAGTGCGACCTTTTTCAAAAAAATATTTCATTACATGTCTTCTACAAACTTCTACTTCTTCTACTTTGGAACATCGAAGAACGGTTGGCGACTTGAGCCTATTCTACAAGTATTTTCATAGAAAGTGTTCGAAGTATGTATACCGCTTAATTCCTCCCAGAGCGGTGCATGGTAGAAATACACGTCGCGCTAATACTTCACATCTGTATGAGGTTCAGCTTGTTACTCCTCGTACAACGCTTTTCAAGCAGTCTTTTATATGGAGAACATTATCCCTTTGGAATAATTTGCCCAGGACTGTGTTTACCACCGAGTACAATTTACAGCGATTCAAGAACAACGTGAATCGCTTTTTCCGCACACGTGTCGCTCCTGTAGCGCTTTAGGGAGTTCACTTCAGCACGTCTACTAGACCCATAAAAAAGAAGGTACAATAAAATTATTTGTGATTTTAGCAGTTATTAGAATATAATTAACCAAAGTACCTAAGTATACAATAAAAATTTTGGATGGTTGTAGCTTTTTTAAGTAAATTGATAAATATGAATCCCCAAATCCTACAACTTTATTCACTCATAAAACTACACAAACTTGACCACCCAATCAGACCAGTTCTTTCCTATATGTCTGCTCCAGCATATAAGACGTCATCCTTTATATATCATACCAAATTTGAACCTAAATATAGTATCAAAAACTCATACGAACTCGTGAATAAAGTTAAGAGTATAACAATACCAGATAAGTCTAAATTAGTCTCTTTTGATGTCAAAAACTTATCTCCAAGTGTTCTTCCAGATGAAACAATAATTTTAATAGAGAACCTATTAACCAAAAACAAAGTAAATGAAGTTATAAAAATGGATATAATTAATTTATTAAGAACTTGCCTAAGATAAAATTATCTTTCATTTAACAATACATTCTACAATAGTAAGGAAGGGTTAATTATGGGGAGTCCATTAAGTCCATTACTTGCCGAAATTTTCATGGACAGCATTGAAACAATGATATTTAACAACCATATTAACACGGAAGAAGAAGTCGAAGGGAAAATCAACTTTCTAGACTTAACAATCAGTAAAACCATGAAAAAACATGAATTTGCAATATATCACAAACCTTGTCATACAGATACCACAATTCACAATAGTTCTCACCACCCTAACCATCATAGACTCGCAACTTATCATAGTTTTATACATAGACTAACTAATATCCCCTTATCAGAATACAATTTTACTAAAGAATTAAACTACATAAAACAAGTAGCCGTTAACAACGGTTATTCAGTTACTTTAATCGGCAACATTGTTAGGAAAAAACTTGGAAAACAAGGCTATCTCAGAAATATACCCATGTTTTAAAGACAGAAAAACCACATTTAAATGCTTAACCTATTTCGGCAAACCTACAGAAAAACTGGGGAAATTTTTAAATCAAAAAAAAATATCAACATAGCTTACAAGACTAACAATACTATAGGGAAATATCTTAAAAACTACAAACCACAAATCAATAAAGACAATAAATCAGGGGTTTATCAATTAACATGTGGGTCATGTCCTAAAACATACATAGGACAAACTGGACGTACATTTATACAAAGAATTACAGAACACGAAAAAAGTTTCATCCATAGAAAATCTAATTCAACATATGCTAATCATCTTTTAACAGAAAATCACACATTTAACAAGAATTTCAAAATTTTACACACCCAACAAAAAGGTTTAAAACTAAACCTTTTAGAGACAATTCAAATAAATCGATTAAGGACTACAGGTACTTTACTCAACGACCAGGTAGATTTAAGCAATTTACCATTATTGAATTTATTTTCCTAATCGAAATCTGTGTGGGTTTTCCAATACTATCAATGTAATTTAATTAGGTGTAATATTATAATTAGGAAATCATATAAAATTGTGAACATTAAACCTAACTTGACAGTGTAAAATGTAGATCTGAAGAAGCTGCATCGACAGCGAAACGCGTCATCGCAATTTAAATAAACCAGTGGAAATTGACTAAAAACAGTATTTTATTATATATTTACAATAAAAATATTCTGTGTAAGTATAAAAATAAAGCAAAAATCTATAATATGCTTAGTTCAAATCAGAACAGCGATGGATTCACCTTTTAGTTTTGCTCCGGTCAAACTTCGCAAAGTCTGTAAATCTACATTTTCCCTGCAAGAAAAAACAATGATACTTAACATCCACAGTGCCCTGGTGCATCAACAGCCAACAAGCCAAGACCGTAAAATTGTGGAAACCTGTGCCAACATGACGGGAGTTAGATCAGCAACTATTTATAGATTTCTAAAAGAAAGAAAACGCGGTCCTTGCAACGAACCTCAGAATTACAAAGGAAATATGAAGATCTTAAAAACGAAATAAGAAGAAAAGTACACCATTTTTTTATTAAAAAAGAAATACCTATACTATATAAAGTTTTGCAAGAATTCAGAGAAGACCAGGACTTACCAGTTTTAAAAAAATGGAAATTATGGAAAATCCTTTATAACCTGAATTTTCGTTGGGAAAAACCCAATAGAGAATATCTCGAAAAAAGAAATATTTTTTATTTAGATGAGACTTGGGTTAATGAAGGACACAGTGAAAAAATTCTGGATTGACAAAAACATTAAAAGTGCCAAACAAGCTTTTATGGAAAGTTAGACAACTGGATTACAATCCCCTTCAGGAAAAGGTCGCAGGCTAATTATAGCACGTAGTGAAAACGGATTTCTCGACAGTGGCTTGTTGGAATTCGAATCAAAGTCAACTAAAGATTACCATGAGTAGATGACAGTCGATGTTTTTGAGGAGTACATCCAACAAATAAGTGAATGTATACCAGCAGAATCAGTTATAATATTAGACAATGCCCCATACCATTCTCGATTATTAGAACGACTCCTGACAAATTCATAGAAGAAAGCGATATTCTTCAGTGGATAAGAGGACGACCTTCAACGTTTATTGGCACAGGTTTAATAGAACAGCAAAATCGTTCAACATCAGAGTCTCCGTAACTAAAACCAAATGTATGACAACCTCCACAACGCCATTGAGATACAAGCTTGAACTAGACGGAAAGGTAATCGAGCAAGAAATGAAATTCCGATATCTAGGAATCGTACTGTCGGGCTTCGGAAATATTGAACAGGAAGTAAGGGACCATTAAAGCAGTCAATACCACGATGTCTCAATAGCCCCCATATGGTATAATAAAAGTATCAACATCGAACCAAAATCAAGAATCTACAAGACCATGATACGGCCGTTAATGATATACACTGCAGAAACAAGGGCGGAAACAACAAAAACAAATAAAAAAGAATAATGGAAGCAGCCGAAATGGGGGTTCTGCTGCACAAGATCACGGGGAAGACCTTACCAGATAGAGAAAAAAACGTAAATATACGAAGAACTTGTAAAATAGAAAACATAAATGAGTGGGTACTGAGAAGAAAACAAGAATGGGATAATCACATCACACGAATGGAAAATTCAAGAGTAGTAAAGGTAGCACGGGACAAATCACCTTTAGGTCGCAGAAGTACAGGAAGACCTAGAAAAAGATGGAGCGACAATCTAGAGGTGGAGAGGCAAGATGTCGAAGATGAAACAGGCGATTAGGCTAAAAAAGAAGAAGAAGAGGATAAGAGACAAAAATCTCAAACATAGAGATGGTATGTTAAAAGCGGAACTTCTCAAAACTGCGAAACAAAATAAGGCACAGTTCAAGAAATACGGAGTCGATGAGATGGTAAAGGAACGGAATATCACTGTGCTTAGATTACCTCCATATCATTGAGAATTGAATCCCATAGAGCTAGATTGGGCATAAATGAAAGGTTGCAAGGGAAAACACTACACTCAAACTTCAAGACGTAAGGTAATTATTACTCGCAGGAATAGAGAGGATCAAAAGGATAATTGGAAAAAATGTCATTCGACATGTTATAGAAGAAGAAAATAAAATGTGGAAACTTAACGAATACATCGAAGAAACTGTGGAACCCTTATTTATCAATTTAATAGAAGTCCAGTCTTCAGATTTTGAAGATGATGATTGTTTTTGTTTGTAATTACAGTAGAACCCCGGTTATCCGAGGTAACGTGGGGAACACCCTCGTCGGATAACTGAAAACTCGAATAATCCGGATTTGGTTTTTATTCATTCAAAAAATAAACACCAATACTTTAAACCGATGTAATAACGTTTTTAACATATAAATAGGTACATACATTATAAAACAGTGAAATAGGTATCTATGCGCTTCTATTTCATATTACATCTTCTTTTTCTCGCTGCAATGTTTCTCCATCTATTAAGAAGAAGCAGATCCGCTGTGGTTGCCTCTGGTTGTTGTTCGATATACCTGAAAGCTTTTTCCAAAGAAGCAAAACCTTCTTGATGAGAGATCTTATTGGGAGACTGTTCATCCACCGCCGCTTCGTCATCGTCATCGTCATCTGATTTTTCGGTTTCCTGAAAGGCATTCGTTATTTCTTCATTACTCATTTCTTCTTCTAAATCATCTGCTGTAATCCATTCAACAACGTCTTCTCTTGCCACATTTTCGCAAACTTTTAATTTTTACATTAATTCAAATAAACTTTTTTTCTTTTTTTCTTCTATTTCGCTGTCAAAATTTGAACAGGACATTTCTCCATGGCTTCTCAATTTCAAAGCTAATTCATTTAATGGAGTATCATCTTCACTGTCATTATAGTCCTCAAAATCAGTAACTTTTGGCCAAGATTTTTGAATAGTGGTAGTACGCGCAGAATCCCAAGCTTGACTTACCCAGTAAACAACATTTTTTAGTGTAACCTTTCTCATCCAATTGATAATATCCTCCTTTTCTGTGTATTCTAACAGATGTTCAAGATATAAACGCCTATATTTTTTTTTAATGTTTTCGGGGATGCCTTGATCCGTTGGTTGCATTATGCTGGTTACATTTGGAGGAAAAAATTTTACAACAATTTCGCCCACATGAAGTCCTTCTCCAGGGTGAGAGGGGGCATTATCCATTAACAAGATTGCTTTAATAGGAAGACGGTTTCTGTTCAAAAATTTAGTCACAGATGGCACGAACTCTTCTTCAAACCAGTTAGTAAATAAGGTCGCATCCATCCATGCGCTCTTCTGACTTTTGTAATAGACTGGTAGGGCTTTGGGTGAGATGTCTTTTAAAGCTCTTGGACGTGCAGACTTGCCATTCACCATCAGTGGGATTTTGTGCTTGCCAGATGCATTGGAACATACCATTATAGTTAATCTTTCCTTACTTCGTTTGTGCCCAGGAGCTGATTTTTCCTGTCGAGATGCCAATGTTTTTGATGGAAGCATTTTATATTTCAGACCAGTTTCGTCACAGTTGTAAATTTGATCACATGTGTATCCGTAATCTTCGATTTGCTTTTTAAAGTTCTGCTTAAACTTCTCAATTGATGACACATCAGCAGAAAGTTTTTCACCACATACAGTCAGTTGTCGTACACCGTACCGTTTTTTCCAGCGGTCAAGCCATCCAGAACTGGCGGTAAACTGATCTATCTCTGGGAATTGCCTACTAATCATTATTGCTTTCTGTTGTAAAATTGGACCTGACAGAGGCACACCTTTTGATCTCTGTTGGTTAAACCACATGAATAAAGCTTCGTTAATCTTTTCATAGTCGCCGGTTTTCATTGATTTTCTTCCTGAGGACGAGGAGGCTTGATTTATACACTACTCTTCTATTTTTGCGCGGTTTCTTTTCCGATCTCCAACTGTTACCTCACCTACTCCATAATCTCGTGCAACAACTTTAATTGTCTCTCCTGCTTCAATTCTTCTGACGGCTTTTAAATTTTCTTCAATAGGAACGACGATTCTTTTACGCTTGTTTTGCTCCATTATAATACGACAAACAAAAATTCAAACAAAGCAGTTCGTATTAATTACACTTAACTACCCGAACTCCAACCAAATAAATTATGTGAGTATACTCGTACTTCTCCGTAGTAAACGCTATAACGCACTGCATTCACGCAAATTTACATGCTGAAAGAGTCCAAAAACATAAATAGGGGGACCCTAACGTCGGGGCCAGGGGAATTCCCCGAAGGCCCCGGCGATTTTAAATGGAAATATGTACATAAATATTTTAGAAGCTCGGTTAATTCGCAGCATAGACGCGCGTAACTCGGATAATCAGGTTCTTAGATTGGCTCGATTAATCCGGAGCTCGGATAATCGCGACTCGGTTAATCGGGGTTCTACTGTATATATTGTGAATTTGTATATATACATAGATCTGTAGATTAAAAAATTTTTGGTAATAAATCTTATATTTCTATAACCTTATTTTTAAGATAATTTTATTTATTAAACACTAAAAGCAGGTTACGCTCGGACGGCTATTCTACCGATGAACCCTCATTTACATTTTATGACTCTATTGTATAGCAGAGGTTTCTTGCCTAATATAGGATGAAACCTTAAAAATGATTCAAAACAGGTAGCAAAGTCCAGTAAAATGCATAAGAAATCCCTTTTTTTTGGGCGCACTTCAATATGTATTTGCAATCTACAATGAGAGAATTCTGCTAACAACTCCAAACAAATACTCATTAGGCAGATGGTTAGTCGACAGGTCAAAATTTTGGGTCGCCCTCATGACCTATAAGTGTTATGGCAGGATTGTTAAAACATGAATTTATAGGAAACACTGTGTGTAATTTTTTAAGTTATGGAAAAATAACCATATACGGACACCACTACGTGATAGTAGACCAAAAAAAAAAAGACCCGTGTCTCCCAGTTTTTCCGAAAGTCATGCACTTTTTTTTTTATGGGCCCCCAAAGATTTGAGGCCTGGGTGTAATTTTTGCAAAAAACTCATCATATTCTGAGGCTCATATCTTGCAAACCGTTCGGAATTTTAATTTACTTTCTGTGGCAAAGTTGTAGCCCTTGTCATAAGGAACAAAAATTGTGAACAATTAAAGTAAAAAAAACTTTTTCAAGATCAAAATAGCTAAAAACTGTAAAAAATTCGATTTTTTTTACCTTTTTTTCCCCTGTTTAGGCCCATAGCTAGCAAACCGTTCAAAATTCAAGGAAACAATCAACTACAAAAATGTAGCTAAGATCTTAGTAAACAACTTTCTAGAATATATGAACTTCCTAGGAATGATTCTTAACACTGTTTAGGTAGCCGCAAAAGTTAAAATTTTCCCGAAAAATCTACTTTTTTAAAGTTTTTTGCGATTTTGATCTGGAAGATGAAATTTTTTGGATTTTATATGTTCACAATTTTTGTTCTTTATGACAAGAGCTACAACTTTGCTTCAGAAAGTAAATCAAAATTCCGAACGGTTTGCAAGATATGAGCCTGAGAAAATGATCAGTTTTTTGCAAAAATGACACCGAGGCCCCAAATCTTTGGGGCCTCATAAAAAAAAAATGCATTACTTGGGGCAAAACTGGGAGACACGGGTCTTTTTTTACCCGAGGCTCCCAGTTTTGGCCCAATTCATGTACTTTTTTTTATGAGGCCCCAACGATTTGGGGCCTCGGTGTCATTTTTGCAAAAAACTGATCATATTCTCAGGCTCATATCTTGCAAACCGTTTGGATTTTGATTTACTTTCTGAAGCAAAGTTGTAGCTCTTGTCATAAAGAACAAAAATTGTGAACATATAAAATCCAAAAAATTTCATCTTCCAGATCAAAATCGCAAAAAACTTTAAAAAAGTAGATTTTTCGGGAAAATTTTCACTTTTGCGGCTACCTAAACAGTGTTAAGAATCATTCCTAGGAAGTTCATATATTCTAGAAAGTTGTTTACTTAGATCTTAGCTACATTTTTGTAGTTGATTGTTTCCTTGAATTTTGAACGGTTTGCTAGCTATGGGCCTAAACAGGGAAAAAAAGGTAAAAAAAATCGAATTTTTTACAGTTTTTTGCTATTTTGATCTTGAAGATGAATTTTTTTTACTTTAAATGTTCACAATTTTTGTTCCTTATGACAAGGGCTACAACTTTGCCACAGAAAGTAAATTAAAATTCCGAACAGTTTGCAAGATATGAGCCTCAGAATATGATGAGTTTTTTGCAAAAATTACACCCAGGCCTCAAATCTTTGGGGGCCCATAAAAAAAAAGTACATGACTTTCGGAAAAAACTGGGAGACACGGGTCTTTTTTTTTTTGGTCTATTATCACGTGGTGGTGTCCGTATATGGTTATTTTTTTTCGTGATGCACTGTGAAACCATCCTACGGAAACGAAACAATTGTTATTCGGAATATTCAAAAGCGTCTATAAATATAATCTCGACACATAATTTAACCCACAACATTGTTTTTTTTTACTTCACTCCTTTGTTTAAATTTTTGTGAGACTTTATAAACGCGCTGTATATCATAATGTATTGATTAACAGTCTTGCGCCACCTATTAGAATTTCAATAAACGAAACCGTGCATATTGTATCATTTTGTTAAAAATCGCACAATAGTTGAAGATATATTGTACAGATGGCACCACTTGCACTACCACGTTACATATATTTTTTATGCTTACATATAGGAATTTACAGGGTGATTGCTTAACTAGAGCTTCATATTCAACAAAGGAAAAGTACGAGTTTAACATCACCGAAAATTTTACATGTTTTTTTTTGTAAAAGTGATCCGCAATCAGACATTACTGATTAAATATTATTTTATTCTGTAAAATGTGATTTTTTTATTCTTATTCATAGCCATCAGTTAATGTCTGCAATAAAATGAGAGCTAAAAATGTTAGAATAATTATTTCAAAATCCCATCGAAACAAGATTGTAGCTCAAGGTTTTTTTTTTCTATATCCTATCCACTTTTATTTTCCACTCAAGACATAATTGCCGAGTATGTTTGATATCAGAAGCAATCTCTTTTGCCAATAAGAGGCAGTTTTAGAGTCCAGGCAGTGGCGTGGCCAAGTTTAAGAGGCGTGCAAATGCATATGGAAACAAAGGACGTTTCTTTGACACAGTAAATTAAAAATCGATGATTAGTGGGGAGATTTGTCACAAAAAAGAACCCCCTACATACGGCGGCACCCAAAAAATATACACATTAAATTTTAATTGTCCGGACGTTGAAAATTATTTACAGAAGAGAACCCTCAATAAAAAAGGTTCTATTTCAAGGGGCTTGCTTTCTACATCTATAGTGGCAGGGGGCAATCTAACATTTTATTGGCTACTTCGTGTTTATAAATATAAAGAATATTCTTCATTTTATCTACAGTATTACACTGAAATAGTGTGTATTATAAAGTTCAATAGTGTCTTAAAATATCCGAAGCCTTTTCCATCAGAAGCTGCAAATAATTGCCCGTTGAGACAAAAGTGATAGTTAAAAGTGTTTTTAGTGAAGCGAAGCCACGAAAAGTACTTTTCGTTGATGGAGACATCAGCTTTAACAAGCATCCCTGCAAGTACAGTTTGGAAAACTGTAAATAATTCGATACCGCCTTTAAAAAACACGAAAAGACAAAGATGTGTCGAAATGTATTGATATCTTCCAAGAAGACTTAATCTGCCGTAAAATTTATGAAATGTATGCAGAACAAAAAGTTCCTACGTTATTGTCACTTTCACGGAGGGTGTCCGAGGATAGTTGTCATAAAATATTCCACTAGAACTTTATGGGATATTCTACGTCGTTTGGGGTTTTTGTTCTAAAAAACAGACAAAAGGCAAGTTATAATGGAATCACGGCGCTTACAACAACTCGGAATGGAATATCTTGAAAAAATAAATGCAGCTAGATCGGAAAATCGAACGATAATCTATCTAGATGAGACTTGATATGACACGATATACCCAGTAAAGGATGGATTAATAAATCCAAAAAATGCCAAATGCCAAAGGTAAAATAATAACTATTTTACATGCGGGGTCAGAAGAAGGCTGGATATCAGAATGTCTATTTCTAGCAGCCAAGAATAATTCAAATTCCAGCTTGGATTACACTGGTCAACAAAAAAAAGAAAATTGCTTGTTTCCTGTGATTTTTTTTTTGTTTCTATCCCAAATTGACGCGTATTTTTTAAATATGGCAACAATTTTTGTTTTTGAGTTATAGCTAACTACCCTCATTTACTATTTTTACTTAGATTTTCGTTTTTTACTGGACACTAAAATATATTTTGTTGTTGTTTTAGATATGGCTTCGTCAAGAAGATGTTGTGTGCTTAATCCCGATTGTTTTTGCTATATTTGTGGTGAATATATATTTGCAAAATATCGAAAACCTATATCGGACTTTGTGAAAACTGCGTATCATCAGTACTTTAAAATAAAATTGTGTAATCAGGACAAGCCATGGGTTCCTCATATTGTATGCCAGAAATGTGTGGTATGTCTACGGTTATGGTCCAGTAGAAAAAGAGATGTTCGTAACACCCATGATTTGGCGAGAACCTCGAAACCATCATGACGATTGCTACTTCTGCGTTGTGAAAATAAACGGAATTAACCCTGGAAATCGAAGTAAGTCATATCCTAACTTATCTTCTGCTCAACGACCTCAATTAAAATCACAAGAGGTACAACCCAGCACATCTAAATCTTCTGATGATCCAAATCTCTGTGAACCCGAACGAAATATATCAAGTGAAGACTCTGATTCAGACTACAAATGTAGCCTTTCAGAACCTCAACCATTTAATCAGAAAGAACTAAATGACTTAGTAAGAGATCTAAACTTACCAAAAGAAGCTTCTGAAATTTTAGCATCTCGTTTAAAAGAAAAAAATTTGCTTACTTCGGAAACCAACATTACATTTTATCGTACCCGAGAAAAAAATCTGTTGCCGTATTTTTCTCAAGAGAAGGATTTAGTTTTTTGTAACGATGTTGGTGGTATTTTGCAGCTGATGGGATTGAAATAATATCAACCAGTGATTGGCGTCTTTTCATAGACAGCAGCAAAAGAAGTTTAAAGTGTGTTTTGCTTCATAACGGTAACAAGTACGGATCTATACCTATTGCACATTCGACGACTTTAAAAGAAGAATACGTAAATGTTTCTAAGGTTATGGAAAAAATTAAGTATCAAGACCACAAATGGGTCATTTGTGTTGATCTGAAAATGGTTAACTTTCTTTTAGGTCAACAAGGGGGGTATACAAAGTTCCCTTGTTTCATGTGTCTCTGGGATAGTCGTGACAAACAACACCATTGGTCACAAAAAAGTTTGGCCAGTGTGGGAAGAGCTAAAAGTTGGTACAAAAATGTTATAAACGTGCCTTTATTTAGCCGAGACCGCATCATACTTCCACCACTTCATATTAAACTCGGCATAATGACAGTTTGTGAAGGCGCTTGACAAAAGTGGCGAATGTTTTAATTTTCCTTCACGCAAGTTTCTAGGATTAAGTTCAGAAAAATTGAAAGCAGGTATTTTTGATGGGCCACAGATTAGGCAACTCGTGAAAGATCCTAATTTTGTCAAATCAATGACTGAAGTCGAATCCAAAGCTTGGAATTCATTTGTTTTGGTTATGAGTAGCTTCCTAGGCAAAAAGAAATCTGACGACCATGTCGAGCTTGTTGAGTGCATGCTATCGAACTTGCAAGAGCTAGGGTGCAACATGAGCATAAAAATTCACTTCCTGCACTCGCATTTAGACCGATTTCCACAAAATCTGGGTGATTTTAGTGAGGAGCAGGGTGAAAGATTTCATCAGGATCTTCGGACAATGGAAGAGCGTTATCAGGGGCGGTGGGACTCACATATGATGGCAGACTACTGCTGGAGTGTGCAACGAGATCTACCTAAAGTCGTTCATTCAAGGAAATCTTCTGCTAGTGTTCAATAGAAATTTTGTTAACATAATGTATTATTTTTTTGTATTTTTTTGGCAAAATAATAAAACTGGTAAGCTGTTAACAATTTCCCAGTATTGGCTTCAAAACAAATTAATGCCGAATATATCACCGAATGGATAATGCATCCTATCATAGTCGCCAAATGAATAAGGTACCAAGTTCCACCAATAGAAGAAGGGAAATACAAGCCTTTTTGTGCGAACGCGACATATATTTCCATGAAAGTTATACAGTTAAACAATTGTTAGAAGTTTTAAAAAGTTACAATTTTTCAAAGGAATATATTTGTGATAAAATTGCAAAGGAAGCAGGACACGAAATAATTCGGCTTCCGTCGTATTACTGTATCTTTAACGCGATCGAGTTGATATGGCATAAAATAAAGTCTAATATACGTGCTCACAATAATGCACTCACTTTAAACAGGAGTGTGATTGAGTTGATAAAGACAGAAGTCGAAAATGTAACCGTTGAAAACTGGAGAAACTGTAAAAAAAACTGTAAAAAAAATATAAATAGTTTAGAACCTGTAAAAAAAACTTATTATTGATTTGCAGGATAGTAGCGATAGCGAAATTGAACTAGATATTAATTAATAACTAAAATTGTAACAACTGTACCCGAGGATACTGTACAGTATTTTAATATATTTGTGTATTTACTATATTGTGTATTATTCAGTACATAAAACATTAAAATGCAACTGTCTTATCACAATAAAATTTTAAACCCAACCATTATACAATCAGGTACAGTGCACGATGCCTTGTCATTAAACATAAATTAATCACTTTCGAATCTTGTTGAATTTTGATGGGTATAGGTAGCTAAGTCACTTTCTTAGATCGTGAAAAATACTATACCTTGGTGTTATGCTGTTAAAAATAACAACCCAATAAAAAACCCATGCCTGTGGATTCACGCCGAACGGAATGTACTGTTGGTTTGTAATTTTTAATGATTTTAATTTTTTGTTACAGCTGCCATTTCTGGGGACATGCAATGAAAAGGTAAGCCTTAGTAAAAGTTATTTTTATTTAAAACTTGACTGTTGTTTACAGTAAACAAAGTGTTTTTCTGGTACTGGTAATAAGACTCCAAATTAAAGATACATTATGATCACAAAAATTTCTCCTAAAATTGAAAATAATGGAAAAAACAATATGCTCTTCAAATTCCTTGACGCAAAGACAGACAGAAGTATAATACGATATCAAACGCAACATATCTAATTCGCTTTGCCATCCTTTTAACTCTTATATGGGTAACTAAAAATACACTTAAAATTTGTTCTTTGTTGCAACCAAAAACCAGGAAAAATTCTCATTTTGCTATAGAAATTATACAAAATATATTCAGCTCCACCCCTGTCTTGTGAAGTGATATCGCTTAAAACTACCAGGTGTACAAGTATGAAATGCGGATTTCAGACAACAGATGGTGCACCAATGCAGTTTGTGCTATAAAGATTTGACACTGCGTCATTTTGTTGTGTCATCAACAAGGGTCAGACGCGCACGAGTGTTAAATTGGAAAAGTGTGTGCATAGTGTTGTGTTGTTGTGTTCAATATGTCGAAATTTTTACCGAACAAATAGCATTCGCGGACAGCATTCATTTTTTGTTTTCATTTGAAGAAAACTGCTGTTGAATCATACCGATTACTTCGAGAAGCTTATGGTGAACATACTCTATCGCAAGATACGTGTGAACGATGGTTTCGGCGCCAAAAAAATACGAAGATGTGGAATTGCAAGCATTGTTGGACGAAACACAAAAAACAACTCGCCGAGCAATTGGGCGTTAGTCAACAAGCTGTTTCCAATCGGCTACGAGAGATGGGAAAGATTCAGAAGACCGGTAGACGGGTACCACATGAGTTGAACGACAGGCAAATGGAAAAGCGCAAAAACACGTGTGACATTTTGCTCGCTCGGAACAAAAGAAAGTCGTTTTTGCATCGTATAGTTGCAGGGGATGAAAAGTTTATTTATTTTGAGAATCCCAAGCGCAAAAAATCATGGGTAGTCCCAGGCGCACCATCCACATCGACCGGAAGACCGAATCGCTTTGGCAGAAAGACGATCCTCTGTGTTTGGTGGGACCGGAGGGGCGTGGTCTATTATGTGCTGTTAAAACGTGGGGAAACAGTTAATACTAAACGTTCGCTGCTTGAAAAAAGGCCGGAATACCTAAAGAGGCAACACAAAGTGATTTTTCTTTCATGACAATACTCCATCACATACGGCAAAACCAGTTCGCGACACGTTGGAAGCACTTGGCTGGGAAGTTCTACCCTATGCGGCTTACTCACCAGACTTGGCTCCTTCCGATTACCACTTGTTTGCATCGATGGGTCACGCACTTGCTGAGCAGCGCTTTGGTTCGTACGAAGATGTGAAAAAATGGCTCGATGAATGGTTCGCAACAAAAGGGGAAGATTTTTACTGGCGGGATATTCGCAAATTGCCCGAAAAACGGGAAAAATGTATAAAAGGCGATGGAGCATACTTTGAATAAAGCACTTTTTATCATTCTTCCGAATTTAACATGTTTTTTTAGAAAAAAATTCCGCAGTTCAAGTTTTTTTCCTACCCTGAAATGTAAATAACAAAACATCAAAAAATTCAGTGGTGTTGCTAGATTCGTGGGGGCACACGGATCTAAACGGCGTGTTTTCAGCAGAAAAATGGAGAAAATTACTGTGGCTGTACGGGCGCTAAACGACAATTCAATAGTTGTGGGAGGCATTTAAGAAATGTTGTTTTCTGGCGTGCCATTTGTTCGACTACACTAAATTATATTTGTTTTCTTATACCCGCATTCTCCTTTACTTTTACCAGTTACACACTGTATAAAATAAGCATGAAAATCACTTGTTAGCTGCATGATCGTTTGTTTTCGCGAACTAGAATAGGAAAGCAGATATATATATTTTATTTTATACATTTTAATAAAATCGTATTTATTTTTACACCCCAATGTTGATGTTGGATGGCGATCAAAAACTGTTTTATCTAGGACAGGGCCGGTGTTAAAGAATTTTAGTTTAAAAAGAGAGCCACTTGTCTTTTTCGTTACCGTTCTATCCTAGCAATGGGGAAAGGTAAATAAATCGATCGGGTTTACTAAGACACAATACTCCATGTTTTATGATAATTCGATACAAGATCTTTCATTTTTGTACAACTAATTCCTGCCTATGTGCGATGTACTGGGATAATGCTATGGTGGTCCTGCTCTTCAAAAAAGAAGATAAGTCTAAACTAACCAACTATAGACCAATCAGCCCACCATCCGTAATGTACAAGTTATTTATGGAAAGAACTGCAAGACTTAAAAAGAAATTGGACGCTTACCAACTCAGAGAACAAGCCGGATTTAGAAAATGGACACTGGACCACCCTCAAGTATTAAGAACCTTAATAAAAACGTTAAACGAGTATAATTTTAAGATTTAGGTGGTCTTTGTGGATTACAAGAAAGCCTTTGACTCCCTTGAAATCTGGGCAACATTAAATAGTCTATGTAACTGTGGAATAGACAGTAGATTGTTTAAAATATATATAAAAATGCAGCATTTCAAATAGTATTGAAAGAAAACACCAATCAGATAGAAATGAAAAGAGGGGTACATTAAGGGGAGACCATCTCGCCGAAATTGTTTACGTTGGCGCTGGAAGATCTTTTCAAACAACTTCCATGGACAAGTACGTAAAGATCATGGATTTTCTACAGCTAACGCTGTCTTCCTTCTCTCAGCCTTTGATTCCATCCGTTTCTATCTTCCCAGTCTCCATCTGTTAGATCCCTGTCCTCTCCACAGCCTCGTCCACATCGTGTCTCCACGATCGTCTGGGTCTTCCTCTTTTTCTTCTCCCTATAGGGCTCCACTCCGTTATTTTCTTTATCCACCTATTATCTTCGCTCCGTCTTATGTGTCCATACCATTTTAATCGTTTTTCTTCAATGGTGTTTATTGCGTTCTCTTTGATGTTCATTCTGCTTCTTATTTCTTCATTTGTTATTCTCTCCATACGTGTCACTCTACAACATCTTCTCCAATACTCCGTCTCTACCGCGTTAATTTTAGATGTCATTATGCTTTGTATTATTGATTTGTATATGCGTGTTTTGTTTCTCTTTGTAATGTGCTTGTCCCACAGGATCGAATTTAATTGTCTTATGCATGTCCGCGTTTGTCCTAATCTAGCTTTAATCTCTTCTTCTGATGTTGCGTTTTTTGAAATAATGATTCCTAAATATTTAAATCTATCAGTTCCTTTGATTATTGTTTCGTTATCGACTTCTTGATTCTCCATGTTTCCCTCCTTTGTTGTTAGATATTCCGTTTTATCAAAGTTTATTGCTAATTCTGCTTTAGTTTATTCTTCTTTGTTTTCTTACCATATAACTGAGGTCTTCCTCATTTTGCGCTATGATTACTTGGTCGTCTGCGAAACGAGTATATAAGTAATCTTCTCGTATTGGGACTCCTATTCCACTACATTTTTGCTTCCATTTTTTTATTGTTTGTTCGAGGTATATTTTGAATAGTGTGGGGGATGTAGAGCATCCTTGTAATAGGCCTTTTGATGTCCCTTCCCTATTTTATGTCCTATTTTTATATTCACTTGTTGTTTTCGTAGAGAGCTTTTACTGCGTGTATTAGTTCTTTGTCAATGCCTATTTCTTTCAGTGCGTTCCATAATCTTTGTCTTAGTACTGAGTCATAGGCCTTTCTTATGTCTACGAAGGCTAAATGAACTTCTCTATTCTTTGCCAGTTTTTTTTTCCATTGTTTGTTTTATAGTGTATATGTGGTCTATACATGATCTTTCCGGCCGTAAAGCCTGTTTGGTCTTCTTCAATTTTTCCTTTTATATTTTCCTCTGTGATATTTTTAATAATTTTTCGATACAAACGTCCCATACTCGATATTATGCTTAGGCCTCTATAGTTTGTGCATTTTCTGCTGTCTCCCTTTTTAAATATAGATACTATATAGGCTTTTGACCATTCCTCTGGTATCTTTTCCCCATTTATCGCTCTGTGGAACATGTTTCTCAGCATTCGATGTAATTTATTAGACCCGTACTTAATCATTTCATTTACCACACACCCAGGCCCTGCAGATTTATTATTTTTGAGTGTTTTTATTATCTTCTTTACTTCTTCATAGCTTAGTTCTATCTCTTTTTTTTCCTTAGTCTGTTCTTCTTCAGGGTTTTCTTCCTGGAATTCTTGTCTGTCTTTTGTTAGCAGCTTTTTATAATATTCTACCCACTCGCTTTTTGGGATATACTCTATATACATCTTCTCTCTATTGTTGGTCCTTAATGCTTTAGTTATCCTCCATGACTCTGTGTGTAGATCTTCTTCTGATTTTGTATTCAGCTATTTTTCGTATAGTCTTTTTTTCTCCTTTATAGATTCTTTGGTTTTTTCACAGATTCTAATTTTATGTGTCTTATTCTCGTTGTCTTCTTTACCTAATGCTTCTAGGGCCGCCTGTTTGATGCATTCTCTTATGTGGTCATACATCTGTTGGAGGTTGTCGTAGTTAAATTTATTTAATTTTTGATTTAATGGTCGTCTGTATAGGTCTCTTATCGGTTCGTCTTGCAGTAAGTGTATTTTGTATTTTATTTCTTTGTCTGCTGTTTCTGTTATCTCAATTTCTGTTTTCTTTATCTATTGTTCCTTTTTGTTTTATTGTGTTGTACCACGGTACTTTTATATTTGCTATTAATAGTCTATGGTCTGTTCCACATTCTGCCCCTCTCTTTACTCTTTTATTTTGAAATTGGTCTCGTTTTTAATTTTAAAGTAGTCTATTATTGATTTTAAGTTTCGTCTTTCTTGCATCCAAGTATATTTGTGGATGTCTTTGTGTTTGTAGAATCCGTTTGTTATTTTGAGACTGTTTAGTTCACACAGCTCTATTAGTCTCTCTCCGTTGTCGTTAGTAGTGTCTTCCCCGAATGGTCCTACGGTATTGTCCGTTGTTTTCCTTCCTGTTCTTCCATTCAGATCTCCCATTATTATTAATTCTTGGTTTTTCTTTACTTTTTGTATTTTTATTTCTCGTGTTTCCATGAAGTTATATTTAGTTTTATGATTCTTTCATTGACGGGTTCCCAAGATGTTATTTTTTTTTCCACTTCTTTTTTACTAATATCTGATGTGTCTGTCACCTAACATTGTAATAACAGTATTAACATTGCGTTATGTTCTCTGGAGAGATAGGCAATGTTACTTTGTAACATGAAGTAGGCATATATTAAGGGAAGAGATCTCAGGAGTTACGAACCCCGAAAACTAAAAGATTAAAAGGAAAAATGGACTGATGCGACGGTAGATTGACACGACTGAGGTTGAATATTTTGCGATCGTATTTTGAGCGTCTTAAATAAAATGACAATGATTTTCCTTGGTGTTTTATTAATATCGATGAAATCTGGGTCTACTATCACGCTCCGGAGACAAAACAATAGCGGAGCAGTGGATTGCAAGAGGTAAAGCGACTCTGAAGAAGGCCAGATTAACTTTGTCAACTGCCAAAGTGATAAACGCTATTATTTTGAGGGTCTTAAGGAACTTGAAACATGCTGATCCAACTGTAATGAATTAATGGAATGTCGAAAAGTAAATTTCGTAAATACGTCCCTGCGCAAACTTAATTTTATTACAGGGTCGTTGCCCTCGATTTTCAGCAAGATTTTTACTCTAATCATGCAGAAAATCGCCCAATGATGTAAACAAGGCCGTTTCGAACAAACAAAGATACAAGCTACCGGTCTGTTTAGATCAGAAGAAGACCGAAAAAGGTTATATTGGTTTTCGGGGCACTGCACCCTTGGATTGTATGACTTGTTTGTGTAGTTTAAGCTTAAATAGGTTAACATTATATTTGTTGACGTATCGTGTCAAGATATATTTTTGTTACCGTATCCAGAGTCGCCTGAATAAATTTTCGGATTATTTTGACCGTTGTGTTGGAGGAATTGGAAGAGGAGTTTTCTGCGTGTACCAATGAAAGTTTTTAAACCTGTCAAACTAGTTAAGTAGTGGTGGTCTGAACAGTTCCCGGCCTCATCCAGATCTGGCATAAGTCATTCCGTGCAGTAGTTAGTTTTAGACATCTATATCAGTTTACTTTTCTGACTGTTATCGCATTATCTTATTGACACCCGGTATATAGATTCGTTAGAGGCCGACATATTATTATATTAAAAATATCAATAATTAAAATAACTGATAACGAGCTAGGTATTCATTTGTTCATAATAACAACAAATTCATTACCCATTATTAATAAAATATACGTAATCAAGCCAGACAAAAAAAAAAGGAAATTTTCGATAAAAAAAAGAGGTTAGACAAACAAAAAAATGTATTGTATAAAGTCTAAAACTGATAAGAAACGAAAATATGTAGGTATGCGCACACTAAACCCAATAAAGTAGCGAAACTCAGGGATAACCGTATAGGAAAAATCAGGTTTCAGTTTTCAAGAGGTCACGTGGCAGTCCTGGTAAAAAGGGGACCAGTGGGAGATTTTAAATGGAAATAATGTAAATGTGCAGAGTTTTATCATTCAAAATCATTGATATTATACAAATGTTTGAAAATTTTTGATTTACATTACACTTTCTCTACTCTTTTAATAATTTTTATGGGACTGATAAATTAATAAAAAAAACATTTTTTGAGTCCGTGATTTTTCTGACATATAAAAATTTTACATAATTTTTTAAATGATTTTTTAGGGGTTTTTTGTAGCCTCATGGAAGCCATTTTGAAAATTTTGATCTGCTGGCGTGCACGATTGCGGCTCATTGGAACGTCTAAAAAAATATATATCCGCAGTATAGACTGCGGTTATTTTGTTTGAGCAAAAATTCACAAAATGGTGGACCTCCAAAGTTGTTGGTCACAAAAATAGCATTTTTTTCGTAAAAAAAAAACATTAAAAATTGAAGAATAAACTAACCAATCTTTTTTATTCTAGTTTATACTGGAGCTATTATTGTATAGAAGAACATATTAAAAGTTCAGACCAATCGGTTAAATAATTTTTGAGTTATGTTGGACGCCGATTGCAAAAACGTTATCTTAAAAAAAAACCCGTTTAAAGTATAATAAACGAATTTTCAAATATAAAATCTACTTATGTTCAATCAGCTATGCCTGCTGCATACAGAATTCCTTCCGACTCCCCATACGCCTCGTTCTCAAGTGTTCTTTCGTCTCTTTTGTTGAAAAGTTGTAAAGACTATAAATTGTACTATACAATAATTAAAAGTTAGATCAGTACTTGGACTCAAATCAGAAGTTTTTATAATTTTTTTTGCAGATGGACTGACAAAATTAGAATTACTTTCATCTGAAAATCGATTACCATAAAACTGTCTTTTACGTGGTCTGTTTCGAACTAAATTTCCCGTATTTTTTATCCATTTTGCACAATATTAGCCGAGACGTTTACTGAGTGATGTTAGCCCTGCGAGCCCTGCCTCAAACTGAAAAGATGTTATACCCATTATAGTAAGCTCTCCTTTTACCTGCTTCTTCTTTCTTACTTACTCACTTCCTCTTCTGAGTAGGTCACAGACCTGTTCTACTTCGTTATTAAGCCTCTTGTGATTCGGATGTCCAGCTGTCTCTCCATCTCTTTGGTGGTTGTCCTTTTAGTCTTGTTTCATATGGTTTTTTGTTCATACATATTTTTATCATTCTAGTATCTTCTATCCTTTGTAGATGGTCACGCTACTCTCTTCTTCTCTTTCTTCCCCATCTGACTATATCTTCTACCTTGCATTATTCTCTTATGGTGTTGTTACTCACTCTGTCTAATAAACTTTTTCCTGTTATTGCTCTCAGTATTTTCATTTCATTTGTTCTTAGTAGCTGTTTGGTTTTTGTTTGTGTCTGGCCGTGTTTCTGTGCTATAAGCCAGTATGGGTCTAACGCAAGTTCTATACCATATATTCTTGTTTTTGCTTCTACACTTAGATCTTTGTTTTTCCAAACTACATCTCTGAGAGCCCCTGATATTACTGCTGCTTTATTTGTTTGTTGTCGTACTTCTTCTGTTATCTTCGTAGCTAGTAATTAGTACTCCAAGCTATGGGAATTTCATTATTTGCTTTATTAATTTCCCATTTATTTCTAATTTACACCTTACTTGTTCTTTAGCTATCTTTCTTAGAATCATAAAAGTAGCAGCAGATGTTCGACGCAGGTAGAGCAAAACCTTTGTAAACGGCCGAAAGGTAAGTTGGCATGCCGCGCGATCGATTTGGCCTGCCTTACACTTGCCGCTATAATCGTCTATAACTTCGAAAGTATTTGAAATTTTCAGAGAATATTACTAAAATATCCTTCCCAGTAGGATACGTTCTAAAATATCGATTTTAATAAAATGTCAAGTTAATGCAGCATGAGTAATATAAAAAAAAGAATGGGGCGCTTTGTTAGAAAAGAGTTGAATACAAGTGAAAAACTTGACAGCAAGGCATTTTCAGAAAAAATGTTGCAGACAAAAGTTTTAGCATTTTCTCCCAGAGAATTGAATAGGCATAACAGATTTTGGGCCCAACGCTTTGTTGGAATTCTATAAGGCTCAAAACTGAAACTGGAACCCAAATTTTTAAATATTTATTCGAATTCAGCAAGGAATTTTATGTCCGAATACAAATTGAATGTTTCTTTGCCTGATTGGGCTTCATTGTAACTATAATAAAATCCGACTCTTATAAGAATCTTTACCTGTGTTATTAGTCTTTGACTTACGGAGTATTCTTTTCTCACAGGTAGAATTATATTCAAGCTAAGCCTGACGAATTTGAAAAAAAAAATTTGACCACTGTTTTGAAATTTGACTTTATCGGTGCGATTTAAATACCCTCTCTTATTTAGAAGCCTAGGGAGAGTACACATTTTAGAAAAAAAAATATGTTTTATTTACATCTTACACAAATATAAATAGTTTTAAATAAAAAGTAATTGAATATTCCTAGTTTGTACAAAACTAAATCTTTTCAATTGGACAATCAATGACGCGTTTGGTTGCTGCAAACCAAATCTTTGCTCTATAACCTAAAAAATGTCATAAGGGAAATAGCGTCTCACAATTATTCAGTTTATCAGCGTACGATTTCTTATGCAATTGATATTCTTCAATTTTTACTCTTCAATATCTTTGGGGAAGAAGAAGAAACTCACTCCCGGCATACTTTTTAAATTATTTTTACACTTGTCAACGGCACAACAATAACCTCCTTTCCCCATGATTATATAAATTGTTTTTCAACCTTTCCGATTCTCTTTACTTAACAAACGTTCTTAATTCTCTTTTTATACAAACTCTCTCTCTCCCTTCTGTCTTTAAATTCATATAAAACGCAGTCATATCAAGAAACGATCGACAATGGATTTTAAGATCAGATGTAAACATTGAGCGGCAATTTTGAAATTGGGACGCCTTGACGCACGCGCCGTCAAATATCATCACCAATTTGGAGCTCGCTTTCGCTACTGTATTGGGTTTACTGTGATACGAGCTAGTCCTTTCATCGTCTGTATTTTTTTTTGGTTGTACAGGATGAGTCAACGATAGAGTAAAGTTCATTATCTCATTTATTTTGAACACCTTGTAGCATCTTACTCAAATTTCTTTATATATATCGTCTTTTTCATCTCTATAGAACGCTCGTACCAATTATGAATATTCCACCTTCAGAAACAATGGCGCTACTGGTAATTTTTTACAAAACTGAAAACTAGTATTTTTTTTTAAAAAAAATTGAAATATTAGGAAAACTACTGGGTTTAGGTATATAACATTATTAATAAAAAAAAGTTATAAAGTTTTACGCAGAATTTAAAGATAAATTAGAAAATGGGATGTTCCATTTAAAAAAAACATATGTTATATCGGCCCCATTTTTTTGAAGTACCCTGTATACTCAAAAATAATTTTAAACTGTGCACCTTAACATTCTCTAAAACTATTGTATTTAACATTTTTTCGTCATTCCCGAAACAAATGAGATAATGAACTTTACTCTATTGTTGACTCACCCTGTACAAAAAAATAAACGAATAAGTGAGGTGTGGACTCGCACGTTAAAAAAATTATAAACCCAAAGTCGTAGATAAAGGAAGGGAGAGGAAGAACCTCTTACATCTTTTACTTGCCTTACTGAGGGAAGTTCACTTGATATAATCAAGGCATTCGACCGTGTGTTGCATGACGGATTTTTTTTTTACGAGCACGGCACAGGTGCTGCGGAGGAATCCCTAAAACGCTACAGGGGCGTCGCGTGTACGAAAAAGCGATTCACGTTGGTCTTGAACCGCTGTAAATTGTGCTCGGTGAGAAATACAGTCAAATCATTCCATGGTGGTTGGTGGAAGGTGATTCGATTGTATAGCATATCCCATACTTTTATTTACCTGTTCTCAAGATATTTACATGGAAAAATTGACGGTTGTTAAACTTTAATATACATCTGGGAAAATGCACAATTTGGCATTGCTGAATGTCATAAACGATATGAAGAAAACAAAAACAAGTGTAGTGTTTTTACACTGTAGTAATACATGCCACTTATAAATTTTAAAATGGCTTACGCAATAGCAAATGCGATTTCATATTGCAGTTTCTTGTTTTAAATGTTATCAGTTCGGTATTTTTAGGACTCATTTTTTGTCTCTATTTGTATAAACTTATGAGTCTGTTACTAAAATACAAATAAGTGTTTAATATTCAAAGTATAGGATATGTTTTAAATTGTGTTATTATTTCTACTTAGTTATGGTAGTTAATAAAGTCACCAATAACTCTTTCTTCTTCTTTATAAGCCACTGCTTCTTCACTGCAGGAGATAGGCCTCTTCAAGTTTCTTTCAATTGTCTCTATCCTGTGCAAGATGGAGCCATCTACTGCCTGTTATCAACATGATATCATCAGTCCATCATTTCACTGGTCTTCCGACACTTCGTCTGAGCTCCCAAGGTCTCCACTTAAGTAATTTTGTTGTCCATCTACCATCCTTCGTTCTAGCTACATGCCCCGCCAATTGCCACTCTGATTTTGCCAGTCTTTCGCTGATATCTGTAATTCTTGTTGTTCGTCTGATATCCTCGCTTTTAATGTGTTTTCGTAAACTAACACCTAACATCTGTCTTTCCATGGTCCGTTGAGTACGTTGGAGTCGACAAGGACTATTTTTGTAAGGGTCATGGTTTCCAGACCATACGTACTTACTAGAAGTATGCAAATCTCGTACACTTTTCTTTTTAAGGTCATGGAGATATGTCTGTTTTTTAGAATGAATTCCAGTCTTTGAAATGCAGTCCAGATGAGACCAATTCGCCTTGGTATTTCCGCTGTTTGATTGTTCTTATCCATTCTAATTTTATGTCCCAAGTATATATACTCTTCCAGTGTCTCGATTTCCTCAGTGCCGGTCTTAATTTTTGTGTTTTGTGGGCTTAGAAGTTTTGTTTTCCTGATGTTCATCTCGAGTCCGACTTTTTGTAAAGCTTGATTAAGTTATATCATGATTTTGAGTTCTTTTAAATCTTCACTAATCAGTACTATATCATCTGCGAACCGCAAGTGTTGTAAATATATGTCACCGATTTTAATTCCCTTCTCTTCCCACTCAAGACTTTTAAATACCAGGTGTACAAGTATGAAATGCGGATTTCAGACAACAGATGGTGCACCAATGCAGTTTATGCTATAGAGATTTGACAATGCGCCATTTTGTCGTGTCATCAATAAGTGTCAGACGCGCACGAATGATAAATTGGAAAAGTGTGTACGTAGTGTTGTGTTCAATATGTCGAAATTTATACCGAACAAAGAGCATTCGCGAACAGCATTAATTTTTTGTTTTCATTTGAAGAAAACTGCTGTTGAATCATACCGATTACTTCGAGAAGCTTATGGTGAACATGCTCCATCGCAAGATACGAGTGAACGATGGTTTCGGCGTTTCAAAAGTGGTGACTTCGATGTTGCCGACAAGAAACGTGGAAAAATACGAAGATGTGGAATTGCAAGCATTGTTAGACGAAGATGATTCGCAAACACAAAAACAACTCGCCGAGCAATTGAGCGTTAGTCAACAAGCTGTTTCCAATCGGCTACGAGAGATGGGAAAGATTCAGAAGACCGGTAGATGGGCACATGAGTTGAACGACAGGAAAATGGGAAAGCGCAAAAACACGTGTGACATTTTACTCGCTCGGTATAAAAGGAAGTCGTTTTTGCATCGTATAGTTACAGGGGATGAAAAGTGGTGATTTATTTTGAGAATCCCAAGCGCAAGAAATCATGGGTAGACCCAAGCGCTCCATCCACATCGACCGCAAGATCGAATCGCTTTGGCAGAAAGACGATGCTCTGTGTTTGGTGGGACCGGAGGGGCGTGGTCTATTATGAGCTGTTAAAACCTGGGGAAACGGTTAATACTAAACGTTACCAACAACAATTGACCAATTTGAACCGTTCGCTGCTTGAAAAAGGCCAGAATACCGAAAGGCAACACAAAGTCATTTTTCTTCATGACAATGCTCCATCACATACGGCAAAACCAGTTCGCGACACGTTGGAAGCACTCAGCTGGGAAGTTCTACCCCATGCGGCTTACTCACCAAACTTGGTTCCTTTCGATTACTTGTTTGCATCGATGGGTTACGCACTTGCTGAGCAGCGCTTTGGTTCGTACGAAGATGTGAAAAAATGGCTCGATGGATGGTTCGCAGTAAAAGAAGAAGATTTTTACTGGCGTGGTATTCACAAATTGCCCGAAAGATGAGAAAAATGTATAACAAGCGATGGGGCATACTTTGAATAAAGCACTTTTTATCATTCTTCCGAATTTAACATGTTTTTTTTAGAAAAAAAATCCGCATTTCATACTTGTACCCCTGGTAGACTTACCTAGCCGTGTAAGTGGTAGTATTGTGGATTTAGTGAAATTTTGACCGATAGCCTTGGCAACACTATAGTTGGTGTTGCTGATGATAGGGTTTTTAGGCTACAGGGCGTAGATATTATTTTAAAACTTTCCGAGATGGCACGGTCATAAAAGAGGTTACAAAGCACACGAGGCATCCACTAAAAACAAAAGTTTTGATGTCATTGACGTTGAAAAACACATTCCTGGAGTTTATTGATCATATTTTTGACAGCACGACAGCCGTGTAACGGAGAAAAACAAAAATACGCGAAATTGTGTATTTGGCAATACTCGCGGCCATTTTCTATATTTAATTTGAATATAGTACGAAAATAAATTTTTGCTAAATATTTTGCGAAGTGTTCGTTGACACAACTTAATAAAATGTTATTAAGTGCTTACGGTAACGTCAACAATTCGGGTGTTTTAGCGAATCAGTAGCGTTATTTCTTAAAGGCATTACTTTGAAGATAAAAGTGTGATTTAAAATTATTTTTTGCTGCACTCAATGTTTGCTTATTAATCCTCTCCACTTGCTTGTACCACCGCATTAAGTTTATTAAACCTTCGACATAAACATAGGTGTACTATAGAGAGCGACCATTGACTCGTGCGGGCTAGAGTATTCATAAATTTGAGACCTCTAAAAGCAAAAGCATTTAACCATAGATCGAAACCAGTCGACACCAATGAATTATCAAGAAAGAGGACAGAGTACCAGCTAAAAACAACAGAACTATTACAAGATATTAAAGATAATACAATCCTCGAAACAATAGCTACAAAAGTCACAAAAACTGAAAAAGGACAAAATAAGTGATAACACGAAACAACTCATGGAAACAAGAAGAACTATCAACAGAAATGAACATAAAATAGAGTGGACGAAGGTTAACAAGTTAATCAGAAAAGATATTAGAAAAGACATAAGAACGCACAGGCATTAAGTGATTTTGGAAACCATTGAAGGAAATAAAGGCCAGAAAGTAATAAACAAGAAACTGAATAACGGAAGGAAAGAGATTATTAAATTGCGAAGCAGTGAGGGACAAGTAATAACGAATAGGGACAAAGTATATAGATCAAGGATTTTCTACAGCTGACGCTGTCTTCCTTCTCTCAGCCTTTGATTCCATCCGTTTCTATCTTCCCAGTCTCCATCTGTTAGACCCCTGTCCTCCATAGCCTCGTCCACATCGTCTCTCCACGATCGTCTGGGTCTTCCTCTTTTTCTTCTCCCTATAGGGCTCCACTCCGTTATTTTCTTTATCCACCTATTATCTTCGCTCTGTCTTATGTGTCCATACCATTTTAATCGTTTTTCTTCAATGGTGTTTATTGCGTTCTCTTTGATGTTCATTCTGCTTCTTATTTCTTCATTTGTTATTCTCTCGATACGTGTCACTCTACAACATCTTCTCCAATACTCCATCTCTACCACGTTAATTTTAGATTTATTTCTTTTGTTGATGGTCCATGTTTCTGACCCGTATGTCATTATGCTTTGTATTGTTGATTTGTATATGCGTGTTTTGTTTCTTTTTGTAATGTGCTTGTCCCGCAGGATCGAATTGAATTGTCTTATGCTTGTCCGCGTTTGTCCTAATCTAGCTTTAATCTCTTGATGTTGCGTTTTTTGAAATGATGGTTCCTAAATATTTAAATCCATCAGTTCCTTTGATTATTGTTTCGTTATCGACTTCTAGATTCTCCACGTTTCCCTCCTTTGTTGTTAGATATTCCGTTTTATCAAAGTTTATTGCTAATCCTGCTTTAGTGTATTCTTCTTTCAGTTTTCTTACCATATAACTGAGGTCTTCCTCATCTTGCGCTATGATTACTTGGTCGTCTGCAAAACTTAGAGTATATAAGTAATCTTCTCTTATTGGGGCTCCCATTCCACTACATTTTTGTTTCCATTTTTTTAATGTTTGTTCGAGGTATATTTTGAATAGTGTTGGGGATGTAGAGCATCCTTGTAATAGGCCTTTTGTTGTTTGGAGTCTCTTCCCTATTTCAAAGCCTATTTCTTTTATTGCGTTCCATAATCTTTGTCTTGGTACTGAATCATAGGCCTTTCTTATGTCTATGAAGGCTAGATGAACTTCTCTATTCTTTGCCAGTTTTTTTTTCCATTGTTTGTTTTATAGTGTATATGTGGTCTATACATGATTTTCCGGCCTTAAAGCCTGCTTGGTCTTCTCCAATTTTTCCTTTTATATTTTCCTCCATGATATTTTTAATAATTTTTCTATACAAACGTCCCATACTCGATATTATGCTTAGGCCTCTATAGTTTGTGCATTTTCTGCTGTCTCCCTTTTTAAATATAGATACTATATAAGCTTTTGACCATTCCTCTGGTATTTTTTCTCCATTTATCGCTCTGTGGAACATGTTTCTCAGCATTCGAGGTAATTTATTAGACCCGTACTTAATCATTTCATTTACCACACCCCCAAGCCCTGCAGATTTATTATTTTTGAGTGTTTTTATTGTCTTCTTTACTTCTTCATAGCTTAGTTCTATCTCTTTTATTTCCTTATTCTGTTCTTCTTCAGGGTTCTCTTCTTGGAACTCTTGTCTGTCTTCTGTTAGCAGCTTCTTATAATATTCTTCCCACTCGCTTTCTGGAATGTAGTCTATATACGTCTTCTCTCTATTGTTGGTCCTTAATGCTTTAATTATTCTCCATGTGCTCTAGTTCCTCCTATATAATGTTCTACATGTTCGCACGATTTTTCCCATCTCTCGTTCTTTTCTTTGTTTATCATCCTCCTCGTTTCTGCATTTTTCTCTTTATATTTCTGTAGATCTTCTTCTGATTTTGTATTCAGCCATTTTTCGTATAGTCTTTTTTTCTCCTTTATAGATTCTTTAGTTTTTTCACAGATTCTAATTTTGTGTTTTGTGTCACAAAGTAAGCTCGGAAATAAACACCTACTATAATGAACTCTACAGGTCTAAAACAACACCAAATGAAGAACAAAGAAAACAGACTAGAAAGAAAATACAAAATAAAGGTTCAGTAGAACTACCAGAAGTTACTGCAGATGATGTCAATAATTCACTGAAGGAAATGAAGCGTAACAAAGCAGCAAGTGCTGATGGCATTTTATCGGAAATGCTATTGGAAGCAGGAAAGGACGTAGAGCAAGAATTGGCCAAACTTATGTGCCTAGAAACTGGCAAAATGCCAACATTATGGCTTATATCAAAAGTAATACCTCTACATAAAAAGGCAGATATCAGAAAGTTAGGCAATTACCGCCCGATTAGTTTTCTATCTCACATTTATAAACTCTTGACTAAAATCATCTCCAATAGATTAAAAAATAAGTTAGATTCCTGCCAGCCATGCGAACAAGCTGGTTTTAGATCCGGCTTTAACACATGCGACCACTTACAGACAATGAGAAATATTCTAGAAGAGAGCAATGAATACAATTTTAAACTCTACATAGACTATGAGGCTATGTAGGGCCTTCATAGGCTTTTGATTCTGTCGAAATGAGGGCAATCATCAACGGCTTGAACATTAAAATTGATTCTAGATACACTCCCCTAATCAAAGATATATATGGAAATGCAAAGATGTACATAAAACCCAGTACAGAACAAATACGTATAGGAAGAGGTGTAAGACGGGGAGAGATACAATCTCTTCTAAGCTATTTATTACAGCTTTAAAAGACGTATTTCGCCAACGAGATTGGAAAAAGAAGGGCCTAAAGATACATGGTGTGTATCTGAGTCATCTAAGGTTGGCAGACGATATTGTAGCCATCAGTAGTAATCCACATGGGTTTCAAGAAATAATAAATGAGGTAAATTACCACTCAAAGTCAATTGGTCTTAAGATGAATAAAACTAAGACAAAAATATTAACCACCACTATTAACAACATAACATAGTTATAAATTTGGAAGGAACAGCTCTCTCGAGATTATTAAAAGTTATGTATATCTGGGGCAAAAAATTACTACGACGAGAGACAGTATCTCGAATGAAATTTGAAGAAGAATCAGGCTTGGATGGTGCGCATCCTACCCGTAATTACATATGGCGCCGGAACTTGAACACTGAATAAAGTCGATATACAAAAACTAGCTCGAACTCAGAGAACACACTAAAGACAGTTGATCGGGATAAAACTTAAAGATAGAAAAGGAAACTAGTGGATACGTGAACAAACGAAATTATAGAGCACTTAGCAGAAAGAAAGTGGCATGGCTGGACATGTAGGAGCGTAGGACGTCTCAAAGCAAGATGACGGGATGCTATACAGAGGGTTGCGGGCATTGGATGGATGACAATAGCTGCAAATAGATCGAGATGGAAATTCAGAGGGAATGCCTACATCCATCATTAGATAGAACTAGGCTTATATTGATATAGTAAAACCTTCGACATAGAGTTGCTTTCGACGGAGTAGGTGTCCCATAACATTTCTCAATTCATTCTCGGGTTGTGATAAAAAAAACCTGAACTAATAGACAAAACGTCATGAAAATATTACACGAATCTCCTAAGAGTTGACATTGACTGAAAATCATATGTTTTTTTTGTTTGTGCTGCCATTATGATAATAATAATAATAATAATAATAGCTTTATTCCCTACAGTAAGAAGCATTTACAGGGAAAACAAGAAAGAATATGAATGAAGTTTTCTCTTAAAACTAAGGTACTAAAGTAACAACAAAAATATACAAAAACAACAAAAAACAGAAGAAGAAGGAAAGAAATAAAAATTAATAAAAAAATTAAATGAATCAGCGCAGTACAAATTAGAATAAAAGTGAAATAAAACAAATATTAGTTACATACATCCAACAAGCAAAACAAGCTTCTAAAAGAATTTTTATAAATGTCCTATCAAGTGAAATGATCTAGACATATTGACCGAATCTTATTTTCGGTGTCTGCAAAAATGTCACATTCATTACTAATTAAGTTAAATTTATTGCACATAACATTGATTGGTTCAATTAACCTGAGATTAGTCCTAGCACGTGAACAAACAAAAGTAGCAGTATTTCGTGAATTAATTCTAGGCACCAATATAACCACCTCCGATAGCAGCTGAGGACAGTCGATGACTCCGTGCAACAATCTATACAAGAAAATTGTAGACGAACACTCTCCGCGAGCCTCAAGTGATTGAAAATTAAATCTCTCCAATAACAAAGAGTACTCTATTCCTCTCATTGGATAGACATCATCTACCTTATATGCTAAGTATTTTAGAAATCTTCTTTGAACTCGTGCTAGCATTAGTTTGTAGCATAAATAATAAGGGCTCCAAATAAGAGAGGCATACTCTAGTTTGGATCTCACATAAGACTCATATAGCAGTATTAAAGATCGTTCACTATTAAAGCTTCTACAGTTGCACACTATAAAACCATATAGACGATTGGCTTCCAGCGTTACGTTATTAATGTGATTAGAAAAATTCATTTTGTTATTGAATACTACTCCCAAGTCCTTTACACTGTTGGTGCGCCCTAGCGTTGACGTTCCTAGTGAATATTCATATGTTATTATATGGTTTTTCCTAGTGTTCCATTGCTCGAAAAGTGTCGGGACTTCTAACTCAATGTAGTTAGCGTAATTTTTTCAGGCATAGATAAAAGTTTTTTTTTGATGAAATGATACAGAGAAGCACTGGTATAAACGCTCGTTACATACAAAAAATATGTTTTTTTTAAGGTCCGGGAGTGTTCCTTCATAGGTAGGAAGATAACGTAATGAAAAACGCCCGTAATGTTCGTCCATCTTTTTAATACACATTGTAATAAGGCATTGAAAAACAAGACATAATTATCAATAAAATAAAATAAAACATCTCCATTGTTTAGGAAACAACAGTTATTTTCGTGCACATTTATTTCTGTAACCTTGCCAGTTATATCAAGTTTCCTTTGTTAATGTGGTGTTTGGTTAATTTTTGTTATCGAAAACGGAAAAATTTCGCAAATAAACAATAATGTTACACCTACTTTTGGCATTTTTATTATTATTATTATTGCTGTTGTAATAATAATATTTTGTAACTTTATACTCTTGATTTTTAACTAAACGGAATTATTACACAAAAGTAACTTTAAACCGTTTTGTGAGTCCGTCGAAATGAATAACCATCGATCTCAAGAACTACCGAATAATACAATATAGCAGCATGTATCGATCTCAAAATCTAGTAAATAATGTGGTATGTACTGACTAGAGACCATATTTAGACCATTCTCACCGATTATTGCATATTTTACCCAAAATCTAGTAATGATGCATATTTTCCCTATATTTACAATATTTCTCAGTATTACTAGGCAATTGAATTGCTCAGGGTGTTGTTAATGTCGCTGTCTGAAACCAATCTTATCGCCGAAACATTACCTGCAATAGTCTAAACATCGATTAGGTTATAGTGCTAAGGGAATACCCAAAATTACGTTGGTATTTTATTCCTTTGTTTCTTGGTCGGGATATTAAGTGATAAGTAGTTAGTTTCTAAGAATATTTGTTTGAGCGTGGATCAAATAAACAATTTTCTTGAAGACGAATTTTTATTTTATATATATAGATATCAGTTTTAACATTATTGTTGACGCGCTTGCATCAGTGTAGTCTTTTTGCAATTTTTAACGTGTTGTGTTAAAGTTTAACGTGTACCATGCCATCCGCAAAAAGAAACTGCCAAATGTGCCTTTACCTCCCGAACCAGTGGTATATCGATGGGGAACATGGATTGAAGCTGTACTATTTTACAATGAACATTTCGAGGCCATCAAAGGTGTAGTAAATGACTTCCATAGTGCAGAGGCTATGGCAGTTCGTCAATTCAAGGAAGCATTTAACGATTCTAATATTAAAAAAAACATAGCTTTGATTAACACTCACTTTTCCCAGATACCTGCGGGTATGAAAAAGCTTGAGACTCAAGGTTTGGCGTTGACCGAATCAATTCAGTTTTTTTTTTTTTTTTTTTTTTTTATGGGTCTAGCACACGTGCTACAGGGAAGTCCCTAAAGCGCTACAGGAGCGACACGTGTGCGGAGAAGGCGATTCACGTTGTTCTTGAATCGCTGTAGATTATACTCGGTGGGAAACACAGTCCTGGGCAAATTATTCCAAAGGGATGATGTTCTCCATATAAAAGACTGCTTGAAAAGTGTTGTGCGGGGAGTAACAAGCTGAACCTCATACGGATGTGAAGAATTAGCGCGACGTGTACTTCTAACATGCACCGCTCTGGGAGGAATTAAGCGGGCCACATCCTTCGAACACTTTCCATGAAAGTACTTGTAGAATAGGCTCAAGTCGCCAACCGTTCTTCGATGTTCCAGCGAATCAAGGCCGACGGTCAGTTCCGGCTCTCCAGTCAGACGAACAGCTCTTCTCTGAATAGAATCCAACAAATGCAGTGTATGTTTGGGAGCGGAGCTCCAAACATGGGAGCAGTATTCCATAGTTGGTCGAATTTGAGCTTTGTAAGGAATTAACAGTTGTTGTGGAGTGTAAAGCTTTCTGGTTCGAAATAATATTCCCAACTTTTGAGAAGCTCTCCTTGCTATGCCTGCAACGTGTTCATGCCAGGACATTTTTGCTCCCAAATTAACGCCCAACAAATTGAGTGACGATGTTAGAGGAATGGAGTGCCCCGACATAACTATGTCGGGTTCAGCAACGTTAACTTTTTTAGAAAAAACTGCCGCCTGGGTTTTTGTAGCGTTAAATTCCACTTGGTTACTGTCACCCCCAAGATAGAATTTCTTCCAGGTCTTTGTTAAGTTGAACGACTTCCTGTTGTCTGCGGATATTCGTCTGAGTAGCCGATGTCCGAGCGTTCAAAGTGAATGAAGAGATAAGTGTACTGTCATCTGCAAAGCTGTAGATTGGATTCTCGGTCTTTTTCAGCAGATCGTTAATGTAAATGAGAAAAAGAGTAGGAGACAGTATGGAGCCTTGAGGTACACGGGCGTTGATAGTGAAGGTGTTAGAAAGAAATCCGTCGACTGCCACTTGTAAAGAACGCTCTCTGAGGAAACATGAGAGCCACAAACAGAACTTTTCCGACATACCATAAGAAAGTAGCTTAGCCAACAGCCCATCGTGCCAAACAGGGTCGAATGCCTTGGATATGTCCAGAGCAACCGCTCGAGATTCTCCAAAGTGTTCAATTGCATTGTTCCAAACATGTGTTACATAAGTCAGAAGATCTCCTGTTGATCTATTTTTACGAAAGCCATATTGGTGATCGCTAATAATGTTGAATCCTTCAAGATATTTTAGAAGATGCTGATTGATAGCCTTTTCCATGACTTTCGATATTATTGAAAGCAGTGCGATTGGTCGGTAGTTATTTGGCAAGGTCTTCTTGCCTTTTTTAGGTATCGGCTGAACTGTAGCGCATTTCCAGCAGGAAGGAAATATTCCCTTTCTGTAGGATAGGTTGAAAAGTCTACAGAAAACTGGTGTTAGTTCCCTCGCACAGATTTTAAGAACTATGGCAGGTATTCCGTCAGCGCCAGAAGCCTTTTTGGTGTCTAGCTTCATCAGAATACTCTTTATAATACGCTGTCTGAAGACAACATCGGGCATCCTTGACTGCACTATGGGAATAGTAGGTGGTGTTTTTCCTTGGAAATCGACAGTAGAATGTGAAGCAAAGAGTTCAGCCAACAAGTTCGCTTTCTCAACAGGTGTGTTTGCAATAGAATTATCTGGCCGTGTGAGTGGTGGTATGGTGGATTTGGTGAAATTTTGACTAACTGCCTTAGCGACCGACCAAAAGGACCTTGAATTGCCGGGACATGCGAGAAGTTTGTTTCTAATCCGTTGATTGTGTACCTCCTTGGTTTCGTCGATAATTTCTTTGCATCTGTTCCTGGCACGAACAAATGTGTTACGATTTATGGTGTTAGGATTTTCGCGCCATTGTCGGTATGCAAGATGTTTAGAAGCAACAGCTTCTTTGCATTTTCGGTCAAACCAAGGCTTGCCGTTGGAAGGGCATTTCTTCGAAAAAGGGATGTAAGCCTCCATACCGGCCAAAATAACATCGGAAACCTCCCTGGCGCAGTCAGATGGGTCGTCGGATCGAAAACAAACGTCCAACCAAGGGAAAGTTCGAAAATATTCCATGAGATCTTCCCATTTAGCAGACTTGTAGTGCCAAATCTTGCGCGGTTTAGGCGCCTCTCTGTCATTGATTGGTAGAATACTCGATGTCGAAAGTAGTTTATGGTCGGAAGAACCTAACGGCGGATTTACGCTGACTGTGTAAATCTCCGGATTGGTGGTTAAAAAGAGATCAAGAAGACCGGCAAACTCTCCGCCTCGATCAGGGATCCGTGTTGGTTCGTCAATAAGCTGAGTTAAGCCACAACTGATTGAAAATGATACGGCTTCACGACCTTGTTCATCGGTAATATTTGAATATTTAAGCCAGTTGATGTTGTGGACATTAAAGTCGCCCAGGATGGCAATTTCGGCATTTGGATAATTAATTTGTAAATGATCGATGGTGTCTGCAAGGGAAGCGAAAAGTGTTCTAAAGTTAGTATCACTTGGTGGTCGATAGAGGATACAGTTAATGAATAAAATCCGTCAAATAAACTCCACATTGCCAGATGTATTCCCGCGTAGAGTTAAAGAAAAGTTTGAAAACATTTTGTGCAATAACCCAGGCTTTGAACCTTTGTGTCAAATTGATAGTTTTATTAATGGGACGGGTGAACTTTTGCCAGAAACAATAAGTACTAACATAGCACCCAAATTCAAATACTGCCTAGTTACCTCAGTGGATGTGGAACGGTCTTTTTCCACTTATGAAAAATATTTTAAGTGATCGAAGACACAATCTTACTACCCAACATTTGGAACAATACCTTATTGTTTACGTGTACACGAATACAAATGTAAAATAATTTTAAAAAATGTTAAATAATTGTTAATTACATTTAAACATCGTCGATAACTTGTTAATTTTATGCTGATTTTGAAATAAAAAACTAAAAATTACTACTTTTATTATTATTTAATATTGCATATTTTGACCCTTTTCATGCATATTTTAAGCATTTTTCATGCGTATTTGCATGCATATTTTAAGATTTTTATGTTGCATATAATCCGGTCTCTAGTAATTCCGAAACTGAATAACGTGGAGATCGAGCAAGTACCTAGGACATGAAGTCAGCATAAGACGAGACAACCAAACACATGAAATTCAGCGGAGAATAGGTCTCTTTTTGACGGCATATGGCAAACTGGGCTATATATTTAAATCCAATCTTCCGATGTGTTTAAAAAGAAAAGTTTTGGATAGATGTGTACTACCCGTTCTTACGTACGGAACCGATACTCTCACATTGACAAAGAAAAATATCAACAAAACACGTACAATGAAAACTTTTTGGTCTAGCTGCTTAAAAATCATTTGCAAAATTCAACTTTATTCATCAACATAGTCTTGTGGCAATTGATTTATTATTTCCCAATGATCATCATCATGTTGCCTGCTCATGTATCCTGAATGATCAATTCGATAATAATATTAAATACGACCTAACATATTTTGATTTTAAGAACACTGATATGTCACACTTAAACTCTTATCTTGTATCATTTGATTGGGGTTCTTTATTGAGCAAGGACAATGTTGACCTTGCCGTTGAGCAATTCTACGATATACTGTACCATGGTATTAGCCTGCATGTGCCTATAAAGCGTTTTAAAAATTCCAATTTTCCTGTGTGGTTCACTCGCGAGTTAACGATCCAAAAGAAGGTTGCTTGCTCATAAACGTTTTAAGGAAACTGGTTCTACGGCTGACTATGACATTTTTGCTGCTCTTCGGGCTTCGTGCAAAGCTTTGTCCGCCACATGTTATTCAAATTATCTCACGTTGGTTGAAAACAGCATCTCATTCAACCCCAGATTGTTTTGGAAACATGTGAATAACATGAAACAGTCTCAGGGTTATCCCAACACTATGTGCTACCGTGATAGAATAAGCAATTCTGGTATGGTCTAACGCTTTTCAAACATTTCTATACCTTTCTTGCAGAAGGATTTGTCTTTGCCTTCAAAATAGACCCCAGTTTCGGCGATAACTTCTTCACTGGAGGCAAATCTGTTTCCCGCGAGCATTTTTTTGAGGTCTGCGAATAGATAATAGTCCCTGGGGGCCAAATTTGGAGAATACGGTGGATGATGAAGCAATTCGAACTTAGTTCATGCAATTTTGCCATCGTAACCATTGACTGATGACACGAAGCATTGTCTTGGTGAAAAGCACTTTTTTCTTGTTCATTTGGGGCCGTTTCTTTGCGATTTCTGCCTCCAAATGCACCAATAACTTTAATTAATATTCGCTATTGATGGTTTTTCACTTCTCAATATGGTTGATGAAAATTATTCCATGCGCATCCCAAAATACAGAGGCCAAAACCTTCCCAGCCGACTGTTGGGTCGGCTGGGAAGCGGTGAAAACCGCTTCGGGCGGTTTTCACCGGCTACTGTCCACTCAGCTGACAGCCGATTTGATTCCTGTGTGTAATAGCGGATCGATGTTTCATCCATTGTCACATACCGCTTGAAAAAATCCACACGTTATTGTTTTTGGTCGACTGAGAGCAAACGCGGTACCTATTTCGAAAAGAGCTTTCTCATGTCCAAATGTTTAAGCAAAAAATGACCAACATGTTCTTTTGGTATCTCTAAGGTGTCAGCTGTCTCACACAGTTTCACTTTACGTTCATCCAAAACCATTTTGTGGATTTTTTTGATGTTTTCCGATGTAACCACCTTATTTGGGCGTCCGCAGGGTTCAGCATCATTTGTGTCTGTACGATCGCGTTTAAATTCAGCATACCAGTAAATGATGAGTGATTTTTCCAGGGGCATGAGTCCCCGTAACACTTATCAAGCCATTGCTTGCTTGAACGGTATTTTTTCCCACCAAAAAACGGTGCTTAATCAGCACATAAAATTGTTTTCAAAATATCAAAAGCAGCGTCACTAAAACCACTGTAATTTGTAAACCAATCGTCCAAATGTCACGAAATTTTGCCACGTATCGTTTAAAGGTTGGTACTTCCTAAAAATCATATGGATTTGTTGAAAAGGGTGATATCTACAGTGGCGTGCAAAAGTTTCCGGCCAGTAACATTTCGTACTCTTTATTTAAAAAAAAGACTAATGATTTTTAATCATTATGAGATGTGAGTATGAGATATAGGAAACAAAATAATATAGTAAAAGAATATTATTTAGGTTTATGAATATATTTATTATTATTGTTCTTATATTTCTGTGTGCAAAAGTTTCCGGCCACTTAATATACATTGACGTAGTAGGACGTTCAAAGACGTATTTACGAATAATAGCGCGTTGAATGTTCACATTTAGTTCATATAAGGTCGTGGGAGAATAAACATGGCTCGGCATATGCAAATCCAAATTCGTGAGAGAGTACTAAAATTTTCAAAAGAGTGAGATTGCTTCATTATTATCGATAAGTAAATCAACCGTGAACGATATTATTATAAAATACCGTTGTGGATATGGTTTAAAAGATCATCCGCGTAGTGGAAGACCAAGAAAAACGTCTAAAAAAGTAGATCGTATCATTAAACGCAAATCAACTGCGGATGTCAAGAAAACTGCTGCCGAAATTGCGCGCGAGCTAAAGGATGAAAACCTAGCTAATGTTAGTCGTAGTACTGTGACACGAAGACTACATGATGTAGGACTTTTTGGCCGTATAGGTATTAAAAAACCATTAATCTGTAAAAAGAATAGGAAGGCCCGATTACAATTTGTCAAAGATCACCTAAATTGGACAATGAAACATTGGAAAAAAGTAGCTTTCTCAGACGAATCTAAATTTAATCTTTTTGGAAGCGATGGTAGACAACATGTAACGACGTCCTATTGGTACGTGAAATGATGTTCGGTACCAAATTCCTACTGTAAAACACGGTGGAGGAAGTGTGATGGTTTGGGGAATTTTCTCTGCACAAGGAGTCGGTCCATTGATCGAGATCAACGGAAATATGAACGCTGATATTTACAACGACACATTTTAGAAAACAATTTATTATCATATGCTGAAGAAACATTGCCGCAGAATTGGATATTTCAGCAGGATAACGACCCCAAACATACATCCAACTTGTTAAAACAGTGGTTTTCTGCTTCAAATGTGAGAGTTTTAAGCTGGCCATCTCAATCACCGGACTTGAACCCAATAGAACACTTACGGGAAACGCTAGATCGTCAAGTTCGAAAGCGTATATATTCAAATAAAGCCGCATTATTCAAATCATTGAAGGAAGAATGGGATAAAATTTCACCTGCTTGTATTAATCGATTGAGTCAATGCCACATCGTTGTGCGGCTGTTATCGCTGCAAAGGGTATGGCTAGAAAATATTAACATAAAAATATAATTTAAGTCAATTATAGAGCATATGGACTTATAATTTTTCTCGTAGTACAAAGTGGCCGGAAACTTTTGCACATATAAATATAAGAATAATAATAATAAATATATTCACAAACAAATAATATTTTTTTACTATATTATTTTGTTTCCTATATCTCATACTCACATCTCATAATGATTAAAAATCATTAGTCTTTTTTTAATAAGTTAGAGTACGAAATGTCACTGGCCGGAAACTTTTGCACGCCACTGTATGTGTCAGACCAACAACTTTTCAGCTCCTATCTTAGATAAGTTGGAAATGTGGAATCTTTGGTATAATGACACTACTCAGTATATATCACCACTACACCAAACACTTTATTTTTCCACTAGATGCGCGTTTCGCTAACCATGTTAGCTTCATCAGGAGCGATAATTGACTCGCTCCTGATGAAGCTAACATGGTTAGTGAAACGCGCGTCGAGTGCAAACATAAAGTGTTTGGTGTAGTGGTGATATATACTGAGTAGTTGCGTCTTAGATCACGAAAAACATTTTTCCATTTCCATCGGTGTGTCTGTCTGACTGTCGGCCTGTCGATCTGTTTGCACCATAATTCTCAAACAAAATGATATTATAAGACTTGAAATAAAGACGAGACCTGTAGTTTTGAGCGATATCGTTTTAGGGGAAGGGGAAGAATGGATTGGGTGTCGCTAAGTTGTACAGTTTTAATTTTATTAGGAAATTTACTTTCCGTTCGCTTGAGGAAGTCAAATATCCTACCCATTTATGTTGTACGAATGAAAATACTGGATAAATCACTTTAGATTTTTTAAAATCGCATGTTATTCAACATGTCGTAAATCGTGGAAAAAAGTAGCATAATTATTAAAAATCATGATAAAAACGTAATTGTTATTTCTATTAATAAAAGTCTAGTCTCCAGCTACTATCAAATTCGGTTGACCCAAATTATATAATTCAGATAGCTCACACACGAATACATAAAACTTATACGACTTACGTATCTACGAGCACATTGTATGATAATAATAAACACGCGTTTTATTTTTTGGCCTTGGAAAGATTAGCCTGTCCCAATTTTTACATTAAAAAAAACATAAAAATATATTTTTTAGGGCATGCGTTCGGGCTGTAACCACTGTCTAATCGATTTTTATAAGTTGGGAATGTGGAATCTTTGGCACAATGATACTACTCAGTTTATATCACCACTACACCAATCAATTTATTTTTGCCCTCGACGCGCGTTTCGCTAACTATGTTAGCTTCATCAGGAGCGATGATTGACTAAAGCTAAACTACAAATCTACCCTATTTATACTTAGCCTAACACTTGAATTATTCAGGCGGAACTAATGGCATAGGCAAAGCTATAAGTTCCGGTTAAGTAACCAGTAGAGAGGACTATAACGAATAGGCCCTCTGTCTTTATTTAAACTACTTTTACATTTTATAATTTCCATACTTTCGTATGCGTTCAACAATCTCCTATCAGATACATTTTTTATTAATCTTAGATTATCTAATGTTACACTATGATCAGCTTCAAGGGCATGTTCGGCAATGCTAGACTTTTCTGTTCTACTGTATTTTAAGTGTGCTAAATGTTCTTTAAATCGTGTTTTAATTTACCTTTTAGTTTGCCCAACATACTTTTTGTCACAATCATTACAACTAATTTCATAAATTCCACTTTTCTCACAATTAGGAATCTTATCTTTGGGATTTCCTAAGATATTCCTCAGATTGTCTGATGACTTCTAGACGAAGGTGAGGCCTACCTTATTAAATACCTTATTGAGTCCCTTGCTATATTTCGGATTATATGGTATGGAGACATACTTGGTGTTATTTTCTTCGCGTGTAAAAAAGGTGGAATTCTGAATATTAAACCTAAACTTATGTCTATTTATTAGCTTATTTACTAAGTCATCGTCATAACCATTAATTCTAGTTATATTTCTAATACGATTCCTTTCTTTATTAAAGTTTACTCTATTCAGAGGGAAAGTGACCAAACGATGAACTAAAAAATGTAATGAGGCTAATTTGTGTTGTTTGCAATGAAATGAATCATTAGGAATATATCTATCCGTTACTGTGTCCTTCCTATAGATATCAAATTCTAATCTATTATTATTTTTAATAATTAAAATATCTAAAAAAAAGGCAATTGTCCTTTGTTCTCAACTTCGTAAGTGAATTTAATGGAATCATACCGGCTATTTAATTTAGAAACAGAATCATCAATATTTGCTTTCTTTTGTATCAAAAATTGCGAATATATCATCCACATACCTATACCATACCCTTGGGAAATATTCGAATTCTTGACTGGCTTCGGTTTCAAACTTACTCATGAATAAATTGGCTATGAAAGGTGATAAGCAATTACCCATAGCTGCTCCTTCTTTCTGAACATAAAATTGACTGTTATATTGGAAATAATTTTCTTCCATCCAAAGTTTGGATAATGTTAATTATTCATGAATAATTTCGTCCTCAAAGTCAGTCATTCTAAGTAATTCTTCCAGATATTGTAAAGTTTGTGGTATTGGCACACTTGGGAACAAAGAACTGACATCAAAAGAAGTTAAGACTTCACCTTCATTAAGAACTAGATTTTTTGTTTTATTAATGAATTGCAGCGATTTCTTCACTGCGAAAGTATTTAATGGTAAATTCTCAAGTTCTTTTGATAACCATTTGGATATTAAATATGTGGGTGATCCGGCCGATGAAACAATGGGTCGCATTGCTTTTCCAGGTTTGTGAATTTTGGATAAGCAATACAACTTTGATATGGTCGGATTACTCACATTTAATTTAAATTTTAGCGAATCGGAGACAAGGTTCTTACATTTTTTTAAAGAATTTTTAACCTCTCTTATCATTCTCGGTAATGGATTTCTTATTACCTTTTCATAAGGGCCAGATTCAATAAGATTATCTACGCGTTTAAAGTAATCTTTCTTATCCAATATAACAACCTTATTTCCTTTATCCCGCTTTTAAGTAGTTCTTTTTTTCAATTCTTTAACTACTTTTATGTTTTTTTTGTGAATTAGAATTTGTGTTATTAACCATGTTTTTCGATATTTGGTTGCGACATGCTTCCCTAACAAATGATTTACTATTTTCTGGAAGTGTACTAATGGAACTTTCAATATGAGCAACTATTTCTGATAAATTATCTCTAGGAGGGGGTACTGCAAAGTTAAGACCTTTGTTTAAGATGCACATTTCATTTCGTGTAAAGGATTGAGATGAATGATTTTCTACAATATTATTATATTATTATTATTATACTGAGTAGTGTGGTTTTTCTTGCTTTAGTGTAGTACAACCAAAAAGCACTGCAAATTGAGAATATCTAATAACACTGGTCAACACTAGTCATGCTACACGAATTTTGATAGCTAATATTGTTTTAGCTAACTACCCTCATTATTAAACTGCAGTTGTTTTGTTTCAAATAGCCTCAGTTTTCTTGTGATACGGTAATACTTATAACTAGTACTACGACAATAAAAGCAAAGGAACGTTCGTGAAGAAATAGTCATAAAACTATTTGTCTGTGATTTCATCAAAATATTGTGATTTATTAACTGCGTTAACATGTCGAGAAAGTGTAGTAACGATCCTAACTCTTTTTGTTATGTTTGTGGTGAACTGACTTTTAAAAAACAAAGACGAAATTTCACAAAACTAGTCTTGGAGAGTTATCACCGGTATTTTGGTTTCGCTGTTTCCCATCAAGACAAATCCTGGGCCCCTCATATTTCTTGCATAACGTGTGTGAAGAATTTAACCGATTGGAAGAAAGGGTCCCGTCATATGCCGTTTGTTGTACCCATGATTTGGACCGAACCAAGAGATCACATTTCGGACTGTTATTTTTGTCTTACTGACGTAAATGGTATAAATTTCAAGAAAAAACACACAGTTAGTTACCCTAATTTACCTTCAGCCATGAGACCAGTCCCTTATAGTGAAAATTTGCCTATACCAGTTGCATCTGCGTCCATTGAGATTGACGATACACAATCCGCCACTTCCAGCCAATGTGTTGATCAGGACGATGACTCTGAGTTTGAAGAAATTCTAACCAAGCCACACTTGATAACTCAAGGAGACCTAAACGATTTGGTTCGCGATTTAAGTTTGTCAAAAAAGCAGTCGGAACTATTAGAATCTCGATTAAAAGGATGAAATTTGCTACATCATGAAACTAAAATCAACTATTTTCGAAATCGTGATCAACACTATACTTTTCTCAAGACTTGGTCTATTGTAATGATATAAATAGGATTATAAAGATTTTGGAAATCGATTTTGATCCCTCCCAGTGGCGTTTATTCATTGACTCTTCTAAAACAAGTCTAAAAGCAGTGTTACTGCATAACGGAAATATACTTCCTTCTGTACCTCTGGCCCATGCTGCTAATATGAAAGGAACTTATGAAAACATGAAGTTATTACTTGAGAAAATCAAGTACAGTACATATTCTTTCAAAATCTGTGGCGATTTAAAAGTTGCCCTATTACTCGGACTTCAGCTGGTTTATACTAAATTCTGCTGCTTTTTATGTGAATGGGACAGTCGAGACAGAACAAACCACTATCATAAAAAAATATGGCCTTCGCGTGCATCCTTAATTCCTGGACAAAAAAATGTGAAGTATTTACCCCTTGTAGAGCCATCTGAAGTACTTCTTCCACCATTGCATGTCAAATTAGGCTTGATCAAAAATTTTGTAAAGCCAATGGATCGCAATGGGAGTGGATTTTTGTATCTAAAAGAATAATTCCCCAAAATAAGTGATGCAAAGGTGAAAGAGGGTATTTTCGTAGGACCTCAAATCAGGGAGTTAATAAAAGATCCGGTATTCGAAGAAGAATTGAGCCAGCTATTTTTTTTTTATGGGTCTAGCACATGTGCTACAGGGAAGTCCCTAAAGCGCTACAGGAGCGACACGTGTGCGGAGAAAGCGATTCACGTTGTTCTTGAATCGCTGTAGTTTGTACTCGGTGGGAAACACAGTTCTGGGCAAACTATTCCAAAGGTATGATGTTCTCCATATAAAAGACTGCTTCAAAAGCGTTGTACGAGGAGTAACAAGTTGAACCTCATACGGATATGAAGTATTAGCGCGACGTGTACTTCTAACATGCACCGCTTTGGGAGGAATTAAGCGGGCCACATCCTCCGAACACTTTCCATGAAAGTACTTGTAGAATAGGCTCAAGTCGCCAACCGTTCTTCGATGTTCCAGCGAATCAAGGCCGCCGGTCAGTTCCGGGTCTCCAATCAGACGAACAGCTCTTCTCTGAATAGAATCCAACAAATGCAGTGTATGTTTGGGAGCGGAGCTCCAAACATGGGAACAGTATTCCATAGTTGGTCGAATTTGAGCTTTATAAAGAATTAACAGTTATTGTGGAGTGTAAAGCTTTTTGGTTCGAAACAATATTCCCAACTTTTGAGAAGCTCTCCTTGCTATGCCTGCAACATGTTCATGCCGACATAGTTTTGTCGGGGCACTCCATTCCTCTAACATCGTCACTCAATTTGTTGGGCGTTAATTTGGGAGCAAATATGTCCTATATTTGCTCCCAAATTAACGCCCAACAAATTGAGTGACGATGTTAGAGGAATGGAGTGCCCCGACAAAACTATGTCGGGTTCAGCAACGTTAACTTTTTTAGAAAAAACTGCCGCCTGGGTTTTTGTAGCGTTAAATTCCACTTGGTTACTGTCACCCCAAGATAGAATTTCTTCCAGGTCTTTGTTAAGTTTGTTGTATTGTTGTATTGTTGACTTATCAAGCATTGGGTTGCAACATGTCACTCAAGATTCCTTTTTTAGACTAACACCTGGATTTTTTTCCTCAGAATTTGGGGGCTGTGAGCGATGAGTACGGAGAAAGGTTCCATTAGGACATTTCTAAGGTGGAACCCAAATATGTTGGCAGATTACTGCTGGACAATCAAAAGGAATCAACCAGGATCTAAATTTGCTAGAAAACCTTAGATCGTAACTTCCTAATAAAACTTTTTTACATTTTTTGTTTTTTGAAATATTTTAAATTGCTTAAGAGAATGACAGATTGCTAACAGATTTTATTTAATGTTTGTTTTTATGGCCAACGACCTATTAAAGTAAAAAATATCATAAAAGTTCATGTGGCCCGACAAAGTTACAATTTTGTTTACCAGTGTAATTAATAGAGCCAATAACACAGCTACACAAAAAAGGTCCATTACCACAAACCAAAATATATGGATCTAGTGTATTATTCGACGCTGAATTCGAATCCGTAGTTAAAAAAGAAATTTATCGTGTCATTTTTTTTGGCCAAAAACATCCCTTGAAATGAAGTAAAACTATAGTAATAATGTAATGACTAGAGACCGGATTATATGCAACATAAAAATCTTGAAATATGCATGCAAATATGCATGAAAAGGGTCAAAATATGCAATATTAAATAATAATAAAAGTAGTAATTTTTAGTTCAGGTTAGCATAAAATTAACAAGTTATCGACGATGTTTAAATTTAATTAACAATTATTTAACATTTTTTAAAATTATTTAACATTTGTATTCTTGTACACGTAAACATAAGGTATTGTTCCAAATGTTGGCTACTAAGATTGTGTCTTCGATCACTTAAAATATTTTCATAAGTGGAAAAAAAACCGTTCCACATCCACTGAGGTAACTGGGCAGTATTTGAATTTCGGTGCTATGTTAGCACTTATTGTTTCTGGCAAAAGTTCACCCGTCCCATTAATAAAACTATCAATTTGGCACAAAGATTCAAAGCCTGAGTTATTGCACAAAATGTTTTCAAACTTTTCTTTAACTCTACGCGGGAATACATCCGGCAATGTGGAGTTTATTTGACGGATTTTATTCATTAACTGAATTGATTCGGTCAACGCCAAACCTCGAGTTTCAAGCTTTTTAATACCCGCAGGTATGTGGGAAAAGTCAGTGCTAATCAAAGCTATGTTTTTTTTAATATCAGAATCGTTAAATGCTTCCTTGGATTGACGAACTGCTATAGCCTCTGCCCTATCGAAGTCATTTACTACACCTTTGATGGCTTCGAAATGTTCAATGTAAAATAGTACAGTTTCAATCCATGTTCCCCATCGAGTTACAACTAGTTCGGGAGGTAAAGGCACATTTGGCAGTTTTTCTTTATAGGCGTTATTGCGAGCAGGTGCCTTAGGAAACACTTTCTTTGCTGATCAAATCAGTTTATTTACATTTCCAAACGTGGATCGTACTTCTTCAGCGAGTCGATGGACTCCGTGAGCAAAGCACGTCACATGAATTAAATTTGGATAAAATACTTGGAGGACTTTGGCTGCCTTGATCATATAGGGAGCAGCATCTGAGAGAAATATAAAAACACTCTTTCATCTGCAGAAGATTCAGGAAATATTTTTTTAATACCCTCATTCACAAATCTGGCGTTCGTATAATGATTTGTCTTGTCAAGTTCTTTGCAGGCCACCAAATAGGAAGAAGAAGGCTCTAATCTTAATGCACCCACAATTAAAATTCGCAATATAGCGACCACAACTGCCGGTAGTTTCATCAGCTGAAATCCAAATAATGTCATCCTTAAGTTCATTACGTATTTCTTCCAGAACATGTTGGTAAATTGTTGGTATGTAATTTTTACGTAGCGTAGATTCGTCTGGTATTTTTTGATTCAAGCAATATTTTCGCAGAAAATCTTTTGACTGTAGGATTTGTAAGTTTGTGGAGAGGAATATTACTTGCAAGTAATGCTTCACATAAATCCATGCTAAAGTGTTTTTTTTGTTTGCCTATAAAAGTGGAATTACTGCTACTTGTTGCTGTTATAAGTTGTTGTCGTGGGCCTTTTTTTGCAATCCTGCGATATGAAGACTTGTCTTGACATGCTGGTCAATTTGAAACTTTTTTGTGCACGAAACATTTTTCTCGCAAACTCGACAATATAAAACATTTCCATCGTATGTAAATGTTCCAGGATAATCAGCTACCTACGAAGAGACATTTTTTTTTTGCGGGTGGCATGGTAGACGTTAAACTTTAACACAACACGTTAAAAATTGCAAAAAGACTACACTGATGCAAGCGCGTCAACAATAATGTTAAAACTGATATCTTGTTTTAAAATAAAAATTGGTCTTCGAGAAAATTGTTTATTTCATCCACTCTCAAACAAAATTCTTAGAAACTAACTACTTATCACTTAATATCCCGACCAAGAAACAAAGGAATAAAATACCGTCGTAATTTTGGGTATTTCCTTGGCACTATAACCTAATCGATGTTTAGACTATTGCAGGTAATGTCCCGGCGAGTTCGATCGGTTCGAGATGGCGACATTAACAATACCCTGAGCAATTTAATTGCCTAGTAATACCGAGAAATATTGTAAATATAGGGAAAATATGCATCATTACTAGATTTTGGGTAAAATATGCAATAATCGGTGAGAATGGTCTAAATATGCAAATGCATATGAAAATATGCAAATGCATATAATCCGGTCTCTAGTAATGACTCTTAATGAAGTGTGAAAATGGTAGATATTTTATAGTCTAGAGAAGAGAAAATCCACCCTTATAAGGGAAAGTACCGCTAAAACTCAAATAACGTACGTGAGTTTCAATAACATGTACAAAGGACAAATTCTTGTAGCTCTTAGGCCGGTAGTTTTGCAGGTATTTGAGGACTTTTAAGGTTGTTTTTTTTTTTTAAATATCACTTCTGTTAAAATTGGAAATAATGAAAAAAATAACAGATTTTTAAAGTCCCTTCGTTTGGGGTTGATAGCACACAAACATGGGTTATAAACATTGAAATGTCAAACCATAAGCGTCCGAAATTTTTCTACCAATTATTTACATTTTTAGTTTTAATCACCTTTATTTTTCTATCTCTGTACAACAACGCGACTGTTTATTACATGCCTTCTAAACTTTACAATAAGCTGTATAAATTAACGCATTTCAAAGTTTATTTTAATGAGTAAAAGATGAAATATCTTATTTATATGATAAAGGCCTAAACGAGTACAATTAATAATTCTTAAGAACTATAAATCTACAGTGTTATAAAGGATAATGATAACAGGTACCAACCAAACGAAAGTACTTATCGGTAGGTAGGTGCCTAAGTACCTAAGTATGCAATAAAAATACTCTGTGTAAGTATAAAAATTATATAATATGCTTAGTTCAAATCAGAATAGCGATGGCTTCAACTTTCAGTTTTGCCCGGTCAAACTTCGCGGAGTCTGTAAATCTGTATTTTTCCTGCGAGAAAAAATAATGATACTTAACGTCCACGATGCACTAGTGCATCAACAGCCAAAAGCCAAGTCCGTGAGATTGTGGAAACCTGTGCCACATTTATGGATTTCTTAAAAAAAGAAAAACGCGCGGTCCTTGAAACGAACCTCAGAATCACAAAGGAAAGGAGCCCTTAGAGGCCGATGAAGACTTTAAAAACGTAATAAAAAGAAAAGTACAAACACCATTTTTTTTATTAAGTTTACATAAAGTTTTGTAAGAAATAAGAGAAAAACCAGGAAAAACACAATAGAAAATCTGTTCTTATCGATAAAACAAATAATTTGTTGGAGAAGAGAATATCTGCGAGGAAGCAGAAAATTTCGAGCTGAAGAAAGAAATATTTTTTATTTATATGAGACTTAGGTTAATGAGGGACACATACTGAAAACATTCTGGATTGACAAAAACATTAAGAGAGAATTATTGAGAATTTACCATTAAATACTTTCGCAGTGAAGAATTCGTTAGAATTCATTAATAAAACAAAAAATCTAGTTCTTAATGAAGGTGAAGTCTTAGTTTCTTTTGATGTCAGTTCTTTGTTCCCAAGTGTGTCAATACCACAAACTTTACAATATCTCGAAGAATTACTTAGAATGACTGACTTTGAGGACGAAATTATTCGTCAATACTTAACATTATCCAAACTTTATATGGAACAAAATTATTTCCAATAGTCAATTTCATGTTCAGAAAGAAGGAACAGCTATGGGTAATTGCTTATCACCTTTCATAGCCAATTTATTCATGAGTGAGCTTGAAACCGAAGCCAGTCAAGAATTCGAATATTTCCCAAGGGTATGGTATAGGTATGTGGATGATATTTTCATTTTCGCGATTTTTGATACAAAGAAAGCAAACATTAATGATTTTGTTTCTAAATTAAATAGCCGGTATGATTCCATTAAATTCACTTACGAAGTTGAGAACAAAGGACAATTGCCTTTTCTAGATATTTTAATTATTAAAAATAATAATAGATTAGAATTTGATATCTATAGGAAGGACACAGTAACAGATAGATATATTCCTAATGATTCATTTCATTGCAAACAACACAAATTAGCCTCATTACATTTTTTAGTTCATCGTTTGGTCACTTTCCCTCTGAATAGAGTAAACTTTAATAAAGAAAGGAATCGTATTAGAAATATAACTAGAGTTAATGGATATGACGATGACTTAATAAATAAGCTAATAAATAGACATAAGTTTAGGTTTAATATTCAGAATTCCACCTTTTTTACACGCGAAGAAAATAACACCAAGTATGTCTTCATACCATATAATCCGAAATATAGCAAGGGACTCAATAAGGTATTTAATTACGTAGGCCTCACCTTAGTCTATAAGTCATCAGACAATCTGAGGAATATCTTAGGAAATCCCAAAGATAAGATTCCTAATTGTGAGAAAAGTGGAATTTATGAAATTAGTTGTAATGATTGTGACAAAAAGTATGTTGGGCAAACTAAAAGGTCAATTAAAACACGATTTAAAGAACATTTAGCACACTTAAAATACAGTAGAAAAGAAATGTCTAGCATTGCCGAACATGCCCTTGAAGCTGATCATATTGTAACATTAGATAATCTAAGATTAATAAAAAAATGTATCTGATAGGAGATTGTTGAACGCATACGAAAGTATGCAAATTATAAAATGTAAAAGTAGTTTAAATAAAGACAGAGGGCCTATTCCTTATAGTCCCCTCTACTGGTTACTTGAGCGTGTTCGAGTTTGAGGACGTGTTCGAGTTTGAGAGCGTGTTCGAGTTTCAGAGCGTGTTCGAGTCTGAGAGCATGTTCAACTTTGAGAGCGTGTTGCAGTTTGAGAGCATGCTCGAGTTTGAGGGCGTGTTCGAGTTTAAGAGCGTGTTCGAGTTTGAGAGAGTGTTTCGAGTTTGAGAGAGTGTTCGAGTCTGAGAGTGTATTCGAGTTTGAGAGCGTGTTCGAGTTTGAGAGCGTGATCGAATTTGAGAGCGTGTTCGAGTTTGAGAGCGTGTTCGAGTTTGAGAGCGTGTTCGAGTTTGAGAGAGTGTTCGAGTCTGAGAGCGTATTCGAATTTGAAAATTTTAATAGGAAACTGAGACTTATTTTAGAGACCTCGACTTATCGCTGGAAGATAGCTGGAATAAGTCTATCGCTTTTGAAGGAAACTATGTTGAAGAATGAAATCGATTTTTGGTAAAAACATTGTTTTCTATGTAGTTTTCATCCCGTATGGCAAAAAGAACCTTTTTATTATTTTTGACAGCATCTACTACACTGCTTTTTGTAAATATGTTTTTTTATTTATCTCCGTTTTTTTTTAGATACAGAGTGTTATTTTAAACTCAGGCTATAACATAAATACTGTTAAAAATATATGGTTTTTTTGACTTAAAAAAATCTTGTTTTTTGCCAAATGTTGGTTTAAAAATAGTGGAGTGAATTGATGTAAAAAAATTAGGTCACTTAAAAATTTCTGCGCATTCAAATTCAAACTCTATACATTACATTTCTATAGCGATTATAACAATACTGGATATGTTCGTACGTGAAAATGATTCGTCAATAAAATATTATGAGAAGGAATAAAGACTCGAGCACATTATCACAAATCACTGAGCAAATTCCTGGCAGGTGCTGTGCTGTTTCCTGGTCTGTGTTACCATGATATCACTGATGAAATTGCCTATAAAGTAATAACCTGGCCATGAGAATGACGTCATACAAAAAAATTACTCGCTTGTAAGTAGTAAGAAGGAAATGGACCAAAAATTATTCATGAAGGAATGTTCTAGAGGTACGGCATTTACGTAACTTATTTTGAAGTAAAATTTTGGTCTAAGCAGTTTTAATGGGGCCGAGACTGAATTTAAGATGACCCCAGGTCAGGAACACCGATTGGGACCAGACCTGAGGAAATCATCAGGTTTATTGAGAATTTGCTGCTGTCGGATCGACAAATAAAGACTCCACTCACTTGTTAAGGAACTTGCAGTTTCTGAAACTACAGTTTTCAAGATTTTGCGCACAGATTTCAAGATGAAAAAAGTTTGTGCACAATAGATCTCTAACCTCCTTACATCAAAGTAGAATTTGGCGAAGAAAGAAATTTCTCAAGAACAGGCCACGAGGCTTGGTTATTCTATTGGTACCCTTCCACAAAGCAGGAATCTGGAGAAGTAATACCGATACTCTTTTTTGGGCTACAAAGGAATATTGCTCCTTGTATATATGGATGGTCCAGAATTAATGGAGAGATTAACAGAAGGGCAATCCAAAACCTGGGTATCGGAGAAAAAACTTGGAACGTTTTTTTTTCCGATTTATTTAATTTACGTAATTTATTTTATTTAATTTTTTAAATTTATTTAATTTATTAAATTTTTTAAATTTATTTAACTAATTTAATTTTTAAAATTTTTTAAATTTATTTAATTAATTTAATTTATTTAATTTTGGATTGTCCTTCCGTTAATCTCTCTATTAATTCTGAACCATCCATGTATCTCATTGAGAATCAAAATTGTGCTGTTGCGAGACAATTTTCAGATTCCTTGACTCCAGAATCCCTGAAAAGGACATATAAAACGCTATATACGACGGGTAGTTCTAAAAGTTCTCGGCCTGACACAGATATGGCGCCAAGATGTTCATATAACTATGATATTTGATGTTATCTACTAGATGGCGTGCTGTGGAGTGTCAGACGCGCGTGTTTAGCAATCGTGTAAACCAACTAGTTTTAACATTTTCTAAAAAATGGATAAAATTGAGGCGCAAGCTGTTATAATATACTTCATTTTGAAAGATTTAACTCCTATGGACATTCAAAAAGAGTTTAATATTACATTAAATAATCCTTCCCCTTCGTTTTAGAGGATTTAAAACGTGGTCGTACATCTATGTAAGATAATAAACGACGTCTAGTACGCCCAAAAACCTCTACCACCGAGGAGATTGTGATAAAAATTCACAATAGCGTACCAAATGATCGTCGAATGAAGTCAAGCGAGCTCACTGACACTGTAAACATCTCGATAGGTCATGTCTACCACATTTGACACGATATTTTGGGTATGAGAAAGGTTACCCCTCGATGGGCGCCACGTTTGTGAACAATCGACCAAAAACGCATCCGAATGAACATTTTCCAAGAGTGTTTAGACTTGCTTAAACATAATTCTAGTAAATTTCTGCGACGTTTGATAACAGTGGATGAAACATGGATTTATCATTATACACTAGAGATGAAGGAGCAGTCAAAACGGTGGGTGGAAGCAGGTGGAAGTGCGCTCAAAAAATCATAAACGGTTGCATCTGCAGGGAAAGTCATGGTTACGGTTTTTTGGGATTCTTCTTGTGTTGCGCTCATAGACTACCTAAAGAAAGGCAGAGCCGTCCCCGGAGATTATTATGCTTCATTACCGGACCAATTGAAGTGTTCTATTCAGGCGAAACGTCCACATCTGGGCTTTTTCATCACGATAATGCGCCTTCACACACGTCTCGGTTTGTTACTGTGAAGCTGCATGACTCTTGCTTCGAAGGGTTTTCACATCCATCGTATTCGGCAGATTTGACTCCAGGTGATTACTTCTTATTTACAAATCTCAAAAACATCGTTGGCTGGGCAAAGATTCATTTCGAATGATGAAGTTAAAGTTGAGGCGTACGCTTATTTTGTAGAGTTGGATAAATTTTATTATAATAAGGGTATTAAAAACTTGCGTTTTCTTTGTTTGGAACGACCCTCGTACACGAGGGTCTACCAGCCATTTAATTTGTTACGTGTTTGACTATAAACAATTATGCTCGAAATTTGTTCAAAATATCAACCAAAAACGGAAAAAAAAATTGCCATAACAATATCAAAAATAGACAAAATTGATCAAATTTATCTTTTTCTTCACATTTTCAGTATACCAATGAGTTGGACGAACTATGTTTTAATGGTAGGTACTATACCTATTGTCGGTGTACTAGCTCGTCATGCACTAGGCGAACTTTATTAAACTACGCCCCGTGTATTAATTAAACCAGGACCTTGAATCCCACTTAAACTACGCTTCACATTAAATAAAATAACTTCAAACGCCCGTAAATCACTATTACTGGCAACAGTAGTTAAAAAGAGCATTTTTTTTAAACATTCTGTCATTAATATCTAAAAACAAAGCTATAATGTAATGTTCAAGCGACCTTGCATTTTATTTGTTTGTTTTCCACGCTAGAAAAATACCGTCGAATAAATTTTATTCTACATTTTACCTTGGATTGAACGCGATCCCCCCTGGGATAAGTTTCCTCTCTGAAAAACGCATTAAAGCCGTGTCTCGGTGTGGCCTTGGAAACAAGGATGGCGCTTATAGATTTTTTCGGATATTTTATCTGGCCATTTAACATTTTACGACTATCAAGACATAGGCAGGATGTTCTCCATGGTGGAGCATTTTTTTTAACAGGGCGTAGGTCTTAAAAAATTGATGTAGCGACGTATTTACAACCCTATTTTATAATTTCATTACCCAGTATATATCACCACTACACCGAACACTTTATTTTTGCACTCGACGCGCGTCTCGCTAACCATGTTAGCTTCATTAGGAACGATAATTGGCTAAAGCTAAACTACAAATTTTGTTCCATACAAAGTTTAGATAATGTTAAGTATTCATGAATAATTTCGTCCTCAAAGTCATTAATCCTAAGTAATTCTTCGTTGTCGTAATGATTGCGATAAAAAGTATGTTGGGCAAACTAAAAGGTCAATTAAAACACGATTTAAAGAACATTTAGCACAATTAAGATACAGTAGAACAGAAAAGTCTAGCATTGCCGAACATGCCCTTGAAACTGATCATACTATAACATTAGATAATCTAAGATTAATTAAAAATATATCTGATAGGAGATTGTTGAACGCATACGAGTGTATGGAAATTATAAAATGTAAAAGTAGTTTAAATAAAGATAGAGGACCTATTCCTTATAGTCCGTTCTACTGGTTACTTGACCGGAACTGATGGCCGTGTCTATGCCATTAGTTCCGCCTGAGTAATCCAAGGATTAGGCTAAGTATAAGTAGGATAGATTTGTAGTTTAGCTTTAGTTAATCATCGTTCCTGATGAAGCTAACATGGCTAACGAAACGCGCGTCGAGTGCAAAAATAAAGTGGTGTAGTGGTAATGTGGAGTAGTGTTATTGTGCCAAAGATTCCACATTCCCAACATAGTTATAATTTCATGATTATTATCACTGCTTCTTCCTATAAGACAAGGTCTTGTTTCCTCCATATTTAAGCCTCTTGTGACGTAGATGTCCAGCTTTCGGGCCATCTTTTTGGGGATCGATCGGGAGGTCTTTTTCATCTTTTGCCAGCTATTAACTGGTATCCTTGTTACGTGATCCCTCTAATATGGCGAAACGGACGATGTCTTGATTCTTGAGTTCTTCTCGTATAGTTGTGCTTCATATCTGGGCTCTCAGGATTATTTCTTTGATAGTGCGCAGTGTTTTCATTTTTGTAGCTCTCATGAGGCTTTTTCTTTTAAATGTGTCTCGTTTTGTTTGTATTGCATACGTTAGTACCGGTCTTACCACAGTTCTCTATATACGCACTTTGCTTTCTATAGACATGTAGGCATTTTTCCATATTAAGTCCCGCAAGCAACCAGATATTCTCGATGCTTTATTTGCCTGATTGCATACTTCTTGATATAGATTTTTTGAGCTCGATAGCTGTATTCTCAGATATGTGCAGTACATGTTCTGTGCTACTATTTTGTTGTAGACGGCTAATTTGCATCTAATGGAGACTTTAGCTATAACCATTGATTCTATTTTTTCCACTGATATTCTCATGTTGAAAGTTTCTACTGTGGTTTGGAAACGATGTATTAGTCGCTCTAAGGCATCTTCATTTTCTGCTGTTAATACTGCATCATCAGCCAAACGCAATATTTTTAGAGTTTTTCGTCCCATTTTGTATCCGCTTTTGACCTCATTGACACTATTTATTATTTTGTCCATTATTAAACTAAAAATGAGTATCGCCTTGTCGAATTCGAGATGATATTGGTACTTCTTAAGTTAACTTTTGCCATGTATTTATACGTGTCGTAGTATTTTTGTTTCTAGTTGCTGTTGAAGTCATGATCTCGTAAAATTGGTAACATGTCTCTCAACCGTACCCTACCGAATGCTTTTTTTAGATCAACTAAGCACAGAAATAGAGGTCTATTGATTTCTTATGATTTTTCAATCAGTTGTCGGAATGTAAATCTAGAATTCACTGTCGATATATTTTCTCTAACTCCTTTCTGTTCCTCGCTTATTTTTATCTTTTTTGTTATTTTTGCAGTCATGATCTCGGTTAGTAATTGACTAGTGCATTTAGCAGGGTAATGGTTCTGTAATTGTCGAGGTCATTTTTATTTTCTTTTTTGAATATCGGGGTCGTAATACTGTTCCTCCAGTGTTCAGGAATTGTCTGGCTTAAGATTATCTTTTGAGGTAAGGTTGTAAAAGTCTTGACTCTCTAATCTAATACCTCCATACGTGAGCATTTCGTTGGTGATGTCATCAGGCCCAGAAGTTATTCTGTTCTTTAGTTTTTTCAGTGCTTCATGTACTTTCTCTTGAGATATAGTCTCTTCTTCATCTAACAGCTCATTTTCGCCATCTGGTTCCACCTGGTCGTCGTCAGTCTCTTCTTGCTGGCTACTGAATCATGTGGGTTTTCCATTTGTTAGGTGATATAGAATTTATTTGTACTTCTTCGTTGACGGGTCTTTTTCTACTCCTGAGTACATTCCAGATTTTCTTTTATTCTTCATGAAGATCGTGTTCCATCTCTGTGAAAAATTTCTCCCAATATGTCTTCTTTATGTTTTTTGTTTCTTCATTGACTCTGTTTCTGACCTGTTTGTACGCTTCATATGTTTCTGCTGTTCTTACGTTTCTCTACTTGATACACGCGTCTTTCTTTTGTTTCGCTAACGCCTTTACTTCATCACTGAACCATGGTTTGTTGTTTCGTCTTCCATTGATGTTTACCCGTCTGGTTCCGAGGGCTTCTTCAGCACTAGTTATTACAATTGTTTTGTACTTTTTTCAAATATCGTCTACATTTTCATAAGGGATGCCTATCGATTTATGAATAGCCCAGGCCAACGATGAAAAAACTTTTTTTAATAATATTATCTGATTCTGTTTTTTGGTGTGCTGAGTCCGAAAATAATAATAAAAAAGTCGTATCACCCACCAATTTTTCACATTTTAATATTCAAAATGTGAAAAGTTTATTTTTTATCATTTGAAAGTTATTAGGTTGGCAATAAAATCAGAATTTTATAAGGTTGGCAGTAAAATCAAATGTTATTAGGTTGGCAGTTCTAGTTTTTTTCCAGTTAATGTAACCTCGCATGGCAGTGTTTAACCCATGTGCTTTAATTCACACTCAAAGTTTGGCTAATCGTCTTCTTCTTCCTACGTTAGGACCATGTCCTGTGTTCACTTTCCCAGAAACAATTGCGATGATGAAGACCAGCTCTCATACCATCTTATTGGTGGTCTTTCAAGCGGTCGAGGTGTGTTTGGTCGCTTCTCTTTTGCAACCTTAGCCAACGGGTCATTTAGCATTCTGTCCACACGGTCTCTCCATTCTCTTCTCCTATTTCTTGCCCATCTCACCAAATCCTGTATTTCGCACATTTCCCTTATTTCTTCACATCTCCCTTATTTCTTCACATCTCCCTTATTTCTTCACATCTCTTCCGGTCAAATAAGGTATGTCCTGTTATCGATCTAAGTGTTCGCATTTCTTTTGTTCTTAGGAGTTTTGTTATTGTGTTCTCCGCTCTGGTTTCTATCGCGTACGTCATCATCGGTCTTACGCATGTTTTGTATATTCTTACTTTGCTTCTGGTGCTCATATATTTGTTTCTCCAAATTATATCTCTTAAGTATCCTAATATTAATGATGCCCTTGTTGTTTAAGTTTTTTCTTCCTCCTTAAGGTTCCTGGTACTTGTTATGTTTGTTCCTAGATATTTGAAGGACATCACTTGTTCTACACTCTGATCATAAATCGCGAGTTTGCATCTTTTCGGTTCTTTAGATATTGTAAGGGATTTTGTTTGCTTTACAGATATTTGCATATTAAACACTTTTGCTGTTTATTGGAGCTTATGTAGGAGTCTCTGTAAGTTATCTTCGTCTTCTAATATGATTACTGCATCATCGGCGTAGCATATTATTTTTATTTCTTTATCTCCCAATCGATATCCTGTCCCAGTTTTCTTTACTTCGTTTCTAATTTCATGCATTATGATGTTAACTAAGATTGGGCTTAGGCTATCTCCTTGTCTGATTCCGGTTGTCATAAATATTTTATAGCTTAATTTATTTGCCACTCTTATATACAGTCCCTGGCCAAATTATTAGACGCACTGTATTTTTTTTAGTAATTTTATGTTTCTTAAGAGTTTTTATGCAATAATGGTATATTTAAACTACAATATTATTGATTTTTATTTAAAAGAATTGTTGTAGACTACATATTTGTATTTACTGTGTTGACAAAAGTATCAGTCGCGATCGGAATCGAGTCAGGTACGGACGTGTTTCTGTGGCTTTATGGACTATGATTGTTTGTTTAACAGTTTTATACTACTCAGTTATTAGTTTATTTTGTATGCAGTGTTTTAAAAAAAGTAATTGGACTATTTTCATTATGGGTAGAAAAGGCGATCTTTCACCACGTAAAAAAGCTGAAGTGAAGGCCCTCGTGATTGCGAAAACATTTACAAACCGAGAAATATCACGAAGATTGGAGGTTTCTGAAGCTAGTGTACGACGCATAAAAAAGAAAATTGAGTCAGGGAAGGAATTTAGCCCGAAAAGAAAGAAAAGATGCGGTAGAAAACCAATTTTCACTTCACGGTCAGAGAGATGTTTGAAGAAAATTTGTGTAGAAAACAGATTTGCTACCACAAAGGTAATAAAATCACAACTCCAGGATGTTAGCGTAAATGCTTCTCAGCGCACTGTTCGAAGAAAATTGAAAGAATTAGATTTTAAGGCCTGTCGCCCCGCCAGGAAGCCCAAGTTAACAGCTGCAATGAAAGCAAAGCGCCTGAAGTGGGCCAAACAATGGCAAGACAAAGATGTGGACTTCTGGAGATCGGTAAGATACAGCAATTTAATCAATAATTGATACATTATTATCATTTTCAGTTAAATAAAGCAAATAAACATGGAAGTTTATATATTTTTCCTATTTTTGACAGGTCTGCTTCAGTGACGAAAGCACATTCGAAATTTTGCAGAATAAAGCTCAGTATGTGCGTCGTCGTCATGGAGAAAAGTTTCATCTTGATTGTGTCGTCCCGACGGTTAAACATCCCACCAAAGTGATGATTTGGTCAGTCATCAGCGGCAAGGGCACTGGACGTCTGTACGTCGTCAAAGGAATAATGAGGCAAGATCAGTACAAAGAAGTATTACAAAATCGGTTGATTCCGCAGCTCAGAGAATAGTTTCCAAATGGGGAACCATTCACTTTCATGCAAGATGGAGCTCCCTGCCACACTGCTCGCTCTGTTAAAACTTTTTTGGCAGAAAAAAATATCCCTCTGTTGGATTGGCTCAACTAAATATTGACTTTTACTAACATTAATTTCACTTTTCTTTAAAACTTAATAAACTTATGCTTTTCTAAATTAATGCTGTTTTATTTATGTCAAATAAATAGGTAATTGATTGGATAATATAAAAATAAAAAACAAATCAATTTAAAATAATAAAACGGTACAATATCACTCGGTAATTAATATTTTACATGAAATCTTGCAGTGCGTCTAATAATTTGGCCAGGGACTGTATGTGTGGTTGTTGGTGTTCAACTCTTCGATAGTTTTTATTATGTTCGGGTGAATTCCCCTTTTTTGTAGTAGGGGTATGACGTCAGTTAACCGCACCCTATCGAATACCTGGGTAAGATCAATGAAACACATAAAGGCTATTTTATTAAACTCTATGGTTTTTTCGGTAATTTGGCGGATTATAAATATGGCGTCTATAGTAGACCTGTTCTTTCTGAACCCTTGCTGTTCTTCACAGATTCCGGTTAACATTATTTCTTCTGCTAAAATTTTAGTGAACAATTTTAGTACCGCACTCATTCAGCTGATATCTCGATAGTTTTTTGGATCTGTCCTTTCTCCTTTTTTGAAAATCGGTATCAAGATGCTTTCTTTCCATTCGGATGGTATAATCTTGGCTGTGAGTATTTTGTTAAAGAAAATCTGTAATTCTTTTAGTAATTTATCACCTCCATATTTAATCATTTCGTTCTTAATTTCGTCCATGCCCGGGGCTTTTGTGTTTTTTAGTTTCGCTGCCATGTACTGTATTTGATTTAAGGAAATGATCCTATTTGGTTGGGCAGCATTTTCATCTTCATGCTGTATTTCCTGTCTTAATGAATTGGTTTCTGATGGACTATAGAGGTTTTTGGCTAATCGTGGTTGTAAAAACTCTCCCAACACTTTTTGTTATATATATGGTGAGTTTGTAGTTAAAAAACATCAAAGAAACATTACTGACTTTGTAAAAAAAGTATACTTTGCGTATTTTGGTGTAGAAGTCGACAATCAAGAAAAATGTTAGGCTCCTCACAAAGTATGTTATGTTTGTGTCGAGGATCTTAGGAAATGGTATAAGAAAGAAAAGAAAGCTTTTAGATTTGCAGTGCCCATGGTATGGAGAGAGCAAGAAAATCATTCAAATGATTGTTATTTTTGCTGCGTTGATGTTTCTGGATATAACTCCAGAAATAAGAAAGTAATTATCTATCCTAACTTTACTTCAGCTAATCGGCTGGTAGGACATGAACCGGGACTTCCTGTCAATGAGCCACCTCAGTCTATTGATGACGTTTTACAGTCCAATTAATGAAAGTCGACCGGTTGATGATGAGTTTCAATGTTTTCTAGAAAATTTAAAACTACAGTTGTTTACACAAGCTGAGTTAAATGATTTAATGAGAGATTTGGGTTTGACTAAGGAAAAAGCAGAATTGCTTGGTTCTACGCTGAAAGAAAAACGTTTATTGGAATCTGGAACATCTATTTACCATTATAGAACAAGAACAACATTTTTTATGTATCAAATTTTCCCTTTTTTTTGAAATTTAATGGATGTCATATTGTAAGAGAACTGTGAGTGATATAAAAAAACTGATACCAGATACGGTTTCAGCACCCAAAAATACATAACACTTAGATGTATTGGTTTAAAAAGTTTTTACAAATTTTTTTTGTTGGCCTGTGTAATTATCGATATATTAGTATCTATCAATATATCGATAGTCATCGATAACTATCGATATGTCCATAGTTATCGATAATTTTGGAATTCACCCATTGTTATTTGAGATATCGATGACTACCGAAATATCGAAAAGATTCCCATCCCTGCTCCGTACTAGGCGTACTAAAAACAAATTTTTGTAAATAGAATAACAAAACAAGTTTAAAATAAATTTGTTGCAAATTTTTAGCACGATTCTGTTCATAACAGGCTTCATAAATAAACGCTCAGTATAATTTCTGGTTTTTGACATTTGGTTAATTGTGCCAAAAACTATTAAAATTGTCTTCAAATATATAAGTTAACGGTTAATTTTGGATCGGGAGTCGTTACAATGTTTCGGCGTTTAGTTCCTAGATTCCTCGCCAAAAATGTTTTCTTTTTTGCTATTTTGCTGGTTACGTTGTACGTACGTTATGTACAGTCAGTTCCTTGATGCTTTTGCATTAATAGATTACATGTTATTTCTACACGTCGAGAACAACAACATTATGGTATGAAAATAAATAAATTGATTACCACCATACCTGTGTAGTACGTAGATTGACTAATAAAATTATGAATATACGTTGGAAAACTGCGTGCCAAAATAGAGAGCACTAAATTTTATCAAAACCTTTTTATTTATTTTTTAACATACGTGATAAAAGATGCAAAATAATATCCTATTTAACATGTAGGCTGAAAAGTTTTTGGTCTAGCTACTTAAAACACATTTTTTTTTTGCAAAATTTGATTTTATTCATCAATATAGCCTCCTTCAAGAGCGATACATGCAGTCCAACGCTTTTCTAACATTCCTATACCTTTCTTGTAGAAGGATTTGGCTTTGCCTTCAAAATAAACCTTTCGTTACGGCGATAACTCTTTCCCGCTAGCATTTTTTTGAGGTCTGCGAATAGATAATACTGGCTGGGGGCTAAATCTGAAGAATACGGTGGATGAGGAAACAAGTCGAACCTCAATTCATGCAATTTTGCCATCGTAACCACTGACTTGACACGGTGCATTATCTTGATAAATGAGTACTTTTTTCTTGTTCATTCGGGACCATTTCTTTGCGATTTCTGCCTTCAAATGCACCTTCTTCTTCTTCTTCTTCTTCCACGTACTGTAGCCTCAGTCCTGTAGTTTCCAACTCATCAGTTTTCTTGAGATGTTGATGTCCATGATTCGAGCCATCTCTTTGGAGATCTTCCCAGGGGTTGTCGTGTCCGTGGTTCTCGCGATTCTCGCTAGTCTCTCCTCAGTCATTCTCTCCAAGTGATCTCTCCAAGCTCTTCTACGTTTACGTCCCCATCTGATTATGTCTTCCACTTCGCATTCATATCTTATGTCTGTGTTTCTTTTCCTATATCTTAGTGTGTATCCTGAAATGTTTCTAAGTATTTTCATCTCTGTTGTTCGAAGAATGCTTTTTGTTCTTTTATTGTCTGCTCTTGTTTCCATAGCATATGTTAGTATGGGTCTGACACATGCCTTTTTATTCATAAAGGCATTGTTCCAGATGATGTCCCGAAGTGCGCCTGATATTCGGCTGGCTTTGTTTGCTTGGTCCTTTACTTCATTTGTTCTATTTTGGCATGAGGTGATTTGTATGCCTAGGTAGTTAAATGACATGATTTGTTTTATTGTTTTGTTTTCCAGAGCAAGTTTGCATCTTATTGGCTCTTTAGATATAACAAGGGTTTTGGTTTTTGTGGTGGATACCTGCATGTTAAGGGCTTTAGCTTTTGTGTAGAATGAGTGCAGAAGCCGCTGTAAGTCGTTTTCGTTCTTTGCCACGATCGCAGCGTCGTCTGCATAACAGACAATGTTGATTTTACCCGTTGTAAGTGAATATCCTTCCTCCATGTCTCTGATATGGGTTATTATCTCGTCTATTATTAAGTTGAACAGTTGTGGGCTTAAAGAGTCCCCCTGTCGGATTCCGGTTGGCGTTTGTATTTCCTCTGTCAGTCTTTGATTAACTAAGATGTGAGTGCCTGTATTGTGGTTTAGTTGATGTCTATTATGTTTTTTGGCACATGTTTTCTTTTTAGGATATCGACTACGTGTTTTAGTCTTACTCTGTGAAATGCTTTAGTGAGGTCTATAAAGCACATAAATGCGGGTTTTCCGTATTCTATGGCCTTCTCTACTACTCGTCTGACTATGAAGATGGCATCTACGGTTGACCTATTTTTTCTGAAGCCTTGTTGTTCTTCCGATATGTTTACATGCTCACTTATTATTGCTTCTAGGATCTTTGTAAAGAACTTCATGGTTGAGCTTAACAGAGTTATACCTCTATAGTTTCCTGGTAATTTTTTGTCTCCTTTCTTGAATATAGGAATGGTTATGCTTTTTCTCCATTCATTAGGGACTTCTTTAGTTGATAATATTTTATTGAATAGCTTTGTTCTGCCATTAGTTGTTGCCCTCCATATTTCAGTAGCTTATTTGGTATGTTATCTAGCCCGGATGCTTTCCTGTTTTTAATCTTTTTTGCATATTCACTCGTCATTTCACCTGGTATTTCTAAGGGTTCTTCGATTTTCTCATCTTCCTCCTCATCCTCGTCTTCTCTTTCGGGTGCATCTGCCTACAACTGCTCAAAGTGAATTTTCCAGCGGGTCTCATCGATTTGTTGTGTTTGTGTGTACTCCACGACTTCGAGTTTCTTTCTTCGTATCATTCTCCACACTTTTTTTTGTGCTCTGTATAGGTCATGTTCCAGGTTCAAACGCTCCAATAACTTTATGTAATATTCGCTATTGATGGTTTTTCCCTTCTCAGCATAGTCGATGAAAATTATTCCATGCACATCCCAAAATACAGAGGCCAAACCCATCCCAGTCAACTGTCGTGTCTTTGATTGCTTCGGGTGGCTTTCACCGGCTGTTCTCCACTCAGCTGACTGCCGATTTCATTCCGATGTGTAGTGGTGGATCCATGTTTCATCCATTGTCACATATCGCATGAAAAAATGTTTTTTTATTGCACTTAAATAGATCCAAACAACGCTCAGAATCATCAACATGTTGTTATTTTTGGTCCAGTGTGAGCAAACCCGCTACCCATTTCGAACAGAGCTTTTTCATGCCATAATGTTCATGCAAAATATGACCAACACGTTCTTTTGATATCTGTAAGCGGCCCATAGATGGTCAATATTATTGTGCAATATGGACTGCACAATATTTTGACAGCTGCCCATAAACGTTCAATATCATCTTTGGTTGTGTTAGCCGATACTTGTTGGAAATTCATAATAAAATTATATAAAAACAACACTGTTTTAATTTCCAATATGTTTAAAGTCACTTGACAATTGTTTCACCATACAATGGCTTCTTCAGAAGTAAATAAAAAAGAAACATATTTGGTAGTAATCCTGGTTATATAGTGCTTAAAACTATCCTTAATTACCTAAGATTATGCAGATGTGTGGTACTATTTCAGAGAACTAATAAAGATTAAGTAAGGGTGAATGATTTAAGTCTACCTGTTGGTTTAATAATAGATTGGAGTTTTTCCGTTTGTTAATTTCAAGACATTCAAGCCAATTTAATTTTTTAGATTTATTTTCTACATGTAAGATTTTTAACGTATCATCAAAATTATGGGATTCGTTTATTATATGGATTGCGTAATGTGAATTGTTCTTATTTTTTAAATAGCTATGTTTATGTTCTTAATGCGAGTTTCAAAAGATCTACCAGTTTGTCCTACAGAGGTTTTAGTACCAGATCCACAATTTATTTATTAAACTCCTAATTTTAAGGATTTCTTAGATTTGGTTTTTTTTTATTCAAAATTATACTCCCTAAGGAATTACTTGTTTTGAATGCTATTATTGTTCTTTTTTATTAAATTGTTCTAGTTATTTTTCCTGTGTGAGTGTACTAAATTTTCCTTTTTTGTCATTAATTGTGGGATAAATTAGAGAGATTGCTTGTTTAAAGGATTTTTTATTTAAGATATTATCTATAATGTTGGGGTCATATCCATTATTAATTGCTATTTGTTTGATTATGTTGAATTCTTTGTTAAAATTAGTTTTAGTCATCTATGTATGAAAGAGGTAAAAGCTGCCATTTTGTGAGTATAAGTGTGGGATGAACTATTGTGTATGATTGTGTCAGTATGTGAAGGTTTGTGAAAAATCGAGAAATCGTGTTTATTGTTCACTTTTGATATAGATATGTCTAAGAAATTTATAGAGTTATTGGTTTCTAATTCTAAGGTGAATTTAATATTAGGATGCAAATTATTTAGGTAGTTAAGGAGGATTGTTAGTTGTCTATCTGTACCCGTGAAACAGGAAATGATATCGTCAACATATCTATACCAGTAAACAATATTTTTGCTTACCGCGTTTTGATGAATTTTTAGTTCTAAATGATCCATGAAAATTTCCGCTAATAAAAGGCTTAAAGGATTATCCATTATTAGACCTTCTTTAGATGTATAAAAGTTATCGTTGAATTTAAAATAGTTTTGATCCAAGCACGTCGTAAGTAAATCTAAAATATCCCGTTTAATAATTTCGTTTACTTTATTCTTGATTAAGAGCTTATCTACTAATTCTATGACTTCATATGGTGGGATACTAGGAAATAAGTTTTGTACATCAAATGAGATAATTCTAGAATTTTCCGGCAAGTTAATATTTTTAATTTTATCAATTAGTTCATAGGTGTTGGATATACTATATTTCGGATTAAATTTGCAATGTTGTCGTAGTAAAGGGATGAGTTTTTGTGATAATTTGATTGCTGGTGCCGTAACAAACGATACAACTGGTCTAATAGGGAAATCCTTTTTATGTAATTTAATTAGGGAATATAATTTTGGAGCCTGTGGGTTCATTATTGTTAAAGTACTTTTTTCAAAATCATTTAAAATTGTGAGATCTTTTAAAGTAGATTTTATTAGTTTTTGGTAGACTTTTGTTGGGTCATTATTTAATACTTGAAATTTGTCTGTGTTAAGAAAAGAAAGAGTTTTAAATATATATTGTTCTCTAGAAATAGCTACTTCAGACTTACCCTTATCAGCTCCAATATGTTTCTTTCTTATTTACTTCTGAAGAAGCCATTTAAATATAATGGAAATTAAAACATAGTGTTGTTTTTATATAATTTTAAAGTTCAATATTAGTGCACAATAACTGGGTTTGTACAATAAATAGAACCATATGGAGGCGATATTGATGGTTGTGTAATATTTTGCTCAATCACCAGTACAGACGTACAATGTGCTTGGCAATATTGTCAGTCCCGCCGGTACTGTGAAGTGAAGTCATGTTGAGTGACACTGAACTCTGTTGTTTAATTGCTGTGGGGTTTCCGGAAGTTTGTCCGCAAAGAATTTACTTTTTTGACAACATCTTGCTTCTCGGCATCCGGGTATTTTGCGCGGCATTTCTCTACCAGCACGTCATATTGCTCACCTTTTTTAACGCGATTACTATAATCTTTGCATTTAACATCCCATAGAGCCGGAAGTCCATGGTAAATTTCGATAAATTCCAAAATGAACTGTTTATCCAATTTTTTATCCGCCTTGACGACGCGTTGGCTACCACCTGTTGATACCGACTGAGGGGATGTTGCACAATCCAGACGGCACAGTATTTTCCAGGTTACGCAATATATTTCAACAAATTTTGATTTCGTACAATCTATTGCACAACCTTTCAATACTGTCTACACACGTTCAATTATATTGCACAAACCCAATTATTGCGCAATAATATTGACAGTCTATGGGCCGCTTTAGGGTGTCAGCTATCTTTCAAAACAATTTTGTGGATTTTTTTGAAGTTTTCCGGTGCAACCACCTCATTTGGGCGTCCTGAGCGTTTAAATTCAGCATACCAGTAAATGATGAGTGATTTTCCAGGACAGAGTCCTCGTAACACTTACCAAACCATTGCTTTGCTTGAACGGTATTTTTTTCCCATCGAATAATCATGTTTAATCAACACACGAAATTCGATTCTTTCCATTGTTTTGAAAATATCAAAATTAGCGTCACTAAAACCACTATAACTTGTAAACTAATCATCGAAATGTCATAAAATTTTGACACGTATCGTTTGATGGTTGGTACTTCCTAAAAACCATATGGATATTTTGAAAAAGGGCGACATCTATATGTCAGAACAAAAACTTTTCAGCCTACGTGTTATGGTCTTGAAAAGTACGAGCCTGTTTATGAAAAAAAAATATATTTCGCACAAGAAATATAAAGTATATGTAATTAATATGCAAAATATAATAAGTAAACACATAAAATTAAGCAACATTTAGGATTCGACATGCAGGATTAGTTATCATTCACAAACTAACTAGGAGAATGACAAACAGTAAATATATTAGATACGAGGCTGGTTTGAAAAGTCCGTGCAAAGTCCGAGAGATGGCACCACCGGCGCGTATCGAGGTCATGTTTAGTTAGTAGCATCTCTTGAATGAACGCACACCAAGTTTCAGCCATATTGGTCTATTTCTTTGTGTTTGGCATTCGTGTGAATCAAGGAAATCGAGTGATTTTCAAGAAATGGACGAAAAATAATTTCGTGTGGTGATTAAACATTACTTTATGAAAGGCAAAACGCCTCAGGAGACTAAAGAGAAGCTTGATAAACATTATGGTGACTCTGTACCTTCGATTAGAACAGTTTATAAGTGGTTTCAAAATTTTCGGACTGGCCATATGGGCACAAGTGACGCTGAACGTTCTGGACGGCCTATGGAGGTTACGACTCCAGAAATCATTGATCAAATCCATGATATGGTGATGGATGACAGAAGAGTTAAGGTGCGTGAGATTGCTAGTGCTGTGGGCATCTCGACTGAACGGGTACATAATATTTTGCATAAACATTTGGACATGAGAAAGCTATCCGCAAGATGGGTGCCGCGATTGCTCACGCTTGACCAAAAACGGAATCGTGTGAAGTGTTGCAAGGATGGTTTGCAGCTGTTCCAGAAGAATCCGGAGGACTTTAAGCGTCGTTTCGTCACTGTGGATGAAACATGGATACATTACTATACTCCTGAGACCAAACAACAATCTAAACAATGGGTTACCAAGGGGCACCAAAAAAGGCGAAGACAGTTCCTTCGGCCGGAAAGGTTATGGCGACTGTCTTTTGGGATTCGCAAGGGATAATCCTCATCGACTATATGGAAAAGGGTAAAACTATTACAGGTGAATATTATTCATCGTTATTGGACCGTTTGAAAACCGAGCTGCAAGAAAAACGCCCGCGATTGGCCCACAAGAAAGTCGTTTTCCATCACGACAACGCATCAGCACACACCTCGGCAGTTGTGGTCGCAAAATTAATGGAAATAGGATTCCAACTCGTTTCACATCCCCCTATTCTCCAAACTTGGCTCCCTCGGACTACTATTTGTTCCCCAATTTGAAGAAATGGTTGGCGGGGACAAAGATTTTATTCAAACGAGGAGGTGATTGCAGACACTAATGGATATTTTGCAGACTTGGACAAATCCTATTAATCGGAAGGGATCAACAAACTAGAACATCGTTGGACGAAGTGTATAAGCCTAAAAGGAGACTATGTCGAAAAATAAAAAAGGTTTACCCCAAACACATAAGTAGTTTTTATTTTTGCACGGACTTTTCAAACCAGCCTCGTATTTCCTTTCAAAATTCAGCTTATACATGAAAAAAACACCATATATATTTGGTTTGGTAAAACAGGGATGCATTCTCTCACCACTTTTGTTCAATCTTTATTCTGATGCTGTGTTTAATGAGGCCATCTATGAATCTATTGAAGGAATAACAATTAATGTAAATACAATGAACAACATACGGTATACTGATAATACTGTTCTGTTAGCAAATAAAATCAAAGATCTTCAGCAACTGATCGATCGAGTCGTAACAGCCAGCGAGAAATTTGGATTAACTATGAATATAAGAATGGATGGTAATAACAAAGAAATCTGCACCAAAATCTCTCGAAATCGGGGACAACTCCGTAGAACAGGTCTCCAGATTTAAATATTTGGGAACCAATATACATGAAAGTGGGGGATCCAAGAAAGGAAATATATTCCCGAATTGAACAGGCCCGAGTAACATACATGAATATGAATAAATTTTTCAGTGTCGATCTCCGAATCAAAATGGTGAGAGCATATGTATGGATATGAATACTGGACTCTTGATCCTGGCTCAGAAAAACAACTTGGATCTTTTGAAATGTACATTTATATACGCCTTCTTCGCATCTCCTGGATACAGAAGATAAAAGACACAGAAGTACTGGAAAGAATGAAAAAAATGAAGGAATTACTAACAACCATAAAAACAAAAAAACTCAATACTTCGGACATATAATGAGTGGCCCAAAGTACAAATTGCTACGTCTAATTATTGAAGGCGAAATAAAGGGCAAACGATCGATCGGAAGACGACAGAATTCTTGGCTGAAGGACATGAGAAGGTGGTTTGGATGTGCTTCGGGTGATATTTTTCGAGCAATAGTTTCTAAAGTTCGTTTAGCTATATGGATTGTCAACCTTCGTGAGGAGACGACGTCGTAAGAAGAAGATATTTTGTTTGTAAGATTAATGTAGACGCACCAAAAGTGTTAAGAATTTGCAATTTAAGTACGAGAAACCAAGAATGACATATCGATTAATCCTGCCGCTTAAGTAAACTTCTTCGCGTTGTAGAGGCGCGTACAGCATCGCGACAGTACGATAAAATTTTTGGCTCTCGGCGTACAAAGTTGATTTGAATAATTCTTCGACTGTAAGCTAAGTAGAAAATAGTTGCTCAAATACAAAAATTTCATCAAAATCAGTCCGGTAATTTCGCAGATATTTGAGATCTTTTAAAGTCTTTTTTTTTAAATTTCACTTCTGTTAAAATTGGAAATAATGAAAAAAATAACAGGTTTTAAAGTTGATAGCACACAACATGGGTTATAATTAACCAAAGTACTTATTGGTAGGTTGGTGCCTAAGGTAAGTACCTAAGTATGCAATATAAATATGCTGTGTAAGTATAAAAATAAAGCAAAAACCTATATCATCAACAGCCAACAAGAAAAGTCCGTGAAATTGTGGAAACCTGTTCCAACATGACGGGAGTTGGATCGGCAACTATTTATAGATTTCTAAAAAAAGAAAACGCGGTCCTTGCAACGAACGTCAGAATCACAAAGGAAAGGAGCCCTTAGAGGTCGATGAAGACTTTAAAAACGCAATAAGAAGAAGGGTATACCAGTTTTTTTTTATTAAGAAAGAAATACCTACATTACATAAAGTTTTGCAAGAAATCAGAGAAGACCAGGACTTACCAGATTTTAAAAAATGGAAATTATGGAATATCCTTCATAACTTGAATATTCGTTGGGAAAAACACAATAGACAATCTGTTCTTATCGATAAAACGGATATAATTTGTTAGAGAAGAGAATATCTACAAAAAATTTCGAGCCGAAGAAAGAAATATTTTTTATTTAGATGAGACTTAGGTTAAGGAGGGACACACAGTGAAAAAAATTCTGGATCGACAAAGACATTAAGAGTGCCAAACAAGCTTTTATGGAAGGTTGGTCATCTGGATTATAACCGCCATCAGGAAAAAGTCGCGGGCTAATTATAGCACATATTGGTAGTGAAAACGGATTTGTCGGCGGTGGCTTGTTGGAATTCTAATCAAAGTCAACTAAAGATTACCATGTGGAGATGACGGCCAATGTTTTTGAGGAGTACTTCCAACAAGTGATTGAATGTACCATATACTAGCAGAATCAGTTATAGTTATAGTATCAGGCAATGCTCCATGCCATTCTCGATTATTAGAACGACTCCCGACAAATTCATGGAAGAAAGCAGATATTCTTCAATGGTTAAGAGACAAAACTCTCAAACATAAAGATGGTATGTTAAAAGCAGAACTTCTCAGAATTGCGAAACAAAATACGGCACAGTTCAAGAAATACGCAATCGATGACATAGCAAACGAACGGAATGTTACAATGCTTAGATTATCTCCATATAATTGAGAATTGAATCCCATAGAGCTAATTCGGGCACAAATGATAGGTTTCGTTGCAAGAGAAAACACCACGTTCAAACTTCAAGACGTAAGGCAATTATTACTCGCCGGAATAGAGAGGATCAAAGAGGATAATTGGAAAAATGTCATTCGACATGTTATAGAAGAAGAAAATAAAATGTGGAAACTTGACGAATACATCAAAGAAACTGTGGAAATAGAACGCTTAATTCTCAGTTTAAGAGAAGTCGATTTTGAAGTTGATGATTGTTTTTGATTTTATACTTAGATCTATAGATAAAAAATTTTTTGGAAAATTAACTTTTATTTTGAAGATAATTTTATTTATACTAAAAGCAGGTTACGCTCGGACGGCTAAGCTACCTATGAACCCTCATTTACTTTTTATGACTCTGTTGTATAGCAGAGATTTTCTGCCTAAAATGGGGTGAACCCTTAAACACAATTCAAGACAGGTAGCAAAATCCTGTAAAATACGTAGGAAACCTCTTTTTTTTTTGAGCGCCCCAACATGTATAGTGGCGGGAATGGCAGAGTGGTGTGAAAAGAATTACCTTTGTCTTAATGGAAATAAAACGGGCCTTATATTATTTAATAAAAATAAAATACCCACACAATCATTATATGTGCGACATGAACTAAAGTCAATACCCAATATAGAGACGATAAAATTTTTGGGGGTTAATATTGACACAAGTATTTGTTGGGAAATACATGCAGTGAGACTTCGGTCTAAGCTCAATAGTGCGTGTGCTCTTATTAGAAGACTTAGATATATTGTATCATCAAATAGCATACAACTTTTCTATTTTGTTTATGTTCAATCCCAATTAAACTATGGGATTTCTTTCTGGGGATCTTCAAGATTTGCTAGGGATATTTTTAGGGCACAAAAGAGAATTGTGAGATGCATGCGTCATTTACATCCTCTAACGTCGTGTCGACCATACTTTATTGAAATGGGGTTACTTACGGTCCCAGGTTTCTACTTCATGGCTTTGGTCACCTTTGTTAAGAAGAATCCATCATTTTTCTTGACAAATAGGAATGAATATGCTCCAGATATGGCAATCACGACTAGAGGTAGAAACTAATTACGAGCGCCCGACCATGCTACTTCTTTCTTTGAAAAAGGGGCCATATTTTAAATGCATAAAGGCATATCGGCTTCTCCCTTTGGAGATCAGGGACATTGACGGATTGAGAGATTCAAAAGGGAAGCAAAAAGGTTTGCTCTTTCAAAATGTTTCTATTCTTTTAATTTTGATCAATAATTTTAGTTATTAATAGTTGTAAGATTTTGTCCTCTGTACGGTGTCTTATATTTTGTTGGCTATATGCATACATTCTACTTTTTTATGACGTTGCTTTTTTACGTTATGTAATCTTGATGGCAAAGGAATAAAAAAAAAATGTATTTGCATCTACAATGAGATAATTCTGCTATCAACTCCAAACAAATACACTTTAGATTCCTCGATTCCTTATACGTTTGTCTATAGATAATTATGCGTAAAATATGGCCATTATGCAACCAGAAATCGAAAAATATTATCATAATACTATTGAAACTATGCAAAATTGAACCACTCCTTTCATCGCCTTTCCCTAAGAGGCGATTTCGTTCAAGATCTATAAGTTTTTTTTTCGCCCTTCTAGTATTTTATCTGTATCAAATTGGAAATCGATATCTTTGAGACTCTAAAAAGTACAGAAAAGCGAAAACGAATTCAATAATTTCCTTAGCCGCAATTGTAAAATGTTTAAATATTTTTTATTTTCTTTATGATGTCACTCTGTCCTCTAATTAATTTTTTATTCAGTAATGTTAACGGCCAATTCCTACACATTATCGCAAATAATATTTTACCACCTACAAGTTGATATTTGCAATAATGTTAATTTTATGATTTCCACGATTGTCTAATTAATAACATAGACAATGTCATTAACAACGAGGTGTCCCAACGATATTTATCAGCCTCGAAGCACTCGAAAATAAATAGTTCTTTAAAAACCATTCACTAAAAGGGATATCTTTTACCTTAATCACATCGAGAGTTGTTTTTACATTCTCCCTCTATTACTGCCCATTTACGCTTTCTTGTTTTAACAAGACGCAAGAGTATTTTTTCTATGTTGTTCATAATTCTCTTGCACTCCATAAAAAAAGATCTATAAGGGTTCGACCTGGGAGGAGGGAAGTGATAAAATACCCCTTGCCTTGATGTGTTAGTGACTTTTGGTGATTCCTCAAGTGTAAAGCACATGATGATGAATCGAATGCGACTGTAAAGCAAAGAAAGGATTTTTTTTAGATGAAATAAAACAACTCGCAAAGCTCTGGACTAAGTATATCTAGTGTAGACGGTACATAGAAAGATGTTTTTTTTTTTAAATCTCTGCAAGTTGACCTACTACTCTCGTCATCCGAAAAATTAGCAGAGAAATCGCTTCCCTTGCGGCCATTTTGATATGTACTAAGTTCCAATCCACACATAGCCCGACATCACTGCCCTTTTTAATTAAATTGACCAACTTGGCAGCTCAAACTGACACGTTCACCCTAATGAAATACATTTTACTTACTTAATCCTTAGCCATGATACCTCTCGGTGTAGGCTGGTGTGAGTGGGTTGAGTTAGGTTAGGGTCTTCCATATTTCGCTTCATCTTTCTCTATTTCAGGCTAGCCTTGTTGCCTCCTCCCACCTCACTCCCCTCTTCTCCATTGCTCCCTTTACTTCCTCCCTCCATGTTCTTCGTGGTCTTCCTCGACTTCGTTTTCTATTCTCTCTCGCTTCATACACTCTTCTTACCAGTCTTTCCTGTCCCATTCTTTGTATATGTCCAAACCACTTCAAATGACTTTCTTCTATTTTCTTCTGTATCGGCTTCATTTCCAGTGTTTCTCGTATATTAACGTTTCTTATCCTATCCAGTCTTGTCCTTCCTTCAATCTTTCTGAGGAATCTCATTTCGATGCTTTGTATCTTACTTCTGTGACTTTGTGTTGTTGTCCACACTTCAGATCCCTACGTAATTATTGGGGTCGCCACCCTTTTAAAAATTTGTAGTTTTGTTGATTTTGGTATTTCTTTTTTGCCTAGGAATGTGTTCTTGATACTATTAAAAAGTTTCCCCGCTGCCTCTGTCCTCGCCCTAATTTCCCCATCCAGCCCTGCATCCCGCGTCACCATTGCACCCAAATATTTGAAACTCTTCACCTGCTCTATCTATACTTCATGCGTTTTGTTCTCCTTGCGTATGATCATTGTCTTCGTTTTTTTTCACATTTATGCTCATATTCATGCATTCCAAGCTTTCGTTGTACACTTTTAGGCTTTCGTTCAAGTTTTTCTCGTTTTTTTTTGATGAAATATAATCTCAAAAATATTCTAACACAATCAGAATGTGAAAATTGGCATTTCAGTCGTTAAAGAAGTGGCAACCTCGCAGTAAAAAAAATCACTATAAAATATTAATCTTCTGAAAGAAACCTACACATGTATCAAATATCAATATAATCATCCCTTTACCTTTTAAGGGCAAGTCAACAATGTTGTTTGCTATCGGAATCTCAAGAACCAGTGTAATCTTGTAAATAGCATTGTCCGTTCTGTACACAATATAATCTATCAAGGGCAATTGCTTTAGTTACGTTTTTGTGATAAAAGGTAAGTTGGAAAATATATTCTGAAGGGCTTTTTCAAATACCTCGTCAATATTTTAACTGATAAATATTAATGATTGTCCAAAAAATGTAATTGTTCGTATGGTGTGTGATGGTTCCCAAAGGCGAATGAAAAGCTAATGCTTGGCCTGACATTAAGTGATACAGTAAGAAATGAAGAGATACACCGCACAGTGGGACGAAGCTGCACTGTGCCACTCAAATTACTCTACAGGTCTTAATTTTGAAGTAATCGGAAATATATTTTTTTTTTATTCGTTTTTTCATGACCAATCGATCTGTCTAGCTAGATTTTAAGTTTTTTTCCACAGTTTTCCTGAATTTTAAGAAGAATAATTAGTTTTTATGAAAAAAAACAGCCTTTTTTGCGGGAAAATCACTCTGTAGATCGTAATTTTCATTTAATCATGACACATTTTTTTTAAATGTTCGTTTTTTTATTACCAATCGATCGGTCGAGTCAGATTTTTGATTTCTTCCCCCGTGTTTTTCAAAACTTTGAGAAAAAATTTGTATTTTCATGGGAGTACGGTTTTTCCGCAATTCATTCATAGATGGTTTTCCTTCCATATTCAGGACAGATCTTTTTCAAAACTCAATTCTTTTGATGGACAATCAATCTACAGACCTCGGATTATCATTTTTGCCCCAGGTGTTTCAAAAATTGCAAACATCTTTGGCGTTACCCAGAATATACCATATGGAGGTAGCATCTGCTAATATCCCTTTGTTTGTGTGTGTATGTCTGTCTGTGTGGATGTACTGTATGTATGTGTGTGTATGTATGTGTGTGTATTTGTGTGTGTGTGTGTAAGTGCTGTGTATAAACTTTGTCCGTCTGTGTGTCTGTCTGTCCGTCTGTGTGATGTGTCACACGTATACACACACACGCACGTACGTATTCACACACTCGCACAGACACACAAACAAAGGGATACCAGCAGACTACTACCTCCATGAGGTGTATCCTGGGTAACGCCAAAAATGTCAACAATTTTTGAAAAACCTGGGGCAAAAATGATAATCTGAGATCGGTAGTTTGATTGTCCATCAAAGGAATTGATTTTTGAGAAAAATCTGTCCTGAATATGGGAGGAAAACCATTTATGAGTAGCTATTTGCGAAAAAACCATACTTCCATGGAAATACACTTTTTTTCAAATTCAAAAACATAAGGGAAAAATCAAAAATCCAGCACGACATTTAAAAAAATATATATTATGATTGGGTGAAAATTACGATCTGTAGAGTGATTTCCCCCGAAAAACGCCTGAAAATTCCGGAAAATTGTGGAAAAAAACCAAAAGTCTAGTTCGACAGATCGATTGGCCATGAATAAAATTAAGACCTGTAGGGTAGTGGCACAGTGAGGCTTCTTCCTATTGTGCTCCGTCGAACTGAAGTAGACGACATCATAAAATGCATCGCAAAACGAGAGTGGAGATGGGCTGGACACGTCGTCAGAATGGTAGACGAAAGATGGACAAAATAACTTCTAGAGTGGAGGCCAAGAACTGACAAGCGCAACCGATGGACGGATTACCTGAAGAGAAAGTCTTCGAATTGGGTTGTAACAGCTAAAGATAGAAAGAACTGGAGACGTTTCAAGGAGCCCTATGTCTAGCATTATTTTATGACACCTCGCCCTTAAAACTTGTTTGTTTACACGATCGCTACAGCACGCTATCCAGTAGATAACACTTAACAAATATCCTGATGCCAAATCTGTGACAGGCCGAGCATTTTGGAACGACCCTCGTAGACCTCCGTCTTTTCTACCTAGGCATCCAGCCTTAGCACAAAAACTATTCAAATTTTTTTAAAATATGTTTTATAATTACCCCCAGTCCATTTGGAAACAAAGCTATTGTGTTATAATTACGACAAAATATTACGAAATTTAAAAATGCTCCCTTTGTCCGTTTTTGCATACAATGTCGACCAACGTGGAAGTTTGTGAGTCATCGTTATTACATTATTATAATGATAAAACAAAAAAAGCACATCACAAAGTGTTTTGTGTTTTTAAATAAAAAAATAATAGATAAGTGTATAATATTACTCGACAATAGCAAGGAGGAATTAATTGTTTATTTGCGAATTCAGGTGCGTGTAAACAAAGGACAAGGGACTGGCTAATTATCAAAACTCTTTTTGTTTAATTAAAGCCCAGTATCTTCGTACTCCCGGCTAAACAGGACGTATTTTATTGGTGAAAAAATTGCTCTCCGTAATTTGTCTCTTTCTTAATCTTTCGGGGTTTCTACATCACGAAAAACATAACTCGTAGGCTGAAAAGTTTTTGGTCTAGCTACTTAAAACACATTTCTTTGCAAAATTCGACTTTATTCATCATTATAGACCCCGGATTATATGCAACATACGAGGCTGGTTTGAAAAGTCCGTACAAAGTCCGAGAGATGGCACCACCGGCGCGTATCGAGGTCATGTTTAGTTAGTAGCATCTCTTGAATGAACGCACACCAAGTTTCAGCCATATTGGTCTATTTCTTTGTGTTTGGCATTCGTGTGAATCAAGGAAGTCGAGTGATTTTTAAGAAATGGACGAAAAAGAATTTCGTGTGGTGATTAAACATTACTTTATGAAAGGCAAAACGCCTCAGGAGACTAAAGAGAAGCTTGATAAACATTATGGTGACTCTGCACCTTCGATTAGAACAGTTTATAAGTGGTTTCAAAATTTTCGGACTGGCCATATGGGCACAAGTGACGCTGAACGATCTGGACGGCCTGTGGAGGTTACGACTCCAGAAATCATTGATCAAATCCATGATATGGTGATGGATGACAGAAGAGTTAAGGTGCGTGAGATTGCTAGTGCTGTGGGCATCTCGACTGAACGGGTATATAATATTTTGCATAAACATTTGGACATGAGAAAGCTATCCGCAAGATGGGTGCCGCGATTGACCAAAAACGGAATCGTGTGAAGTGTTGCAAGGATGGTTTGCAGCTGTTCCAGAAGAATCCGGAGAACCTTAAGCGTCGTTTCGTCACTGTGGATGAAACATGGATACATTACTATACTCCTGAGACCAAACAACAATCTAAACAATGGGTTACCAAGGGGGAATCTGCACCAAAAAAGGCGAAGACCGTTCCTTCGGCCGGAAAGGTTATGGCGACTGTCTTTTGGGATTCACAAGGGATAATCCTCATCGACTATCTGGAAAAGGGTAAAACTATTACAGGTGAATATTATTCATCGTTATTGGACCGTTTGAAAACCGAGCTGCAAGAAAAACGCCCGCGATTGGCTCACAAGAAAGTCCTTTTCCATCACGACAACGCACCAGCACACACCTCAGCAGTTGTGGTCGCAAAATTAATGGAAATAGGATTCCAACTCGTTTCACATCCCCCCTATTCTCCAGACGTGGCTCCCTCGGACTACTATTTGTTCCCCAATTTGAAGAAATGGCTGGCGGGACAAAGATTTTATTCAAACGAGGAGGTGATTGCAGACACTAATGGATATTTTTGCAGACTTGGACAAATCCTATTATTCGGAAGGGATCAACAAACTAGAACATCGTTGGACGAAGTGTATAAGCCTAAAAGGAGACTATGTCGAAAAATAAAAAAGGTGTACCCCAAACACATAAGTAGTTTTTATTTTTGCACAGACTTTTCAAACCAGCCTCGTAAAAATCTTGAAATATGCGTGAAAATGCTTAAAATATGCATGAAAAGGGTGAAAATATGCAATATTAAGTAATAATAAAAGTAGTAATTTTTAGTTTTTTATTTCAAAATCAGCATAAAATTAACAAGTTATCGACGATGTTTAAATTTAATTAACATTTATTTAACATTTTTTAAAGTTATTTATCATTTGTATTCTCGTACACGTAAACAATAAGGTATTGTTCCAAATGTTGGGTAGTAAGATTGTGTCTTCGATCACTTAAAATATTGGTGGAAAAAGACCGTTCCACATCCACTGAGGTAACTGGGCAGTATTTGAATTTGGGTGCTATGTTAGCATTTATTGTTTCTGGCAAAAGTTCACCCGTCCCATTAATAAAACTGTCAATTTGACACAAAGGTTCAAAGTCTGGGTTATTGCACAAAATGTTTTCAAACTTTTCTTTAACTCTACGCGGGAATACATCTGGCAATGTGGAGTTTATTTGACGGATTTTTATTCAGTAACTGAATTGATTCAGTCAACGCCAAATCTCGAGTTTCAAACTTTTTAATACCCGCAGGTATGTGGGAAAAGTGAGTGCTAATCAAAGCTATGTTTTTTTTTTAATATCAGAATCGTTAAATGCTTCCTTGGATTGACGAACTGCCATAGCCTCTGCACTAGCGAAGTCATTTACTACACCTTTGATGGCCTCGAAATGTTCATTGTTAAATAGTACAGCTTCAATCCATGTTCCCCATCGAGTTACCACTGGTTCGAGGGGTAAAGGCACATTTGGCAGTTTTTCTTTATAGGCGTTATTGCGAGCAGGTGCCTTAAGAAACACTTTCTTTGTTGATGAAAAGTTTATTTACATTTCCAAACGTGGATCATATTTCTTCTGCGAGTCGATGGACTTCGTGACCAAAGCACGTCACATGAATTAAATTTGGATAAAATACTTGGAGGACTTTGGCTGCCTTGATCATATAGGGAGCAGCATCTGAGAGAAATATAAAGACATTTCATCTGCAGAAGATTCAGGAAATATTTTTTTAATACTCTTATTCACAAATCTGGCGATCGTAGAATGATTTGTCTTGTCAAGTTCTTTACAGGCCACCAAATAAGAAGAAGAAGGCTCTAATCTTAATGCACCCACAATTAAATTCGCAATATAGCGACCACAACTGTCGGTAGTTTCATCAGCTGAGATTCAAATAATGTCATCCTTAAGTTCATTACGTATTTCTTCCAGAACAGAAAATCTTTGAATGTAGGATTTGTAAGTTGGTGGAGAGGAATATTACTTGCAAGCAATGCTTCACATAAATCCATGCTAAAGTGGTTTTTTTTGTTTGCCTATAGAAATGGAATCACTGCTACTTGCTGCTGTTATAAGTTGTTGTCGTGGGCCTTTTTTTGCAATCCTGCGATATGAAGACTTGTCTTGATATGCTGGTCAATTTGATACTTTTTTGTGCACGAAACATTTTCCTCGCAAACTCGACAATATAAAACATTTCCGTCGTATGTAAATGTTCCAGGATAATCAGCTACCCACGAAGAGACACTTTTTTTTGCGGGTGGCATGGTACACGTTAAACTTTAACACAACACGCTAAAAATTGCAAAAAGACTACATTGATGCAAGCGCGTCAATAATAATGTTAAAAGTGATATCTTGTTTTAAAATAAAAATTCGTCTTCGAGAAAATTGTTTATTTGATCCACTCTCAAACAAATATTTTTAGAAACTAACTACTTATCACTTAATATCCCGACCAAGAAACAAAGGAATAAAATACTGTCGTAATTTTGGGTATTCCCTTGGCACTATAACCTAATCGATGTTTAGACTATTGCAGGTAATATTCCGGCGATAAGATCGGTTCCAGACGGCGACATTAACAATACCCTGAGCAATTCAGTTGCCTAGTAATACCGAGAAATATTGCAAATATAGGGAAAATATGCATCATTACTAGATTTTGGGTAAAATATGCAATAATCGGTGAGAATGGTCTAAATATGCAATGCATATGAAAATATGCAAATGCATATAATCCGGTCATTAATAATAACACACGAACTAGCACTAAATGATCTTTGTTATCGATGCGCTACGTTTAAACATACATACATACATACAAATATCAACTTTCTATGTCAAATAGGTTCGGAGAAAATCGAGTGTGACACACGGACAGACACCGAAGTGATCTTATATACAGTCCCTGGCCAAATTATTAGACGCAATGTATTTTTTTAGTAATTTTATGTTTCTTAAGAGTTTTTTATGCAATAATGGTATATTTAAACTACAATATTATTGATTTTTATTTAAAAGAATTGTTGTAGACTACATATTTGTATTTATTTTTAACATATGGCAACACTGTGTTGACAAAGTGATACATGAACGTAAACAAGTACAAACCTGTATCAGTCGCGATCCGAATCGAGTCAGGTACGGACGTGTTTCTGTGGCTTTATGGACTGTGATTGTTTGTTTAACAGTTTTATACTACTCAGTTATTAGTTTATTTTGTATGCAGTGTTTTAAAAAAGTAATTGGACTATTTTCATTATGGATAGAAAAGGCAATCTTTCACCACGTAAAAAAGCTGAAGTGAAGGCCCTTGTGATTGCGAAAACATTTACAAACCGAGAAATATCACGAAGATTGGAGGTTTCTGAAGCTAGTGTACGACGCATAAAAAAGAAAATTGAGTCAGGGAAGGAATTAAGCCCGAAAAGAAAGAAAAGATGCGGTAGAAAACCAATTTTCACTCCACGGTCAGAGAGATGTTTGAAGAAAATTTGTGTAGAAAAACAGATTTGCTACCACAAAGGTAATAAAATCACAACTCCAGGATGCTAGCGTAAATGCTTCTGAGCGCACTGTTCGAAGAAAATTGAAAGAATTAGATTTTAAGGCCTGTCGCCCCGCCAGGAAGCCCAAGTTAACAGCTGCAATGAAAGCAAAGCGCCTGAAGTGGGCCAAACAATGGCAAGACAAAGATGTGGACTTCTGGAGATCGGTAAGATACAGCAATTTAATCAATAATTGATACATTATTATCATTTTCAGTTAAATAAAGCAAATAAACATGGAAGTTTATATATTTTTTCCTATTTTTAACAGGTCTGCTTCAGTGACGAAAGCACATTCGAAATTTTGCAGAATAAAGCTCAGTATGTGCGTCGTCGTCATGGAGAAAAGTTTCATCCTGATTGTGTCGTCCCGACGGTTAAACATCCCACCAAAGTGATGATTTGGTCAGTCATCAGCGGCAAGGGCACTGGACGTCTGTACGTCGTCAAAGGAATAATGAGGCAAGATCAGTACAAAGAAGTATTACAAAATCGGTTGATTTCGCAGCTCAGCGAATGGTTTCCAAATGGGGAATCATTCACTTTCATGCAAGATGGAGCTCCCTGCCACACTGCTCGGTCTGTTAAAGCTTTTTTGGCAGAAAAAATATCCCTCTGTTGGATTGGCCCCATTGAAAATGTGTGGGAGCTGATGAAAAGAGAAGTGGCTAAAGATGTGATTACCAACAAAACCCAGCTCCTAGAAAAGATTATTCATGTGTGGAATCATCATCCTCAAATGCAGGAGACAGTACAATCTTGCATTGATAGCATGCCGCGCAGAATTAAAGCTTTGATAGCATGCCGCGCAGAATTAAAGCTTTGATAGCGGCTAAAGGTGGCTCAACTAAATATTGACTTTTACTAACATTAATTTCACTTTTCTTTAAAACTTAATAAACTTATGCTTTTCTAAATTAATGCTGTTTTATTTATGTCAGATATATAGGTAATTGATTGGATAATATAAAAATAAAAAACAAATCAATTTAAAATAATAAAACGGTACAATATCACTCGGTAATTAATATTTTACATGAAATCTTGCAGTGCGTCTAATAATTTGGCCAGAGACTGTACATACATACAAATATCAACTTTCTATGTCAAATAGGTTCGGAGAAAATCGAGTGTGACACACGGACAGACACCGAAGTGATCTTATAAGTGTTCCGAACGAAACACCGAATTAATTTCTACACCGAATATATCCAGGCTTTTTACTATTTTTATTATTCAAACAGATATTTAAATAAATAGAATATTAACACCAAATAAACGTATTTTTACATGGGAGATGTTTTATTTAATTTTGTGACTTGACAACAGAGATAACGACTAAGAGTGTTTGTTATATGTATTCGGCCTTGAGCTTTCGCCGATTGTCCAAAAACAAACAATTTTTATTGCGGCTGTGGCCCTGGATATTTTTTTAGAACACACGTCTAATAATAAAAAATGTGCCAATTAAATCTCTGCCGATAAAAATGATAATAGTATGTACGATTGTCTGGAACTATGACTAGTCGATCTGTAATAAAAAATTAGTACAGGCACATACTCTACCGTCCGAAAGTTTAGAAGAGAGAAGAGATCCCAATCATCAGAGGAAATTTTGACGAAAAGCTCTCATTAAATGTTAACAGGCTGTCTTTTGGCATACAGGTAGTTTTTTGGATGTAGAATACGATAAGAAAAGTTCGCTGCTCAAAAGTGTACGCTAAGCCTACAAAATCGAAAATAAAATGAAAAATTCGGTTTTTGGCAAATATCTCGAAAAATAAAAAAGATATCCAAAAACTAACAGAACCACGTGAAAGAAAGGGAAACTTTACAAAAAAATAGTACACTCAGTATATATCACCACTACACCAAACACTTTATTTTTGCACTCGACGCGCGTTTCGCTAACCATGTTAGCTTCATCAGGAGCGATGATTGACTGACTCAGTCAATCATCGCTCCTGATGAAGCTAACATGGTTAGCGAAACGCGCGTCGAGTGCAAAAAAATCATCGCTCCTGATGAAGCTAACATGGTTAACGAAACGCGCGTCGAGTGCAAAAATAAAGTGTTTGGTGTAGTGGTGATATATACTGAGTGTATCATTGTGCCAAAGATTCCACATTCTCAACTTAATAAAAAAATAGTATGTACATTTTTTTTTAGTTTTATCGTAATTTAAAAAAATAATTTAAAATAAAGTGGCTGGTTTAATCCATTCAGGTGTAGTAGAAATCATGCTTTCCACCTAATTTATGCCTAAATTAACGTTTCTGTATACCGTACCATATTTTGAAATTGGCTGTTAAGGGGCTTCTCGGGGCGCTGATTAAAAATCCGGTGCCAGATTTGAAAAATTCAAAATGGTAAAGTAAATCCCAAGATATAAGATCCTGCCTTTTTGCTTTATCAGTGGGACAATAAACGACCCTATTAAGATTTTGTGCATAGTTGCCAGGTATTACGATAAACGTATTTTTATTTTACCTGATTTGAATACCGCCCTCACTTGCACCTGCAATCATATTGGATCTATTTTTACATATATATTTACTACCTGGCAACCCGGTTTGGAGCCCTTTAAGTATTTGATAATATAGGCCTAATGACCACAGGTCCCCATTATGATTCGAAAGATACTTTTTATTATTTTTATTTTTAGTTTTACTTACAACTTACAACGTAACGCAGGGGTGCTCAAACGGTCGATCGCGATCGACAAGTCGATCGCGAGTGCTTTTCGAGTCGATCTCGAGAAAAAAATTCCGATATAGAACTATTCACAGATTTTGTTTTAGGTAACTAAAACAAAATGTAATGAATAAACTACTAAAATTTATTCGATCCACAATTAGGCCAGAATAACCCCCTCATCACTTTCTTTTATCGTAATAACCCCCTGCTAGCGGCAAAAGGCGGCTTTATCAAAGGAACGCGCGGTACTTGTCAAAGAAAAGCCGCGTTTTTGATTCCCGCCGATTTTTCTAGAAACTTCGGGCGGCGTGTTTGACGGGAACATTCGAGACTTCGTTCGTGCCGATATAAATGTTGCGCCTGCAGGAATAGGAGTCAGTCTGAGTTATAACTTGAAGGCGATACATCGATACAAAGTTTATTAATAAATAGTCCAAAATGAGTGCGGCGAAGAAAAGTAAAAACTATCATTTTAATAACGATTGGGAGGAAGAATTTTTCTTTTGTATGGTAAAGGATAAGTGCATTTGTCTCATTTGCCGTGCGTCAGTTACAATACTTAAGCGTGGGAACTTAGAGAGGCATCATAAAACGGTTCATAAAAACTATGAAAAGGATTTTCCGTCACAGAGTGAATTAAGAAAACGAAAAGTACGTGATTTGATAACTTGTTTGAAAAAAGAACAAACCATGTTCACAAGACTAGCCAAACAATCAAAAGCTGCAACGATCGCGTCATTTAAAATATCTCATATATTGGCGAAACACAAGAAACCATTTGTTGATGGATTGGTTGTGAAGGAAGCATTTATTGAAGCGGGTGAGACTTTATTTGGAGATTTTAAAAATAAAACAGAGATTATGTCTGCTATTAGAGAACTTCAGTTATCTCGTCCGACTGTCACAAGGCGTGTTGAAGTCATGAGTCAGGACATGGCAGATAAACTGAAACATGATATCATGGAATGTACATACTTTTCTTTACAGTTCGACGAATCCACCGATATGACAGACACTGCCCAGCTGTGTATTTTTATTCGAATGGTATTCAATGACATGTCGGCTAAGGAAGAGTTTTTGACAATGATTCCTCTGAAAGGAAAGACCCGTGGCGAAGATATATATGACGTTTTCTTCAATTTCGTAACAAACTACAAGCTACCAATATATAAACTAGTGTGCATTACAACCGATGGAGCACCAGCAATGACTGGAAACAAAAAACGGTTTTGTGGCATTGTATCGAGCTAATGATGATTTCCCTTCATTTTTCTCCTTCCATTGCATTATACATCAACAAGTTTTGTGTTCAAAAGTTCTAAACATGGAGGAGATTATGGGCATTGCAATAAAAATTGTGAATTCTCTCCGTGCACGTAGCTTGCAACGACGGCTCTTTAAATTGCAGTTGGAAGATAGTGAGTCAGCTGAACACACTGATTTAGTTCTTCACACGGACGTCAGGTGGTTGAGTCGCGGAAAATTCCTAGGAAGGTTTCATGAATTATTGCCCGAAATAACAGCTTTTCTGGACGAAAGAGGTGATGACACTCAGATGCTGAAAAACGGAAAATGGCTGACTGATTTGGCATTTTTGACAGACATCACAATGCATTTAAACACCATTAATTTGGAGCTTCAAGATAAAGGAAAAAACTATTATTGAGATGATTAGCGCAATAAACGCATTCAAAAGTAAATTGCAACTTATGATAGATCAACTGAAAAGAAAGGATCTGAAAAATTTTCCATCTCTGAAAGCAAAGATTCCTCAGTTGAATTATGATATTTATGAAGCAGAATTATCAAATATTTTTGGCCAATTCGAAATACGTTTTTATGATTTCAGTAAATTGGCAAATATCGCATCATTTATGAGTTATCCTTTGTCGTGTAAAAACATTGAGGAATTAGCTGCTGAAATAACAAGTCAGTTTAACATGGACTCATGTTCTGTTGAAAATGAGTTAGTGCAGATTATATCAGATATACATCTCAAAGCCACAGCATCTGATACAAAATTCTGGTGTTTTATATCTGAAGATAAATATCCGAATCTAAGGCAAATCGCCCTTCAACTGACGGCAATGTTTGGGTCAACTTACTTGTGCGAGTCTGCATTTTCTGAAATGAAGATAATTAAGTCAAAATATCGCAATCGACTAACTGACGAACATATGTCATCATGCTTGCGATTAGCACTCGGGAATTACGTACCATCTTATGAAAAGTATGCTGAAGACATGCAGTGCCACGCTTCAACATCCAAAGTCACTCTTTAGTTAAGTTTAGACACTAGAACTTGTTTGTTTTGTAAGAACCAATAAACTCGCAATTTTGAATAATTATGAGTTTTTTCATAGACATTTTAGAGCAGACCTACACTTACCTTGACTAAAAAAATCCATATTGTGCAGAAAACTAATATCTATGTCACGATACACCCTACCTAGACGACAATCCTGCATCACACTTACTTGCAGCCTCTCAGAGTCGATCGATCGTAGTCTAACAGTATTGAGGTAGATCGCCAGCAGTTCAAGTTTGAGCACCCCTGACGTAACGGTTCTATTTTAATTATGTGACGTCCTTGGGAAAATTGCAATAGTGGCTATCGCAAGCGAAAACATTTATCACTTGACGCTAAACAAATAGTGAAAAATGTTTACGACAGTTTGGTAAAAAGAAATTTGAATAAACAAAGTGCTTTAGAAGAAACCAGTGAACTAACAAAAACCCCAATTGCTACGATTAAGGGTATTGTAGGAAAACCACCAGGAACAGGAAAAAAACGGAAAGATTGTTGGATCATGTAGACAATTGTGAAAAAGACATTATCAGAAGAAAAATATATTCTCATGAAGAGCAGTTGGTGCCGACACTAGACACAATAAAATTAAGACTCGTGCAGGAGAGGACTAATATACATTGTGGCCGATCAACCCCTTCACAGAATTTTCTTAAGAATTATGAATAACGTTACGAAAAATCAACAAAAGGCAAGTAGTGATGGAGTCACAAAGATTACGAATCTTGCGACATACTTATTTATAGGAAATTAAAAAGTATCGATCAGATAATTGGCCGATAATTTACCTTGACGAAACATGGTTCGATACTCATGACTCTGTGCAAAAAGGGTGGGTTGACAGCAGTACAAAATGTCAGACTAACGCACCTTCAAATAAAAGTAAACGAATAACCATTTTGTATGCTGGATCTGAAAAGGGTTGGGTTTCAAATTGTCTACTATTATCTACAAAAAACCTAAAAGATTCTAGTTTGGACTATCACGAAGGCACGACCGCAGAACTTTTTGAACATTGGTTTCAAAATTCCTTTTTGCAAATGTTCCCGAACAGAGTGTTATACTCATGGACAATGCAAGTTACCATAGTCGCATGCTAAATAAGGTTCCTAATGCAGCCAACACCAAATCGGAAATACAGGAATCTATGTTAGAAAATGACATTTATTTTAACATTAGTTATAAAAAAAGTGATCTTTTGGAAGTTTTGAAAGACTGTAAATTGAAAAAGAAATATGTTTGTGATAGTACGGCTGAGAAAATGGGACACAGTGTTTTGCGGCTTCCTCCGTATTATTGTGTGTTTAATCCAATTGAACATATTTGGCATCAAGTTAAATCAAAAATAAGGGCACAAAATGTTTCTCCTATTTTAAGCGTGTTAGTGGTTGAAGTAGTAAAAAAAGTTATAAATGATATACCTTGTGAGAGCTGGAAGAATTCCATTCAGCACGTTGTTAAAGTTAAAGATTTATATATTTATGTAAATAACACAGGGGAACAGCTGTTTTGGTGTCGAGGTTTTTTGAGCTGATTCTATATCAATATGATGTCCTGAATTCAAATAACGTATTCATTTGTACCTAGGAGCTCAAATTTTTAAGATATACAATTTTAGAGAAATATAAGTTACATTATTGTAACTCAAATCCGTAAGTGTAGTAAACAAAAGTAGATACGAAATTTTTATTTTAGTTATACAAAATACAATATTATGTCGTACTTACAAACAAAAAAAAAACATTGAAGAAATGAAATAGTCACTCAACACTTGGAAAGCTTCTTTTCCGCGACATTCTTGAATGTTTTTTTAAACAGTCCCTTTTTAAACTTCAGCAGTAATCTGCCATCATGTGCATGTCCCATCTTCCTTGGTAGCGGTCCTCCATAACTTTAATATCTTGGTGAAATCTTTCACCTTGTTCCTCACTCATGTCTCCTAAATTTTCTGGAAAACGGTCTAAGTGGCTGTGTAAATAGTGTATTTTAATACTCATATTGCACCCTAAGGATTTGAAACTATTAAGCATCTTGTTAACCATTTCAACATAGTTTTGAGCTTTATGTTTGCCTAGAAAATTTTCTACAACAAATGATGTCCAAGCTTCTCGTTCAACTTGATTCATTGAATTTATGAAGGCAGGATCCTTAATTAATTGTCTTATTTGTGGGCCGTCAAATATCCCTGCTTTGAGTTTTTTCTGTGCTCAACTGATGCATTTTTACCCCTATATATGCAAAACAAGACCCATTCTTATCAAGAGCCTTTACAAATTGCTTCATTAAGCCCAACTTTATATGTAACGGAGGAAGTATGATTTTTTCTCTTTCAACCAAAGCGTCGTTAATGACATTCTTTTTCCCAACGTCCATGTTTTCTCTCTGAGGCCAATCTTTTCTAACCCAGTGGTGTGTTTTTGTCCCTACTATCCCAGAGGCACAAGAAACACGGATATTTCGTGTAACCACTTTGCTGCCCAAGAAGAAAGTTTACCATTTTTAAGTCTACACAAATCATCCATTGATGTTCGTAATACTTTATCTTCTGCAAGACCAAAGCTATGGTATTATATTCTTCTTTCAGTTTCGTTGAGTGAGCTAGTGGTATTGAACCATATTTATTCCCATTATGTAGAAGGACACATTTTAAACTTCGCTTTGAACTGTCAATAAATAGGCGCCAATCATCTGGAATATATGCAGAAAGTCCCATTTCTTTCATAAGTCCCCTAATTTCGTGACAAAATACAAGATTGTCTTCTTGAGAAAAGAATGGTAGCAGATCTTTTTCTCTTGTACGGTAAAAGGTAATTTTGGTTCCTTGTGCCAGTAAATTTTTGTCGTTCAACCTAGAAGCCAGTACTTCAGAAGCTTTTTTCGATAAATTGAGATCCCTGGTGAGATCATTTAATTCATTTTGATTGAAGCGTTGAGGAACTGATGACGTCCCCTCATAGTCACTGTTGGTTTCATTAGCATCAGAACTTTTATTAGCATCAGAAGAGCGATCAGAGGGAAAATATTCGTCATCAGAGATATGTGGTAGCTGATGAAATGTTGGAATCGGTATTTCATCTGAGTGCGTGATAGGGCGTATTGCCAAGTCTAAATTGGGATAAGTCCACTTACTGCGGTTATTTCGATTGATTCCATTAGTATTTACTAAACAGAAATAACAATCATTGAAGTGGTTTTTTGGTTCTCTCCAAACCATTGGTACGCCGAATTTTAGACATTTTCTTTTCCCGGTAGTCCACTGCCGTAAATGCTCTGTACAAGTTTTACATACGAGATGCGGGGCCCACGTTTTGTCCTGATCACCAAGCTTAACCCCAAAGTATCCAAGATACGCTCGCTTGACAAAGTCAGTAATAGTTTGTCTGTTTTGTTGAAACATGTATTCTCCGCATATATAGCAAAACACATCAGGTTGATTTACACAACTTCTTCTTGAACTGGAACCTGAACTCATTTTAATTCTGTTCAATAACACAAAAACACTCTTTTCTTAACATAAAATAACACGCCGAATTCGATCTACTCTCATTAGTAAGAACGCACAAACTGACGAGACTTACCCGAGTTAGGTGATTACAAGGGTCAGTTCAGGTACCTGATAGGCAATGGTTCCACTATTTATAGATTTACCTGGAATTTACTCAATTACAGACTGACAATAAAACCATTGTACCTACATTAATGAATATATAATAATTTTAGAACTCTCATAAATGAATATACTGAATAAAAACCACATTGGTAGATAAGTTGATGTATCTAAAAAAGTAGAGCTGATAGAGAAAAACGGATTGCATGTATAGATTTAGCGTCCCAAATATAGTTAAAATCAGCTCTAAAATCCCAGGCACCAAAACAAAAATATTTTTTTGTTGCCCTGTGTAATATAAAACCACTGATAATTACCTCAGCTGATGACAGTGATAATGAAACAGAATTAGGCTTAAGGTAAAATATATTTTTATTTATACAATATGTTCCCTCTTGTAAACCCCATTCGTTCAAACTGTATATTTGTACTTCTTATCCATTTGTTTTTACATGCATCTATAAATAAACATCTCCAAAAACACTTATAATTTTATTTATTTGCATTAATGAATAAAATTCTTAAGTCCATATCTGCAACCTATCATAAACAAAAGGTCAGAATTTTTATACTGCCCACTTAAAACGGCAAAAATTTGGATCTTATATTTTGGGACAGGCTATAGCTCCAATATCACGGCCAGAAAGTTCGTAATTCATTTGTTTCAGTAATTTAGAATTTTTGGGTTTTCAAAAACTGTTTTCTTTGTACCTGGATGTTCAAATAAAATATAAACACTTTTTAGACTTTTATCTTTCATTTCCCACCTTTAAATATATTTTTTTTAATTTTAGGTTTAAGTTGTATGATTAATAATAAGCAAAAAACACGTTTATCAGAAACATTTTTAAAAGCGAAATTACAAAAAAAGAGAAAGCATTTTTAAGTTTTTAAGGAGGTTGAGGTAGGATAGTCCCGACGAAAAGTTTTGAATGTTGTCATTTAGAAATGCTTTGTATTAAATAATTAAAATTTTTTATAAGACTAACGATGGTTATTATTATGATAGTAAATTCATTATCGAAAGATTTTGAGTCTTATATATTGTTTACTTAATTTTATTAAATAATTTAACATGAATGGATTAACTTTTGGATGTTTTGTCCAAACTTATAGAAAAATAAAACCGGTCAAGTGCAAGTTGAACTTGCACAATTAATGTTCCGTACGTAGATTGTTTTTAAAATAAAAAATTTTGTTAGGGTGGTATAAAATGATCAGTGACTTCACAAAGCACCCCCCAAATGAATTTTCAACAGAGTTTTTTTCCAATCTTTACTGAAAACTGGTGACCTTGAATTTTTTTTTTTTAAAATACCAAATAAATTATTAAAGGTAATGCACTCGTGATAATTTTCGTTCAATCTATACCCCGTGGAGAATATTCCAGAAGTTTTTCAAAATTTTTTGATCAATACTTTTCGAGATAAGGTAGGGGACAGCGATTTTTTAAAAGTAATACGAAGAAAAGTGTGCGCAAGTATTACATTATATATATATATATATATATATATATATATATATATATATATATATATATATATATTTTACTCGTGTTTTCACAAGCTTTCATTTGATACCACACTCGATGACCTAGAAAAAAAAAAATTTTCACTTCCGATTTCAGCCCTCAAAACGAACCCCTTAAGTCAAAATTTATGTTACGGTGGTATAAAATGATCAGTGACTTCACAAAACACACCCTAAATGAGTTTTCAACAAAGTTTGTTTCCAATCTTTACTGAAATCTGATGACCTTGAAATTTTTGTTTTTTTTTTATGTACCATATAAATTATTAAAGGTAATGCACTCGTGATAATTTTCGTTCAATCTACACCCCGTGGAGAATATTCCAGAATTTTTTAGAAATTTTTTGATAAATACTTTTCGAGATAAGGCCCGGGACAGCGATTTTTCGCGAATTTTTGAAAATAATACAAAGAAAAGTGCGCGCAAGTATAATATTATATATACATTTTTTACTCGTGTTTTCACAAGCTTTCATCTAACACCACACTCGATGACCTAGTAAAAAAAATTTTTTTTCACTTCCGACATCACCCCCCAAAACTAACCCCTTAAGTCAAAATTTAATTCTCAAAACTACATGGCTCTGATGAGGCCATCAATTCCTATATTATTACCAAATTTCACCTTTCTATGTCAAATAGTTTCGGAGAAAATCGGATGAGACAGACAGACAGACAGACAGACAGACAGACACCGAAGTGATCTTATAAGTGTTCCGTACGGAATACTAAAAATATGAAAAATAAAAATTAATTATATTTTCAAAAAATTACACAAGTGAACAAAAAAAATATTTGTAATGTGTATTATGTATTTTTGGGTGCTGGAACCGTATCTAGTATCAGTTTTTTTTTGTATCACCCACAGTTCTCTCTCACAATATGACATCGATTAAATTTCAAAATAGAGAAAATTTAATACATAAAAAATAAAAATAAAAAAAATAAACTGTTGATCTCTTCTTCTATAATGATAAATAGATGTTCCAGATTCCAATAAATGTTTTTCTTTCAGCCTAGAACCAAGCAATTCTGCTTTTTCCTTAGTCAAACCCAAATTTCTCACCAAATCATTTAACTCAGCTTGTGTAAACAACTGTGGTTTTAAATTTTCTAGAGAACATTGAAACTCATCATCATCCGGTCGACTTTCATTAAATTCGGGACTAAACTGTAAAACGTCATCAATAGACTGGGGTGGTTCAGGGATAGGAGGTCCCGGTCCATGTCCTACCCGCCGATTAGCTAAAGTAAAGTTAAGATGGACAATTACTTTCTTATTTTTAGAGTTACATCCAGAAACATCAACGCTGCAAAAATAACAATTATTTGAGTGATTTTCTTGCTCTCTCCATACCATGGGTACTGCAAATCTAAAACCTTTCTTTTTTTTCTTATACCATTTCCCTGGGATCTTATACCTTTCCCTGGAATTCTCTGAACAGATCATAGCTTGGTTAGAGAGTTTTCTCTTGGGCCGTACACAGACTGTGAGAATCAATGGTTTGTCATTCAGTATTATTCATGTTACATCAGGCGTCCCCAGGGTTCGCTCCTCTGATCTTTATTTTGTTTGTAAATGATCTGTTATCGGCATTGCATCGCTCGACGGGGCTTATGTTTGCAGATGATTTGAAGATCTGTCGGCAGGTTGGTAGTGTTAAGGACGTTGTGGTGCTCCAAGATGACCTTGATCTGGTTTGGCAGTGGACCAGTCCAATCATCTATTTTTAAATGTAAGCAAATGTTTTACCATTGGCTTCTATAGAGGGGAAACATAGAGTCCCATCCTTATACTCGATTGAAGGTGTTCAACTTCCTTACAGAAGTTCAGCAAAGGACCTTGGGGTTGTTTTCGATGAAAGACTTACTTTTACAAGGCATATATCTGCGCTTAGCCAGAAAGGGCTAAGCATGCTGGGTTTTGTTTTGAGAAATTGCGGGCCGTTCTCTATGACTGTTTTGAGAGTGTTGTATTGTGCTCTTGTGAGAGCAAACTTGGAATATGCGACGGTTTTTTGGTCTCCATTTTATGAGTTGCATAAGGGAACAATCGAAAGAGTGCAAAATAAATTTTTGAGATTTGCCGCACTCAAGTGCAACGGTACACTTGTGAATTATCATAAGGAGGACCTTAGGGTTACATACTTTGGAAATGAGAAGATCCCTTTATGATGCATGTTTTATCTTCAAACTTATTAATGGTATCACTGACCGTCTTCAGCTACTCGCTAAAATAAATTTTAATATACCCAGAGGCAATCTTCGCCATCATGATCTCTTTTGCATCCCCTTCCATCGCACGAATTATGAGAGGCACTCTCTCATTCATAGAGCTTTGAGGACTTGGAATTCATTGGATGGGCGGCTCGATATGTTTAACTGCTCTGTCTCGGGATTTAGGTCCCAGTTGCTGAGGGCTCTGTAGAGGTTCTACTTGATCAATGTTTACTATTGTTAATACTATTATTCTTTTCATATTTCTGAGGTTAGTTCTTTCATTACCTGTATCTATTTTATATATTTTGTTACTGAGGATGTTTATGTGTTTGTTGAATATTTTTATTTAGACATAGTCTTTGTCACGTGTTTGTCTTTTTAATTTTTAATATTTTTATATCTGCATTTGTACCTGTTTTAAAATTGTACTACAATCGGGTTTCCCGTAAAATTTGTATAATTAAATAAAAAAATTTCCTAAGATCCTCGACACAAACATAACATACTGTGTGAGGAGCCTAACATGTTTTCTTGATTACCGATTTCTACACCAAAATATGCAAAGTATACTTTTTTTTTACAAAGTCGGTAATGTTTCTTTGATGTTTTTTTAACTACAAACTCACCACATATATGAGGCTATGAGCGCAATAGTGGCCTAACCCACATTTTCCTTATTATTCTATTGAAAATTTGAAAATTTAATGTTTAAGTAGTCCAAAATTACAACAATAGCAATTATTTATGACAGAAAAACAAAATTGTTGATTATCAGAACTTATTACTGAGAAAAATTTGCAAAAAATATTACAAAAAAAGAAGTTGCATTTATCTCCAATAGGGATGCTTGTGGGTTAGGCCACTATTGCGCTCATAGCCTCATATAACAAAAAGTATTGGGAGAGTTTTTACAATCACGATTAGCCATACTTTGAGTATGAATTAAAGCACATGGGTTAAACACTGCAATGCGAGGTTATATTAACTGGAAGAAAACAAACAGCTATGACATTTATCGGAACTGCCAACCTAATAACATTTGATTTTACTGCCAACCTTATAAAATTCTGATTTTATTTTCGGCCTCAGCACACCAAAAAAACATAGGAATCAGATAAAATTATTAAAAAAATTTTTTCATCGTTGACCTGTGTTATCATTAAGCTTGATAACACTGTAGATTTCTAGTTCTTAAGAATTATTAATTGTACTCGTTTAGGCCTATATCATACAAATAAGATTTTTAGTTTCATCATTTACTCATTAAAATAAACATTGAAATGCGTTGATTTATATAGCTTATTGTAAAGTTTAGAAGGCATGTGATGTTTCTTCAAGCACATGAGGGTTTTCACCTGACCAATAACGCATATTCTGTTTGTTGACGAAGCCGTTTATCCAAAAATGCGCTTCATCACTAAAGATGATTTTGCGATGAAATTGGTCATCTTCTTCCAACATTGCTAGAGCCCAATTCGAGAACGTACGTCGCTTCATATGATCGAGTGGCTTTAGTTCTTGAGTTAACTTTAACTTATAAGGGTGCAGGCCAAGATCCTTTCGCAAAATTCGCCATAATGTGGTCTGAGCGATGCCCAATTCTTGACAACGCCGTGAAATCGACTGTTTTGGTTCGTTTGAGATGGACGCTTGAACGGCAGCATTATTCTGGCCACTTCGACCAACCCGTTGTCTCACTGGCACGGGAACATCCAGCAGCGAATATGTTAACTCAAATTTTTTCACTAGACTATGTGTGTTTGTCTACTGGGACGAGAATTACGACCAAAAATTGGCTTTAACGCTCTTAAAGTTGCAGTCACCGACTCCAAATTTTGGTAGTAAATTTTAATTATTTGTAAACGTTGTTCGTTCGTGTACTTCACCATGATGAAAATGTTAACTTTACTGAATGTTTTGACGTTGACGGTTCGGTGATTGGCTTAAGGGTGCGTTCACAGTGAAATTTCAAAGTTGTCAAGTCCCAAATGGAAGACCCTTTACTAGATAATGCTACAAACCTATACATATCTATGTATATATATATTTACAAAACAGGTTGAGAAAAATAGGAGACACATTTTAAAAAATGGAAACCATTAATATTTCCTAATTGTCTTTGTTCATAAAGATTTTTTAAATGTTTTAATTTTTAATTATTATGATTATTACTTATTTTAGACTCGTCGACATTTTGTATTTTTATATATACGTTAATCTGAAATTCTTTCAGCCTATCGATAAAAGTATACAGAGACGGATGTGTAGAATAAAAAGAATTATTTAGATGGGAATGGAAGGACTCACAACAGTTAGTCGTTCGAGTTAAAAAATATTTTTGAGATCGCACTGTTTAAAACTGAAAAAATGCAATTAATTGGCACAGAAATTTCGGACGCTTACGGTTTATGACATTTTAATGTTTATAACCCATGTTGTGTGCTATCAACTCCAAACAAACGGAGTTTAGATTGAACAAAAGTTATCACGAGTGGATTACCTTTAATAATTTATCTGGTATATAAAAAAAAATACAAAAATTTCAAGGTCATAAGTTTTCGACAAAGATTGGAAACCAACTTTGTTGAAAACTCATTTGGTGCGTGTTTTGTGAAGTCATCGATCATTTTATATCTTCGTAAAAAAATTTTCTATTACAAAAGCAATCAACGTACGGAACACTAATTGCGCAAGTCCAACTTGCACTTATTATTTTGCGAATATATTTTCGTAACAGTTTAACAGAATAAAATTTGTTAATTTGATTTTTATCCCAATTTTTATCCAAATATTTATAAAAGAATTAATGGTGTTTATTTTACAAAATAGGTTAATTTTATTTTTTTCCAGTTGTAATTTTCGGCCAACAGGCAAACAGTTGCGTAAATAAGATCGTGTAATTTACTAAGTAGGGAATTTATTAATATACAGCGTGTCTTAACCGAATGGGGGCGATAGGTAATAGTAGAAGAGAGAGCGGCAGTTTTTTTTTCGCATGATCGCGCGCCTCCGAACCGACATACTAAATTTGGCAAATGCGTGCATGTTTGTCCTCAAATATCTACAGAACTAAGAGCCCCTGTAGACTACAGAGTTTTGATCGGCCGGCAGTTTAATCTGTTGCTTGATTCGCATGAAGATATACGTGAGTGCGCACACCTAACGATTTTTCACTCAGATAACACGTAATACATCCCAAAATGTCCGCTTCTGTTTTTTTACGTTTTTTTGGGTATTGTTAAGTTTTTTAAAATACGAAGTAGGACATCATTCCACAAATAATTTAAATTAAATAAATTAGATATATATATATATATATATATATATATATATATATATATATATATATATATATATATATATATATTATAAATCCGCTTCATAGCGTTCTACAACGCCTTACGGTTCCCAGTTGCCATTCTCGTCTATCGTTCCAGTCTCCTGGCTGCAGGTTTCTTTCAGACATGGCCCTCTCTATTCCTTGGTTCCAGGTACACTTAGGTCGGCCTCGTTTTCGTCGGTCCCCAGCTCTCCAATGCATTACTTGCTTCGGTATTCTCTCGTCGGCCATACGTTGTACGTGGCCATACCAACGTAGTTGTTTTTCTTGAATTTCCAGAATGATGGTCTTATTTGCTTTCATCTTGTCTCTTATTCTCTCGTTTCTAATGTTGTCTAAGCGAGAGATTCAGGCCGACCTTCGCCAGAAGTCCATTTTTGTTGACAAGAGTTTCTTTTTTTTGCCTTTCACTCAGTTGTCACACCTGTGAACCGTATAGCATTATGCTTTTAAGGATAGTGTTATATAGTATCCTTTTCCTGTTATCCAGTATATCCTTAGACCAAAGCACAGAGTTTAATGCTCCTATTACTTTCCTTCCTTTGCTGATTCTGTCTTCAATTTCTTTCCCCATATCTTCCTTCACTTGTTATTTTTACCCCTAAGTACGTATATTCCTCACAGCCTTCAATTTTGATGTTATTTTCAACTTCCAACTCTTCCGGCTCTCCTCCCACGCACATGTATTTTGTTTTGGTTTTATTTTATCCCCCATTTTCCATATTCTTCGATTAACTTTCGGGTCATATATTCTAGGTCTTCCTTGTCCTGAGCTATTACTATCTGGTCGTCTGCGAATTGTAATGTGTATAGTGTAAGATTGTCATTGATAGGCATTCCCATTTTTGAACACTTTCTTCGCCAGTTTCTCAGTATATGTTCTAGATATATTTTAAAAACGGTTCGAGACAAGCTACATCCTTGTTTGAGGCCTTTTGATACGTCAAATTGTTCGGAGAGTGTCTGGCAAACTTTAATTTTTGAGCAACATCCTTTGTACAATTGTTGTACGGCTTTTATCAAAGTTATATCTATTGGACTTTTCTCAAGCACTTCCAACATTTTTTTAATTGGTACGGTGTCATAGGCCCCCATAAGGTCCACAAACGAAAGATAAATCCGACTGTTGTGTGTCGCCGTCTTTTTCTCGATGATTTGCGATATTGGAAACATGTTATCGATGCATGAGCGACCCGCTCTAAATCCGGCTTGTTCTTCAAGTTCATATGGGCCATGTTCTTGTTCAATTTGAGACTTTAGGACTTTTCCATAGAGTCTGCTGAGAGTATCTGTGACGGATATGCATCTATAGTTACTACATACACCTTTCCTTCCTTTCTTATGTATCGGGGTAATCCATGCCATTTTCCATGAAGTGGGTGGGGGTTTTCCGTTTATATACAAGGTGAACAGGTATGCCAATAAAATAAATTAGATAATTTAGATTAAATAAATTAATTAAAATAGATGTAATAAAATAAATAACCTAAATTACATAAATTAGATTAAATAAACCAAGTAAATTAAATTAAACTAAATTAAATAAGAGTTGATTGATTTAACAATAAAATTACTTAATTACTTTGTTATATTTAGTGACAGTTAACAAAGTAATTAAGTAATTTTATTGTTAAATTAAATAAAATAAACAAATTAGATAAAATT
>CM032451.1:22631810-22714305 GCA_019049505.1 Pachyrhynchus sulphureomaculatus
AAGTATTACCCGCTACATCTCTAGTATAAAGCATTTAAAGACAGTGATCGAAGACTTGTTTCGTTCTGGACGTTTATCAACATCAAATACCAAACTCTTAACGAAGTAACAAAATAACCGGTCAAGTGCAAGTTGAACTTGCGCAATTAGTGTTCCGTACGTTGATTGCTGTTAAAATAAAAAATTTTGTTACGGAGGTATAAAATGATCAGTGACTACACAAAACACACCGCAAATGAGTTTTCAACAAAGTTTGTTTCCAATCTTTACTGAAAACTGATGACCTTGAATTTTTTTTTTTTATATACCAGATAAATTATTAAAGGTAATGCACTCGTGATAATTTTCATTCAATTTACACCCAGTGGAAAATATTCCAGAATTTTTCAAAATTTTATGATAAGTACTTTTCGAGATAAGGCGGGGGACAGCGATTTTTTAAAAATAATACAAAGAAAAGTGCGCGCAAGTATTACATTACATATATTTTTTACTCGTGTTTTCACAAGCTTTCATTTGACATCACACTCGATGACCTAGTAAAAATTTTTTTTTTTTCACTTCCGATTTCACCCCCCAAAACTAACCCCTTAAGTTAAAATTTAACTTTCAAAAGTACATGGCTCTAATGAGGCCATCAATTCCTGTATTGTTGTCAAATTTCAACTTTCTGAAACATAATTTCGGAGAAAATTGGCTGTGACAGACAGACTGACAGACGCCGAAGTCATCTTATAAGTGTTCCGTTCTCGTCATTGCAGGGAAAACAACTAGATTTTGTTCCACGATAATGAACCATTACACACAGGACTTATTATTAGTAATTTTTTTTTATTCTCCGGTTACGGCTCCATACGATCCTTTCTGTTTCCTCAACTTAAATTATCTCTCCGGGGAAAGAGTTTTGAGATTATAGAATCGATAAAACAAAATATTCGCTAAAGGAGGCCGTACCTCCAAGCGCCTATGAAAAATACACGGAAGACTGGGTTAAGTCTTGGCATATGTGTGTAGCTTCAAATGGTGATTATTTTGAAGATTGTAACATAAATAATACTATTTTAGCATAGCATATAATAAAAATATATATAATATACGACGGCCTTCTTTCAGCCTCACATAATTTTTTTTTCACAAAATTTATACAATTTATTGCGTAAATATTTATACGAAAAGTAGATTTATCGAGTTTATTTTGAAAATAGGTTAGTTTGCACTTCTTCCTGTATTTTTAGCAGGATTGTTAACTGGCTGTTATAATATTCAAGTAAAGTTCTTTATTTTTAGTGTTCCGTACGAAATACTTATAAAATCACTTCGGTGTCCGTCTGTTTGTCACACCCGATTTTGTCCGAAGCACACACGACATAGAAAGTTGAAATTTGGCACTAATATAGGAATTGATGACCTCATCAGAGCCGTATAGTTTTTGAAAGTTACTTTTTGGCTTAAGGGGTTAGTTTGGGGGGTGAAATCGGAAGTGAAAAATTTTTTTTTTACCAGGTCATCAAGTGGGGTGTCAAATAAAAGCTTGTAAAAACACTAGTTCAAAGATATTTATAATGTAGTATTGCGAAAAATCGCTGTCCCGAGCTCGCAACCAATAACAGCAACGAAATCTCCATCCATCTGTCTCTTTTGTATATTTGTTACTCTCTCCTCGTTTAATTTTCGCTCGGATTAAATTCCACAAATGAAAACCTGATTGTTTGAGCCAAGCAGCGCAGTTGAACCAGCGCGTTGCGTGGAGTTGCTCTGTTTTGCTACCGATTGAAAGATGTTTTTGATCAAAATGCTCACTTGAGCGGTTTGGCACTCCAGTGATCAAAACACGAGTACTACTCAGTATATATCACCGACACCAAAAACTTTAATTTTACATTCAACGTGTGTTTCGCTAACTATGTTAGCTTCATCAGGAGCGATGCTATTTATATTTAGCCTAATCCTTGAATTACTCAGGCGGAACTAATAGCATAGGAGAAGCCTTCAGTTCCGGGCAAGTAACCAATAGAGGGGATTATAAGGAATAAGCCCTAAGTCTTCATTTAAACTACTTTTAGATTTTATAATTTCCATACTCTCGTATGCTTTCAACAATCTCCTATCAGATCAGATCATTTTTAATTAATCTTAGATTATCTAATGTTACAGTATGATCAGCTTCAAGGGCATGTTCGGCAATGCTAGACTTTTCTGTTATACTGTATTTTAAGTGTGCTAATTGTTCTTTAAATCGTGTTTTAATTGACCTTTTAGTTTGCCCAACATACTTTTTGTCGCAATCATTACAACTAATTTCATAAATTCCACTTTTCTCACAATTAGAAATCTTGTCTTTGGGATTTCCGAAGGTATTCCTCAAATTGTCTGATGACTTATAGACTAAGGTGAGGCCTACCTTATTAAATACCTTATTGAATTCGCTGCTATATTTCGGATTATATGGTATGGAGACATACTTGGTCTTATTTGTTTCGCGTGTAAAAAAGCTGATGCTGAATATTTAACCTGCACTTATGTCTATTTATTAACTTGTTTATTAAGCCATCGTTATAACCATTAATTCTAGTTATATTCCTAATACGATTCCTATCATTATTGAAATTTATTCTGTTCGGTTAATTTATGTTGTTGTTTACAATATAATGAATCATTAGGAATATACCTATCTGTTATTGTGTCTTTTCTGTACATATCAAATTCTAACCTATTTTTATTTTTAATACTTAAAATATCTAGAAATGGCAGATGTTCTTTGTTCTTAATTTCGTAGGTAAATTTAATGAAATGATATCGGCCTCTTAATTTGGAAACAAAATCATCTATATTTGCTTTTTTTGTATCAAAAATCGCGAAAATATCGTCAACATACCTATACCAGTGTTTGTTGTAGTGGAGATATATACTGAGTACTGTCATCGTAGCAAAGATTCCACATTCTCAACATAGTTGAAATACTAATAGACTGTAATGTAAGAAAAATCGTATTTTTTTTGGTCGCATCTCTGTCAAATTTCTGTTTACTTTGCTTTTTAGGATTTTAAACTATATCAAGAATACGGTGAAAAAGCTGGGCATATTAAATGTGTTTGTTCTAAACGCCCAAATCCAATTACAGTAGAACCCCGATTAACCGAGTCGCGATTATCCAAGCTCCGGATTAACCGAGCCAATCTAAGAACCTGATTATCCGAGGTACGCGTGTCTATGCTGCGTATTAACCGAGCTTCTAAAATATGTATGTACATATTTCCATTTAAAATCGTCGGGGCCTTCGGGGAATCCCCCTGCCCCGTGTGAGGGGTTCCCCTATTTATGTTTTTGGACTCTTTCAGCATGTAAATTTGCGTGAATGCAGTGCATTATAGCGTTTACTACGGAGAAGTACGAGTATACTCACATAATTTATTTGGTTGGAGTTCTGGTAGTTAAGTGTAATTAATACGAACTGCTTTGTTTGAATTTTTGTTTGTCGTATTATAATGGAGCAAAACAAGTGTAAAAGAATCGTCGTTCCTATTGAAGAAAAATTAAAAGCCATCAGAAGAACTAAAGCAGGAGAGACAATTGAAGTTGTTGCACGAGATTATGGAGTAGGTGTGGTAACAGTTGGAGATTGGAAAAGAAACCGCACAAAAATAGAAGAGTGGTGTATAAAGCAAGCCTCTTCGTCCTCAGGAAGAAAATCAATGAAAACCGGCGACTATGAAAAGGTTAACGAAGCTTTATTCATGTGGTTTAACCAACAGAGATCAAAAGGTGTGCCTCTGTCAGGTCCAATTTTACAACTGAAAGCAGTAATGATTAGTAGGCAATTCCCAGAGATAGATCAGTTTACCGCCAGTTCTGGATGGCTTGACAGCTGGAAAAAACGGTACGGTGTACGACAACTGACTGTATGTGGTGAAAAACTTTCTGCTTTCAATTGAGAAGTTTAAGCAGAACTTTAAAAAGCAAATCGAAGATTGTGGATACACATGTGATCAAATTTACAACTGTGACGAAACTGGTCTGAATTATAAAATGCTTCCATCAAAAACATTGGCATCTCGACAGGAAAAATCAGCTCCGGGGCACAAACGAAGTAAGGAAAGATTAACTATAATGGTATGTTCCAGTGCATCTGGCAAGCACAAAATCCCACTGATGGTGATTGGCAAGTCTGCACGTCCAAGAGCTTTAAAAGACATCTCACCCAAAGCCATACCAGTCTATTACAAAAGTCAGAAGAGCGCATGGATGGATGCGACCTTATTTACTAACTGGTTTGAAGAAGAGTTCGTGCCATCTGTGACTAAATTTTTGAACAGAAACCGTCTTCCTATTAAAGCAATTTTGTTAATGGATAATGCCCTCTCTCACCCTGGAGAAGGACTTCATGTGGGCGAAATTATTGTAAAATTTTTTCCTCCAAATGTAACCAGCATAATGCTGGATCGATCAAGGCATCCTCGAAAACATTAAAAAATCTGATAGAATACACAGAAAAGGAGGCTATTATCAGTGGGATGAGAAAGGTTATACTGAAAAATGTTATTTACTGGCTACGTCAAGCTCGAGATTTTGTGCTTACTACCACTATTCAGAAATCTTGGTCAAAAGTTATTGTTTTTGAGGACTATAATGACAGTGAAGATGATACTCCATTAAATGAATTAGCTTTGAAATTGAGAAGCCATGGAGAAATATCCTGTTCAAATTTTGACAGCGAGATAGAAGAAAAAGAAAAAAGTTTATTTGAATTAATGCAAAAATTAAAAGGTTGCGAAAATGTGACAAAGAAGATGTTGAATGGATTACAGCAGATGATTTAGAAGAAGAAATGAGTATTGAAGAAATAACGAATGCCTTTCAGGAAACCGAAAAATCAGATGACGATGACGAAGCGGCGGTGGATGAACAGTCTCCCACTAAGATCTCTCATCAAGAAGGTTTTGCTTCTTTGGAAAAAGCTTTGAGGTATATCGAACAACAACCAGAAGCAACCCCAGCGGATTTGCTTCTTCCTAATAGATGGAAAAACATTGCAGCGAGAAAAAGAAGATGCAATATTTCACTGTTTTATAATGTATGTACCTATTTATATGTTAAAAACGTTAATACATCGGTTTAAAGTATTGGTGTTTATTTTTTAAATGAATAAAAAACAAATCCGGATTATCCGAGTTTTCAGTTATCCGAGGAGAAGGTTGTAGAAGTGTCCCAGAAAAGTTGTTTTTAACATTTTGGTTCTTTTGTGGAGTTAAAAAATTTGAACCGTTTGATGTGAGTGACGAATTTTCCTTATTTTTAAGAATGACCCGTTTGTAAAAATTGTTTATATCAAACGGGGAAAAAAATATGTTTGCTCGTTGAAAAGTGTTCCAATTAAAATATTTAGGATGTAGTGTGTGCGGAAAAAAATTAGATTTTCAATGTTAAACACGCCAATTCTTAGAAACTATTTACTTGAGTGCCGACATGAAACGTCTGTAAGATTTCAACGTTTTTCGATTTTTGATTGGTAAGGGCAAGTTTTGGCATTGATCGAACTATTTTTAGCTAAGTGTTTGTGGTAGATTTTTTGGTATTTCGTACAAAATAGTTCTTGAAAGCAAATTAAATTGAGGATAAACAAGTTATGGAAGATGCGCCGCAACGACGCACGTCGAGTACTCGACCAGTAGTTTTCTGTGGATGACACAGGTCACATACCTGTTAATTCGAAGCGATATGTTCCAAAAAAGAATAGAAGATTCCATGCTAGCCAACATGACATCAGACGCAGATTTCTAGTACTAAATCTTGCTCGATTTAGGCGCCTCTCTAACACTAATTAGTAGTAGAGATGTCAATATTGTAACTACCAGTTACAAAAGTACCCGCTACTCGTCCGGATCCCAAGTACCGGGTAGTCGACAAAAAATGTACCCGGTACCAGGTATCTACACATTGATGGCTGCGGTCTGCGGCCAACCAAACTACCAGGTGTATAAGTATAAAATGCGGATTTTTTTTCCAAAAAAAACATGTGAAATTCGGAAGAATGATAAAAAGTGCTTTATTCAAAGTATGCTCCATCGCTTGTTATACATTTTTCCCATCTTTCGGGCAATTTGTGAATACCACGCCAGTAAAAATCTTCCCCTTTTGCTGCGAGCCATTCATCGAGCCATCTTTTCACATCTTCGTACGAACCAAAGCGCTGCTCAGCGAGTGCGTGACCCATTGATGCAAACAAGTGGTAATCGGAAGGAGCCAAGTCTGGTGAGTAAGCCGCATGGGGTAGAACTTCCCAGCTGAGTGCTTCCAACGTCTCGCGAACTGGTTTGGCCGTATGTGATGTAACATTGTCATGAAGAAAAATGACTTTGTGTTGCCTCTTTCGGTATTCTGACCTTTTTTCAAACAGCGAACGGTTCAAATCGGTCAATTGTTGTTGGTAACGTTTAGTATTACCCGTTTCCCCAGGTTTTAACAGCTCATAATAGACCACGCCCCTCTGGACCCACCAAACACAGAGCATCGTCTTTCTGCCAAAGCGATTCGGTTTGCGGTCGATATGGATGGTGCGCCTGGGTCTACCCATGATTTTTTGCGCTTGGGATTCTCAAAATAAATCCACTTTTCATCTCCTGTAACTATACGATGCAAAAACGACTTCCTTTTGTACCGAGCCAGCAAAATGTCACACGTGTTTTTGCGCTTTTCCATTTGCCTGTCTTTCAACTCATGTGGTACCCATCTACCGGCTTCTGAATTTTTCCCATCTCTCGTAGCCGATTGGAAACAGCTTGTTGACTAACGCCCAATTGCTCGGCGAGTTGTTTTTGTGTTTGCGAATCATCTTCGTCCAACAATGCTTGCAATTCCACATCTTCGTATTTTTTTGGCGGTTTTCCACGTTGCTTGTCTGCAACATCGAAGTTAGCACGCCGAAACTATCGTTCACATGTATCTTGCGATGGAGCATGTTCACCATAAGCTTCTCGAAGTAATTAGTATGATTCAACAGCCCTTTTCTTCAAATGAAAGCAAAAAATTAATGCTGTCCGCGAATGCTCTTTGTTCGATATAAATTTCGATATATTGAACATAACAACACAACACTATGCACACACTTTTCCAATTTATCACTCGTGCGCGTCTGACACTTGTTGATGACACAACAAAATGGCACAGTGTCAAATCTTTTGAGCACAAACTGCATTGGTGCACCATATGTTACCTGAAATCCGCATTTCATACTTGTAGACCTAAGTTGGGAATGTGGAATCTTTGGCACAATGATACTACTCAGTATCATTGACTGCTGTAGTCAATCATCGCTCCTGATGAAGCTAACATGGTTAGCGAAACACGCGTCGAGTGGTAAAACTACTAATACCATACCGGTAGTGGTAGATACCTACTGGTTTCCTCGAAATATATCTTATTTTCATAGATGGCGTTTGGTTTCGGTACATTCGGTATCAATAATAATGATGAATAGTGTAACCGAAATATCCTACGCCACCGACTAGTGTGGGTAGGTATATTGGCAAGTACTTGACAAGATCGGTACTTTGTACCTGGTACAATGTAATGGATACTATTTTTAAAAATAGCTGGTACCCTAAATACTCGAAAGTACCGATACTTGACATCACTAATTAGTAGTACTCGACGTCGAAACCAGAACTAAACTACAAATTTACAAGGACAGTGTAAATTTCTGGATTAGTAGTTAAAAACTGGTCAAGAAGACTGGCGAACTCCCCGTTATCGTCGGGAATCCGTGTTGACTCGTCAATAAGCTGAGTAAAATCACAAATGATTGAGATGATTCAGCTTCACCTCCTGGTTTGTCAGTGATATTTGAATACTTAAGCCAGTTGATGTTAGGGGCATTAAAGTCACCTAGGATGACAATTTCGACACTTCGATGGTTAATCTGTAAATAACCGATGGTATACGCAAGAGAAGCGAAAAACTTTCAAAAGTAAGGTATTAGTTGTTGATCTATAGAGGCAGCACATGAACCTTGTGCTTTGTTGAACTGTTATTTTAAACCACATAACATCCAAATCTCGGGACTCCAGAGGCTCCTCTCTTTGCCAAGAGAGGTTGCTTCTAACAAAAACAGATTCCAAAGTTACGCAGAACCCGGCAATAAAAGTCGTATTCAGGATAGAGAAAGTTGAGAGTTTCGTAGAGAGCGAGTATTTGAGATATTTATTTGATTAGCTCGTAAGAGCTAACGTCCTGTGGCTGTGCCAATGTCCCCAAACTTCACTATGAGAAAAGAATCAAATAAATAACGGCTCTAAGCCGTTGTTATCACATCGGGCAACACCTGATAGGATCTGGACATCTACAATCTGTCTTGTTCTGTTACTCACCTTCTACCACAGACAAATCGTACAGGGGGAGGGTACTTTGTTCCGCATCTGCACCGGTATTTTAGCAAAATATGAAATGATTATTTATTACTTATTTCCATTCACAATCAATGTTAAATTGCAAAATTCTACAGCAAACCCGCACTTAATCAACTCGCACCTGCCGCAGAAAATACCATACATTAAAAACATTTGCAGTGACAATTAAAAAATGTAACATTATTAATTAGACTACTATTAAGTGAAAAAAAGTTGTTTTTTTTTGCAATTATTCTACGGTAAATTACCAGCGCAAAAAACATATATCTCATATTGCAAAAATATGCCTGCGGGTGCTAATTTTACAAAAATAAATATCGAATGACTGTATCTTGTTATTTAAGTTACCAGTGGATCACGTGCTATTTTTGTAAGCCTTTGTAATTTGTGCAATTGTGCAGCTACATTGTGTTTCGTTTCGACAAGTTAATTTTAGAATACTGTCGAAATTATTTCCTTACTTTAAAAAGTAAAAAACGTCCACTGTAAGTAAGCGTTTATTTTCATGAACAGAAAGACAAAAAGACTACGTCAAATAATTATCAATTAGTTGCAATATCGGTGGTTATGGCCAAGGTTGTGTTCAGTTTTTTTAAAAATACTAAGTGGGTCGTCGTCCTATACTGTTACCGCCATCTTCATCAGGTTCACATTTATTTTAAACGGTATTACTTGTCTGATATATGTACATTTTCGTCCAGCGCAGCGTCTTAAATTTCAAATATACACTTTCGTCCGGGGGTAACGCAGTTAAACAGACGGATGATCTTGACCGTAATTTGAAAAAATTCATGCAATAAAAATAATTATGAGATATTTAGGCTTATAGGGATGGTTTAACCAAACCTCATTATTCCTTGAGGTTTGTTTCATTTCACTTCAATTTATCCAATGATCGAATAAATAATGGACATGGAAGGTATAAACGTCCAAACAAGTGTGTCTAAACGAAGCAAAGTTTTTTTTATTGTAAATAATTATAAATTTAATTTTGCGGATAAATTGTTAAGTGGTGAAGTTAAGTGGAGATATTCAAATAAATAAATAAATAAATAATACTTTATTTAACACTTGCCTAGTACATTTTCGCATATAAACAAGGTTACATTTTATAGTTTGACTGTAAGTAACTGAACAATCTTCTATTAAATATCCTTAAACAACACGCGTTCTTAACATTATCGGGCAGTGCATTAAAAAGACGAACACCATCGTAAAATAAACTTTTTTTGTAAGGAAGAAAATTTAGTCTTATGGATATTATAATTTTCTTTACCAGGTGTACAAGTATGAAATGCGGTTTTTTTTTTTCTAAAAAAAACATGTTAAATTCGGAAGAATGATCAAAAGTGCATTATTCAAAGTATGCTCCATCGCTTGTTATACATTTTTCCCATCTTTCGGGCAATTTGTGAATACCACGCCAGTAAAAATCTTCCCCTTTTGCTGCGAACCATTCATCGAGCCATTTTTTCACATCTTCGTACGAAGCGCTGCTCAGCAAGTGCGTAACCTCTCGATGCAAACAAGTGGTAATCGGAAGGAGTTAAGTCTGGTGAATAAGTCGCATGGGGTAGAACTTCCCAGCTGAGTGATTCCAACGTGTCGCGAATTGGTTTTGCCGTATGTGATGGAGCGTTGTCATGAAGAAAAATGACTTTGTGTTGCCTCTTTCGGTATTCTGGCCTTTTTTCAAGCAGCGAACGATTCAAATCGGTCAATTGTTGTTGGTAACGTTTAGTATTAACCGTTTCCCAAAGTTTTAACAGCTCATAATAGACCACGCCCCTCCGGTCCCACCAAACACAGAGCATCGTCTTTCTGCCAAAGCGATTCGGTCTTGCGGTCGATGTGGATGGTGCGCCTGGGTATACCCATGATTTTTTGCGCTTCAGATTCTTAAAATAAATCCACTTTTCATCCCCTGTAACTATACGATGCTCTTTGTTCGGTATAAATTTCGAAATATTGAACACAACAACACAACACTATGCACACACTTTTTCAATTTATCACTTGTTGATGACACAACATAATGGCGCAGTGTCAAATCTTTATAGCACAAACTGCATTGGTGCACCATCTGTTGTCTGAAATCCGCATTTCATACTTTTACACCTGGTATATTCCACTATTTGGTTGTTCTAAAATATTCTGTAATATTAACTTGTTTTAAATTCCCAAAGGGGTTGATGGTTCTGCTTCTTCATTGACCAAACTAGTGGGATATTTAAGTTTTAAATGTTTCCATAAAGATGAAGTACTATCCTTTTTTTCCTATACCCTCATCAAGTAAAAAGCAGTTCCAGACTTCCCTCCTTTTTTAGAATCCCGCAATCGTTAACAAGATCTTCCACCGTCGAAAATATCGGAATAAGATTTTTCTTTCGCTTGGGAACTCATCATTAATAAAACATAAAAGAACGGGCTTAAAATAGTATTACCGGATCCTTCTCGGCCGAGTACTCGGTTCTACACGATCCTAAAAAGTACTAAAGTCCGTACGATTTGTAATGGCATAGTCGGTAATAAAATGCTAGACAGAATAAAAGATATTGTGCATCTTGCTTCCACTTATACTTCAACAGATGTTGTTCCGCCTTAAATATCTGATCAATCTGATCAATGTAAGACAGCCGTTATTAACGATCTCGATTATATTATTTGGGAGTAAGAGAGATAGACTCAATTGGACGTGTCATTTATTAATTTAACGAGTACACCCATACTCAGATATGGATTCAGGTAAATCTATACTATAAGTATTAAGAAGTATTATGATTATGAGTTTTGGACATACGGAGTTTGTCTTTTTATAATGGACTATAAAAAGCGGAAAATAGGAGAAGATATTAAACATTCACTCATATTTCTAATAATTGCAAGGCTTTATTGGATATAAAAATGAAGTTATAGCATATTTCTATCAAAAGATATTTACGTAAATTATCACAGTTCTAAAATAATACAGTCAGAATTATAAACTACTTTAGGTGAAAGTTTCAGGATATTTATTTAATATAATATTTTCAATTTAATAAAAGAATTAAAGCTAACCTAAATGTTGCAGGTGCAAATTTAACAATAGAAAATTGATATAGGTAAAGTCCCTAAAATAGCAGGTAGGTAAATATGTTGGTATGATATAATTTGCCAAGAAGTAGGTACCTGCGTTTTGGCAACATATTTTTTTTGAAAAATAAATATACAAATAAACCATATTTAGATTGTATTAGGATGAAACATCATCATCAGAGTCAAAATTGGAACTGCAACTATCAGAAAATGATCCTTCGTCTACATTACAAACAATTGGTGTCACCGTTACCTCAACTATATTCTCTTTTTGCCAGTATTCCTTGATTATATTTTCTGTATGTGTTATACAACTGATTCAGTTTTCTTTGATAACTGTCTGGGGAGCTGCCTTCCAAATAGATATTACTGCATTATCATCGTGCCTCGCCTCACTTACAATGTTTTTATGCAAATCCTTTGCACTGAGCCCACGCCAATTCTATGGCATTAAATATACAGTGGTAGGGAGGCATTCTTAAAACTTGATGACCCATTTCAGCAATTAGTTTATCTGTCGCATAGGGCAAGTTTGTTTTGTAATTTTTGATAATTTTTAACAACTCACATTTTAGACCATTTTCTGGGAAATTAATCTGCTTACTTCGCAGCCAATTGATGATTTCTCCTTTTCTTGTCGATTCATTTGGTACACTTTCACTAAGCCTAGAATGATATCGTACATTATCCATAATGATTAAAGACGGCCTTTCGAGCTTCGGCAGTAATTTTCCTCTCAGGCATTTTTTAAAGAGTTCTGCGTGTATATTATCGTGGTAGTTATAAGTCTTGTTTTTTGTGGAAAAGATAAGCTCACTCCCATCTATAAATCCGTTGCTATTGCCAGCGTAAACGATGATGTATCTTTTTCCAGCGGCTACTTTTTTGTTCCATACAGATCGAGGATTTTCATCGTGCCAAGTCCGTATGCTGCTTCCTTGTTGGTAAGTCCATGTTTCGTCTAAAAACACAACGTCTAGGGGAGCGTCAGAAGTCATATTGGCAACATACGCTCTCAAAAACTTATCTCCTTCCATTGTCAATTTTGTATTTGAATCCTAAATGTTTCATAATTAAACCAAGTGTCGATCTGCTGCAGCTTAAAATTTGTTTCGATGCTAGCTATTTACATATCATGTCCAAAGTAACATGTTTTCCTTCTAAAATTAGGTCATGAATAACTTTTCGGATCTCACTTTTCTCGGACTCACTCAAGTCTCTGGTCTTTGGAGCTCTTCTTATCCTCGTATGCTCTTTTTTAGCACCATCAATGCCTTCTTGTTTTATTCTGGCTACCGTTCTCAAACTTAGTTTTAGTGCCTCGGATGCACACTTAATCACAGACAAACTTGTCAATGAGTTTTCTTTTTTATTTTGGAAATAATCAAGAACATTTAGTACTAACTTCCGACTTTGACCATTCAATACTTCTCGTGGCATTTCGAATTTTTATTTGTAATAACTCTATCGACAAATAATCACAAATAACAAACAAATTCATTTGCGACCCTATTTTATAGTGGAAACTCCTGTCATTAGCGGCTAATTGGTGCTGTCTCTGTCGAGTGTAATAGACAAAGGTAGAACATTGGCAGATAGTTGGGTGGGACTTGCCATTCTTAGCATACGAGTAAAAGCCGGTACAATCGGTTTTATGGCCGACTATGCCATTACAAATCGTACGGACTTTACCATACCTATTACATCTCTTAATACATATTGACACATTTAGGAACATCTACGGTGTTTGTTATTTTTCGATGCAGAAATAGAAATATCATTAAAAACCGTGTAGATTTCTAAACGGAATAATGTATATTTAACTTCTTATGTAATTTCTAAACAAGATAGAACTATATTTAGATTGAAACAAAAATATGAGCCGCATGATCGAAAAACTGCAAAGAAAAAAAAAGACGAGATTGTGTTGAATATTTTTACAAGACGGGCATGGTTCAAGAACAAACTCGGGTGTTATCGCTAAAAAATTAACACAAGTTATTCTAAAACAAAAGAATTAAGTTTACATACGTCACCGTTATCTTTAAATATGTTGTTGTTTATATTTTATATATCTCAGACGAGGTTAAGTGCTTAAGGACGGATTTTTAATCGGAAAATATACAGCGTATCGAGAAAAGACAGCGTTTAATGTGGTATATAGTTATTAAACCTTAGAAAAACAACATATTCTTAAAGTAAGATAGTACAATTTACGTTCCTGGTTGCTGAAAGCGCACTTTTGAACATATCGTGCCTTCTACCGGGGACTATTTAAGGCCACAGATCGATACAGAAACTATTTAACGAATTACTATCAGCACGATTGCTAGATATCAGCTCGATTGCTAGAATTCCATCCCACGTATATAGAAATCAATATTAACTGCTAAAATTGAACAAAATTCATATTTCAGCAAGTATTTAATATTCTTTCATGTGCCGAGACGTGTTTTATCTTATCATGATTCATCTTTCGAGCTAGAAAAGGCAGAGAAGAGAACAAAACGATTATTCAAAAAAAATAAAAACATATTGAAAAAAGGAGGTTATTTAAATATACAGGGTGGTATAAAAATCGTTTATTATTTTGAAATTGGTGATTCCTCGGGTCAAGTAAAGAACTATTCCCTACTTTCTTGCTCTGGTCGGTAATTTTTAACACTTGACACAATGTTTCCAAATTTCATCTTTTTTCCAATTACATAATCTTTGATTAAAAATATTTTCCTTAGACGACCGGGTATTCAAGCAACAAAAAAAATGACAAAAACTTTTGACAAACAAAACCAATGCGACACAATATATTTTCTTAAAAGTATTGTTGAAAGTATTTTTTATAAACGAAAATTAAACCTTGAACAAAATCTTTGTTTTGTACATTTCGGTGTAGTTTTCCTAATTAAAATTGCATTTACCAATACAGAGAAAATTCGTAATTTCAATGAACGGCAACATGTAGGAAATCACGCAGAGCTTCGCGCAGTCTATTATGGGATGTAAATCAGTTAGCGCTCGCGAATCGCAAGGGAAAGCTGTAAATGCGATGCCAGAACGTTAAAATGGCCATTTTGTATTTTCGTTACTTATGCAATATTTACAACCAATAATTATTGGTGTATGTTACGACGATATCAAGGGTCAGTATAGTTATTTGTTTATTTATCTAAGTATAAGGCCTGGCTACATACAGCTAAAAAATGTCGTGAAATACGAATGTATGTTTTGGAGCTTGGACAAGGTTAACGGATATTATGGGATCCCCGCCCATATCGATCTAAAAGGGTGATGATGTCCCTATCAGGCGAGGAGGTGAACGATAAAAAAAATGGCTTTGCTTGCTTTGGATAGTTAGGGTATGGTACAATTTCACTAACTCTAGAATGATATCGTGCATTATCCATAATGATTAAAGACGGCCTTTCGAGCTTCGGCAGCAGTTTTTCTCTCAGCCATTTTTCAAAGAATTCTGGGTTCATATTATCGTGCTAGTCATAACTCTTGTTTTTTGTGGAAAAGATAAGCTCACTCCCATCTATAAATCCATTGCTATTGCCAGCGTGAAGATGATGTATCTTTTTCCAGCGGCTGCTTTTTTGTTTCATACAGATCGAGGATTTTCATCGTGCCAAGTCCGTATGCTGCTTCCTTGTTGGTGAATCCATGTTTCGTCTAAAAACACAACGTCTAGGGAAGCGTCAGAAGTCATATTCGCAACATACGCTCTCAAAAACTTATCTCCTTCCATTGTCAATTTTGTATTTGAATCCTAAATGTTTCATAATTAAACCAAGTGTCGATCTGCTGCAGCTTAAAATTTGTTTCGATGCTAGCTATTTACATATCATGTCCAAAGTAACATGTTTTCCTTCTAAAATTAGGTCATGAATAACTTTTCGGATCTCACTTTTCTCGGACTCACTCAAGTCTCTGGTCTTTGGAGCTCTTCTTGTCCTCGTATGCTCTTTTTTAGCACCATCAATGCCTTCTTGTTTTATTCTGGCTACCGTTCTCAAACTTAGTTTTAGTGCCTCGGATGCACACTTAATCACAGACAAACTTGTCAATGAGTTTTCTTTTTTATTTTGGAAATAATCAAGAACATTTAGTACTAACTTCCGACTTTGACCATTCAATACTTCTCGTGGCATTTCGAATTGTTATGCCATTTTTAGCATACGAGTAAAAGCAGGTACAATCGGTTTTATGGCCGACTATGCCATTACAAATCGTACGGACTTTACCATACCTATTACATCTCTTAATAACATACATATTGACACATTTAGGAACCTCTATGGTGTTTGTTATTTTTCGATGCAGAAATAGAAATATCATTAAAAACCGTGTAGATTTCTAAACGGAATAATGTATATTTAACTTCTTATGTAATTTCTAAACAAGATAGAACTATATTTAGATTGAAACAAAAATATGAGCCGCATGATCGAAAAACTGCAAAGAAAAAAAAAGACGAGATTGTGTTGAATATTTTTACAAGACGGGCATGGTTCAAGAACAAACTCGGGTGTTATCGCTAAAAAATTAACACAAGTTATTCTAAAACAAAAGAATTAATTTTACATACGTCACCGTTATCTTTAAATATGTTGTTGTTTATATTTTATATATCTCAGACGAGGTTAAGTGCTTAAGGACGGATTTTTAATCGGAAAATATACAGCGTATCGAGAAAAGACGGCGTTTAATGTGGTATATAGTTATTAAACCTTAGAAAAACAACATATTCTTAGAGTAAGATAGTACAATTTACATTCCTGGCTGCTGAGAGCGCAGTTTTGAACGTATCGTGCCTTCTACCGGGGACTGTTTAAGGCCACAAATCGGTGCAGAAACTATTTAACGAATTACTATCAGCACGATTGTTAGAATCCTGTCCCACGTATATAAAAATCAATATCAACTGCTAAAATGGAACAAAGTTCATATTTCAGCAAGTATTTAATGTTCTTTTATGTGTTGATCCACTTCGAGACGTGTTTCATCTTATCACGACTCATCTTTCGAGCTAGAAAAGGCAGAGAAGAGAACAAAACGATTATTCAAAAAAATAAAAACATATTGAAAAAAGGGGGGGTTATTTAAATATATAGGGTGTTATAAAAATCGTTTAATATTTTGAAATTGGTGATTCCTCGGGTCAAGTAAAGAACTATTCCCTACTTTCTTGCTCAGGCCGGTAATTTTTAAAACTTGTTACAATGTTGCCAAACGTTCATAATCTTTGATTAAAAATATTTTTCTTAGACGACCGGGTATTCAAGCAAAACCAATGCGACACAATAAATATATTTTCTTAAAGGTAGTGTTAAAAATATTTTTTATAAAGGAAGATTAAACCTTGAACAAAATCTTTGTTTTGTACATTTCGGCGTAGTTTTTTAAATTAAAATTACATTTACCAATACAGCAGAAAATTCGTATTTTCAATGACCGGCAACATGTAGGAAATCACGCAGAGCTTCGCGCAGTCTATTATGGAATGTAAATCAGTTGACGCTCGCGAATCGCAAGGGAAACCCGTAAATGCGATACCAGAACGTTGAAATGGCCATTTTGTATTTTCGTTACTTACGCAATATTTACAACCAATAATTATTGGTGTATGTTACGACGATATCAAGGATCAGTGTACTTATTTGTTTATTTATTTAAGTATAAGGCCTGGCTATATACAGCTAAAAAATGTCGTGAAATACGAATGTATGTTTTGGAGCTTGGACAAAGTTAACGGATATTATGGCATCCCCGCCGATATCGATCTAAAAGGGTGATAATGTCCCTACCAGGCGAGGAGGTGAACGATAAAAAAAATAGCTTTGCTTGCTATTGATAGTTAGGGTATGTTATTTTCTCGGATAAATAGTTATTTTTAACTGTACTTTAAATATGTTTATTTTTGTGGCTTCAGATATTTTTTGAAACTGAAAAAGGTAAAGGATTTATTAATTTTAAGCATAGCAACAATGCGACAGTCTGAGTTACTAGTAGAATCTGAGTCAATTCTATTTGACCTGTCTCTTTAAAACAGTCGTTGGCGTATGTGCTGAAAATGCATAAAACTTCAAGATCAATTTTCTGAGCAATTGATCCGTAATTGCTTTTGAGGTAAGAATTTACCGGTTTTAATGTATTAAGTGATTTTCGTAACAACCTGTACAGGGTGAGTCAACAATAGAGTAAAGTTCATTATCTCATTTGTTTCGGGAATAACGAAAAAATGTTAAATACAATAGTTTTAGGGAATATTAAGGTACACAGTTTAAAATTATTTTTGAGTATATAGGGTACTTCAAAAAAGTGTACCCGATATAACAATGTTTTTTTAAATGGAACATTCTATTTTCTAGTTTATTTATTTATTTATTATTTTGTTTGTTTTTTTGACTTTGAGCCAAGACTCATTTGGCCATGAGTTTTTAATTTTATTTTATAGGGTAGTCCAGTATCTTAAACCTATCTTAACCTAAACACACAATATACACATATGTACAAGGAACAAATCACAAACACCCAGCCGTCACACTGAATCGAACCGCTGACCTCTCGGACAACAGCAGGCAAAGCTAGCGCCTTACCCACTGCGCCAATCGGTCCGGCTAATTTATTTTTAAATTATACGTAAAATTTTATAACTTTTTATTAATAATGTTATATACCTAAACCTAATAGTTTGTCTAATATTTCAATTTTTTTTAAAAATACTAGTTTTCATTTCTGTAAAAAATTGCCAGTAGCGCCATTGTTTCTGAAGGTGAAATACTCATAATTGGTCCGACATGAAAAAAAAAGGTATATGGGTAAAGAAATTTGAGTTAGATGCTACAGGGTGGTGAAAATAAATTTATACATTTCGACTATTTTAAATTGAAAAATCTCAAATTTTTTAATTATTTTTTCTGATAGATTTTATAAAACCCTCCAACTTTTATTAAGTATGTCATATACCTATTTCTAATAGTTTTCGATTTATTTTGAATTTTCCAATTTTTACCCTTGTTTTTAATACACTTACGCTATAACATCATAGTTGCCAAGACAAAACAAAAATGTTGGCATTGTCAAATTTTGACATGTCTATTAAGCAAGTAAAAATAGTTTAATTTGTTATAGTAAGTGACGCATAAAGGTAATAGTTATGGATTTTCCTAAAAATGAATTAATTGATATGGGTTATATACTGGGCGAGGCGGGAAAAAATTGTCTTTTGGCAGTAAGGCTTTACGGAGCGAAGTACCCTAATAGACGTATACCATCTAGAAAATCTTTTCAATGCTAAATGGAACGGTTTGATGGTAGTGGTCGCGTTGAGTATACAAAATGGAAAGTAGTAAACCAGAATGCTAACAATGAGGAAAAAGAAATGAAGATTTTATTTCATGTTGGAGATAATCCCCAGGTCAGAAGCCGTTAACTAGTTGACTTATCTGACACATCCCAATCTACGGCTAATCGCACCACGAGAAAATATAAGTATCATCCCTTTCATATTGAACTACACCAAGAACTTCAAGACCGTGATTTTGAACGACGAGTAAACTTTTGTAGCATCATGAATGGAGCAATAAAGGCCGATCCAAATTTTTTATCCAAAATTATATTTTCTGATGAAGCTACTTTTCGCAGTAATGGAGCAGTTAACAGACATCACATGCATTATTATTCAACAGATAATCCATTTTGGCTCCGGAAAGTTCAAAACCAAAACCATTGGTCGCTTAATGCATGGTGTGGAATATTAAATTTTCGAATTATTGGTCCATATTTTTTCTGCGAACTGCTTAACAGGCCTAGATATCTAAATTTTTTGCAAAATGAATTACCCCAACTTCTTAAAGAAGTTGATAACTTTGAAAGGGAACAAATGTGGATTCGACAAGACGGAGCTCCTGCTCATTACCATCAGGAAGTTCGGGAATTTTTAAACGATCGTTACTGACACAAATGGGTCGGTAAGGATGGATTCATCAGTGGCCTCCTCTATCATGTGACTTAACACCTTTAGACTTCTTTTTGTGGGGCTACATTAAAGATCGTGTTTATGTGAATCCCCCTACAACACCAGTAGATATGGAAAATAGGATACGGGATGCGTGCAGGACAATAACGCCCTTTATGCTAACGAAAGTGAAGGAAAATATAGTAAAACGATTACACATGCATATTCAAGCAGACGGGCATATTTTTGAACATTTATTACGTCATAATAATTAATCATTAGATAAGTTAAACTATATTAAAATTATTATTAACTATTTGTTTATGTTTTCACAATAGCGTAAGTGTATTACAGACAAGGGTAAAAATTGAAGAACTCAAAATAAATCGAAAACTATTAGAAATAGGTATATGACATACTTAATAAAAGTTGGAGGGTTTTGTAAAGTCTACCAGAAAAAATAATAATATGCAGGGTGTGGCATTTAAAAAATTTGAGATTTTTCAATTTAAAATAGTCGACATGTATAAATTTATTTTAAACACCCTGTAGCATCTAACTCAAATTTCTTTACTTATATCTTTTTTTTCATCTCTATAGAATGCTTGTACCAATTATCGGTATTCCAGCTTCAGAAACACTGGCAATTTTTTACGAAACTGAAAACTAGTATTTAAAAAAAAAATTGAAATATTAGAAAAAGTACTAGGTTTAGGTATATAACATTAATAAAAAAACTTATAAAATTTTACGTAGAATTTAAAAATAAATTAGAAAATAGGATGTTTCATTTAAAAAAAAACATGTGTTATATCGGCTACACTTTTTTGAAGTACCCTGTATACTGAAAAAAATTTTAAACTGTGCACATTAACATTCCCTAAAACTATTGTATTTAACATTTTTTCGTCATTCCCGAAACAAATGAGATAATGAACTTTATCTTTGACTCACCATGTATATACCTGAATATTTTTGGTCACGTATGTAAAATAATTTGCACGCAAGTGCGCAAAATATTCCGCGCACGGTGTCACGGTAACAGTGAAAAAACTATTAGCAATGAAAAAAGAAAACACACTGACATTAATGCCCAGTATTGACATTTTTTACGGTTGCAGAAAAAATACCGTTCGTTTGGCAAAAACATTACCGCCAATGTAACTTAATAAACAAGCCTTCCGCATACTTCAAAATAGCAACAGTAACATGGCTCAGCGAGCGTGTCAAAACTATTGTAAACAAACATCGCTGTGCCAATAATCAGTGGCGCGCGTAATGCGGATTTAATTGGTTTTTGAATTATTTGTGCGTGTTTGTTTTTTCGGCCTAATGAGCCTTAAATAAATTAGTCGAAATCTTTTAGTTTAAATGAATAGGATAAAATATAAATAGAGGAAGTTCGTGTTACCCCGGACGGTCGGTTATTTCCATTGCACTGACGAAAAAGTATCGGGCTCTTTGAAGTCAAAATTCAAAAAAAAAATCATATTTTCAATGAGGTTAATTAAATCAAATATTGCTTATTTTAATCGATAACTTTTTACCATTTTTCTACAAGTTGGGAATGTGAAGTCTTTGGCACAATGACACTACCAGGTGTACAAGTATGAAATGCGGATTTCAGACAACAGATGGTGCACCAATGCACTTTATGCTATAAAGATTTGACACTGCGCCATTTTGTTGTGTCATCAACAAGTGTCAGACGCGCACGAGTGATAAAATGGAAAAGTGTGTGCATAGTATTGTGTTGTTGTGTTCAATATGTCGAAATTTATACCGAACAAAAAACATTCGCGGACAGCATTAATTTTTTTGTTTTCATTTGAAGAAAACTGCTGCTGAATCATACCGATTACTTCGAGCAGCTTATGGTGAACATGCTCCATCGCAAGATACGTGTGAACGATGGTTTCGGCGTTTCAAGGTGGTGACTTCGATGGACAGACAAGGAACGTGGAAAACCGCCAAAAAAATACGAAGATGTGGAATTGCAAGCATTGTTGCACGAAGATGATTCGCAAACACAAAAAAAACTCGCCGAGCAATTGGGCGTTAGTCAACAAGCTGTTTCCAACCGGCTACGAGAGATGGAAAAGATTCAGAAGACCGGTAGATGGGTACCACATGAGTTGAACGACAGGCAAATGGAAAAGCGCAAAAACACGTGTGACATTTTGCTCGCTCGGTACAAAAGGAAGTCGTTTTTGCATCGTATAGTTACAGGGGATGAAAAGTGGATTTATTTTGAGAATCCCAAGGGCAAAAAATCATGGATAGACCCAGGCGCACCATCCACATCGACCGCAAGACCGAATCGCTTTGGCAGAAAGACGATGCTCTGTGTATGGTGGGACCAGAGGGGCGTGGTCTATTATGAGCTATTAAAACCTGGGGAAACGATTAATACTAAACGTTACCAACAACAATTGACCGATTTGAACCGTTCGCTGCTTGAAAAAAGGCCAGAATACCGAAAGAGGTAACACAAAGTCATTTTTCTTCATGACAATGCTCCATCACATACGGCAAAACCAGTTCACGACACGTTGGAAGCACTCAGCTGGAAAGTTCTACCCCGTGCGGCTTACTCACCAGACTTGGCTTCTTCCGATTACCACTTGTTTGCATCGATGGGTCACGCACTTGCTGAGCAGCGCTTTGGTTCGTACGAAGATGTGAAAAAATGGCTCGATGAATGGTTCGCAGCAAAAGGGGAAGATTTTTACTAGCGTAGTATTCACAAATTGCCCGAAAGATGGGAAAAATGTATAACAAGCGATGGAGCATACTTTGAATAAAGCACTTTTTATCATTTTTTTTTTCCGAATTTAACTTGTTTTTTTAGAAAAAAATCCGCATTTCATACTTGTACACCTGGTACTCAGTATTAGTGGTGGGCGTTAAATGAACGAACAGTTTTTTAGACTGTTTATTTCGCATTAACTGATAAACTAGTTTATAGTCTACCGATAAATTAGTTCACTCGTGAACGACATTTGTGCACGGTCACAACCCGACCGTCGACGAGATAAACTGTATGGCCCTATGGTCTACTACAGACGAGTCGACGCGAACGGACAGCGACGACGGTCCGAGTAAACACGAACTAACACGAAGCGTTACGAATGAAATGAACTAACCGAACCGACAACGATTAGCACGTGTCAATAGTCATATCTAAACTGTTTACTCTTTATTCTGTTTGACGTTTACCAATAAACTTAGGAATGAACTGGTTTAATTTGTCATAGTTCATTCGTGGATGTTGTTCTGTCGACGACCGTCGCAACAAGTCGAAAATTAAACTGTTTTATAAACTAGTTTATCATTGACGATAAAATTGCTTCGTTTCGTTGACTGTAAAAGCGTCAATGACCCACCACTACTCAGTATATATCACCACTATACCAAACACTTTATTTTTGAACTGGACGCGCGTTTCGTTAGCTTCATCAGAAGCGATAATCGACTAAAGCTAAACTACAAATCTACCCTATTTATACTTAGCCTAACCCTTGAATTACTCAGGCGGAACTAATGGCATAGGCAAGGCCTATAAGGAATAGGCCCTCTGTCTTTATTTAAACTACTTTTACATTTTATGATTTCCATACTTTCGTATGCGTTCAACAATCTCCTTTTAATTAATCTTAGATTATCTAATGTTACAGTATGATCAGCTTCAAGGGCATGTTCGGCAATGCTAGACTTTTCTGTTGTACTGTATTTTAAGTGCGCTAAATGTTCTTTAAATCGTGTTTGATTTGATCTTTTAGTTCGCCCAATACACTTTTTGTCGCAATCATTACAACTAATTTCATGAAAAATCTTATCTTTGGGATTTCCTAAGATATTCCTCAGATTGTCTGATGACTTAGAGACTAAGGTGAGGCCTACCTTATTAAATACCTTATTGAATCCTCTGCTATATTTCGAATTATATGGTATGGAAACGGTCTTATTTTCTTCGCGTGGTGGAATTCTGAATATTTAACCTGAACTTATGTCTATTTATTAACTTATTTACTAAGTCATCGTCATAACCATTAACTCTAGTTATATTTTTAATACAATTCCTTTCATTATTGAAGTTTACTGTATTGAAAGGAAAAGCGTCAGACGATGAACTAAAAAATGTAATTCGGCTAATTTGTGTTGTTTGCAATAAAATGAATCATGAGAAATATATCTATCTGTTACTGTATCTTTCCTATAGATGTCAAATTCTGTATTATTATTTTTATTAATTAAAATATCTAGAAAAGGCAGTTGTCCTTCATTCTCAATTTCGTAAATGAATTTAATGGAATGAAATGGAAAATGAAAAGGTAATATGAAATCCATTACCAAGAATGATAACAGAGGTTAAAAATTCTTTAAAGAAATGTGAGAACCTTATCTCCGATTCGCTAAAATTTAAATTAAGTGTGAGTAATTGGACCATACCAATGTTGTGTTGCTTACCCAAAATTCATAAACCTGGAAAAGCAATGCGAGCCATTGTTTCATCGGTCGGATCACCCACATATTTGATATCCAAATGGTTATCAAACGAACTTGAGAATTTACCATTAAATACTTTCGTAGTGAAGAATTCCTTAGCATTCATTAATAAAACAAAAAATCTAGTTCATAATGAAGGTGAAATCTCTATTTATTTTGATGTCAGTTCTTTGTTTCCAAGTGTTCCAATACCACAAACTTTACAATATCTCGAAGAATTACTTAGGATGAATGACTTTGAAGACGAAATTATTCATGAATACTTAGCATTATCTAAACTTTGTATGAAACAAAATTATTTTCAATATAACAGTCAATATTATGTTCAGAAAGAAGGAGCAGGTATGGGTAATTGTTTATCACCTTTCATAGCCAATTTATTCATGAGTAAGTTTGAAACTGAAGCCAGTCAAGAATCTGAATATTTCCCAAGAGTATGGTATAGGTATGTAGATGATGTTTTCGCGATTTTTGATACAAAGAAAGCAAATATAGATGATTTTGTTTCTAAATTAAATAGCCGGTATGATTCCATTAAATTCACTTACGAAATTGAGAACAAAGGACAACTGCCTTTTCTAGATATTTTAATTATTAAAAGTAATAATAAATTAGAATTTGATATATGTAGGAAAGACACAGTAACAGATAGATAGATTCCTAATGATTCATTTCATTGCAAACAAGTGACTCATTTTGGATTTTACGTGATTTCGACGAAAGTTCGGAATCGACTGATATTTTTACTAAAATGCATCGTAGCCAAGGGTTCCCTCCACCGATTTTTGTTGAATCGCTAGAGTCGCATCTACCAAAAATGGATTATTGCAGACACGTTCTTACTTGAAGACTGTAAGACAATTTATATCTATGAAGGAAAGTCAAAAATTATCCGCACTGTTGTATTTTCAATTTGTTAACACAAAAGCAGGAGTCGAACAACGGTTTTCAGTAATTTTATGGTTATATGCCTCGCTGATTTTCGTAATTCTCTCAGGGCAGACGAATTTTGGGATGTTATGTTGGGAATGTGGAATCTTTGGCACAATGACACTACTCAGTATATATCACTACTACACCAAACACTTTATTTTTGCCCTCGACGCTCGTTTCGCTAACCATGTCCGCTTCATTAGGAGCGTTGATTGACTAAAGCTAAACTACAAATCTATCCTATTTATTCTTAGCCTAACACCTGAGTTACTCAGGCGGAACTAATGGCATAGGCGAGGCCATAAGGTCCGGTCAAGTAACCAGTAGAGGGGACTATAAGAAATAGGTCCTTTGTCTTTATTCAGATACATTTTTAATTAATCTTAGATTATCTAATGTTACAGTATAATCAGCTTCAAGGGCATGTTCGACAATGCTAGACTTTTCTGCTCTACTGTATTTTAAGTGTGCTAAATGTTTTTTAAATCTTGTTTTAATTGATCTTTTAGTTTACCCAACATACTTTTTGTCGCAATCATTACAACTACCAGGTGTACAAGTATGAAATGCGGATTTTTTTTCTAAAAAAAAACATGTTAAATTCGGAAGAATGATAAATAAAGCTTTATTCAAAGTATGCTTCATCGTTTGTTATACATTTTTCCCATCTTTCGGGCAATTTGTGAATACCTCGCCAGTAAATATCTTCCCCTTTTGCTGCGAACCATTCATCGAGTCATTTTTTCACATCTTCGTACGAACTATAGCGCTGCTCAGCAAGTGCGTGACCTAGCGATGCAAACAAGTGGTAATCGGAAGGAGCCAAGTCTTGTGAGTAAGTCGCATGGGGTAGAACTTCCCAGCTGAGTGCTTCCAACGTGTCGCGAACTGGTTTTGCCGTATGTGATGGTGCATCGTCATGAAGAAAAATGACTTTGTGTTGCCTCTTTCGGTATTCTGGCCTTTTTTCAAGCAGCGAACAGTTAAAATCGGTCAATTGTTGTTGGTAACGTTTAGTATTAACCGTTTCCCCAGGTTTTAACAGCTCATAATAGACCACGCCCCTCTGGTCCCACCAAATACAGAGCATCGTCTTTCTGCCAAAGCGATTCGGTCTTGCGGTCGATGTGGATGGGGCGCCTGGGTCTACCCATGATTTTTTTCGCTTGGAATTCTCAAAATAAATTCACTTTTCATCCCCTGTAACTATACGATGCGAAAACGACTTCCTTTTGTACCGAGCGAGCAAAATGTCACACGTATTTTGCGCTTTTCCATTTGCCTGACGTTCAACTCATCTGGTACCCATCTACCGGTCCTTCTGAATCTTTCCAATCTCTCGTAGCCGATTGGAAACAGCTTGTAGACTAACGCCCAATTGCTCGACGGGTTGTTTTTGTGTTTGCGAATCATCTTCGTCCAGCAATGCTTGCAATTCCACATCTTCGTATTTTTTTGGCGGTTTTCCACGTTCCTTGTCTGCAACATCGAAGTCACCACTTTTGAAACGCCGAAACCATCGTTCACACGTATCTTGCGATGGAGCATGTTCACCATAAATTTGGACATATTAAACACAACAACACAACACTACGCACAGACTTTTCCAATTTATTACTCGTGCGCGTCTAACACTTGTTGATGACACAACGAAATCGCTCAGTGTCAAATCTTTATAGCACAAACTGCATTGGTGCACCATCTGTTGTCTGAAATCCGCATTTCATACTTGTACGAGTACACCTGGTAATTTCATAAATTCCACTTTTCTCACAATTAGGAATCTTATCTTTGGGATTTCCTAACATATTCCTCAGATTGTCTGATGACTTATAGACTAAGGTGAGGCCTACCTTATTAAATACCTTATTGAGTCCTCTGCTATATTTCGGATTATATGCTATGGAGACATACTTGGTCTTATTTTGAGATGTAGATTACGACTATGAACATGAAATTTGGCAGCAAGACTTACTTTTTGATATATTCCCAAAAACCTGGTTCCTTCTTTGACGTCGGCCTGTCACTTACTACGTGGAGCGAAAAGCCCCGAGCCTTGTAAAGAAAAAACGATGCTTTTGCCAAAAATCGATTTTATTCTTCAACATAGTTTCCTTCAAAAGCAATACGCTCATTCCAGTGACCTTCTAACATTTGGATATCTTTCATCTAGTGCGATTTGTCGAGCTCTTTAAAATAAGCCTCACTTTCCCCATCGACTTCTTTTGAGCCAAATCTCTTTCTCTGGGGCCACCTTTTCAAATTTTGAAAAAGGGAGCTAGATCTGGTGAATACGGTGGATAAGGAAGCAATTCATAGCCTAAGTGGTCCAATTTCACCACCGATTTTATGGATTTGTGACCTAGTGTATTATTTTGGTGAAACAACACTTCTTCGCTAAATGCAAAAAATACTTGTGCAAACCTTTCCAGCTGATGTTTTGAATTGCTAGAGTCGCATCTACCAAAAATGAATTATCGCGGACCCGTTCTTACTTGACAGACTGTAAGTAGATAACTTAATTTTTTTTTCATTATTTCCAATCTGTACGAAAATAGAATCTAAAAAAATTCATAACTTGTATTAGCCAGGAACGTACTGGATAACTTTACCATTTTTTTTTAAATTTGGGCTACCTATTTAAAAGTAGTTTATTTAAAGCAAACAATTTCGGTAGCGTTTTAACAACATTTGAATGTAATCTTTATTTTTTGTTTCATCACAATTCGTGACTGCATATCTCCCGATAAAATTGTTTTTGGACCTTCAAAATTAAATATTTGATTTTTACTGTTTATCTAAGATGAGTTTATTCGATAACTTTTGTAATATTCAAAACAGAACATGTTTTTTTGGTTTTCGTAAATATCAAAGTGGCGTGATTAACACTGCTTAATTGTTTATCTCATTTTGAGTGATCTAATACAAGTGTATAGTATAGTCGACGAACAAATGCATATCGCGGCAGAAAACACCGGTCAAGTGCAAAGTGGACGTGTATTATTAGGCCGCTCCCTGATTTGTCGGTGCGGTATTGTTTCTCTCGGTGTGCTCGGTACCGATTCGGTAACGAAAACATGCCGAAAGCGTGTACCTCAATGAAACCCACCTGACTTGCTCCGCGGCTGCGTATCCCGCGCAAGTCGGGCACACCGAGAAAAACAATACCGCACCGAGAAATCAGGGAGCGGCCCTAATGTTCCGTACCGTGATTGCTTCTATGATATATATAAAATATAACGTCTCGCTGTCTGTCTGTCCGTTTGTGCGCTTATCACTCGAGAACCACTTATCCGATTTTCGTGTTTTTTTTTTTTGAAACACATATATGTTCTCTGGTCAGGTTATATGATATATTTTATTATGTTAGGTAACATAAGGAATAAGCAGTGACGATAATAGTAAATCAAGTCGGAAAAAAGTTTGCCGCTATCACGTTCTCTTGCAATGCACTACCTAAACCATTAAATAAGGAACAATATCATGTAGCAAGGAATATATATATATATATATATATATATATATATATATATATATATATATATATATATATATATATATATATATATATATATATATATATATATATATATATATATATATATATATATATATATAATGCAAAGCCTCTCTGTCTGTTCATTAGTGCGTTTATTACTTGAAAACCACTTATCCGATTTACATGTTTTTTTTTATTCATATGTTCTTTTTCCAGGTTATATACATACATATGGTACATACATACATACATAATCCTTCCTCTTGTACCTTACAGTGTCTAGGTAGTGAAGCAGGTAATGCATCGCTACTCCTTTCGGTCCTCTGCCATTTTCTCCGCCTGTTTCCAGGTAATGTTTTTCTCTTTCAAAATTTTTCCTACACCATCATTCCACGTTCTTGTTGGCCTACCTCTTTTACGCTTCTTATCCACCGCCACTTTCCATATTTTCTTTACCATTCTACAGTCGCTCATTAGCACCATATGCCCAAACCACGTTAACTGTTTTTTCTCCAAAGTTATTATCACGGAATTCACATTACATTTTTCGCGAACTATAGTGTTTCTGATACGATCTCGTCTCGTCACTCCGATAGCCACCTTCAAAAAGCGCATTTCACACGCCTGGATTCTACGGTTTCGCTCATCCAAATCCCCCACACAGCAGCACCGGAATGTACACCGTATTAAACACCCTTATTTTAGTATTCAGACTAACTTCTTTTTCTCTAATAAATGATTTGTTCAATGCGCAGAATAACTTAGTTGCCCCGGTCACTCTACTATCCACTTCAGTATCAAGCTTTCCACACAAACTCAAAAAGGATTCCAGGTACCTAAAGTCCTCACTTGCTTAATTTTCACATCATCCATGGTGATTTCTGCTTTCCTAGGTGTTTTTGCAATCACTATCAGCTCTGTCTGCCGTATTTTCTTACATTCCATATTTTACAAAGATATTATTCCATACATTCAGGTTTATTTGCATGTTCTTTTCCGAACTTGTCACAATGACCAGGTCATCTGCATATACAAATTCCGAAACATATACTTGCCCCACTTTGTCTTCTTGAGCTTACTCCTGGCTTTCTTCGAGATTTCATCCATTAACGCAATAAACAGTAAAGGACTTAACACACCGCCCTGCTCACCCCTGCCTTCGTTTCAAATTCCTTCGACACTTGGTTGTTTGTTTTTACTCCAATAAGGGTACATGAATATATACTTTTTATGGCTCGTATCAGCTTATTGTCAACGCCTTTACGTTCCAATGCCTCCCATATATTATCCCTTGAAGTATTATCAAATGCTTTTTCCAGGTCTATAAGGCACATGTACATTATATCATCATATTGCAGGGTTTTTTCTTCTAGCTGTCTAATTGTAAATATTAAATCCGTCGTGCCACGGCCCAGTCTAAAGCCGCACTGATAATCGTCAAGTCTACATTCAATAATGTCTCTTAGTCTCTTCTCTAGTATAATTTCATATACCTTGCTGGCTACAGTCAGCAGTGAAATACCACTATAATTTCCACATTTATGAATTTCACCTTTCTTGAATAGTGGGAGAATAGTTACCAGTGTCCAGTCTCTAGGTATGTTACCCGTATTCCATGCAGTTCTTATTATTTTGTGCAGTAGCTGCAACCCTTCTCCATCCAGATATTTAATCATTTCGGCCTTGAAATTATCATGTCCTGCAGCTTTTCCGTTTTTTCAGTTTAACAAGAGCTATTTGTAGTTCTTCCACTTTAATATCATCATCAATTTCTATTGCATAATCTATTTTTTGCGCAGGCTTATCAGTTACCATCATATCTCCACAAAATGTGGTTGCCATCTCTCTATAATTCGTTCATTTGATAACAGCAGGTGGTCTTTCCCATCCTCAGTGCCAGCTACACCACTATTTCTATCTTTCTTTAAATTTCTCAGTATTCTGTAGAGTAGTTTTACATTGCCTTTACTATCCTCTTCCATCTTGTTACCCAATTCTTCCCACTGCCTCACTTTAGCATCCTTAACCATCTCTTTGACAATTTTCCTTTGTTCCTTATATTTCTCATAGCAGTCAATATTCTTGTCTCCCTTCCCATAATTTCTTTTTCTTTGCAATTTCATTTTTCATAACGTTATTTCACCATAATGTGAGTTTTGTCTGTCTTCCCTTTGTTACTCCACATACTTGTTCTCCGTTCGTTTATTCTTCCGCAGTATTCCTTTCTAATTTCTTCGTCCTGTAGCTTATATACTCTGACGTTAGCCTGTACGTACATACTTCCTCGCCAACACCAAGTCGATAATCGTTTTTTCATTTCTAAACTTCATTTCTCGCGAAACCTTGTGAATATCTTATATAATAATAATAATAATCTATAATCTACAATATATTTAAAATGCACTGTCGCTCTGTCTGTCCGTTAGTGCGCTTATCACTCGAGAACCACTTATCCGATTTACATGTTTTGTTTTAGATTTAAACGTATGTTCTCTGGTCAAATTATAGGATATACGATGACGATATAGTGAATCAGGTCCACGCGAGCGGAACCGCGGGCACCGCTAATTTAAAATCAAATGAAATTCTTCCTTATGCTAAGTTAATTAGGTCTCTGTATATCCCGTGTATATCTTAAGATCTCAATAATGTATAGTAGTTATAGCATCATAGCTACCTAACAGCCAATAAATCAATCTAGCTCAGTCTAGAATCTAGTAATAAAACTATAAAACACATATTTACTACCTATATATTTGTTTAATTATAAATAAATAAAATAAAATTATTTTGTCTTGATTCAGTAGCGACTCGCGATCATAATGAACTTAAAGTATATTAACAAAACATCCACAATTGTGCCAAGGAACAGATTTTTCATGTTTTTTTTTTTATACATGAAAAATTATTTAACGTAACGCACTCGTGATAATTTTCGCTCAATCTACACTTTATTTAGACTATTCCAGAATTTTTTCAAAATTTTTTGATCAGTTCTCTTCCAGATAAGGTGGGGAGACAACGATTTTTGGCCATTTTTTCAAAATAATTGAAAGAAAAATGTGCACGAGTATTACATTATATATATTTTTGAACTCGTATTTTCACAAGCTTTCATTTGGCACCCCACTCGATGACATGGTAAAAAATTTTGTTTTTTTACTTTCGATTTCCCCCCCCCCCCCAAAACTAACCCCTTAATCAAAATTTAACTTTCAAAACTACACAGCTCCAATTGGACGATCAGTTCTTATATTTGTGCCAAATTTCAATTGTCTGTGTCAAATAGTTTCGCAGAAAATCCGGTGTGACAGATAGACACTGAAGTGATCCTATAAGTGTTCCGTACGGAACACTAAAAAGAACGACTTGGAAGTGAGATCCCCATTAATCGTTTAATTACTGAAACACGGTTAGTCAAGTATTATGAAAATGTTGAAAGTAAAATTAAAATTTTTATTTTGGGGTTTTTAGCCATTCCTTTGTCGCACCTGCCAAACGTGTTGATAGGAGGTAAGGAAGTTAGAAGGATGGTATCTGGTGAAGGATTAATGTTTTTAGGACCTGATGTCCCCCCATATTGGCGAGAGGAGACTAAGGCTGGCGTTGGTACGGTCGCGTCCCTGAAGTATATCTGTTCTCTCCCGCGATCGCAGAAGAGTATACACCCGCTACCATGCTAAATATGACTGTAGGATCGTATTCGTAACATCAAGATACGAAGAAGATCAAAAGTAACGGATGTAATACAACGAATATGTATATTACAGTGGAACTGGGTGGGATATATCGCAAGGATGAATGATAACAGATGTACACGTGGTATGGTTGAATAAAGGCCTAGAGAACATAAGAGAGACAGAGGTAGACTACAGACAAGATGGACTGACGACCTAAAAAGATTGATGCAAAAGGCAAACGACAGAGTTCAGTGGAGACAACTTGGGTATGCTTACATCCGACTATGGATGAAATAAGCTAATGATGATGAAAATTAAAATAATGGCCAACCTCTATAATAATTTTAAAATTATCTTTCAGTAATTGGAAAGTAATAATAATAATAATCTGAGTGCGATCTCAATAACTCTTAATAGTATATTGAAATGTATTTCCAAATATTTATTTAAGGGATAATTGTGTTTATTTCAAAAATAGGTTAATTTTATTTCCAGAAGTATTTTTAGTTAATAACAGATTTTCTTTTCGTTGCCACGGAATTTGATTATAAATTTATGATAAAAAGTGTTTTTTTTTTGTTTTTATTCGACTAAAGAAATGAGATAACAGAAAAAGCAGACAAAGAAATAAAATACAAAATACACTTACTGCAAGACGAAACGATAAGAGACCTATACAGACGGCGATTAGATCAAAAATTAAAAGAATTTAACTACGACAACCTCCAACAAATGTATGACCACATAAAAGAATGCATCAAACAGGCGGCCCTAGAAGTATTAGGTAAAGAAGACAACGAGAATAAGAAACATAAAATTAGAATCTGTGAAAAAACTAAAGAATCTATAAAGGAGAAAAAAAGACTATACGAAAAATGGCTGAATACAAAATCAGAAGATGATCTACAGAAATATAAAGAGAAAAATGCAGAAACGAGGAGGATGATAAACAAAGAAAAGAACGAGAGATGGGAAAAATCGTGCGAACATGTAGACCAGTATATAGGAGGAACTAGGAGCACAGAGTCATGGAGAATAATTAAAGCATTAAGGACCAACAATAGAGAGAAGATGTATATAGAGTATATCCCAGAAAGCGAGTGGGAAGAATATTATAAAAAGCTACTAACAGAAGACAGACAAGAATTCCAGGAAGAGAACCCTGAAGAAGACCAGAATAAGCAAAAAAAAGAGATAGAACTAAGCTATGAAGAAGTAAAGAAGACAATAAAAACACTCAAAAATAACAAATCTGCAGTGCCTGGGGGTGTGGTAAATGAAATGATTAAGTACGGGTCTAATAAATTACATCGAATGCTGAGAAACATATTCCACAGAGCGATAAATGGAGAAAAAATACCAGAGGAATGGTCAAAAGCCTATATAGTATCTATATTTAAAAAGGGAGACCGCAGAAAATGCACAAACTATAGAGGCCTAAGCATAATATCGAGTATGGGACGTTTGTATGGAAAAATTACTAAAAATATCATAGAGGAAAATATAAAAGGAAAAATTGGAGAAGACCAAGCAGGCTTTACGGCCGGAAAATCATGTATAGACCACATAGACACTATAAAACAAACAATGGAAAAAAAACTGGCAAGGAATAGAAAAGTTCATTTAGCCTTCATAGACATAAGAAAGGCCTATGACAAAGATTATGGAACGCAATGAAAGAAATAGGCATTGACAAAGAACTAATATACGCAGTAAAAGCTGTCTACGAAAACAACACAGTGAACATAAAAATAGGACATAAATTAGGGAAGAGACTCCAAACATCAAAAAGCCTATTACAAGGATGCTCTACATCCCCCACACTATATATACCTCGAACAAAGTTTCGCAGACGACCAAGTAATCATAGCGCAAGATGAGGAAGACCTCAGTTATATAGTAAGAAAACTGAAAGAAGAATACACTAAAGCAGGATTAGCAATAAACTTTGATAAAACGGAATATCTAACAACAAAGGAGGGAAACGTGGAGAATCTAGAAGTCGATAACGAAACAATAATCAAAGGAACCGATAGATTTATATATTTAGGAACTATCATTTCAAAAAACGCAACATCAGAAGAAGAGATTAAAGCTAGATTAGGACAAACGCGGACATGCATAAGACAATTAAATTCGATCCTGTGGGACAAGCACATTACAAAGAGAAACAAAACACGCATATACAAATCAATAATACAAAGCATAATGACATACGGGTCAGAAACGTGGATGATCAACAAAAGAAATAAATCTAAAACTAACGCGGTAGAGGTGGAGTATTGGAGAAGATGTTGTAGAGTGACACGTATGGAGAGAATAACAAATGAAGAAATAAGAAGCAGAATGAACATCAAAGAGAACGCAATAAAACACCATTCAAGAAAAACGATTAAAATGGTATGGACACATAAGACGGAGCGAAGATAATAGGTGGATAAAAGAAAATAACGGAGTGGTGCCCTATAAGGAGAAGAAAAAGAGGAAGACCCAGACGATCGTGGAGAGACGATGTGGACGAGGCTATGGAGGACAGGGGTCTAACAGATGGAGACTGGGAAGATAGAAACGGATGGAATCAAAGGCTGAGAGAAGGAAGACAGCGTTAGCTGTAGAAAATCCTTGATATATTTATATATATATATATATATATATATATATATATATATATATATATATATATATATATATATATATATATACATAATGATGAAAATTAAAATAATGGCCAACCTCTATAATAATTTTAAAATTACCTTTCAGTAATTGGAAAGTAATAATAATAATAATCTGAGTGCGATCTCAATAACTCTTAATAGTATATCAAAATGTATTTCCAAATATTTATTTAAGGGATAATTGTGTTTATTTCAAAAATAGGTTAATTTTATTTCCAGAAGTATTTTTAGCTAATAGTTAATAACAGATTTTCTTTTCGTTGCCACGGAATTTGATTATAAATTTATAATGAAAAGTGTGTTTTTTTTTTTTGTTTTTATTCAACTCAAGAAAACCAACCAAATAGCCAATGAACTACTAAAATATGGGGGACAATCTCTGGTTAAGTAATTCCAGACATTTATACAGAGGATTATAAGATCGAACAGAATCCCAGACGAATGGAAAACAGCTAAAGTTATACTAATGCACAAGAAGAGAGAAAAAGAACTAGAGATGCATAAATTTACTAAACTGTACCCTGAAATTAACAACAAAGATTATTACAACAAAAATAAACACGAAAATACAACTGGAAGTAGAACAGCAAGGATTCAGAAGTAGGCACTTAAGCACCGATTTCATATTCATTGTGAGACAGGTAAAAGAAAAATCCATAGAATACAACATTCCAGCATACTTGTGCCTGATCGACTTAAAAAAAGCTTTCGACAGTGTGCAAATAGAAGACGTTATTCAACTATTATATAACAGGAACCTCCCATTATACCTAATCAAAACTGTCGAGAATATATATAAAGACAGTAAAGTAGTCGCAAGATTAGCAGAAGGAATGACAGAACCAATCAACTATGAATCTGGAATCAGGCAGAGAGACTCATAAGTCCTCTTCTATTTATTATTGTCCTGGATGAAATGATAAAGAATGTCAAAAAAGAAGGGATATACAATGGGTAACAGAGAACTTAAAATGATATGTTATGCAGATAACGCGATAATAATCGCTGAGACCGAACGATCTGCAAAGGCTGTTATACGCATTCTACATAATATAATATATCAAACTCAACTGAAAAAAACCAAGACAATAGTAATAGCAAAAGAGGATCAGGAGCAAGCTGGTCGTGGAAGATAAACCAATAAAACCGGTAATGGAGGTCGATTACCTGGGCTTCAGAATATCTAGTATCGGAAAAGTCGAAGTAGAAGTAAAACATCAACATCAACATCAACACGAGGTTAATAGGATAGCGGAATGCCCCAATGATACCATATTTAGAAATCTCTCCGTTGAGATCAAAACAAGAATATACAAAAGCTTAATACGACCAGTAATGATTTACACATCTGAAACCAGACCCGACACAAGTTGAACACAGAGGATCCTGGAATCAACTGAAACGAGAATACTTACGTACAGGGTGAGTCAAAGATAGAGTAAAGTTCATTATCCCATTTGTTTCGGGAATGACGAAAAAATATTAAATACATTAGTTTTAGGGAATGTTAAGGTGCACAGTTTAAAATTATTTTTGAGTATACAGGGTACTCCAAAAAAGTGTGGCCGATATAACATATGTTTTTTAAAATGGAACATCTTATTTTCTATTTTATTTTTAAATTCTGCGTAAAATTTTATAACTTTTGTATTAATAATGTTATGTACCTAAACCTAGTAGTTTTTCTAATATTTCAATTTTAAAAAAAAATACTAGTTTTCAGTTTTGTAAAAAATTGCCAGTAGCGCCATTGTTTCTGAAGGTGGAATACTCATAATTGGTACGAGGATTCTATCAAGATGAAAAAAAAGATATATGTAAAGAATTTATGTTAGATACTACAGTGTGTTCAAAATAAATTTATGCATTTCGACTATTTTAAATTGAAACATCTCAGATTGTTTAAATGGCACACCCTGTATATTATTATTTTTTCTGATAGATTTTACACAACCCTCCAACTTTTATTAAGTATGTCATATACCTATTTCTAATAGTTTTCGATTTATTTTGAATTTTTCAATTTTTACCCTTGTCAACTCTCAGAAGATTCGTGTAAAATTGTCATGACATTTTTTTCTATTAGTTTGCGAGTTACTGCTGTTTGAATGACGCTACATACAAATGAGGTAGTCACTCCAAAAAACACAAAAAAAAATCAGCTTATTGTTCTGGACAGCGGCAAAGTGAAAGTAATAACATCGTGAAGATATCAACAGAACGCGTGAGACATATTTTGAATCAATATTTACATGAAAACGCCCAATGGATGCCACGTATTTTTCACGAAACAGCAACGTGTTGAAGATTCAAAAGGCTGTTTGGCACTGTTTCGACGTAATCCAAAGGAATTATTGTGTCGATTCGTAACAATGGACGAAACATGGATCCACCACTACACGCCTGAGTCCAACAGGCAGTCTGCGGAGTAGCTGGAACCACATGAAAGCCGACCGAAGCGTCCAAAAACACAAGTACCAGCTTCAAACTGAACTTTGCGTGCTTGAGGATTGGTGTAAGCACAATAAATTAGACTTGAATATTTCTAAATGTAAAATTATGTCGGTGACGAGGAAAAACCATATAATAACATATGAATATTCACTAGAAACGTCAACTCTCGAGCGCACCAATAGTGTAAGGGACTTAGGAGTAGTATTCGATAACAAAATGAATTTTTCTAATCACATTAATAACGTAACGCTGGAAGCCAATCGTCTATATGGTTTTATAGTGCGCAACTGTAGAAGCTTTAATAGTGAACGATCTTTAATACTGCTATATGAGTCTTATGTGAGATCCAAACTAGAATATGCCTCTCTTATTTGGAGCCCATACTATTTATGCTACAAACTAATGCTAGAACGAGTTCAAAAAAGATTTCTAAAATATTTATCATATAAGGTAGATGGTGTCTATCCAATGAGATGAATAGAGTACTCTTTGTTATTGGAAAGATTTAATTTTCAATCACTTGAGGCTCGTAGAGAGTGTTCGTCTATAATTTTCTTGTATAGATTGTTGCACGGAGTCATCTACTATCCTCAGCTGGTACCGAAGGTGGCTATATTGGTGCCTAGAATTAATTCACGAAATACTGCTACTTTTGTTTGTTCGCGTGCTAGGACTAACCTCAGGTTAATTGAACCAATCAATGTTATGTGCAATAAATTTAACTTAATTAGTAATGAATGTGATATTTTTGCAGACACCGAAAATAAGATTCGGTCAATATATCTAGATCATTTCACTTGATAGGACATTTATTAAAAAATTCTTTTAGAAGCTTGTTTTGCTTGTTGGATGTATGTAACTAATATTTGTTTTATTTCACTTTTATTCTAATTTGTACTGCGCTGATTCATTTAATTTCTTTATTCATTTTTCTTTCTTTCTTTCTTCTTTTTTTTTGTTGTTACTCTAGTACCTTAGTTTTAAAAGAAAATTTCATTCATATTCTTTCTTGTTTTCCCTGTAAATGGTTCTTACTGTTGGGAATAAAGCTATTATTATTATATTATTATAAATGTTTTGGCAAGTATTTTTTGGGAGGTACATGGAATAATATTGATCGATTATCTTCAGAAGGGGCTAACAATCACAATATTACGTTGATTTACTGGACCGTTTGAAAAATCAACAATTTTTTTATTTTATTTAAAAATCTCAGCTTTGGGTTGACTTAAGACATCCGTGAGTGGGACATTTAATTACATACCATTTATTTTTCTCTTTATATGGCAACAACGATAAAACTAGCTAGAAGTAAATACCACGAGATGTTTAAATTTCCGACTTAGGAACCAAATCGTCTCGTATTATTAAAATTCAAGTTAAAAAATTATTATTCAAGAGGGCTTCACGCCTACCAACAATGTAAACGATAAAAATATTGTCCTTGACTCGGTTTTCAACAAAACTTTTCCATTTGAAGAATCTTAATAATTGGTTTAAAGTGGACCATGGACGATGCATCTTACCGTTCACTTCATCTGGAGAGTCGCTAGGATTCTTAAACTTACACAAATTCTTCGTCTCCTTCTCCACACAACGTGTGCTGATGTTTCTTTTATAACCATACATATTTTCATTATATTTTATTTATTAAAGTCAAATAAATAAAATCTCCTTCTTCTTTTAGCAGCCTTTTGCCATCTACTCCTGGACGTAGGATTTCTCCTACCTTTTTCACTCCATTCTATCCTTGGCTATATGGTGCCAGTTCCTGTCGACCTATGTTCCACGACTTCGAACCATCCTTTTGGTGGTCTTCCCACACTTCTCCTGTGTCCTCTAGGTCTCCACTGTATTAAGTATTTCGTCCACTTCTTATACGCCTCATGTCTAGCGACGTATCCTACCCAAGTCCATTTTGGTGTTGCCATACGCTTTATGACATCCTCGACCTTGGTTCGTCAGTTATCTAAATGCGTCGTGAGTTAACATAACCTTAAAAAAGTTATTTAAATTAATTTGTGTGCAAGGTTAATATTCAAAATGGAAAATGAAGAGTTACATTTTCGTCATGTTATATTATATGAATTTAAAAAGGGAGTGAATGTTGGAACTGTAACAAAAAGTATTCCAAGACGTTTAATAGGATGGTGCTTCTCCTCTTAGGACTGGTAAAAAGTGGTTGTTTGGTCGATTTCGAAATGGTGACTTCAATCTAAACATTACTCAGTATATATCACCACTACATCAAACACTTTATTTTTGGACTCGACGGGCGTTTCGCTAACCATGTTAGCTTCATCAGGAGTGACGATTGACTAAAGCTAAACTACAAATCTACCCTATTTACAGTTAGACTAACATCTAAATTCTTCAGGCGGAACTAATAGTATAGGCCAGGCCATCAGTTCCGGTCAAGTCACCAGTAGAGGGGACTATAAGGAATAGGCCCTCTGTCTTTATATACACCACTTTTACATTTTATAATTTCCATACTTTCATATGGGTTCAACAATCTCCTATTAGATACATTTTTAATTAATCTTAGATGATCTAATGTTACAGTACGATCAGCTTCAAGAACATGTTCGGAAATGCTAGATTTTTTCTGTTCTACTGTATTTTAAGTATGCTAAATATTCTTAAAATCGTGTTTTAATTGACCTTTTAGTTTGCCCAACATACTTTTTGTCGCAATCAATACAACTAATTTCATAAATTCCACTTTTCTCACAATTAGGAATCTTATCTTTGGGATTTCCTAAGATATTCCTCAGATTGTCTGATGACTTATAGACTAACGTGAGGCCTACCTTATTAAATATCTTATTGAGTCCCCTGCTATATTTCGGATTATATGGTATGGAGACATACTTGGTTTGGTGCGACGAAAGACACTGGCTGGGAAGGTTTTGGTCTCTGTATTTTGGGATGCCTATGGAATAATTTTCATCGACTATGTTGAGAAGGGAAAAACCATCAATAGCGAATATTATATAAAGTTATTGGTGCGTTTGAAGGCAGAAATTGCAAAGAAACGGCCCCAAATGAACAAAAAGAAAGTGCTCTTTCATCATATATATATATATATATATATATATATATATATATATATATATATATATATATATATATATATATATATATATATAATACTATATACTATCTTTCCTTCTCGTTTTTTCTCTTTTGCTAGCTCTCTTATTTCCCCTCCCTTCTCATCCTCTCTTTTACCAATAAATTGCGGTTGCCTTTTGATCCGAATTTCCATATCGGTTTTAAGTGTGTTCAATTGGTATTTTCTTCCGCCACTAATTTTATAAATTTTGACCATTTAGACATTTTTCAGTGGACCAGTTCTCCTTCCGGTTGTTTACAATATTTGGTTTTTAGGTTCTCAAAAAAGTCCCTTATCTCTGTCAGGTAGCTGTCTTCTGTCAGCTGTATATCAATCATTTCGTGCATGGCGCCGGCCACAGGTGGTTTTTTGGCGTGAATTAATTAAAAATGTTTTCAGCATCCAGGGTTTTCAATGCAATCTTTTGAATTTTATGTATTAGTTTATAGTGTTTATTTTAATGGATTGTTACTCGTTTTTATGTTATAAGCTAATTATGGCCATTCATGTTAACTCAACGTCTCACTTTTCATGTGAGTGTTTTTTGTCTTTTATTATATCTTCTATTATAATTTTATTATATTTTCTACACCAGTTTATTAGTAATAATAATAATAATTAAATTTTTTGCTCAAGTTCTCTCAGTTAGTAGACTCATTCTCCTTTTCAGTTTTTGCTCTGAAGAAGGTCCCAACCAAGGACCGAAATATTGGCTAAATGAACATTGTGTGTGAACATTTATCACGCCGAGTTCCCCAACTAATTTTATATTTAAGAATTTTGTTAGATACGGAACTTTTGCTTTCTTTCTTTATTATATATATATATATATATATATATATATATATATATATATATATATATATATATATATATATATATATAGTGAAATCTCGCTTGGGCGGACACCAATGGGACCGGCCGAAAGTGTCCGTTCGAGAGGGGTGTCCGCTTAAAACAAATACAAAAAAAAATCGTTTTTTTTTTTGAAAATTGTAATTAAAGAATTTGGAACATTTAAAACGTATACTTATGTATGTACATATTTTTAAAATACACAAAAAACTTAAAACTTAAGGAAAAAACAAAGATTTGTTACCTTTAGATACATATAAAATACGAGTATAATAGGATAGAGTTGTACATATGAAATAAAAAGTCACTTTAATGATGCAAAAATTCATGTATTGTCGTTAGTCTCCTCTTTTTCTTTAAAATAGAGTCCACAAATCGTATTTTTCTAATTTAGAAAGAAGCTCTAGAGACTCTACATCTCCATGATCTTCGGCAAAACTTTTAAGCTGCTTGATTAGGGTAATAGCTTCACCATAATTTGGGATAGCATCTGTTAGTACTGAACCTCATCGACATCAGTATCTTCGGAAAGTCCTTGTATTTCAACTAGTGTTTTCAATTTCTTGTTCTGAATCTGGATTTTCAGCATACTAATTTCCATCTATGTTCAAAAAATCATTAAGATTTTCATTATAAGTCAACTCCAACAAATTCTTATTTTTGAGGTTATCTGCAAGTACGTTAAGGAGTAAGTCATCTTCTAGATCAGATGTAACAGCCTCAGTTAACTGGTCTTCACTTTGCATATTTTCATGCTTAAATCCCGCTTTACGGAAGCAATTTTTAACTGTTTCCTTGGTAACTTGTTCCCAAGCGGTTTTTGCAAAGTAAACTGCATCCAGTGGCGTAATTTTCTTAATTAACTGAAAAGTTGTACCAGCAGTTTCAATCTTTACTATCAGGTGTTTTAGTATTAGACTTCGGTAATAAATTTTAAAATTTTTTATAATTCCCTGGTCAAGTGGTTGACAAGTTGATGTACAGTTAGGGGGCAGAAACGAAATTTTTATATTTTTTAAGCGGACGTCTTTTGGATGAGATCCTGCATTGTCTAAAAATAACAAAATGTTTCTTTTTTCTTTTGTCATTTTCCAATAAAGATCTGGCAAGCACTCTGTCGTAATTTCTCCTGTCATCCAAGCTTTCTTATTATATTTCCAAGTTACAGGCAGGTCGTTTATGTTAATATTTAGCTGCCTCACCAGTGACTAAGAGTTTTTCTTTTTCTCCCGCCATATTTGCACAATGCAAAATGGTAAACCTCTCTTTGGAATATTTACCACCAACACATTTTTCTTTTTTTAATGTTAGCGTTTTGTTGGGTAGAACCCTAAAATACAGGCCTGTCTCATCGGCATTATAGATGTCTCTCGGTGAAATCCCTTAATTAAAGAAGGACATTTTTCCCAGAATAATGAAACATCTTCTGAAATCGCTTTAAAACTTATGTTGTGGCGTATTTTAAATTCATTAAGCCAACCAGAAGAAGCACTGAATGTAGAATGTTCCAGAGACTCGGCTATTTATTTTGCTTTTCATTGTATTAACGGACCTGAAAAAGACATTAACAATAAGTTTTTTGCATTTTTGTCACGACAAGCCTATTGATACTCTCACCCCTTTTATCCACTCTTTGAATTGATATGAAAAGAAAATCAACGCATTAATTCCAGAAAACCTTATCTAAAAAAAATAATTCATGTGCATACCTGTCAAAGGAATCCCCTTATTGCGAGCAGCTATAAACCAGTTATAACACAATTTGTTAATTTTGTACCATCACCAGTCAAAAAGCTTCTTTTTTCATTCAAATTGCCGTTTGACATCCACTTGTTTAGAAGGATTTCTTCATGTTTAATTATACTATTTGTTTTCATGTAACAATAGGTTATACTTATAAGCCAATAGGCAGTGATTACAATAACCTATAATTAAATAAAAGAAAAAGAAAAAATAGTAAATAAGTAAAAACACTTTAAAAGCAAAGTTACAATATGACACAATGAAATAAGAGGCACAACGGAAAAGACAAGAAACCACCTCTGCTGACAGAACCATCAAATCGCTGTGCTAATTTCAACTGTACTTAAGAAAAATTCATTTACTGAGTAATAAACTCCTTGAAGCAGATATTTGGTTAAAAGTCTCTTTACTTCCGTTTTACATAACGCACGTACACTCTCTGAGAAACTATCTCTGATATATTTCCACCCCCCAAGAAGGAAACACGTTCGGACGATTGGATATTAATATTTCGATATGTAAAAGATAAAGTGTTTTCTATTCTACGGTCGAAGAATGGGCATTGTGTTTTTTGAGCGTTTATTATTAAGTCATGAGCCGAAAAGTATCCATCAAGAGCTTCGCACGCTCCTTGCACACTAGTCATCATGACGTGCGGGCTCTCCTCACTAAAGATCAATGTAGTGTCATCTGCGTAAAGTATAGTAAATTCTCCGGATATTCTCCTGAGTTCATTCGTATATATAATGTATAAGAGAGCTCCTAATATTGATCCCTGAGGAACACCCTTCGACACCCGGATCTTGTGGGAAATTATAAGCCTACCAAAATCATCAATTTCCATAACTCGTTGTGTCCGATTTTCCAGGTAGGATGCTAACAAATTCAACGCATTTCCCCGAACACCATACGATTCCAGCTTGGAACATAGGGTGTTATGATTGACACTATCAAACGCCTTTGACAGGTCAATGCACATTGCCATTGTGAGTTTCTGATTATTTAAAGAACTTAATATATGAGTTAATGCTTGATAGACCGCTCTAACTGTAGATTTATTTTTTCGAAATCCATTTTGGTTGTTGGAAAATAAGGAGTTGCGTTCAAAAAAGTCGATTAGTCTATTGTTCATAATTTTTTCAAATATTTTACCTACGTTTGAGAGCGGCGATATTGGCCTATAGTTTTTTTTCTTCATGTAAACTCCCTTCTTTGTGTATTGCTTTTACATTTTTTAGTTCCGGATATACACCTGTATCAAAACATAAATTATAGTTATGTATATATATATATATATATATATATATATATATATATATACATAACTATGTATATATAAAGGAAAAGTATGTAAGAAAAAAAAACTACTGGTCCTTTCTTAAACTCACTTCTTTCACAGACAAATATGGAAAAAAATAAAGGAAGTGTATGGCCGGCTTTCGTACATTTTAGAAGGTATAGATTACATTATTAATTATTTAACTAAATTAACGAGAATAGAATGATAATATCAACTGCAATCGTGTCGATTGGTCACGTCCTAAGCCGATGGTGAGCGTTTCTGTCTAGGTGTTCAAAAGTTTAGAATATGAATAATTAAGAATTATATTTTGTTAATTATAAATCTTATCGCATTTTGGTGGTTTAAAAAGTGGTTCCTTTCGGCCTACCTATCTGGTGTACCATCATGAAGAAACCACATTGGTTGTCCAAAAATTAAAGACGTCTTTCAGTATCTCGGGCAAGTCATATTGGAAGAAATTCGCAACGATCGCATGCCTTGGTATTAGTTGAAAATGCACGTGTGCATTTTAAGCACCAAACCTTACTTTTGGAGATAAAGAAGAGTTAGTTGGAGTCATATAAGCGTAATATGGAGGATGGTAGAGTACAGTCCCTTATTTCCGCGTCAAAAACTGCACTGTAATTCTATCGTGAGGGTGTGGGCCGGCTGGTGGTTGTAAAATTCCATTCGTCGTTCTTGACAACCCCCCCCCCCCCCTCCCCCGTCAAGTTCTCTTATAAAGTCACTCTATGGTGCTCACGTTGTACGCTGCTCCATCACATTTTTGTAACATAATACCTTCACCACAAGCCTGCACGTCTAGTACCATAGACTAAGGAATGTTTTCCTAACCTGAACTAATTCCTTAATCTATGCTAGTACTCAACAATGACTGCTCACAAATGGCGGACCGAATGCACATACTCGTACTTGGTTTACTGTTGTTAGTTGAAGTTTCCACTATAGTTCAAGAGCTGACGCTGCTTGAGTTGAGTTATATGACTGACCGTAGGAACGCTCAGTTATATAACTTTTATAACTTTTTGAACAGACGTTGTATATTCCTTCCTAAATTCAAAAATGTAACAGTTTACCATGACTAGGCAGTTTAATATATTTCAGTTATTTGTTTCAAGTAATATTACATAATTGCCACCTAAAATCATAATGTAACATTTGAAAAAGGTTAATGTACCTTTCGTGCATGTTCATACACACAAATAATTAATAATATGTATCCGACACACTATTTAAAACTTATGTGGGTTTGGAAACCACAGGAATTCCGTTTCCAATTACGAACGTCGAACCAGTTCCTTGGAAACTTCGTTAAATTCGCGAGAATTCGTACGGTTTATTGAGGTGGAATTTCGGAGAAGGATGATGTTAAAATTTTATTGACAGTCGTTCAAATCTGCACAACACCGTAAAATTGTAACCAAGGTATATGGAAAATATGTTTTCGTGCATTGATCATTTTTTAATATTTCCTTTTAAGCGGAAAATAGTATTTATTTCATTCGGACAAAATTATGTTGTTTGGGCCCGGAAAAAAGACGCTAGCGCGAATCATCTGTGAAAATTTTTTGACATGTTGAGGTCTTCCTTCCAATTTTTGAACAATAAAAAAGAGCTCTTCATGCAAAGGTAGGAGGCCAAAATCGACAACTGAGGGCGGAGCCTTTTGTAGTAAAAAATCCTCGTTTGTTCTGGAAGTTTAAAAGTTTTGATCCTTTCTAACACAGTAAAATCTAAATCGACCCGGGGGAGGGGATTTTCAAACAGAACCCCTTTCTTATATGGTGTGTCATATAAGTAGGTATACTGCCTGTTTTATCCCCATTAGACCTCTTCCGATATGGACGTCCAGCATTCCTTCCACCTTTTCGGAGGTCTGCTCCGAATTCTTCTACCGCAGGATTTATTGAGGTTGGCCCTTTTTACCAGTCTGTTGTCGTCCATCCAATCTACGTGTTTATTCCATTGTTTTCTTCTAGTTCTGGTCCATTTGGATATTTCTTCGATCTTACTTTAGTTCTTGTAGATCTTTGTTGCGGATTTTATCGTGAATATTTTTTCCATGTATGTCCCTAATCGCCTTCATTTCGGTTGTCCTCATCATTTGTGCTGTTTTACATGTGTCAACTCTTCTTTCTACAGCATATATGAGGATCAGTGAAAATTTAAACTAAATTTAAAAATCGGTAACGGGGGTGGACATTTTTTTACAAAAAATACGTTTTATGTACGCTAAAAAAATTCCGGAGTTGAGTTTCGGATCGCGAAGTGTGTACATATGAATCGAACGCCCGGTAATGGTCAACTCGTTCAACGAGCATTATTACGGTAGTGTTTCGATCTATTTAATTATTTTTCGATTGCCAACCAGAGGGACTAAAAATAAAGCTAAGTGTAGTGTTATTATTAAGTGTGTGTGAAATTGTATGAAGCTAAGGAAACGATAAGCGACGACCTTGTTCGTTTTACTGTTTACGGTGATAAGAAGCATAAATAACAGTTTTTTTCTTTTTCTCCCGTGTTTGAAAATGGAATATACGAGGAACACACGTAAAGTTTTTATAACAGAAGGAACAATGGACAGCGATGATTACACCTCAGGAGACTCGAAAAGAGAGAGTCGAAGAAAAAGAAGAACCAGAGCCAAGGATTATTCAAGAAGAGTAAAAAGCTGATAAGAACGTCACAGAAACAGAAAAACGAAAAAGTAGGTAAGATAGACAATTTGATAGAAATGATTAGAGAGCTAATGTCAGATATAAAGGATATAAAACAAGATCAGAAGAGATACCAACAAGAGTTGAAGAAACTAAGAAAGGAGAATGAAGTATTAAAAGAGGAAAATAAGATAATTAGAGAAAACATGAGACGTATGGATTTGAAGATGAGTGTACTGGAAAAAGGCAACGTACGGAACAATATTGTAATATCGGGAATGATATTTGAAGCGAATATCCAACCAGATCTGAAAATGGGTGTAGAACATTTTATGTAGAGGAGTATGGACACAAAAGTACAGATTAAAGATGTGATAAAAATAGGAGCAACTATATGCAAGATAGAATTTGGAATCACGGATGATAAAGAAGCTGTAATGAAAAATAAAAACAAACTGAGAAACCTAAGAGAGAGAGTTTACATAAACAATGATTTAACAAAAGATGAACGGGAAATTCAAAAGAAATTGAAACATATAGTAGAGAACGAGAGAAAGAATTGAAAAAGGGTGAAAATAGAATGTTAAAAAATCGGAATCGAAGGAAGCGAATATAAATGGGACGTTGAGAATTTATGTCGTTTGCAATGAAATGAATCATTTCAGAAATTAGCCGCATTACATTTTTTAGTTCATCATTTGGTCACTTTCCCTCTGAATGGAGTAAACTTTAATAAAGAAAGGAATCGTATTAGAAATATAACTAGAGTTAATGGTTATCACGACGACTTAGTAAATAAGCTAATAAATAGACATAAGTTTAGGTTTAATATTCAGAATTCCACCTTTTTTATACGCGAAGAAAATAACACCAAGTATGTCTCCATACCATATAATCCGAAATATAGCAAGGGATTCGATAGGGTATTTAATAAGGTAGGCCTCACCTTAGCCTATAAGTCATCATACAATCTGAGGAATATCTTAGGAAATCCCAAAGATAAAATTCCTAATTGTGAGAAAAATGGAATTTATGAAATTAGTTGTAATGATTGTCACAAAAAAAAGTATGTTGGGCAAACTAAAAGGTTAATTAAAACACAATTTAAAGAACATTTAGCACACTTAAAATACAGTAGAACAGAAAAGTCTAGCATTGCCGAACATGCCCTTGAAGCTTGTAACATTAGATAATCTAAGATTAATAAAAAATGTATCTGATAGGAGATTGTTGAACGCATACGAAAGTATGGAAATTATAAAATGTAAAAGTAGTTTAAATAAAGACAGAGGGCCTATTCTTTATAGTCCTCTCTACTGGTTACTTGACCGAAACTGATGGCCTTGCCTAAGCCTTTAGTTCCGCCTGAGTAATTCAAGGGTTAGGCTAAGTATAAATAGGGTAGATTTGTAGTTTAGCTTTAGTCAATCATCGCTCCTGATGAAGCTAACATGGTTAGCGAAACGCGCGTCGAGTGCAAAAATAAAGTGTTTGGTGTAGTGGTGATATATACTGAGTAGTGTCGTTGTGCCAAAGATCCCACATTCCCAACTTAATACTATATAGGAATCACAGAAACAGAAAGGAAAGGAAATGGATGCAAAAAAATTAGAAAAGAAGAAGATAAAATTATGGAAATATGGAGGGAATACTATAAAGATGGTTGATGGAAATGACATAGCATACAAAAATCAACATAGAGACATAATACCGGAACAAGATACAGAACTCACACAAACAGAAGAAACTAATACAGAAGAAACAAAGGAGGCAATCGGCAGTTTAAACAGGATGGGAGGATATAGAAGGAAATATGGAAAAGACAGATCTAGAATAACTCAACTCCACTTACACTTCTAACAAAAGGGGTAGAAAGGCATAGGGGTTAAGTAAGTAAATAAGTAATAAAATTCCTGTTTCCTAAAACGACGTTATTTTCTACATTCATAGACGCGAAGAGCATATGACCCCCCCCTTGCCACTTTATGAAAATAAAGATTTTTTAAATTATTCCAGAAATTCTCAAGATAAGAAAAAAAAAAGAGAATCTGTAATCGTCTCGTCTTAAAAAGACTCGAATTCTTAGAAATGAACTTTAAGGAAATCTTTATAAACAAGTTTACATAAATGTGTGTCACACCCGCTGCGCTATGTTGTCAAATCGACTCAAGCTCTGATACAAATCTAAAATTATTTTCTACTTATTTGTGCTTGTGCGTTCTTTTTGGTTATATTTTAACTTTGCTACATTTACTCAGATAAAAGGAATAATTAAAATGTCTTCTTGGCTAGCTCCCTCCCTGTCTTTATTGTAATGAGTCTGTCTCTATGAATAGTAGAACATCCCTGCAATTGCACCACTCAAACCACCAAATACTCCTGTATTCTCCATAAGAAAATCAAACCAGCGAATCTGGCGTTATTAATGAGCGATTCGAGAGACGTCTACGCGATGAAGGTTACAACAGTTGTCCACAGAGCCGATACTAATAGGGACAGTTTAAAATAACCGGTCAAGTGCAAGTTGAACTTGCACAATTAGTGTTCCGTACGTTGATTGCTTTTAAAATAAAAAATGTGGTTACGGTGGTATAAAACGATCAGTGACTTCACAAAACACCCCAAATGAGTTTTCAACAAAGTTTGTTTCCAATCTTTACTGAAAATTGATGACTTTGAAATTTTTGTTTTTTTTTTTTTCATATACCAGATAAATTATTAAAGGTAATGCACTCGTGATAATTTTCGTTCAATCTACACCCCCTGGAGAATATTCCAGAATTTTTTCAAAATTTTTTGATCAGTACTTTTCGAGATAGGTGGGGGGACTGCGATTTTTTAAAAAAATACAAAGAAAAGTGTGCGCAAGTATTACATTATATATATATATATTGTTTACTCGTGTTTTCACAAGCTTTCATTTGATACCACACTCGATGACTTACTAAAAAAATTTTTTTTTTCACTTCCTATTTCACCCCCCAAAACTAACCCCTTAAGTCAAAATTTGACTTTCAAAACTACACGGCTTTGATGAGGCCATTAATTCCTATATTATACCAAATTTAAACTTTCTATGACAAATAGTTTCGGAGAAAATCGGGTGTGACAGACAGACACCAAAGTCATCTTATAAGTGTTCCGTACGGAACACTAAAAATCATGCAAAAATAATTTCGGAACATTTAGATTTAAGGTACAAATAGAGATGAAGACCTACGATAACAAGGAAATCCTTAAATTATTACAATTGCAACCACTTCAGGCAACATCGTCGCACAGGCCATGAACCGGTCCCCTTGTTCCTCGAGTGTTGCTAAGCGATCAGCTGATCACCGCTCGGTGCTCTGCCAATCAGCTGGAAGCTTCGCCGCGGCGTTGCCAGGTCCGCTTATTTGTATTTCTGTTATCGAGAATGCGTAAAGTGCGTAATCAATTACCACTGGCTAAGGGGTAAATTGGGGAGACTTGGGTCACATGTCGGTCTTTGTTTGTTGCATTTAATGTACATTCTGGAGGGAAAGGAACGGATATATGTTAGGAACTAGCCGTATTGTTAAAGTGGAAAAAGTAAATAAAAAATAAAAATTTTTAGATTTTGGACTGTAGTTAATTATGTTAGTTTTTATTGTGGGGCCCTGTGTGTGGGAGCGAATATAGTTTTTCGTATGGGGAGTTTTTCTTTAAAGAAAAATGCCAATTTTTAGTTTTAAAAATGTGGTGTCCATACAGAATCCGGTGCGTGGCCTGATGGAAGCGAGGAGAGCCAAACAGGTATATTAGTCGAGCAGAACATGAGACTTAAGAAATTATTTACTTTTAACAAAAGAGATAATAGAGACCTATATAATTGTTGACAAAGACAAATTTGTGGGTTTGCTGAATATTGTTATTATTTTAAACATTCTGTCGAATTTAGAAGGGGCCAATAAATGTACCGGGTGATTATGATGAAATTGTCTTTGAAAAATGTTTTGAGGAAACAAAAATCGCATCTTTAAACGAAACAAGTTGGACTTGCGCAATTAGTGTTCCATACGTTGTTGGCTTTTATAATAAAAATTTTTGTTAAGGAGGTATAAAATGAGCAACGACTTCACAAAACACACCTCAAATGAGTTTTCAACAAATTTTGTTTCCGATCTTTGTTTAAAACTTATGACCTTGAAATTTTTGATTTTTTTAATATACCATATTAATTATTAAAGGTAATGCACTCGTAATATTTTCGCTCAATCTACACTTTATGGAGAATATTCCAGAATTTTTTCAAAATTTCTTGGTTTGTACTTTTCGAGATAAAGGAGGGGGACAGCGATTTTTGGCAATTTTTTAAAAATAATACTGAGAAAAGTGTGCGCTAGTATTACATCATAGATATTTTTGAACTCGTGTTTTTACAAGTTTTCGTTTGACACCGCACTCGACGACCTGCTAAAAAAAATTTTTTTTCACTTTCGATTTCACCCCCCAAAATTAACACTTCAAATCAAAATTTAGCTTTCAAAATTATACTGCTCTGATGGGGCCATTAATTCCTATATTAGTGCCAAATTTCAACATTCTATGTCAAATAGCTTCGGAAAATAATCGGGTGTGACAGATGAACAGACAGAGACAGACTCACAGACACCGAAGTGATCTTATTAGTGTTCTGTACGGAACGCTCAAAAGAAATTGTTGTCCGTAATTGAAAGAAAGTTGTAAGAATTTCAAACAGTTTTTTTGAGTTTATTTTTCTTTCAATTTTTACCAAATAATTCCGATTTATGTTTCGACCATACATCCTAGAGTTGCCAGAGGTCAAATTTTGATATTTTCTTTTATTTTTATGCTCTTAGGGCTAGCATGCGGTAAATTCGCCTTAAACACCCTAAGCGCAAAACGCGACTATTTCTCGACATAGATCACTGCCTTAATCGTGGTACCTCAAACAAACAGACGGTTAACCATTCTCTTATCTTGAAAATCATTAAAAATAAAGAAAAAGGTAAGCAAAGTACAAATGATGTACAAAGAGACCACTCTCTAAACAACTTAAGTGTTTGCACCAAGGCTCGACTTGTTTATATCGTAAACACAACCCAAAATTAACAGTGGACTCCAGGAAAGGCTACTAGAAACCATGAGTTACGATTTGATTGAATATAAGTGTTGCCAGATTTCTAAAATTTCTAAAATTTAACGCTCCACCAGCTTTCATTGTTATTAAAAGTTTAATCTAACAAAGTAAAATTATCGCACTTGGTTTAAGCTAACATAAAATAAAGTAAATAATATTATATTTATCAGAAACAGCTAAATATTTTGTAAATTTGTACTAAACGAGGTGGGCGATAATTTTTTTTGTATAAAGCACTCTTGAAATCGTATGAAGTGTTTTCCACTTATCCTTAGCGCACTCATCGCAGTGTCTGTGTATCTATTCTTTTTTGTTTTTACACTTTTGAAATAAAATACTTTTACTAAATTTATTCAGATCACTCTGACACGTGTTTCGGTCTCGTGACGGTTTTCGAAGAGAGTTACAATAAGACTAAACTAAAGTTCTAAAAGATATTACATTTGGATGGTTAAGTGGTACTAAATTTAAATAAAGAATTAATAAAATTGGAAATTTCCAAATTCTATTTGAGTGTTCGTTATTTTTATATTATTTTTAATAGCTTTTTTATGCTACGAATTTCTAAATAATCCATATGTTTTCCTTTTGAGCACTGTATAGCAACTTCACCCTCTCCTTATTAAACAGGTGATTATTGTGTATGCAGTGTTCAGCAAATCCTGTTAATATTTGTTTATTTAAAATAGAGTGCCTGTGTTCTTTTAATCTTTGTTGTAGGCTCTATCCCGTTTGTTCTACATAGACAACGTCACAGTCATCACAATTAAATTCATATCTACCCGATTTTCTATATTTGTTAGATCTTTCTTTGTTATTAACTAGATATCGGGTTATATTGTTTTTATTTTAACACTTATACAGTTTATTTCTAACTTATTAAGGCTATTGTTGATTTTGTTACTAATACTACCGACATAGTTGATAGCAAACTATTTTCTGCTTTGGTGAAAACGTAAAAACGCCTGATGCATAAAATTGTTTATATATATATTTATATGTATATTTTTATGTTTTTTTTTCAGTTTATCTATAATAATTGGATTATATTCATTGTTTTTGGCTATTCTTCTGATTATGTTTAGTTCTTTTAGATAATTGTGCGTACTTAGTGGAATGTTAATTAATCTGTGTATGTGACAGGTGGTTACATTTCTATAATTTTTATTTGAGAAAAGGTTTTTTTCAAAATTAGCCATGCCTACCTAGCCTTCGCTAGAAGGATTCCTAGAGAGCTTCCCATTGGCAGGCCACTGTTTTGTTTAAATGTTTTGCTGTTACTGAATAAATTCAGTGAAATAGTAATACTGTATTTTATTTTAAAAGATGTTTCACCTAGAACCGACCGCAAACTCCATAAATCTTATTCTTTTTTGTGTCTGGGCCTGTACTCTTCTTGAGAGACCGAAAATGTCGTTATATTTTTTATAAACCCAATCAGTTCCTTCTAAACGGGTTGTGACCACCTTATAATCTCGCTAGTAACCCAATGAAAAGAACTCAAGAAGACAAGGACTCAATTTCCCTTGCTATCATTTAGGTTATATTTTCCTCTCCTCTATAAATAAGCCATATATGTTATGTGTATACATAAGCAGCGCGGCGATAAATGTCCGAAGTGGCAACGTTGTCGATCCCCCTTCCCACTTCTCCCGGCAACCGAATGAAATTTCACTTTTGATTATCAGCCTCTCCGATTCAGTAGGTTGTTAGTATAGTCCTGATAAGCTTCTTTTGTTTTTGTTCAAGATGACGGTGATCTAGAGGATGAGACGGAGGATTTTTTTAAGAAAATGGAACTTCTTCGTTTATTTTAATGATAATTTTGTGATATATTAAAGTTTTATTTCGACGACAGAGGGAAAATTATCCAAGAAAAATTTTTTTTCATACTTTATCCTGCATAAACCGAGCTTCCTATATTTACCAACAATTTTGGCAGTGCCAATTTTCCAACATACCATAATTATTCAACAGATTTTCGCCGATAACAAGGGCATATTTACCAAGTATCCTTAAAAGAAAAAAAGAGGAGATTTCTGTGAAGTGGTGAAATTAAAAACAATAAAAATAGAACGAAAAATAAAGACGCTAAAAAACAAATAAAAAAAAACTAAACTCAGAACACAACATTAAACGAAAAAATCATTTCAAAATTAAAAGACTTAAAAAAAAAATTGTGTTAAAAAAGGCAGATTTGTACGGTCGATTTTTATGCAAAAAAGTGGCTCACGTTAATAAGCTTCGTGGTGGAAGTTTACAAAATTGTGTCAAAATTCCGGTGGCTAGGCACCAGGTGGGTGATCCCCACGAAGGGGTCGTGATGGGGCATGTTGCGCCTCAAACGGATCATGTAAGTTGTTTCGTTTATTTATTTTTTGTTTAGGTTATTGGTATTGTTTATTTTTGCGTTTACTTGTCTACATAACTGAAACTTATACCAACCATGACGATCATTTTTTGTGAATTATCATAATTAATGTTATGGATTTTTTTTTTTTTGATTAAGAAATAGCCGGCCGGCTTCACCGGTTCTATGTCTAGTTACCGCTTTCCCTTAATTATTTTTACTTATTAATATGAACTCCTTTTTCGCACAGTTCGCACAATATTTTGTCAGTTTTTCGTTTATAAATTTTAACGCATCATTCTGGAAAATTACAGAACCTCGTGTTTTTAAACTGAAAACAAGATGATGCAATGGTTATATTCAGAACGAGCCGGCATTATCTCTAAGTGTAGTAAATCCTGCTTTTTCGTAGAAAAAAAAAAAGTTTTTCCTAGAGAGTCTTTTCAGAGTTCGGCTGTCGCTACATCCTGAATACCACATACAGGTAATTGGGAAGCAACTGACAAAGCCTCAAAGCCAGGGTAAAAAATCACCTCTTATGGTATGTATATCGTTAACGTCTAGGCACCACTATATTTGCTGTATAGAGAGACTGATTGGAAACCTAGACATCGTCAGAAACTGCGATTCTTTAGAACCACGGGACTTTTTATTGAATCAAGAAACGTAAACAAAACTGAAAGGGAAAGTTCCTTAACAATACAAAGGGTCTGTATTTTTATGACCAAAAATAACATTAGCTATTTTAATACGAACCCCAAGTTTATTTATACGACTTTAAAATGGATCATCATCATCATTAGCTTATTTTATCCATAGTCAGTATCAGTAGTATCATCGCCTCCCCAAGTTGTTTCCAATGTGTTCTGTTGTTTGCTTTTTGCATCCAATCGTGTCCCGCTAATCTTTTTATGTCTTCCATCCGTCTTGTCTGTGGTCTACCTCTGCATCTTTTGTTTTCGCTAGACCTCCATTCAACTGTACGGCGTGTCCATCTGTTATCAATCATCCGTGCGATATGTCCCGCCCAAATGGTTATATTCAGAACAAGCCGGCTTTATCTCTTAAGTGTAGTAAATCCTGCTTTTTCGTAGAAAAAAAATGCTTTTCCTCGAAACTGAATTCTTTTTAGAGTTCGGTCTGTCGCTATATCCCGAATAGGCATTAAAGCCAGTATAAAAAATCACCTCTTATGGTATGTATATAGTTACCGTCTAGGCGCCACTATATTTGCTGTATAGAGAGACTAATTGGAAATCTAGACATCACCAGAAACCGCGATTCTTTAGAACCACGGGACTTTTTTATTGAATCAAAAAACGTAAACAAAACTGAAAGGGAAAGTTCCTTAACAATACAAAGGATCTGTATTTTTTTGAACAAAAATAACATTAGCTATTCTAATATGAACCCCAAGTTTATTTATACGACTTTAAAATGGATCATCATGATCATTAGCGTATTTTATCCATAGTTAGTATCAGTAGTATCATCGCCTCCCTAAGTTGTCTCCAATGAGCTCTGTTGTTTGCTTTTTGGCATCCAATCGTGACCCGCTCATCTTTTTATGTCTTCCGTCCATCTTGTCTGTGGTCTACCTCTGCATCTTTTGTGTTCGCTAGACCTCCATTCAATTGTACGGCGTGTCCATCGCCCAAATGTTATATTCAAAACGAGCCGGCATATCTAAGTGTAGTAAATCCTGCTTTTTCGTAGAAAAAAAATGTTTTTCCTCGAAATTGAAGTCTTCAGAGTTCGGTCTGTCGCTACATCTTGAATAGGCCTCAAAGCCAATGTAAAAAAATCACCTCTTATGGTATGTATATAGTTAACGTCTAGGCGCAACTATATTTGCTGTATAGAGAGACTGATTGGAAACCTAGACATCACCAGAAACCGCGATTCTTTAGAACCATGGGACTTTTTATTGAATCAAGAAACGTAAACAAAAGTTCCTTAACAATACAAAGGGTCTGTATTTTTATGAACAAAAATAACATGAGCTATTCTAATATGAACCCCAAGATTATTTATACGACTTTAAAATGGATCATCATCATCATCATCATTAGCTTATTCCGTCCATAGTCAGTATCAGTAGTATCATCGCCTCCCAAGTTGTCTCCAATGAGCTCTGTTGTTTACTTTTTGCATCAAATCGTGTCCCGCTAATCTTTTTATGTCTTCCGTTCATCTTATCTGTGATCTACCTCTGCATCTTTTGTGTTCGCTAGACCTCCATCTATTATCCTTCATCCTTGCGATATGCCCCGCCCAAATCCTCCTTAATATACATATTAGTTGTATTACGTATTTCACTTTTGATGTTCTTTGTATCTCGATGTTAGGAATACGATCTTGGAGTCTAGTATTTAGCATTCGCTTCTTAAAGAAGAGGAGAAATTAAAAATATGTATATACAATTTCAAGGGACTCTAATTAATTTCTTTCTTATATATTTACGTTTAATCTTTTAGGGATTTATATATTTGTAAGGGTTTTATCAACAATATTTGACTTTTTATTTGTTTTTGCTAAGTTTTGTCCATTTAAAATAGGTTAATATTAAGAATTTGAAACCGATTTTTTTATATATAAAGCTAAGCATCATGATGATATCAACTAAACGCGCGAGTCATATTTTGCATGAATATTTGCATATGAAAAAGTTATGTGCTCGATGGGTGCCGCCACTCTCACGATTGATCCAAAACAGCAACGTGCCGAAGATTCAGAAAACTGTTTGGCACTGTTTCGGCGTAATTCAAAGGAGTTTTGGCCGCGATTCCTAACACTGTAAGAAACATAGATCCACCACTATATGGCTGAGTCCAACAGGCCGTCCCCAGAGCGGCTGGAACCGCATGAAAACCGACCGAAGCGTCCAAAACCACATACATCAGCTTGAAAGGTTTGGGCAAGTATTTTTTGAGATGCGCATGGAATATTGCTGATCCGCTCTCTCGAAGAGGGGTTAACAATCACCACATAACAACACTACTACTATTGGATTGTCGGAATGGTGAAATCAAGAAAAAAAGGCCGCATTTAGTAAAGAAAAAAAGTATTGTTTCCCTAAGATAGTGTACCAGCTCACAACTCAATGAAATCGATGGTGAAATTGGACCAGTTGGGCTATGAATGGTTTCCTCATCCGCCGTTTTCACCAAATATGGCTTCCAGCGAATATTACTTCTTTCCAGATTTGAAAAGGGGGCTCCAAGGAAATAGATTTGGCTCAAATAAAGAGGTCGAAAGGGAAACGGACTTATTTTAGAGAGCTTGACAACTCGTACTATATAAAAGGTATCCAAATGTTCGAAAATGTTGAAATCGCTCTTGAAAGAAACTATGTTGATGAATAAAACCGACTTGTTGGCAAAAACATTATTTGATGAGACTACATAATAGTTATTAGCACTACACCAAATATTTTATAACATCAGGGGCTGACCAAGTGTCAATACTCTGAAACAACACCCCTGATGATGCTGACCTAGTTAGCGAAACGTGCAAGTGTGGAAAAATTATGTGTTTTGTGTAGCGGGGATAACTGTTGTGTAGTACAAATAGGTAAGAAAATCAGTAAATTCAGTATTTCCTTACCAAAGTGGGTAAAGTTAGTTCAGGTTAGATCAGCTTAGTTCAGGTTACTACGTTGACTCTGAAGGTTTTGGCTATCTTGGGGTTAGGGTGGGCTGTGGCTTTCTCAAGGAAGCGAAGCTGGGCGTTACGGGTGAAGTCTTTTATGGTGGGTATTTCAAACCCCCTATGCAACTGGTTGTTACGGACAAACCAGGGAGCTTCTACTATGGTGCGAAGGGCCTTATTTTGTACTATCTGGACCTTGGCCCGATGGGTTTTAGACATCTGCTTGGGCATGCTGCTGTAAATATGTATTTATAGTTGGGGCAACAGGAAGATATGTAAATAAAATGATTTGATCGGCATTAAAACTTCCTTACAAAAGAGTATTGTTACCTGAAAAATACCGTGCCCTTTTTATTACTATCAGTCAGTCAAATAAGTAGGGTATAACTAACTTTGAAAGAAAATTGGCAGAACACAACTACCTTGTAAACTAGTACAGCATTCCTCGAGTTGTTTCAATTCTTCAAAAAAAAAACTTTTGTTTGCTTTTGCTACGAAATTTCCTTCCACGTGGTTTTAGGGGTTAGAGATACCATCGTGCAGAAACTTTTTTTATCCATAAATCTTTGTACGCCATCTTGAAAACGTTCCAGATGCTCCAGCTTCGATAATAATCACTTAGATCTTCATTAGTCACATGTGCTTCGCTTGGCCAAAAAACTAGAAGTTTATTTTTACATACTTACCACACCACAGTTACATAAAACAGCAGTAGTTGTATGACAAAACGTTATTTTTTTCTGTTTCTGTTTCTATGCTCATAACATCTGCTCTAAATTTCAATAATTTTATTTATCATCACTCGACCATAAATCTTTTAAAAAAACGCACGATAATCACAAGGAAGAGATAATTTAATAGATTTTATGGCCAATAAAATATCTGTTTTTAGATCCTTTGTGTGAAAAAAGGATTTTGTCAGTCATTTTTATTATGTTTTATACCTACCCGGGGGGGCAAGCATAAAACCTTTTTTCAATAAAATTTTCTATAGATGCAGTGGCGTCTGCGCCCCGTCCCTCCACCTGAAAAAGTTCCTTTTCCAAGCATGTTAATTTTCCTTTTTTCTTCTTTAAAGAACGTCCTTGGAATCTCACTGCCTGCTCCCGCTCGACCGACTCTAGAATGCGGTTTCGCTTAGTATTGCTCGTTTTCGCCCAATCTAGGTTTTCATAATGTGGATGTCTCTTGGACTTAGACGTAGCTAATAATCTGGGTCTTTGTGGGATGAATCTTGATTTCCAGTAATCAAACTAGTCTATAGGCGGATTGGGGTGCTCTTGGAACATGCTGGTACTACGTTTTAAAGTTGCAGAGTCAATGCTAGTCTCTCCTGCTACACTCTGTCTAATGCCCTGGAAACGTTTACGGGATGGGACGATCGATAACTTTATATTTTGCCTAAACTACCTCTAAAAATACGTTTTGTGGGAGCTTTCAAGGTTTGAAAGCGGGCTGGACTAATCTGTAGTTAGTGGCATCCTTAGCAGGTCTTTAACTCTTGTGAATAAGCTTAGTCTCAGCCATCTTTCATTCCTGGAAGAAGTAATACACACACACATAAGGATTCTGTTGATTGTGTTCGTATTGTCAACAACTTGCTCCTTTGTGAGACTTTCTGGCGCTTTAAGAGTGCTTTTTTGTGACCTGGAGCTTAGACGCTGAGTAATCTCATTTATTACCTCAGGGCATGGTTTAAGTAGGGTTGGATGGCTACCGTTTTGTACCTGGATGTAGGCCCTGATAATCTTCGCAACCCTGGCATCTCCGACCTGGTCGAAACTTAGAATTTGTGGTCGTAGCTGACTAAAGATTATGTTTGGTATTGCATTTTTTTTATTCTGATTAAAATTGTTATCATTTTTCTTTGTTTGGTAGCATAAAGGGTACTCTCTCGTAATAAAAACACTTTGCCATTTTCTCAATGCTTATTTTTGCTAATTATAGGTTCCGTGATGCATTTAAATAAAGTAACGGTAATAAAAATAGTGATGTGTGAAAGCAAGAAGGTTAACTCCCTCAAAACACGGCATATTTTTATTGGAAAATATATGAAAATGCTGTTAAATAAAAGCTTCGGAATTGGCTACATCTAATATATATTACTTGCAATATAAAATACTCTAATTTCTTAAAAAAAAATACAAATTTTTGCAGTACAAAATATGCCGAATACATCCCACTGAAACACCGCCGCGTGTATTTGTTGATATAATTTAAATCAACATCGTTATTATTAAAATTAAATACCATAACAAAGAAATTGTTTTTTTTTTGCCGTTTTTAAATAATTAGTTGAAACTTGGCAGCTAATAGATCGCGCGTGTACACCGTTGTCGAACCTATCCGTTTTTCCGAGAATCTAGCGTTTTTTACTGGACACGGGTTGTAGTTTCCTATATACAAGACAGTGATAAATATTGAAAAAATTATACGTATTTTTATTTTCTAATAATTATAATCGGACATGTTTATATATCATTATGCTTACTTGCACCGACCCGTGGAGATCTTACTCTATTTTGGCAACACCGCAGAACCGGTTTATTAACTCGTGTTATTTTTTTTTGTTTACCACATCGAAAGAGTTTCCCTACGCATTTTTACCTCGTTTAATTATTAAAAATACCTACATAAATTTCGAGCATGTGCAGTTTTTTTTATTTAGTAATTACGTATCTATAAAAAAAGTGCATTAGTACCACCGCCATTAATTAGCATTAAAATACAGTCAGGTGATGCAATGGGTATAATAGTGATAGTAGTAAATAAAGTTTTATTGTTTAAAAGAATATACAGTGAAGTTTGCTTATAACGAACCCGTTTATACTGAATTTCCGGTTAAAGCGAACTATTTTATAATGTACGAAAAAGCTCTCATAAGACCAATGCAAATTTTTATCGGTTATAACGAACTTCCGGATAAAGCGAACCACATTTGGATGTTTCATGTCCGTCTATAACGAACTTGCCGCTCCCTGTGCTTGATGTCGCGCGACTTGATCTAGGGAATTCACCGAATCTCGCTATTCTACTTGTTCCTTAAATGGTTTGGTCAAAAACGACATGAACATGTTCTTATTACCGGCTATACTTTACAAGAGAAAGCTAGTGAATTGGAAAGGAAATTAGTGAAGCTGGAGTTTAACTGTTCTAGAAGTTGGATTGAACGATTTAAAAAACGACATAATATTAGCGGGGGTAAGATAGTAGGAGAAACTGCAGGAGTGGATATGACTGTTGTTGATGAGTGGTTGACCAATGTACGAGGCTGGTTTGGAAAGTCCGTGCAAAGTCCGAGAGATGGCACCACCGGCGCGTATCGAGGTCATGTTTAGTTAGTAGCATCTCTTGAATGAACGCACACCAAGTTTCAGCCATATTGGTCTATTTCTTTGTGTTCGGCATTCGTGTGAATCAAGGAAGTCGAGTGATTTTCAAGAAATGGACGAAAAAGAATTTCGTGTGGTGATTAAACATTACTTTATGAAAGGCAAAAACGCCTCAGGAGACTAAAGATAAGCTTGATAAACATTATGATGACTCTGCACCTTCGATTAGAACAGTTTATAAGTGGTTTCAAAATTTTCGGACTGGCCATATCGGCACAAGTGACGCTGAACGTTCTGGACGGCCTGTGGAGGTTACGACTCCAGAAATCATTGATCAAATCCATGATATGGTGATGGATGACAGAAGAGTTAAGGTGCGTGAGATTGCTAGTGCTGTGGGCATCTCGACTGAATGGGTCATAATATTTTGCATAAACATTTGGACATGAGAAAGCTATCCGCAAGATGGGTGCCGCGATTGCTCACGCTGGTTTGCGGCTGTTCCAGAAGAATCCGGAGGACTTTAAGCGTCGTTTCGTCACTGTGGATGAAACATGGATACATTACTATACTCCTGAGACCAAACAACAATCTAAATAATGGGTTACCAAGGGGGAATCTGTACCAAAAAAGGCGAAGACCGTTCCTTTGGCCGGAAAGGTTATGGCGACTGTCTTTTGGGATTCGCAAGGGACTTTCTGGAAAAGGGTAAAAAACTATTACAGGTGAATATTATTCATCGTTATTGGACCGTTTGAAAACCGAGCTGCAAGAAAAACGCCCGCGATTGGCCCGTTTCAAAAGTAGTGACTTCGATGTTGTAGGCAAGGAACGCGGAAAAACCGCCAAAAAAATACGAAGATGTGGAATTGCAAGCATTGTTGGACGAAGATGATTCGCAAACACAAAAACAACTCGCCGAGCAATTGGGCGTTAGTCAACAAGCTGTTTCCAATCGGCTACGAGAGATGGGAAAGATTCAGAAGACCGGTAGATGGGTACCACATGAGTTGAACGACAGGCAAATGGAAAAGCGCAAAAACACGTGTGACATTTTGCTCGCTCGGTACAAAAGGAAGTCGTTTTTGCATCGTATAGTTACAGGGGATGAAAAGTGAATTTATTTTGAGAATCCCAAGCGCAAAAAATCATGGGTAGACCCAGGCGCACCATCCACATCGACCGCAAGACCGAATCGCTTTGGCAGAAAGACGATGCTCTGTGTTTGGTGGGACCCGAGGGGCGTGGTTTATTATGAGCTGTTAAAACCTGGGGAAACGGTTATTACTAAACGTTACCAACAACAATTGACCGATTTGAACCGTTCGCTGCTTGAAAAAAGGCAACACAAAGTCATTTTTCTTCATGACAATGCTCCATCACACACGGCAAAACCAGTTCGCGACACGTTGGAAGCACTCAGCTGGGAAGTTCTACCCCATGCGGTTACTCACCAGACTTGAAGTATTTAGGCTTATAGGGATGGTTTAACCATAACTCATTATTTCTTGAGGTTTATTTCATTCCACTTAAATTTATCGAATGATTGAATAAATAATGGAAATGGAAGGTATAAACGTCCAAACAAGTGTGTTTAAACGAGGCAAAGGCTTTTTAATTGTAAATAATTATAAATTTAATTTCACGGATAAATTGTTAAGTGGTGAAGTTAAGTGGAGATGCAGAGTTCCAAGATGTAAGGCTGCTGTATATACTGTTGGCGAAGAATACGTGATATCAAAGTGTAACCTGACACATTGTCATGCCGAATTAAGTGCATCCGACCTATAAAAACAGTGCGTTGCAGTTTTGACAAAACGCAAAGCGTCAGAAGATATTGGACTTCAACCGAAAATAATTGTTCAGTCTGTTTTGAAAGACAATCAGACCGACTGTTTAACAGTGAAAGATTTACGTTCTGTGAAAAGAAGTACGAGGCTGGTTTGAAAAGTCCGTGCTTGATAAACATTATGGTGACTCTGCACCTTCGATTAGAACAGTTTATAAGTGGTTTCAAAATTTTCGGACTGGCCATATGGGCACAAGTGAAGCTGAACGTTCTGGACGGCCTGTGGAGGTTACGACTCCAGAAATCATTGATCAAATCCATGGTATGGTGATGGATGACAGAAGAGTTAAGGTGCGTGAGATTGCTAGTGCTGTGGGCATCTCGACTGAATGGGTCATAATATTTTGCATAAACATTTGGACATGAGAAAGCTATCCGCAAGATGGGTGCCGCGATTGCTCACGCTGGTTTGCGGCTGTTCCAGAAGAATCCGGAGGACTTTAAGCGTCGTTTCGTCACTGTGGATGAAACATGGATACATTACTATACTCCTGAGACCAAACAACAATCTAAATAATGGGTTACCAAGGGGGAATCTGTACCAAAAAAGGGGAAGACCGTTCCTTTGGCCGGAAAGGTTATGGCGACTGTCTTTTGGGATTCGCAAGGGACTTTCTGGAAAAGGGTAAAACTATTACAGGTGAATATTATTCATCGTTATTGGACCGTTTGAAAACCGAGCTGCAAGAAAAACGCCCGCGATTGGCCCACAAGAAAGTCCTTTTCCATCACGACAACGCACCAGCACACACCTCAGCAGTTGTGGTCGCAAAATTAATGGAAATAGGATTCCAACTCGTTTCACATCCCCCCTATTCTCCAGACTTGGCTCCCTCGGACTACTATTTGTTCCCCAATTTGAAGAAATTGCTGGCGGGACAAAGATTTTATTCAAACGAGGAGGTGATTGCAGACACTAATGGATATTTTGCAGACTTGGACAAATTCTATTATTCGGAAGGGATCAACAAACTAGAACATCGTTGGACGAAGTGTATAAGCCTAAAAGGAGACTATGTCGAAAAATAAAAAAGGTTTACCCCAAACACATAAGTAGTTTTTATTTTTGCACGGACTTTTCAAACCAGCCTCGTATGGCCGGAAATTCGAGAAAGTTATGAATATGTGGAAATTTTTAATGCGGATGAAACGGGTTTGTTTTACAAGATGACGTCTGATAAGATATTAAAGTTTATCGGAGGGAATTGTGCTGGTGGAAAATTATCAAAAATAAGGATTACTGTGTGGGTAACTGCAAATATGTACTATCAACTTTATCCATATGGCTTGGCAAAGAGTCAGTAGAGAAACCATTGCAAACTGTTTTAAGCATTTCGGATTTTTAAGGAAGGAATGTAGATATGGCTCAGATGATGTGCTACCGTTGACTCAGTGGATTGAAAAACATCGAGAAGATCCTACTGATTGTCTAGAATTTGTTTACGATGCTGACATTCAACAAATTACAGTGGAAATCGAGATTAAAAAGACGTTTAATCACTTTAATTTTGAAGAATATGTATGTGCTGATAATGAATTAATGACGAGAGAAATATTAACTGATGATGAAATTATGACATCAGTGACTTCTGGAAAGATTTTTAGCGATAATGACGATGAAGACGAGCTTGGAGAAGGAGATAATATTTATGTTCCATCCATTTCAGAAATGACTAAGAAAATGACTGAATACTCGCAATTTTTTGGAATCTCGTGAAGTTAGATAGATAGAAACTCCATTTCTTTTTCAAGTAAAATTGTACACACGAAAATTACTGATTTTATTGTATAAACTACGTATTTTAATGTTTTTGTTTGTACGTATATGTACCAACATACATAATAATAACTTTAGTTGATTTGTTTTATTTCCCTTTGAACGTTTTCTTTTAATTTACTAATTATTATTTTTTTAAGCATTAGCGCCTAATTTAAATAAAAAATTAGTGAAAAATGATATTAGATTTTGTGTACTGTTTGTAACGAGCTTCGGATATAGCGAACCATTTTTAGTGATTTTTTGGAGTTCGTGATAAACGACTTCACTGTATATCATGACTTTATGTGGACATCCTAACATTTTTTAAACTTTGATGTAACTTTTCACGGGCAGAAATGCATTATGCATGGGTTCTAAGGGCATTTACCTAATCATGCAGCCGAAAAAAAAGCGATTTTTTAAAATTTCTTTTTAGCGAAACTATTCGTTATATAAATCAGCTGGATCATCTGAAATCCAAATTTCCGAAGAAATTAGTTTTCTAGAGGATCAATCGAATCTTTGCACGAATAATTTGAAAAAAAAAAAACCACCATCAAATGGTATTGGTTTAAACAAAAGAGCGAAAAAATGACTGCCGCTTTTTACGTTTTCGCTAATTAAAAATAAAATTCTCGATAAAATCAAATTTCCTTCGTTCAAAGACGAGCAATATGTATAGAGAAAATATGTACCAAATTTCATCAAAATCGGTTTAGTGGTTCTTGCGATATTTTGCATACCGTCAAGCGATTTTCAGGAAAAAGTAGTTTCGAGAAAAACGGGTTTAACGTTTTAGATTTGAAAAATCAGGTTAAAAAACAGTAATACAAAAATAAATTCTTACCTGTAAATGAATCGTCGACTATAGAGCCATAGGCTGAATCTTCATCAGCTTTTTGAGCTTCTAGAATACTAATTTGTTTTTATCTATAACGCATTCTAGTTTCTTTTGTACTTTGTAGCAATTGTCGCTCGGCCAGATCAACTCGTTCTCCGTCCACTTTAGCTGCGTAGTCATCTGTATTTTGACCACAATGACTCTCATTGCTGTCATTATATGCAATTATAGTAACTGCTATGATTGAATTGCTACGGGTAAACTGCTACGAGTGAACTGTACAACGGTACTGAAGAAACTCCCCAGTAAAAATCCAAAAATCTAATTTTTTGACCCAAATATCTAAGTACAGTCGACACTCTATATAGTGAAAGACCAAAATGTTGACCGAAATTTCACTATAGAGAGTTTTTCACTGTATAAAGAAAAAAATCCGTATATATTGCTATGTATGTATTTTATATTGGTAATCATTTACTTGTATTTTATAAGGTACAAGAAACAAAAAAAAAATTGCAAAATTGAATTATTAGAAAACATTTTATTAAACATTTGAAAGTTTAAATAGTACATAGCATGTACAGGGCTAAATACATACATAAAGTCCGTACGTTATATCTTTACCCGTGCGTCATAGTTTCCAGGCCATATAACAGACGACTATTATATTATTTGTCTCTTTTCACCAATAAATCGTAGGTATTGGTAAAAAGAGACAAAAAAATAATAGTCGTCTGGGATATTGCCTGAAAACTATGACGCACGTGTAAAGATATAACGTACGGACTTTATGTATGTATGTACTACATACGAAATAAAAAGAATAATACAAAATCTGTTAATACATATGTACATACTACGTACATACGTACTAGGAAAAATAATCAGTTATTTTCTTTTGAACATTACTTTTGAAAAATAATTGTTGCTCAACAAAATTCTCGCATTTATTCAAATGCATAAAGATTTGATCAGGTACAGTTTCCTGGCCCCTGAGAGTAGTTCGCACAATGTCAAATGCATTTCTTATTTCATTTTCACTAAATTTAGCAGGACATTCCCCGGTTTCAGTTTCTTCTTCATGATCTTCTATACTTTTTATATCGTCAATTATATCTTGGTCAATTGGGAGATCTGTCGTGCCAACATCATTGTCGATTTCTAAGAAATCTTCAAGTAAAAAATTTGCGTCGACGGTAGCAGTTTTTTGTAGAATACCCCATTGCCTTTTTAAGGTAGCGAGATCCATTTCGTCTTCTTCTTTCCATTCGTCAATTTTTTCAGTAAAACCTGCTTTAGAAAAGCAGTTTTTGATAGTTTTCTGAGAAACATTTTCACTCCATACTTTAGCGACTTCGGTTATACACTCTTTAAGGGTAATCAGTTTTTGGACTGGAAAGTTGTTATCAATCGCATTAACAATTTTGTGAACAATTCTGTTTCGGTAATGTTTGTTTTATGTTTTTTATAATACCCTGGTCCATAGGTAGCAATTTGGAGGTCATGTTTGGTGGAAAAAAGATCAATTCAATATTCCTTAATTTTTTACTTACAGTAACTGGATGTGCAAGACAATTGTCTATAAACATCACAATCTTTCGCTTTTGGCTTTTCATTTTCGTGTCCAGTTCTTTGATCCATCTTTCGAAAATCTCAGAAGTCATCCATGCCTTTTTATTATTGGCGTAATCTAACTCCAGAGATTTAACTCCTTTTAAACAACGGGATTTTTGCTTTTACCTATGAGCAGTAATTTCAGTTTTTCTGAGCCATCCATGTTTGCTCCAACCATAAATGTCACCCTTTCTTTACTTGTTTTAACACCAAAAACATTTATCACTTTTAAAAGCAAAAGTTTTATTTGGCAAACATGTAAAAAACAAACCGGTTTTATCACAATTGAAAACGTTTTTTGGCTCGTACTTTTTCAATGCACTTTTTAAAACAGTTTCAGTCCAAATGTCACAGTCCTCCTGACTAACCCCCTTGCACTCTCGCCAGACACCGTCTTGAAAACAATTGAATTGCGAGTCTTCCAGGCACTCAACCACCCTTCACTAGCTTGAAAATTAACGCAGTTAAATTCTTTAGCAAATTGTAGAGCCTTTTGCTTTATTAAATTTCCCGATATTGGTACGTTTTGATGCGTACGGGCCACTTGAAACCATCGTAAAACTGCTTCATTTACATCCTCGTAAGTACTCACCCGTACTCGTTTTCGACTGCTTGGAACACTAGGTTTCTTGATGATACTGTCGCGACTTTTTATTATCAGAGAGACGCAACTTGGAGAAACACCAAATTTTGCAGCAACATCAATTTTTTTGCAGCTTTTATTAACTTCCTCCAAAATTTTAATTTTCTCAGCTAAACTTAAACACACTCGCTTGGACATCTTACTTGATTCTTAAACAAAAAGAAACTGAACCTGAATTTGCGAATTACTAGGCCTCGACTATAAAATGAGTTTTCCCCGGGTTTCTATAAAATGGGTTATTCCCCTGGTTTCTCACAGAAATTTACCTGCCTTATTGCCAACCATTAGGCGTTATAAACGCGTTAAGAACCTTTTCAAAAGAATGCGTCATAAAAATGGAATTCGTGCTAATGTTAGATAAAAATGGGAAACCCGAAATGGCCAAGATCTCAATAAATGCATAAAAATTTATACATAAAATTCCGGTAAAAATTTATTATATAGGGTGTTACTATTTTACAGATTCACTATATGCAGGGCTTTTTACATGAAATTTCATTAAAATATTCTAGGTCTTCAAAAAATTGCACTATAAAGAGTTTTTCACTATATAGAGTTTCACTATTAACAGTGTCGACTGTATATCCCTTTAGGGAGAGCGAGGTAGAACATTTACCTTCGCCATTATTCCATTCAGTCTCTTCGTCCTGCTTTCACTCATCATAGTATTAATTACGACCATACATTTAGATGAATTTTAGTTTTTTATCCTGTGTTGTGTTGTTATAGTCATATTACCGAAGACTCTGTATAAACTTAAATAACAAAAGCAGATCTGTAATTACGTATATGTTTTTGTGAGTCATAAATACCAATTCATGCGTAATTTAATCGAGAATATTGTTTTTGGACATTCTAAATCATGTTTTCATATTGCCAGAGTCTTTATCTGAAGGAATCAAAATTAAATAAAAATTACGCGGAATGTGTTTGTTGATGAGTATTTTTAAAGTTCCGTATCTGGAACCTGCTAGAATTAACTAGATTAGAGAATCAAAATAAACATCGTACTTCTTGAGATTTGATCTTGTCAAAACGTGAATTACTGTCCGATGATTTGATTAGGATTGCGAGAGGTATCTTCGTGACTGAAGAAAATAAAATCTTAAGAGTGGTTACAGGCTTCCCACTTCCGATACCGCACTGACTTAGCCGTTACTTGATGGAGATCCATAATAACTAAGAATAAAAATTTAAACAAATGTTTAAGATCACCATTTATGTTTCTTATATTATTGCTGACAATTGTTTCGACACACTGTGTCTTCTTCTGGAGCACGATGTACAGTTATGGTACATCGTGCTCCAGAAGAAGACACAGTATGTCGAAACAATTGTCGGCAATAATATAATAAACATAAGTGGTGATCTTAAACATTTGTTTAAATTTTTATTCCTAGTTCCCACTTCCGCATGTCAAATTGTCTTCATAGACTTCTTATTTTTAAGTAAAATTTTGCCTAAACATTTGTCATGCCAAAGGCAGTCGAATGCCTTGGATATATCAAGTGCAACAGCACGAGATCCTCTGAAGTATTCAATTGCGTTGTTCCAAACTTGTCAGGTAATGAGCTGGAATCAGTTGTAACATCCTTTCGTGTGGCGCAAACAGATTTTTTATTGATCGAATTAAGCAATTTAAGAAACGCTGGGCCAAGTAGAGATGGTAGTTAATAAGTAGGTTGAAAAGTTTTTGGTCTAGCTACTTAAAACACATTTTTTTTGCAAAATTCGACTTTACTCATCAATATAGTCTCCTTCAAGAGTAATACAATCGGTCCAACGCTTTTCTAACATTTCTATACCTTTCTTATAGAAGGATTTGTCTTTGCCTTCAAAATAGGACTCAGTTTCGGCAATAACTTCTTCATTGCAGCCAAATCTCTTTCCCGCGACCATTTTTTTGAAGTTTGCGAATAGATAATAGTCACTGGGGGCCAAATCTGGAGAATACGGTGGATGAGGAACTAATTCGAACTTCAATTCATGCAATTTTGCTATCGTAACAATTGACTTGTGACGCGGTGCATTGTCTTGATGAAAGAGCACTTTTTCTTGTTCATTTGGGGTCGTTTCTTTGCGATTTCTGCCTCCAAACGTACCATTAACTTTATATAATATTCGCGATTGATGGTTTCTCCCTTCTCAGCATAGTCGATGAAAATTATTCCATGTTTATCCCAAAATACAGAGGCCAAAACCTTCCCATCTGACTATTGTGTCTTTGGTCGCTTCGGGCGGCTTTCACCGGCTGCTGTTCACTCAGCTGACTGCCAATTTGATTCTGGTGTGTAGTGGTGGATCCATGTTTCATCTGTTGTCACCTATCGCATGAAAATATACTTTTTATTGGGCTTACACAGGTCCAAACAGCGCTCAGAATCATTAACACGTTATTATTTTTGGTCCACTGTGAGCAAACACGGTATCCATTTCGTCCAAAACAATTTTGTGGATCTTCTTTTATGTTTTCCAGCGTAACCATCTCATTTGAGCGTCCAGAGCGTCAGCATCATTTGTATCTGTACGACCGTGTTTAAATTCAGTATAACAGTAAATGATTTACCAGGGGCAGAGTCCCCGTAACACTTATCAAGCCATCGCTGTGCTTGAACGGTATTTGTTTCTATCAACACACGAAATTCGATTTTTTTCCATTTTTTTGAAAATACCAAAAGTAGTGTCACTAAAACCAATGTAACTGGTAAACTAATCCTCGAAATGTCATGAAATTTTGACACGGATCGTTTAAAGGTTGGTACTTCCTAAAAATCGTATGGATTTTTTTCAGCCTATGTATTTTGTAGAAAAATACATGTTTTTTAGGCTCTGTGAACTTTCCCTCGTAGCTAGGTAGATAACTTTAAAAAACTCTCTAATATCGTTTTAATATTATCATATAAATAAGATACAAGACATAAGTAACAGATTTTTAAAAGAAAATAACTTGCTAGAAACGAATTTTGATGAATAAACGTTAAGAATACCTTTGACGACTAAAATACCTTTACGAACACCTTCATCGTCAGTCTTTTGTTTCATTCAGTTCTCAGACATAGACATCCCTCATTTGTTGCCAAACACATCGGTTTCGAGCAGTTCTCTGCCTCATTAATCCCGTAGTCCTCTCCAAATCATCGGTCCAGCGCATCGGAAGTTTTCCCTTTGATCGTTTGCCGTGGTACCGCTTCCATTGAAGAAATATTTTAGGCCATCTTTTCTCTTTATATTTAGCTAAATTTCATTCCATTTGAGTTCCCCGATTGCTTCTGCCACATCTCGTTTTTGTTCTTGCTCGAATCCATTCGTTTCTTCTCCAGTCGCTCACACTTATTCACAGCATTTGGCGTTCCATGGCTCTTTGGGTAGTTTTTAACTTGTCCTTGGCCTGTCGATATATGTGGGTGTACGATGACTTGTATTTCAGATAAGTCTATCAAAGATTCGATCGTCCGAGGCGACCTTTAGCGAACACTATTAAATTAAACAGAAAAACAAAACTATAAATTATTCTAACAGCGAACCTACATTCGTTTGTTTTGAATAAATGTGCATGTTTTAGCATATTTAATGAAAAATCTGTATTTCAATTAATATTATATTAAGTATCTTATTATTACAATTCCAGATTGTTTTATCTCGTTATAAATACGTCTGTCGAGTGATTAACTTCCATCCAATCAATTTTGTCCTACTAAAGTTATAATTTTAGCGTTCGGATCCGTTTGTAAACTGTAGGCCCTGTGTTTATTTCTGGAAAAATGTGTGGACTTTATTTGTGCGATTAAAAAATCTGGCGCAAGTTGGTATACAGCACTGCGAAAAAGAAGTCGCTAGACCCTAAAATCCGTGTTTTGGGATGTTTTTCTCTTATGGTCGTCTTCAGGTTTTGGATTAGCCTTTAACCTCTTCGTGCCTTCGTCTTTTTAGGGATAGTTATCCTTAGTAAAAGAATTCTAATTTTGGTCTAATCCTGAGCAATTCTAATTAGATTACATTGTTATCTTTTAAATTACCTACTTACTACAAAAGAGGGAAACTATTTTATAATTTTACGACTCCGCATGCTTTAATTAACGAGAACAACAGAGACACCAAGAGAAACAATAATTCAACCATATGTTACTTCACCAACACAAACATTACAAAGAACCACAGGACCGACAAGACGCAGCCAAAGCCGAGCCCCTATTGGCCAGATCCGTCCGACCAATAGAGCCACCCCCCGAGCATATAAAACCGGCGCACTCGTAGCCAGTCTCGACATTCAACGCCAAGACACCGACCAGTGATCAACGCTTTGAAAAAGATGGATGAGATTCCATCGAAACGTCAGCGAAACCGTCCATCAAGGGACTTCAAGCTAACACGGGATACCCGAAAAACCACTACTACATAAATATATATATATATATATATATATATATATATATATATATATATATATATATATATATATATATATATATATATATATATATATATATAATCGTATATCCCTTCTACCATATGGTGTAGGGCAGTTATACATTCTCCTTTTTTCCCTCTCAATCTCCACATATAAACTTATTCCATCTGTCTCTATTCTTTGCCATTTTCACTGCTTCTTTCCAAGGTTTTCTTCCCTTTTCCTTAAGTATACCTCCAATACTCCCATTCCAAGTCTGTCTAGGTCTTCCTCGCTTCTGTTTTCCTTGTATTCGGGCTTCATACCCTTGTTTGACCTGTCTATCATCCTTCATTCTCTGTATATGTAAGCCACATTATTTTTCTGTATATTTTCCCTATCTAGCATGCTATTTCGACCACCTTACGAAGCCGTCAGTGCTTCATTTGACAGTGTTTCTTAAAAACAAGTTTCGTATTATTATAAAAACAACTATTATCAAACTTGGAGATAAGTTATTACGTAGTATAATGTATAAATTTCTAGTAACACTAATAACAATCGCTGTTTTCGTTAAAATTAAAAGTCCCAAAGGTTAAATATATTATGGCAGTTAGTTTCTAACCGAGATAAAAACACGATTTAGAAATAACAATTATAATAAATTTTAATATTAATTCTTACAATTCATAAGTATTTCGAAGCGTTTGAGTAATATTTATGCCACGTTTAACATAGAAGTCAATTGCTGCTCTTTGTTTGAAACTCTTTTTCGAATCATTTGTCAAAACGCACTGACACTCTGAATACTATAACTAGGCATCTAGGGAACAAATGTCGTAAAACAGCTGACATAATATTAATGAACGTTACTGCCTATGTATACGTTTATACTATTTCATTTTTATAAAAGGATATATTTCCTCCCTACGTTACAGTTCAGCCAATACCCAACAAAAGGCAAGAAGACCTTTCCAAACAACTACCAACGCACTGCTTTCAATAACACAGGCCAACGATCAAAAAACTTTCTTAATAATTTTACCTGATTCCTATGTTTTTTGGTGTGCTAAGTTCGAGAATAATAATAAAAGAGTCGTATCACCCACCAATTTTGTTATTAGGTTGGCAATAAAATCAGAATTTTATAAGGTTGGCAGTAAAATCAAATGTTATTAGGTTGGCAGTTCCGATAAATGTCACAGCTGTTTGTTTTCTTCTAGTTAATATAACCTCCCATTGCAGTGTTTAACCAACCAAAGTATGACTAATCGTGGTTGTAAAAACTCTCCAAAAACTTTTTGTTATTTATATGGTGAGTTTGTAGTTAAAAAACATTAAAGAAACATTATTGACTTTGTAAAAAAGTATACTTTGCATATTTTGGTGTAGAAATCGGTAATCAAGAAAAATGATGGACTCCTCACAAAGTATGTTATGTTTGTGTCGAGGATCTTAGAAATGGTATAAGAAAGAAAAAGAAAGCTTTTAGATAGCGTTGATGTTTCTGAATATAACTCCAAAAATAAGTAATTGTCTATCCTAACTTTACTTCAGCTAATCGGCCGGTAGGACATGGACCGTGACTTCCTGTTCCTTAGCCACCTCAGTCTATTGATAACGTTTTACAGTCTAGTCCCGAATTTAATGAAAGTCGACCGGATGATGATGAGTTTCAATGTTCTCTAGAAAATTTAAAACCACAATTATTTACACAAGCTGAGTTAGATTCGGGTTTGACTAAGGAAAAAGAAGAATTGCTTGGTTCTAGCCTGAAAGAAAAACATTTATTGGAATCTAGAAGATCTATTTACCCTTATAGAACAAGAGATCAACAGTTTGCTATTTTGAAATTTAATCGATGTCATATTGTGAGAGAACTGTGGGTGATATAAAAAAACTGATGCCAGATACGGTTTCAGCACCTAAAAATACACTTAGATGTATTGATTTAAAAAGTGTTTACAAATATTTTTTTTGTTGGCCTGTGTAATTGAAAATATTATTAGCGACTATCAAAATGGCTTTCATAAGTAATAATCAACAGGAGATCGTCTGACTTATGTGATGCATGTTTGGAATAACGCAATTGACCCCTTTGGAGAATCTCGAGCGGTTGCACCATACTTGATATATTCAAGGCATTTGACAGTGTTTGGCATGAGGGATTATTGGCTAAGCTCTGTAAGAGAGAACCATGAATCCAATCTATATTTTATCATTAAAAGGCGTAGAGTCATGAATAATACTTTAGTATGTAAAACCACTATAGGGTGGTACACGAAAATTTACTGTTTTATATTGAGTCTGCCTTACTTCTTCTCGATTCAGGTATATTCACCCTATAATAAGGTAAATTGTTGGGTCTGTTCATTGTCGACCCATTGTTAACCGGGACAGTAATATAATCATAGGCGTGTATATAGATGGCAATAGGAAAATGAAAAAAAAAAAATTAATTCGGTTACATTTTATTATAATAATTAAAATATGGGAACTAATATTCCACGAAGAACTTTGATCAACATTAACAATTATCGGATCAATTGTTTGGTTAATAATGTTATCCAACTCCCACATTTTCTTTTCTTCTCTGATAACGTGATTTACACATTTTTCCCCAGTTTTCCTTCTTCACATTATTTATCGCATCACCGAATAAGGACTTGATATCCGCCATTTTAAATGTTGTATTGTTTCTTGCGACTTCCCCCTTTACTCGTGCCCATATCAATTCTATCGGATTGAATTCACAATGATAAGGAGGAAGTCGTGGTACTGTTATACCACGTGAAGCTGCTAGTTCATCTACAACTTACCTTTTAAAATTTTTTTTGTTAAGATTGGCTAAACCTAAAAGTTCTCTTTTCACTGTGTTATCCGGAATTCTGATATTTTTTTAGGACAACCACTCCAATACATCCATTTTGCGCCAAGTACTTATTGGTAGCTGTAGTCTGGACTGGTAACTCGCGGTTTCCATAACAATAATCGAGTTTACTGAAATCAAATCTAATATTTGAGACCATTCTTCAAAGACGTCAGCATCCATGTCCTCATGATAATCTACGTTGCGTTTAGATTCGAAGGTTAACAGGCCACCTTCAACAAATTCTTCCGAACGTCCGATGTGTGTGATAATGAGCCGACGCGGATCGAAACCCGCTAACTAACCCTCTGGATGAGCCCGTCTTTGACCTTTAGTATTTTCATATTGCCAGCATTTAGCTACTGTATGTCCTTCGTTTAACCAAGTTTCAACTAAATAATATATTCGGTTTCTCTTTTTGTCTAGATTTTCGGATGTTTCTGACGTAATGTCCAAGAGACAATATCATTTCTGTCTATTGAAATAGATTTCCTAGAATGCTTTTTCCACTGGAAACCAAGTTGTTTTAAAATTCTCCACAGGATGTTTCGCCTCATTTTGGGATAATCTGGGTCTTCTTGGACCCTAACAAAAATTTTATCTAGTGTTAGAATTTCCTTGTTGAAAAAGAAGGCATATACTTGATCTAAATAATATATTCGGTTTCTTTTCTGGTCTAGATTTTCGGATGTTTCTTAAGTAATGTCTTCTCCAGGAGACAATATCATTTCTGTCTAATAAAATAGATTTCCTAGAATGCTTTTTCCACTGGAAACTAAGTTGTTTTAAAAATTATCCACAGGATGTTTCGCCTCATTTTTTGATAATCTGGGTCTTCTTGGACCCTAACAAAAATTTTATCTAATATTAGAATTTCCTTGTTGAAAAAGAAGGCATATCTTTACTTTACGTCCTATTTCTTGCTTCATATCTCCTTCAGTTTCAAATGTTGATCGACTTGGAAATTTCATCTGCGATTTTAGCGGTCCGTTTCTGGATTCTTTTATTATTTTATATACAGTTGATTTTGCAACACCCAGCATTGTAACACACTATTCCACTGTTTCGCCAATACTGGCACTGGAATGATTATGTTTTCATGATTTAAAACAATTAAGAATCATTATCTTTTCGTTTACTGATAATGGTCCTTTTGGAAATTGATTGCAAATTCTTCATCTGATCTTACTTCGTATGCTTGTACTCTGAACAACACCAAACTATGTACTGTTAATTTTTTATAACCCACATCACCCTCAATAGATTAAACGAAATTACCTGGCCCCACTATTAATGCCTATTTTTTATGCTTATTTACTATATATTATCACAATTTCTTAGAAACCCATATCACCCCCAATAGAATAAATTAAATTACCTCACTCCAGGTATAAGCCTTATTGCCTATTATTTATGTATATTTACTAAATAAAAGTAATAAAGATGAAAGTAGCAATATAGTACGTACGCCTGTGGAATTCGTCATATTGGGTGATTTATTACTCCACGTTTTTTAAAGATAAAGTATACAGCTTTGCTGCTGACACTACGCTTATTTTTTCATTCTCTTTGAAAACTCGAACGCTACTAATGCAAATATCCGCACACAGCAGAAAGTCGGTCAACTTAACGAAGACCTTGAAGAAATTTAACTGTACAAAAACTCAGGCGACAATTTTGTATAACAAGGTTAACGTTGGTGAACCCGACATAGTTATATCGGAATACTCCGTTTCTCTAGCATCATACATTACAGCTGTTTGAAGTTCAGCTTGTCACTCTTCGTACAACCCTTTTCAAGCAGTATTTTATATGGAGAACATTATCCCTTTGGAATGATTTTCCCCGGACTGTGTTTCCTACCGAGTACAATTTACAGAGATTCAAGAGCAACGTAAATTGCTTTTTTCGCACACGCGTCTCTCCTTTATAGAGGTTTAGGGAAAAAGAAGCAAAATTGAAATTATTGTTTTGTGTATTGTACGGGAGGTCATATAGCATACTAAAGCAGTTAGTACTTGAAATCAGGTAACGTCGCACTATTTTAAACATTAGAACCCAGTCCTGTATGAACTATCAGTAGTGTCATCATTAGAGACCGGATTATAAGTAATTGCATATTTTCATATGCATTTGCATATTTAGACCATTCTCACCGATTATTGCATATTTTACCCAAAATTTAGTAATGATGCATCTTTTCCCTATATTTACAATATTTCTCGGTATTACTAGGCAATTGAATTGCTCAAGGTATTGTTAATGTCGCTTGCTTGAATCAAAAAATACCAGACGAATCCACACTGCGTAAAAATTACATACCATGACATTTGGATTTCAGCTTATGAAACCACCGACAGTTGTGGTCGCTATATTGCGAATTTAATTGTGGGTGCATTAAGATTAGAGCCTTCTTCCTTCTATTTGTTGACCTGCAAAGAGCTTGACAAGATAAATCATTCTACGATCGCCAGATTTGTGAATGAGGGTATTAAAAAAAATATTTCCTGAATCTTCTGCAGATGAAAGAGTGTTTATATTTCTCTCAGATGCTGCTCCCTATATGATCAAGGCAGCCAAAGTCCTCTAAGTATTTTATCCAAATTTAATTCATGTGACGTGCTTTGCTCACGGAGTCCATCGACTCGCTGAAGAAGTACGATCCACGTTTGGAAATGTAAATAAACTGATTTCATCAGCAAAGAAAGTGTTTCTTAAGGCACCTGCTCGCAATAACGCCTATAAAGCAAAACTACCAAATGTGCCTTTACCTCCCGAACCAGTGGTAACTCGATGGGGAACATGGATTGAAGCTGCACTATTTTACAGTAAACATTTCGAGGCCTTCAAAGGTGTAGTAAATGATTTCGATAGTGCAGAGGCTATGGCAGTTCGTCAATCCAAGGCAGCATTTAACGATTCTGATATTAAAAAAAACATAGCTTTGATTAGCACTCACTTTTCCCACATACCTGCGGGTATTAAAACGCTTGAAACTCGAGGTTTGCCGTTGACCGAATCAATTCAGTTCATGAATAAAATCCGTCAAATAAATTCCAAATTGCGAGATGTATTCCCGCGTAGAGTTAAAGAAAAGTTTGAAAACATTTTGTGCAATAACCCAGGTTTTGAACCTTTGTGTCAAATTGATAGTTTTATTATTGGGACGGGTGAACTTTTGCCAGAAACAATAAGTGCTAACATAGCACCTAAATTCAAATACTGCCCAGTTACCTCAGTGGAGGTGGAACGGTCTTTTTCCACTTATAAAAATATTTTAAGTGATCGAAGACACAATCTTACTACCCAACATTTGGAAAAATACCTTATTGTTTACGTGTACAAGAATACAAATGTTAAATAATTTTAAAAAAATGTTAAATAATTGTTAATTAAATTTAAACATCGTCGATAACTTGTTAATTTTATGCTGAAATAAAAAATTAAAAATTGCTACTTTTATTATTATTTAATATTGCATATTTTGACCCTTTTCATGCATATTTTAAGCATTTTTCATGCATATTTGCATGCATATTTCAAGATTTTTTATGTTGCATATAATCTGGTCTCTAGTCATCATTGTTTTAACTTCCCCTGCTAAAGGAGTTTACCTCGTGGACCCCCGGGTTTCAAACGTTTGACAGACCAGATTTAGCACCGTATGACTTGTTATTATAATTATCTTTTAATAGAAAAATATTATTAGTATTTTATTATCTCCATAATTGTAAAATTATACGGTTCTTACATATTGCCTAATGATTTATGTAAATCAATTCCACGTGTAACTGATTTAATTTATAAATCAATTCTTTTTTTGAAGGAATCTTTGCCATTTCTAGATCAATAACTGGTTCTAAGCGGTAGAAAACGGTGTTTAACTGCACTGTTTTGCATAACTTATAATAACAAACAAGTTACAACCCTGTATTTATTTAAAAAGTATTATTGTGAAAGGTTTCACAATTCGCCTGTCATGGTGAATAGCCTCCTTAAGTGAGATATAACTGGTGGACAATAGATAGGGAAACGGAGAAGCTTCCACGCGACATTGTAATGTTCTGAGATAAACGAGAAACTTGAGAACTTAGAACAGAGGCTTTCACCATTTTGATTGGGATGAGAATCGTGGCTCTTGGGATTACACCGTGTCAATTTATAGCAGCTTATCGGCTTTTCGCCTACTATACCAGGTATACAAGGTGGTGCACCAATGCAGTTTGTGCTATAAAAAATTTCACACTGCGCCCTTTTGTTGTGTCATCAACAAGGGTCAGACGCGCACGAATGATAAATTGGAAAAGTGTGCGCATAGTGTTGTGTTGTTGTGTTCAATATGTCGAAATTTATACCGAACAAAGCGCATTCGCAGACAGCATTAATTTTTTGTTTTCATTTGAAGAAAACTGCTGTTGAATCATACCGATTACTTTGAGAAGCTTATGGTGAACATGATCCATCGCAAGATACGTGTGAACGGTGGTTTCGGCGTTTCTATTTTGCAGACAAGGAACGTGGAAAACCGCCAAAAAAATACGAAGATGTGAAATTGCCAGCATTGTTGGACGAAGATGATTCGCAAACACAAAAACAACTCGCCGAGCAATCGGGCGTTAGTCAACAAGCTGTTTCCAATCGGCTGCGAGAGATGGGAAAGATTCAGAAGACCGGTAGATGGGTACCACACGACAGGCAAATGGAAAAGCGCAAAAAAACGTGTGACATTTTGCTCGCTCGGTACAAAAGGAAGTCGTTTTTGCATCGTATAGTTACAGGGGATGAAAAGTGGATTTATTTTGAGAATCCCAAGCCCAAAAAAATCATGGGTAGACCCAGGCGCACCATCCACATCGACCGCAACACCGAATCGCTTTGGCAGAAAGACGATGCTCTGTGTTTGGTGGGACCGGAGGGACGTGGTCTATTATGAGCTGTTAAAACCTGGGGAAACGGTTAATATTAAACGTTACCAACAATAATTGACCGATTTGAACCGTTCGCTGCTTGAAAAAAGGCCAGAATACCGAAAGAGGCAACACAAAGTGATTTTTCTTCGTGACAATGCTCCATCACATACGGTAAAACCAGTTCGCGACACGTTGGGAAGTTCTACCCCATGCGGCTTACTCACCAGACTTGGCCCCTTTCGATTACCACTTGTTTGCATCGATGAGTCACGCACTTGCTGAGCAGCGCTTTGGTTCGTACGAAGATGTGAATAAATGGCTCGATGAATGGTTCTCGGCAAAAGGGGAAGATTTTTCCTGGCGTGGTATTCACAAATTGCCCGAAAGATGGGAAAAATGTATAACAAGCGATGGAGCATACTTTGAATAAAGCACTTTTTATCATTCCTCCGAATTTAACATGTTTTTTTAGAAAATAAATCCACATTTCATACTTGTACACCTGGTACATAAAATAAAAGAGGTGACAAGAAAAAACAGCAAAAAGGGTTATTAACAAAACCATTATAGATGCCGGTGATCACAGGACACACTGATAATAACGAGATATCTAGAAAACTCTCCAAAAAATAATAAAGGGAAAAGTTATAAGTGCCATAAACAGCAACACAGGAAACTCTACTGGGCTAGATAATATTCAAATAAACTCGTAGGTTGAAAATTTTTAGTTTAGCTATTTAAAACACATTTTTTTTTTTGCAAAACTCGACTTTATTCATCAATATAGTCTCCTTCAAGAGCGATACAATCAGCCCCACGCTTTTCTAACATTTCTGTACCTTTCTTGTAGACGGATTCGTCTTTGCCTCAGTTTTGGCGATCACGTCTTCTCTTTCTAGAATGTTAGGTGCGCGAGAACTATTCATTCTGTTTTTTGTGAACATTGCTTTGTGAAGCAGGATCATTCAGTCTGGTGAATTTTAGCTTTTATAGCTATTCACTGTGTTTATAGTGATATTGTTAGCTTTTATAGCTGTTCACTATGTTTGTAGCGAGGTTGTTCTTTTAGAACGCGGACTTTGTGTAGCGGAAAGCTGTTTACAAAGTGTTTTTTGGCGATGAGCTGATGTGTTTATTCTGACGATGTACCAGAGTATTTTCTGTTGGCGATGAGCTGATGTGTTTTCTAGCGATGTAGCGGAGTATTTTGTTGGCGATGAGCTGACGTGTTTTCTGGCGATGTATCAGAACGTTTTCCCTAGCGATTTTTGCATTGGTCAGGACGTTTTAGGACGAGCGAGCATTTTTTGAGAGCTGCGAATAGATAATAGTCACTGGGAGCCAAATCTGCAGAATACGGCGGATAAGGAAGTAATTTGAACTTCAATTGACGCAATTTTGCCATCGTAACCATTGACTTGTGACACGGGGCATTGTCATAATGAAAGATCACTTTTTTCTTGTTCATTTATGACCATTTCTTTGCGATTTCTGCCTTCAAACGCACAAATAACGTTATATAATATTCGCTATTGATGGTTTTTCCCTTCTCAGCATAGTGGATGAAAATTATTCGATGCACATCCTAAAATACAGAGGCCAAAATCTTTCCAGCCGACTGTTGTGTCTTTGGTCACTTCGGGCGGCTTTCACCCGCTGCTGTCCACTCAGCTGACTGCCGATTTGAGTCCGGTGTGTAGTGGTGGATTTATGTTTCATTCATTGTCACATATCGCATGAAAAAGTCATTTTTATTGTGCTTAAACAGGTCCAAACAGCGTTCAGAATCATCAACACGTTGTTGTTTTGAGTGGTTGTGAGCAAAACGCGGTAACCCATTTCGAACAGAGCTTTCTCATGCTCAAATGTTCATGCAAAAATATGACCAACATGTTCTTTTTATATATTTAGGGTGTCGGCTATCTCACACAATTTCACTTTACATTTATCTAAAACAATTTTTGTGGATTTTTTTTATGTTTTCCGATGTAAACCATCTGTTTTGGGCGTCGAGAGCGTTCAGCATCATTTGTATCTATATAACAGCGTTTAAATTCAACATACCAGTAAATTGATGAATAATTTTCCAGGAGCAGAGTCTCCATAACACTTATCAAGTCATTGCTTTGGCTGAACGGCATTTTTTCCACAGAAAACAGTGTTTAATCAATACACGAAATTCGATTTTTTCCATTGTTTTGAAAATATTTAAAAGTAGCGTCACTAAAAACACTGTAACTGTCGAAATATCATGAAATTTTGACACGTATCGTTTGAAGGTTGGTACTTTCTAAAAATCATA
>CM032451.1:22714405-22759159 GCA_019049505.1 Pachyrhynchus sulphureomaculatus
CCATAGGTTTTATGTCCCAGAGTTTATTGGAAGTTTCCTCCAAATCCCACTGTAGTTGGATATATGAGTTTAATGTGATTGAAGTAATCGTTTGGATGGTTATCTTCTCTTATTAGTGTTCCTTGATGCACTGCCTTTTCTGCATATAGATCTGCTTTGTCGTTGCCCACTATCCCAGTGTGTGAGGGAATCCAGAGAAAGACTATAGAGATGTTGCGGTGATTGGCTATATATAAGAGGTCAGTAAGCAAACGTCGTTATTGGAGTCCGACAGATCAATATCTAAGACATCAAAGCCCTTTACATTCCTCTGGGATCATCAAAAACAGAATCCCATTGGAGAATAGAGACGATTATGTCCAGAGGGCCAAGACAAGAAAAGTACAAGCCGCTTGTCGCTGAACTCCAGGCGCATGAAAAAGAAATCTCCACAGACATAGGAATATAGGGATGGAAGGTAATCGAGAATGGTGACAGCAGTTGCGGGGAGGGCAGTGAGGTAAGTGGTGCCCCCTTACTACTGACTGCCGATTTTGCGCAAGCATAGTACGTGTGTTTTTGGTGAGACAGTTTTTGTTGCGAATGAAAACGAAGGTCAGGCTGCAAATGACGACGATTTTCATGAATTATTTGAAGATCTCGGTATTGAAACTACCGATTCGGATGCTGAATTTTCGCAATTAGATCCTCTATTTATAAAATAATAAAAAAGTTGTTGTGACTGGCAATTTTTTCCTTTTATTTCCAATAAAAAACAATATTCTATTCGAGAATATTACCATATGTTTGGATACACCTACAAGGTAGAGCTTTTACAAGAATTAAAACCAACTTAAATTCAACTCTGTAGAGTGTCAGTTGATTGGTCAAATGTTTGAGAGATTTGGAACATTCACCAATAACCTGCACCATTTCAAAGGCAGCGTCGATAAAAGAAATGTCGTTATTAGAGTCCGACAGATCGATACCTAAGACATCAAAGCCCTTTACATTCCTCTGGGATCACCAAAAACAGAATCCCATTTGAGAATAGAGACTATTCTGTCCAAACGGCCAAGGCAAGAAAAGTACGAGCCGCTTGTCGCTGAACTCCAGGCGCAGGAAAAAGAGAGCTCCATGGATATAGAAATATAGGGATGGAAGGTAATCGAGAGTGGTGCCCCCTTACTATTGACTGACTGCCGATATTATGCAAGCACAATACGCGTGTTTTTGGTGAGACAGTTTTTGTTGCGAATGAAAGCGAAGGTCAGGCTGCAAATGACGATGATTTTCATGAATCACTTGAAGATCTTGGTATTGAAACTACCGATTCGGATGCTGAATTTTCGCAATCACATCCTCTATTTATAAAATAATAAAAATTGTTGTGACTGGCAATTTGTTCCTTTTATTTCCAATAAAAAACAATATTCTAGTCGAGAATATTACCATATGTTTAGATACGCCTACAAGATAGAGCTTTTGCAAGAATTAAAACCAACTTAAATTCAACTCTGTAGAGTATCAGTTGATTTGTCAAGTGTTTGAGAGCTTTGGAACATTCACCAATAACCTGCACCATTTTAAAGGCAGCGTCGATAAAAGAAATGTCGTTTTTGGAGTCCGACAGATCGATACCTAAGACATCAAAGCCCTTTACACTCCTCTGAGATCACCAATAACAGAATCCCATTTGAAAATAGAGACGATTCTGTCCAGAGATCCAAGGGCAGAAAAGTACGAGCCGCTTGTCGCTGAACTCCAGGCGCAAGAAAAAGAGAGCTCCATTGACATAGGAACATAGGAATGGAAGGTAATCGAGAGTGGTGACACCAGTTGCGGAGAATGCAGTGAGGTAAGTGGTGCGTGGTGCACCCTTACTATTGACTGCCAATATTGCGCAAGCACAGTACGCGTGTTTTTGGTTTTTGTTGCGAATGAAAGCGAAGGTCAGGCTGCAAATGACGACGATTTTCATGAATCACTTGAAGATCTCGGTATTGAAACTACCGATTCAGACGCTGAATTTTCGCAATTAGATCCTCTATTTATAAAATAATAAAAGTTGTTGTGACTGGCAATTTGTTCCTTTTATTTCCAATAAAAAACAGTGTTCTATTCGAGAATATTACACATGAACTATGACGTTGTTCAAATTTCGCGGAACTGAATATGCGCAGAGCCCCAGCCAATCACAAGTGGGCGCCAGTACCCTCCCCAAAAAAGTGAGCACCCTTCGCCTAAAGTAAGGGCTTCCCTTCAATCCCTATATTCCTATGTCTGTGAGGAGCTCTCAACTTTATGCCTGACTTATATGACATAATGAAATCGAAATAATAATTAAAAACTTGTCAACTTTGTGACGTAATTGCATATGACAAAGGCAAGCTAAAGTGTATAGTCAAGTTACAAACATTAATATTTGGACGTTAACCAGACGAAAAACAATAATTACGAGATTAGATAATTAGCAAGGTATCAAAACAACATTATTAGAAAACTCGAGATATTGAAAGAAATTAAGAAACATCAGGAGTCTAAGTATAGATGTTATCAGTTGAAAGTAGCGACCTCAAATAACTTCAAAACAGTTTGTTTATCAGTGGCTATTAAAAATTATATTCTAAATTGTTAGCGACAATTTTACCGCCCCGTGTTTTCGACAGTAGTTTTTTTATTTTTAGGTCATTGTTTTTTAAACGCTGATGTAAATTTGTTACCGCCATTATATAAAATTGATAGCAATGGGAAAGTTGGCTAAAATTTCTAGAAAATTAGTTCCTCTGTTGATCAAATTATATTGTTAGAACTGGTCGTATATGAAACGTGTCGAACAGATTATGAAAATTAAGTTCTTGGGAAACATACTACCTGAAGAGACGTAACAAGAAAATTGGCCAGGCTTGTGGAGTGATAACAAAAGTGAAGATATACCGAAAAAAATTACATTGCTCCAGTCTCGATCTATGTTTTCCTCTGCCCACGCGAGTCGTTTTTCTCTGTGTTTTTCGTTCAGCAATGGTTCTTTGATTGTATTTCGCTCACTTCAAATCGTTAGCCTGGAGATGTGCTTTAGTTTTACCATTTTTTAACTGAGAGTATTGCGTCAACCACTTACTAACGAATGCCCTACAGCCGCTGTAGGCCTAATTTTCAGACCTTTTGATGATTACATAATACGTAGGCTGAACATTTTTTGGTTTGACACATAGGTGTCGCCCTTTTCGAAAAAATCCATATGATTTTTAGGTGAAAATGAACAGGTGGTAGCGAATTATGCATGCATAAGTTCATGAAATATCGACTAAAGTGATCGCGTGAGGAGAAAAAGCAAAGTAGGAACAATAAAAAAATTTACACTAAAGAGAAAGGGGTGCCGGGTGGATCGAGAAGCTTAGCATCCTATAACCGGTCCCAAGCCCGGATAAAAGAGGAGGGTGCCAAGTGGGTAAAAAAAACAAAGTGCTCCTAGAACCAAAAAAATAATGACAACCTGGCGAGAATAAGGACTAAATGCATACGGAAACCGACTTCACTAAGAATTGGAGGTTGGAACATAACATCATTTAACAACAAAGACCAAGAAATCATACTTGAAATAAAAAGACATAAATTAGACATATGTGCACTCTCGGAGACCAAAAAAAAAGGCAAAGGAAACAACAAATATGAAAACTACATACTAATATACAGTGGCAAAGAAAAAAATTTTGCATCAGGGGTTGGCATACTGCTACATGAAAGATTTGAAAACCAAGTCAGCAAAACGAAATATATTAACGACAGACTACTACAAGTGACGATCGAACTACAAAAATCAAGATCAACACACATAATAACTATATATGCACCCGATACCAGCAAACCTCAAACGGAGATAGACCTATTTTACCAGAACCTACAAACAGTTTTAGACGACATACACCTTCGAAAATACACGTGGACAAAGATCAACAATTGATTACATAATCACAAATAGAAATATCCATCCAACAAGAATACAGGACGTGAGGACTTTAGCTTCCGCCAATGCTGGTTCGAATCACCATCTTGTAATAGCAAAAATACGAACAACCATGCAACGACTTCGTAGCGAACCCGTCGAACAAATAAGCAAAATCAATATAGAATCTCTATCCGACGACTCAACCAAATATCTATATCAACAAAGGTTAACAGAAAAAATAGCTACAAATGATATTCGAGAGTCCGATGACGTAGAAACGGCATGGACAAAACTAAAAACTAATATGCTAGAAGCAGCAGAAGAAGCATTTGGAAGAAGGACTATAAAGAAAGGGGGAAAACCAAATACAAAGCCTTGATTCAAACAAGAAGTTAAGACATTAGCTGAAGAAAAAAGAAAATCGTACCTACAATACAGATCCAATGCTATAACATACAATGATTATAAAAATGTAAGAAACAGGGTCAACGAGAATATCCAGAGAATCAAAAGAGAGCATTCGGAAAAATTTTCGAACGATATGGAACATGATCTGTACGGAGGACAAAAGAAAATATGGAGTCCAATGAGAAATAGAAAAAAAAACCAGAAAAAAGCCCGGGCATGGACGAAATTAAGATGATCAAATATGGAGGTGATAAATTACGAGAAGAATTACAGATTTTCTTTAACAAAATACTCACAGCCAAAATTATACCATCCGAATGGAAAGAAAGCATCTTGATACCAATTTTCAAAAAAGGAGAAAGGTCAGATCCAAAAAACTATCGAGGTATTAGCTTAATGAGTGCGGTACTAAAATTGTTCACTAAAATTTTAGCAGAAGAAATAATGTTAACCGGAATCTGTAAAGAACAGCAAGGGTTCAGAAAGAACAGGTCTACTATAGACGCCATATTTATAATCCGCCAAATTACCGAAAAAGCCATAGAGTTTAATAAGATAGCCTTTATGTGTTTCATTGATCTTACCCAGGCATTCGATAGGGTACGGTTAACTGATGTCATAACCCTACTACGAAAAAGGGGAATTCACCCGAATATAATAAAAACTATCGAAGAGTTGAACATCAACAACCACACATATGTAAGAGTGGGAAATAAATTAAGCAATACCTATGACAACCGGAATCAGACAAGGAGATAGCCTAAGCCCAATCTTATTTAACATCATAATGGATGAAATTAGAAACGAAGTAAAGAAAACTGGGAGAGGATATCGATTGGAAGACAAAGAAATAAAAATAATATGCTACGTCGATGATGCAGTAATCATATCAGAAGACGAAGATAACTTACAGAGACTCCTACATAAGTTCCAACAAACAGCAAAGTGTTTTTATATGAAAATATCTGTAAAGAAAACAAAATCCCTTACAGTATCTAAAGAACCGAAAAGATGCAAACTCGCGATTTATGATCAGAGTGTAGAACAAGTGATGTCCTTCAAATATCTAGGGGCAAACATAACAAGTATCAGGAACCTTAAGGAGGAAGTAAAAACTCAAACAACAAAGGCATCATTAATATCAGAATACTTAAGAGATATAATTTGGAGAAACAAATATATGAGCACCAGGAGCAAAGTAAGAATATACAAAACATGCGTAAGACCGATCATGACGTACGCGATAGAAACCAGAGCGGAGAACACAATAACAAAACGACTTCTAAGAACAACAGAAATGCGAACACTTATATCGATAACAGGACATACCTTATTTGACCGGAAGAGATGTGAAGAAATAAGGGAAATGTGTGAAATACAGGATGTGGTGAGATGGGCAAGGAATAGGAGAAGAGAATGGAGAGACCACGTGGACAGAATGCCAAATGACCGGTTGGCTAAGGTTGCAAAAGAGAAGCGACCAAACACACCTGGACCGCTTGGAAGACCGCCAATAAGATGGTATGAGAGCTGGTCTTCATCATCGCAATTGTTTCTGGGAAACCTTTGAAGTGAACAGAGAACATGGTCCTAACGTAGGAGAAGAAGAAGAAGAAGAAAAGGGGAAACGACATAAGTCGGTCTGTACATAACAGAATAAACCGAACTATCATCACTGGGCAGATCAAGCTTAGTACGACCTCGTAAAAGCGATGACGTCACATAAACGAATAACAGGCAGAATTGCATGTACAAAAAAGGGGTAAAAGAAGATAAAGGTTTATCATTAAGTATTATGTTGGTTACATTCACAATGAGTTCTTGTCACCAACGACCATAACTATAATAAATAAAAATATACAGATTGAAAAGGCCCTCAACAAAGAAACAATTCAAAATCGATACAATCCGGCCCTGTTATTTTTTTCGTAGATAAAAAGTCATTGACTGTTCATAATGAAGGCGACCCAAATAAGGCAAACATGGCGGATATTTTACTGATAAGGAGGAACAACTAATTAATTGTCAATAATAATTTCCAAGGATTTAGCTCGTTGCTATGAGGCAGTTTCTCGGTCTTTATTTTGTTCAAACAGCCTTCATAATGATTATATTTTCATTATCTTTGTTTAACGTAGATATTTTTCATCATATTTGTTACCTTTTTCGTTATTTATATGTCAAGATCGGAAGGTGATTTTTTTGTAGGCCGAGTAAGCAAGTTTAAAATCGAACTGTGTGTTAAGTTTCTCGTTAGACAAACTACATCATAAAAAGTTCATGTAACACTTAGCGCACATTTTTTTACAAAATTCGACTTTATTCATCAATAGAGCCTCCTTCAAGAACGATACAATCAATCCAACGCTTTTCCAACATTTCCTTACCTTTCTTGTAGAAGGATTTGTTTTTGCCTTCAAAATAGGTCTCAGTTTTGGCGGTAACTTCTTCAGTGGAGCCAAATCTCTTTCCGGCGAGCATTTTTTTGACATCGAATAGATAATAGTCGCCGGGGGCCAAATCTGGAGAATACGTTAGATGAGGAAGCAATTCGAACTTCAATTCATGCAATTTTGCCATCGTAACCATTGACTTGTGACACGGTGCATTTTCTTGATGAAAGAGCACGTTTTTCTTGTTCATTTGAGGCGGTTTCTTTGCGATTTCTGTCTTCAAACGCACCAATAATATTCGCTATTGATGGTTTTCCCTTCTGAGCATAGTCCATGAAAATTATTCCTTGCGCATCCCAAAATACAGAGGCCAAAACCTTCCCAGCCGACTGTTGTTGTGTCTTTAGTCGCTTCGGGCGGCTTTCACCGGCTGCTGTTCACTCAGCTGAGTGCCGATTGGATTCCGATGTGTAGTGGTGGATCCATGTTTCATCCATTGTCACATATCGCATGAAAAAATTCTTTTTATTGAGCTGAAACAGGTCCAAATAGCGCTCAGAATAATCATCACGTTGTTGTTTTTGGTCCACTGTGAGCAAACGCGGTATCCATTTCGAATAGAGCCGAGAATGCCCACATGTTCATGTAAAATATGAAATTCCTTTTATATCTTTAGGGTGTCAGCTATCTCACGCAAATTCACATTACGGTCATCCAAAACAATCTTGTGGATTTTGAAAATGTTTTCCGGTATAACTACCTCATTTAGGCGTCCAGAGCGTTCAGCATCATTTGTACCTGTACGACCCCGTTTAAATTCAGCAAACCAGTAAATAATGAGTGATTTTCCAGGGGCACAGCCCCCGTAACACTTATCAAGCCATTGCTTTGCTTGAACGGTATTTTTCCCATAAAAAACAGTGTTTAATTAACACACGAAATTCGATCGACAACTGAAACTTGTAAACTAGTCGTTGAAATGTCATGAAATTTTGACATGTATCGTTTGAAGGTTGGTACTTTTTAAAAATCATATGGATTTTTTGAAAAAGGCGACATCTATATGTCAGACCAAAAATTTTTCAGCCTACGTGTTATCTTTGTCTTCGAATATCTCCAAAACTGCTGGACCGATCTGAATGAGACTTTGGTGTTTGATAAAGTACTTTTCAACTTAAGTCACTGTAAAATCATTCGAATTGGTTTTGTAGTTCAAAAGTTATCTTCCGACTTCTGAGGGTATCAAACAAAAATGATGTCGCTGAAACAACGGAGAGATGAGTAAGCCCACCTAATCACGTACCTACCTATCCGAAGCAGGCAAAAATTTATAAAATCGATGCAAGTCTGGCACTTAAAAAGATACTTATTAAATAAAAGTGGCCGAAAACCACATCAAAAGTCAGTTAAAAACCAAGGATGACATAACTATTATCAAGTCTTTTTAACTAAACTTGTTTTTCCATGCCGCGGAATGACGCGGTGGGTGGAACGTGCGTGCAGCGTCGCGACTATACAACCGGCCTTTTGTCTATGAACACGCCCGTAACGATCGTGCGTTCATAAGCGAACGCGATTTGCGTTAGCTTTAAAATTCTGTTTAATTTTGTACGTTTATGTATTATATTTTGTGTAGCAGGTAACACGGAGTTTAAATTTGTTGCACTTCTCATTTAGAATCATAATGGCGAATATTGCCTTTGCCAAATATAGGCCCTAATTATACTTTACTAAGGGGTTAGTAAAGTTCTCAAGTGGTAGAAAACCGTGTCCAAAAACTGTCCCTGCTTCTGGACTGTTACATGGACTATATACTTTTTGTTTTGTACCCTGTATATACGATTGAGCATTATCGATTTTAAGGATCAATTAACCTATTTCTTACTATAAAAACTCACGAAAAAACAATGAAATTGAAACAAGATAAGCTTTAACATAAAATCCGTGTGTATGTTTTCCACCTTGCGAGCTTAAATACCAAAAGTTGAAAATAGCAATAAAACCTAGTAAAATAATGTAATAAAAACTTATTTGTTGAAGTAGAAAGAGAACGTTGTCATGTCGGACGAATTATCTAAGCTCACGGCAGGGCGCCAGCTTATTCTCGGTGCACTGCGGAGGACTGTTTATATAAACCAATCTAAAGCTACTTTGGTTCAGCTTCCTATTTTCGCTTTCCATGATTCTAGGGTCAAGAAAATGTGATGTGATGATATGTTGTCGATATAAAGCGAGTTTTTTTGTTAGTTATCTACCTAGTAATGAAGGAAAACACTCCCTCTTACCCCAATAGGAGTATCAGTGATATTATGCAGTAGCGGCCCCAACAGACATTCTCCAGGCATCTCGATCCAGCGCGACCTGACTTAACTCGCGCATACCCATACCAAGAAGACATCTGACTTGGTCGGACCATCTTGTTGGAGACCGTCCACTTGATCTTCTACCTTTTACCTTCCCCGTTACTACAAGCTTTTCCATGGCATCCACTTTCCTCATAACGTGACCGAAATATTTCAGGTACCGTTTATTAATTCTAATTGAAAGTCGGTTATTCATACTAAGCTCTTCAAGAATAGATACATCAGTGCGGTGTTCGGTATATGATACTCTCGAAGATTCTTCGATATGCCCACATCTCAAACGCATCGATTCGTCTTTTGTCAGCTGTTAGGGAATATAAGGCTGCATAGCAATCTTAACTTTGTATTTTTTGTGACAGCTGGATCTTCCCAGACTTTAGTGAGTTTGATCGTCGAGTTTCTAACCACAGCTAAACGTCTTTCTACTTCGCTTCACAGTTATGAGGGATCTCAAACAATTGAAATAGTTCACGACCGTGAAACCAGCAATTTCATTTATGTGTCAGATCTTCATTACGCCTAACAATCACTACTTTAGTTATCGCTCTATTCATTGTCAATCCATAGTTTTTGCTAGTGATTTCAAGGCGCTTCATAATTGATTCTAGGTCTTGTATTGACGTTGCAAGTATAACTGTATCATCCGCATATCTAAGATTACTTAGCTTAGGAAAACTAACCGAGCTCAAAAAAAATATATTTTTCTACACAGCTGTCGTTTACAAGGGTGACTAGAAATTTACTAGACCTATCAATCCACTCTCGTATGCATGTATGTTGTACGTGCCAGGACTAATTTTTAAACATTTTTAGGTTTTCTTTCCCTAAAAAACTGCCTCTTGGATCCATCTACCCTCCTCCTCGCCTTTAAAACCCAGTGAGTTCAAGTGCATTTCCAACAGGAACGGTGACGCAAGAAAGGGATATTAAAAAGTATATAAAAAGTAAAGAAACAATAAAATCAATTTTCATTTTACTCTGCTGTCAGTGTAGCAATTTCCAATATCTTCTTTCCGGTAAAAACACGCCTTGGAGCTAAATTTCAAACGGATGAATTAAAACTTTCGTTGTTGTTCTAAGTATTTCCTCCTAAGCATCTTTCCAAAAGATCATCAGCGGATAAGTTTTCATAAATTGGTTTTAAAATCTTCTGAGTATTTGCGACAAACGTCAAAGGCTGTCTGAAAGTATTTTTTTTGTTCTGTGCTTTCAGTTTCTGATATTTACAGCAAGAATGGAGGTTATGTGATAAAACGTTGCCGACACAGCTTTTTTCATGTCTTGAAGAGAATCGTAAGCGTATCGTAAGAATTTTGAATTTTTTATCAACTACCGAGAATAAAACTAACTTATTTGTATTAACTAATTCTGTGTATATATTATGCATCCTAGATCGACACATACATACATAGAATAAAAGGTTTTAGAATTTTGTTCTACAACAACCTTATAATCAATGCCTTCTTTATTTATACTATTTTTTTTTAATTTCCTTAGCCTTTTAAGTGAATTATTTTTGGTTTTCATACAATATGTTTCGACTCTGGTTCCATAGAACCATTCTATGGGTTCACTAGTAAATTCATCTTTAAATTTACCTACTACAGACTTAGTTATGGGCATATTGTGAATATTATTCATTTTATAATTGGAGGTGTCAAGATAATCAATATAATTTTTCATATCTTCATAAACATTATCTGTTTCTATTTCCAAAATAATTTTACCTTGTCTTGATATAAGAGTGTTACGGAATCATAAAAGAAACCATACATAATAGTCTTAGAAATATCTAATAGAAAATCCTACATAATGAGGCTTGTTGTATTCAATTAGTATTTCATTCATTTGAATAGTAAGTAAATTTTCATTAAAAAGATCATTTTTTTTACGATTTTCCTGAATCTTTTGAAAAATTTACATCCGGCAACGATGTAACTTTAATTCTACTATATATCTAATAAATAAATAATGAAGTAATTGTTGGGTGCGTAGGTTTTTATAGCAACGCTTAAATAAATTAATTATAAATGTTTTACATTCGCTAAATTAATGGCGCCATTTTCTAGAAGTTAAAAAAATATCCGTAAAGCAATAAAATTTGGTGTGTTACAATTATTTTTAATTAATTCAAATTATACCCATGGTTGAGGTAATTTTGCAAATTGGCTAAATTCGTGTGCACATTTGTTATATTAAAAAAAATGTACAATTAAGAAATAGTTTGCTTAATTTATTGCAAAAATTACTTAATTCTTATCATTATGTGACAAAAATTATGTCAATATAACCGTGGTTGATAAGGAGGAACCTAGGGATTTCCCAGGTCCTGAATTATCGGGGAAAGAGACGATTTTCCTGAGAAGGGCTTTTATTCGTTTATTGTTCCTCCTTTAGCCAAGAGTTTTTTTTTCGTTGGTTCTGGAGGAGTATTAAAAACCGGCAAATTCCATTAAAAGAGGGATCTCTTTTTTCGGAAAGTCTTCCTTCCTCCGGTGTATTCAGCGGCATATATATTAAAGTTTCTCAATTGTGGCTGAGCTTATTGTTTTAAGAAACATTCATTTCGGCGTTTTTCCGGCCAAAAACACAAGCTAGGTTTTCACTTTCTATAAACATTTTTTCTTCGTATTATCGAAATAAACATATTTTCTAGTTTAAAAATACCACTGACGGGTCTCAACTTTTATAAAAATATCTTTTACCAGCTCGATTTTGTTTATGGATCTGATGAAAATGTATATACACTCATATTAAAAAAAATATATTATCCAATAAAAATTTATTATTGCTTTTTTGATCTTTGTATTTTTCGCCCTTGAACGGCCAGTTAAATATAGAAGCCTCTCAACGTTTTACGTTAAAAAAACCGGGAAAAAACATATTTTTTTCCGAAGATATATAAAATATTTTCGAGACGTTTGAACTTTTATTTTCGATGATATAATAAGCGGCTTTAATACGGCGGCTCTTTTCGCCTTATTAATTTCTGTAGAAAGTCTTTTAAGGGTGAACACCACTGTAAAAGTTTCAAAAAATCGATTTTTTTTTCTGCTTCTTCTGCATTACAACACACATTGTAATGACATCGTGCCAAAGACTGCAAAATCCCAACATAATCTGAACACTAATTAACTCTTGTCAGTGTTATTTGCAATAAACGATTATCATTTCAGTTTTACTGTATTTTCTTATAAGTTCCTAAATAAGGGAAATCGGTATCTTAATAAAGGATTCTCTTATTTTGTTTTAATACTGCGCAAGCTCCGAATGGTGGGCGCATGCTTCAAATAACCATAACAGCTGACTCCTTATATTTAATTTCTTCCCGTTACTATTGCGCAAGATCCAAACGGTGTGGGCATGCTTCAAATAAAGATAAAGACAGTGGGCTATCAAAATAAGCGTTGCGAAATCTTTCTAATGTTGAACAAAATAATCCTCGACGACCGCAATATTAAATTTTTCGTATAACTACAAGGGATCCACCCGATAGTTTTGATTCTACAAATTAGACTGCGGACTGCCATGTAAACAAGCCCTAATAAGAATGACCCAATTACAAACGTATACCTATATTCGCGAATTAAATCAACCAAAAAATAATTAACCCGAATAGAGTTTGTTAAGCGCTCGAAAATTGAGCCCAATCAACTGCCGAGTTATATTAATTAGCCCATTTGTCGAACCGGCAAGATTTATAAGTATGTATATCATACACCAAGGCTCTGCTTGTTTACATCTAAACGCAATCCGAAATTAACAGCGAACTCAACGAAGGACGAATGAAAACGACGAGTTGCGACTTGGTTGAAAATATAAGTGTTGTCAGATTTCTAAAATTTAAAATATTCAATGATTCACCGGCTTTCGCTATACAAGGGCTATTTTTACAAAAACAACGAAAGAAAAAAAATTATTGGTACAAATCATTTTACTGTTTCTCAAAATATTCACCTTTAAAATTTATATATTTTTGCATGCGTTCAAACCAATTCTCGAAACATTTTTTCCACTATGAAGTTGGTACCTCAAAAATATGGTTTTGGAAGGATTCAACAGTTTCTTGAAGTGAAGAAAAGCGCTGTCCACGCATTTTTCTTTTAACATTCGGGGACAAAAAGAAGTCGCTAGGCAATAAATCAGGTAAATACGGGCAATTAGACATTAATTCGATGTTCTGCTCCGTCAAATAGTTGTTTGACGTGCTGTGGTGAGAGCTGGCTTTGTGATGATGAAGAATGATGCGACGTTCTCGATGGTTTTTCCCGTTTTCATCGATGACTTCTGGCAAACAAATTGTATACATTTCAACATTAACTGTTTTTCGATTGTCTAAAGCAATGGTAGCAACATGTCTAGTACAACCAAAGTAATATGCGATCATTTTCTTGGAAGTGCTTCACGAACGATCCATTTTTGTTGAATTCGAATTATCTAGGAACACCCAAACAGCTGATTACTGCTTAGTTTCCGGCTCATACGAATATATCCAAGTTTTGTCTCCTGTTACGATGTTGTATACGGATTTTGCATGTCTTCAGTCGAGTTTTTTGAGCATTTCCTTACACTAATTGACACGAGTCTGTTTTTGAATTTCCGTCAAATTATGCGGACTCCGTCGGAAACAGATCTTGCCTTTATCTCACGGTACGTCACATGCCGATCCTCTTTATCGATGTTTTTTGGAACAAAAACCAATTTTGGTCCATCTTCACGAAATTCATCACTGACGGAGGCATGACCATGACGAAATTCTGCAAGCCAATTGTAAACAGTCTTTGCTGATGGTGATTCATTACCAAAAGTTGAAGGAAGTGACTTAAGGCATTGTTGTGGAGTTAGGCCTTTACCAAAATCGTACAAGATCATCGAACGAAAACCTTCACATGAAATGTCCATTTGTTCACAAAACTGTTTTTTTTTAAACGCTCACTGTAAACTACTTGGCCAATTTCTAAGCTGCCACTGTTTTGACAATAACAAGTGACAAATTTTACAACAATGGTAATGTCACAGCTCAATAGCGCCATCTAATGATCGTTTGTAAAAACTTAAAAGGTGGCCCTCGTATTATTAAAAGTCTAATCTCATGAGTTAAAATTATTGTGCCTAGTTTTAGGTGATAGAGAAGACAGTAAATAACATAGGCCCCTTCAGGGTCGTCGGTTCATCAAATTGGTGGTCGGCTTCGGTTTCGTTTGTCTGCTCTTGGTCGCCATTCCAAGATTTTTCTTGTCCACTTACCATTCTTCATTCTTGAAACATGCCTCGCTCATCTCCGCTATTCGCTCCAGGATATCATCAACACCCGTTTTTCTACAAATAGCCTCACTCCGTATTCTATCCCTCAGGCCTATACCGAGCATCGATCGTTCCATTTTACGTTGTGTTCTATTAAGTTTACACGCCGATATGTTGGTGAAGTTTAAAGTTTCTGCACCTTAAGTGAAGACGGACAGGACACACGTATAAAAAGCTTTCCTATTTAGCCTGTTAAGAAAGACTTCTATTTTTTAGAAAATGTTAAAAACTTGCTTGTTTTCACGATCGCTACAAAGTCTCGTGTCTGAAACTTCACAGCACGCCATCTAGTAGATAATACTTAACGAATATCATAATAATTTGGTCATCTTGGAGTCACATCTGGGTCAGGCCGAGAACTTTTAGAACGACCCTCGTATACGTGAAAACACTGGTACAGCGTCTACAGCCAGTTTTACTAGCAGAAGACGTGCGATCATTCCGATTTTTAGCGGCGCGGCATGGACGCGGGATACGGTATTTTTTTTCCATAAGACAGCGTTATAATTTTGTCCAATGTTTTCTACTTCTCCTACTCATTGAAGTTTCTCATGGATCATTGATTTGGAACTAATCCGATAAATATTTATGTACCTAAACGTGTAGCATCTATCAAAGCTAGTTTCTTTTGGATCATATCAATATTCGCTATAGTGCATCGACGTTTCGTCGAAAATTGCACGCAGCCTCATCAAGGATCGTTATCCCTCCGAAGAATAAATTCTATGAATCGAATCGTATACAAAACAATAACATAAATAATTTATTGTTTTGTTCACTGAACCATGTCCTTGAATTTAATTCGATACACGTGTAGTGCAGAAAAAAGTAATGGGTTTATGTTCGCCAATGTTGCCAATTTGATATAGCATTTCTAATTAAGACTAAACGTCAAATTCATATATAAAAATTGGTGAAATTGTTTCTGAAGTACATTCTTCTTTAAGTGCCGTCTCCGCTGCGAAGTTTAGCAATCATCATAGCGATTTTTATCTTGGAGACAGCAGATCTAAATAACTCGCCGCTGCTACAGCCGAACCACTCTCGAAGGTTCTTCAGCCAGGAGTTCCGTCTCCTTCCTATGGACCTTCTTCCTACGATCTTTCCCTGCATGATAGTCTGGAGCAACCGATACTTCTCCTCTCTCAAGATGTGACCCATATATAACAGTTTGCCTGTCCTAATCGTTAGAATTACTTCCCTTTCTTTTTGCATACGTCTCATCACTTCCACGTTGGTCACTTTCTCCACCCATGAAATCTTTAGCATTCTCCGGTATATCCATAGCTCAAATGCCTCCAGTCTCCTCACACCAATCGCCTTCATCGTCCAGGTTTCCATTCCATGATATAGTACAGACATTACATAATATCTCATCATTCGTATTTTTAATTTAAGGTTTAGATCTCGGCAACAGAAAAGCCTCTTCATTCATATAAATGTACTTCTGGCCTGTTCAATTCTGATTTTTATTTCTTTGGAGCTATCGTTGTTTTCATTGATGGTTCTGCCTAGATATTTGTATTCTTTTACTCTTTCGATAGGTTGATTATTTACATATATCCTACGATCTTCCCGAGTTGTTGTTGTGATTAGCATATATTTTGTTTTGCTTATGTTCAGTGATAGTCCATACTCTTCACTCGCTGTGACAATTTTATTAATTAACGTCTGTAGGTCTTCATGTGTTTGAAGCCTATAACCTGAACTAATGCCCTTATCAACCACTCTATCCTCTTATATGATTGACTATAAACAATTATCTTTAAAATTTGTTCATTATTACAACCATGAACCAACCAGGAAAAGCTCTCACAATACTGTTGAAAGTATACAAAATTATCCTCCCGCTCCACTTTCACCACCGTCTCCTAAAGTGGTACCGCTCAAAAACTATAGATTTCTTTCGTACTTCACACGCTATACAAATATGTTGTTTTTTTAAGTTATCTACCCAGCTATAAAGAAAAACTTGCAGAATTTAACCATTTTTTTCTATCATCTATACGAATACACTTAGTTTTGTGTTTGTTGTATCATTGCATCCAAAAAAACTTCTATGCCTCAAAAAAGGACAGTGTGAGCAAGCGCATTGCGATGTGTGAGCAGGCAGCACTTTTTATGCGCTAATCTTCGTTGCTTCTGCTTCAACTTACTATGCAACGGTCCAGTAATGTTGCGAAATAAGAGCCAGTCATAGTTTTACCTTTTTTCCAAATAGGCTTCCATTATTTGAAAGAAACGTTCGGCCCCCTGGAGTGCCACTCCAGATGATTAAACAAGACGAAGGCATTAGTGTAGATGGTCGTTATGTACATAATTAACTTAAAAAAATACCCTCGTATATCACCAGGGCTCAAGGCTTTTTAGCTGCAGAGCTCCACCAAGACACACTTTATGATGAGCAGGTTAATGTTGTTTTCCAAATACGAGGGTGGACTGATAAGTCATAAGGTAAATTTTTACGAGATGGCGGGAAGTTTTGTTCAGCGGCATGACTGTTGGTAAGCGCGGTTCTTCTAACGGTTATGTTCAAATTTACAAACAGAAGCAACGAGCAATTGTTTGTGGGCAGCTACTGTAAGCGATCGGGGTTACATGCTTCGTAGAAATGGATAAAGCCGAGTTTCGTGCAGTGACCAAACATTTTTATTTTTAAAAAAGTAGACGGCGGCCCAGTTCACGGCGATTCCGCACCAGCACTCACTCACTCAGCATTTATTACTTGATAAATCAATTTAAACATAGCCTTACTAGCCCGCAGATGCTGCACATTCAGGAAACCCTATCGAGTTATCTTCTGAAGATATGAGCGATGAAATTCATGGTATCGTAATTAAGCCACGTCAGATTGCTGAGATGGTAGATTTCTCATATCAACATGAAGTTCTAAAGAGAAACAAGCAGGATGAATGGTAGGTACCACGTTTGTTGCAGAGTAATCCAAAGGACTTCTGGCGACGCTCTGTGACCGCAGATGAAACGTCGATCCACTACAACCCGAAGACAATATGGCAGTCAAAACAGTGGGTTGGCGAAGGTCAAAGTACTCTGAAAAAAGCGGAAAAGAGAAAGTTTTATCAGCGGGAAAAGGTGTGGCGACTGTCTTTTGGGACTCACAGGGTATTATCATGATTGACTGTTTGGAAAAAGGTAAAATGGTGACTGGCTCTTATTACGCCACGTTGCTGGACCGTTGCATAGTAAGTTAAAGCAGAAGCAACCAAAATTAACGCGCAAAAAATGCTGCCTGCTCACACATCGACCGTTGGAATGGTAAAAATGCACGATCTGAGCTTCGAAATAGTTCCCCACCCACTCTATTCCCAAAATTTTGCACCAAGGAATTTTTTTGGTTCCTAACCTGGAGAGAAGAAATGTTTGGTCGCATGAAGACGATATCTTCGCTGTAAACGAGCATTATGCACAGCTCGAAACTATTTTTTTTCTGAGGGAATAAAAATTGGAATCTCGCTGGACCAAATCAAACGACACTTTAACAGTGAACTGCTCGTTGTCTAAATCATTTTCCTCAGAATCGAAAGTTCCCACATTTTTCTCCACATTCTCGCTATGATGCTCGCCAAAAAAGTTACCAAATTATCGACATTTTCTCAAATCCTGCCGTCTTCAGCCTTACAAAATTTCTGTTTCTAAGGCCGCTCCCTGATTTGTTGAAGCGGTATCGTTCTTCTCGGTGTGCCTGACTTGCGCGGGATGCTCGAGCGCGAAGCAAGTCAGGTGGGTTCATTGAAATATAGGCGTATTTTTGTTACCGAATCGGTACCGAGCACACCGAGAAAAACAATACGGTACCGACAAATCAGAGCCTTAGTGTACGTTACACAAATTAGATTATTATACACGTATTTCGTTTACACATTAACAACTCTCGTTATTTTCGTCGGCGTCGGCTCGATTACTTTTCGAATTTTGGATAAATAGTCTCAATTTTTTATTATTTAGTTGTTTGAGATGGGTAGCCTCTCGATATAAGGTATGTTTAGATGGGGTAACATTAAGCTCAAAATAAATGTTTGTCTTTTGCGACTTTTCAATTCGCTCTCGTATTTACTTAAAAGAAACTGAAATTTAAGAAATTTCCTTGATTTTTACGAGTTTTAAAAACAGGAAGCGTCCATACATGTTTCAGACAAAAAGCAAAAAAATATCGCATAAGCAGAATACAAAAAACGTTTTTATGTATATTAAGTATATTTAAGTGTTACGATGACCTTGAACATCAAATTCATACTTTTTTTATTTGAAATTCAAATTTTATGTGTAATCGGCAAATTTCAAGTTTCCTTTTTTTACATGCGGTGACGCTAGATTAGCTTGTTTGCCGTAATTTTTGCTAGTTATGCTAAAATAAAACCTATTATCTTATATTAATACTGACCAAACAGGTTTATTATTTTTATAATTGTTATTTTGAACAATAGTAATTAATTCCGCTGGACTTTACTACTTATCTTCGCCATAGTAAACATAAAACACAGTAGCAACCCTCAAGAAAATTTTTAGATCCCGTTTTTTATCACGCATGCGTCCCCTATCATACCAACAACATGGCTGTCATCTGGATTTCAAAAAGAAACTTTCTATAACGTGCTCCGAAATTCATTATTAATAATTTTCTAATAGGTAAATGACTCGTTTGACGTTATAATTGAAAATAATTATAAAAAAGATGCAAAGAGGAAGTGTCTGGTGTGCGGTCTTCTTTCTTGATCACGAGCTATATGTCCCGCGTAATTCCATTTCAGTTTCGCCACGGCCTCTGCTACATCTCTGCATTTTGTCACCCCTCGGATCCAGTCATTTCTCTTTCGGTCCCTCACAGATATTTCCAGCATCTGCCACTCCATTGCTCTAAGCTTGTGCATAGATTTTTTCGTTAGAGTCAATGTCTGAGCCCCATATGTCAAAATCGGCAGAACACATTGATCGAAGATTTTTGACCGTATACTCATTGGTATATTTTTATTCCTGAGTGTGTCTCCGAGTCTACCAAATGCACCCCAGGCGAGTCTCCTTCATCTGTCGATTTCAACTGTTTGGTTCTCTTTGCCTAATACAATTGTGTGCCCCAGATACACATAACTTTCCACATTTTCAAGTATTTCGTTGTTTATTTCGATCAATGGATCCGTGCTGCATATGACTTTGGTCTTGGAGATGTTCATGTTGAGGCCTATTTTCGAACATTCGATGTCTAGTTCTATAAGCATCTGTTGGAGTTCTTCAGTATTTTCAGCTATGATAACGATATCATCGGCATATCTCAGGTGATTCAGCCGTTTTCCATCTATTAGAATACCTCTATCATGCCAATCTAACCTTTTGAATGTATCTTCAAGAGCCAACGTAAATATCTTTGGTGACAATACATCTCCTTGTCTTATGTCTCGTTTTATTCTAATCAGTCTGGTTTTTTCATTGATATAAACAGTGAAGCGGCGTTATTATATATATACTTTAGGAATTCCACGTATCTGGAGTCCACTCTCACATTTTCCATTGCTCTGAAAAAACTCCAATGTTCCACTGTATCGAGTGCCTTTCGAAAGTCGACGAAAGCTAAGCAAATCTCAAAGTTATACTCTACAGCCTTCTCTATCAAGATTCTCATTGTTAGGAGATGCTCACATGTACTATAATTATATATATATATATATATATATATATATATATATATATATATATATATATATATATATATATATATATATATATATATATATATATATATATATATATATATATATATATATATATATATATATATTTTATAAAAACACTAACTGCACAACAAAAATTTCCTCCTTACATCTTTTTTATAATTATTTTGAATTATAACGTCAAACAAGTTATTATTTATTGGAACATTATATTATTCTAGTTTCGGAGTACGTTATAAAAAGATTCTCCTTAAAATCCAGTTGTAAACACAAGAGACCGCGCTAGCATCCATGTTGTTGGTATGATAGGGGATGCATGCGTGATACAAAAAAACAAGACCTAAAAATTTTCTTGAGCATGGCTACTGCGTTTTATGTTTACTGTGGTATCGTTTCGCCCACTTGCTAACGAATGCCCTCGACTTGCTCATATACTTAGCAGCCACTGTAGGCTGAATCTCTTTCCACAAAGCATAGTTTGCAGGGGTGCCAACAATAACCTCAAAAAAAAAGTTATAAGTTCTAACTCAACTGACTGTAGTTTTCAAAATTTAAGCAAATGGCGCTCTGGAGGACTCAATAACTTAAAGAAGACGTTATTGTTACGTTATTAACAACTACAAACAGGAGATTTTATAATTTGTTTTTTTGGTCAAATCAAAGTTTTAGAAACCCTCACCCCATTTTACAAAATTAAACGACAATTGTACGTTTATTATATAAAAATAATCCTATTTATTTAAAAGAAATTTCTGATTTATCGTCACTTCGTGATAAGTAAATTTAAACACTATTTCAAATTGTTAATTAAATTTTATATTGTATCACTTATTAATTACTACTTATCTCACCAGTCAGTAGAAAAATATTTTGTTTTTCTGTAATTCTGTAATTTGCCACGCTGTTGCCGGTAAAAAATATAGAGGTCAAGTACAAGAATTATATAAGCTGAAAAACAACTTTTAAAAGGTTTTTAATTATTTTTTTTTCTAAAGTAAAATGGAAGGAAGAAAAAAAAAGGAAAAAGTGCTCAGAAACGCTGAAATTTATACAAAGCGTAGAAATAACAGAGACAACGTACGACTTATACCCATGAAAAAGTATATTCAACATTATGAACAACTAATTAATTGAGGATGAAACAAGTGCACATTTAAGTACCAACCAGCAAGACAATTAATACTAATTTCAACTTTCTACGTCAAACAGCTTCAGAAAAAAAATCAGGTGTGACAGACAGATAGAGAGATACCGAAGTGATCTTTAAGTATATAATAAAAGACTGTTTTTAGTCAATTTCCACTGGTTTATTTAAATTGTGATGACGCGTTTCGCTGTCGATGCAGCTTCTTCAAATCTACATTTTACACTGTCAAGTTAGGTTTAATGTTCACAATTTTATATAATTATTATTTATAATGAATTTCCATCAAATAGAAGCTACAACCATCCAAAATTTGATCTTTAAGTGTTCCGTAAGGAACACTAAAAAAACTTCTATCGTAAACAGAAAGTGCAAAAAAAAGAGCTTGTTGGAAAACAACCATTAACAATTAGTTTGTAAGCTATAATTATCCGTCATTTAAATAGGAAAAATTTTCTCTCCGGCGCCACAAGAAATTAAACATAAATTTATTCAAATTTATTTTCAACACTTTATAAAAATATAAGCGTAAAATGAGGTCAAACGTATCGTAAAGCTCACAGTTAAAATTATAAGTTTTTATCTTAAAATGTGTTTTTGCAGTTAAATTTATGCGTCGAAACTTGTTTGTTCTGCTGCATATAAAAGCCTGTAATTAGTTGTGTCAACTAATATAAATTTATTGTGCATACCTACTTTAAGTAGCCATTATATATTTCGATTTTTTTTTTCATTGCCCAGTGGGTCAAGCGCAAAATAAACACTAACCTGAATCGATGGATAGTCATCGTCAAGTCATCAGTTCAGCGGACTCGCTCGCATTCTCGCAATAATCGGGTATGGTCTACAAAATCAGTCACAAAATACTCATCAAGAAGTATTTACATCAAATCATATTTTCGTCCAGAAATTTGCAAATGCAAAATGACCAACAAATAAAAATCCCAATGTGTATATATATATATATATATATATATATATATATATATATATATATATATATATATATATATATATATATATATATATATATATATATATATATATCTATATATATACACTCCTGGACAAAATTAATGCAACAATATATTAAATCATACAAATCTCTATAATGAATTAATTTTAATAATTTTTTATGAACATTGGTTACACTAAAAATTAGAAAAAACTTATTCGGATACTTTAAAAGTGAATTAGCTACCAAATTTCTCTATAAGATTCGAATTAAAATTATTCTTAAGACCTAATAACAAAATCGTTGAAATTATGTAATAATGAAAAAAATAAACTGGGACACTAGTAGCAAAAATTAATGGTGTAACTGGGACACTAGTAGCGTGTGTTGCCTCCTCTACTTCGGATGACAGCGTTTATGCGCCTAGGCATGCTTCTAATTAAATTTTGGATAAAATCTTGAGGAATTTGCTCCCATTCTGTGATAACTGCATTTTCAAGTTCCCTCAGGCTTCTAGGTGCAGGTATATGACGTTTCACATTTTTCTTAAGGTGATCCCATACATGTTCTATCGGATTCAGATCCGGGCTTTTTGTGGCCATTGCATAATCGGTATATCAACTTGATTAAGATAATCGAGTACCTCCCTAGCCACGTGAGGTCGAGCGTTGTCTTGCATAAACAGGAAATTGGGCCCCACAAAATGACCGAAAGGCATCACAAGTTCTATTACAATATTCTCAAGATAGTAGTCAGCATTCATGGATCTCGTACGGACAGGAACTAACTCTGTGCGAGCATCAAAGCAGATGCCATCCCAGAACATAACAGAGCCACCGTCGAATGGAATCCTTGCAGAGATATTGCAAGGAGCAAACCTCTCTTCTGGTCTTCGCCATACTCGCTCACGACCATCTGGATGTTTTAGACTAACCCTAGTTTCATCTGTGAAGAAAACTTATTTCCAATCAGACCAGTTTTTGTGATTTCGAGCAAAACGTAACCTGGCAACTCCGTTCTCTCTAGTAAGCAAGGGCGCAGTGGCTGGTCTCCTACTGTTTAATCCAGCTTCATTTAACCGTCTTCTAACTGTTTTAGAAGAAATTGTGACATTGCGAACAGCTTCGAGTTCGATTCTTATTATAGAACTAGTGACAGTCCTGTTTCTTAAGGCATATTGTCTTATAAAACGTTCATCTAGGTCGCTAGTGCATCGTTTTCGCCCTTGCCCTAGCCTTCTAGAATGAGTTCCTACTTCATTCAAGCGTCTTACCATACGACTTATTGTGGAACGATGTTTGCCTAACAAATTGGCAACATAACTCTGACAATATCCCTCGTCCAATAAAACTGAGGCTCGCACTACCTCGTGTTCAGTTAAATTCCTTGTTCGATTCATTTTTCTAATTTTTCGGGGTCAAAAATAAAACAGTCTACCACAAAAACGTATTTTTATCTTCTAAAAAATTCTTTAAAACTGTAAATCTAAACGAATTGTTTTGATTTCTGTGATGAACAACGAAACAAAATATGCATAGCCTACTATTCAAATACTCGATAAACTTTAAAACTGACATAAGAAAAAGATAAATTAATTTTCAGATTGTTGCGTTAATTTTGTCCAGGAGTTTATATACAAGGTGTACAAGTATGAAATGTGGATTTTTTTCTAAAAAAAAAACATGTTAAATTCGGCAGAATGATAAAAAGTGCTTTATTTAAAGTATGCTCCATCGCTTGTTATACATTTTTCCCATCTCTCGGGCAATTTGTGAATACCACGACAGTAAAAATCTTCCCCTTTTGCTGCGAACCATTCATCGAGCCATTTTTTCACATCTTCGTATGAACCAAAGCGCTGCTCAGCAAGTGCGTGACCCATCGATGCAAACAAGTGGTAATCGGAAGGAGCCAAGTCTGGTGAGTAAGCCGCATGGGGTAGAACTTCCGAGCTGAGTGCTTCCAACGTGTCGCGAACTGATTTTGTGTGTGGAGCATTGTCATGAAGAAAAATGACTTTGTGTTGCCTCTTTCGGTATTCTGGCCTTTTTTCAAGCAGCGAACGGTTCAAGTCGGTCAATTGTTGTTGGTAACGTTTAGTACTAACCCTTTCCCCAGGTTTTAACAGCTCATAATAGACCACGCCCCTTTGATCCCACCAAACACAGAGCATCGTCTTTCTGCCAAAGCGATTCGTTCTTGCGGTCGATGTGGATGGTGCGCCTGGGACTACCCATGATTTTTTGCGCTTGGGATTCTCAAAATAAATCCACTTTTCATCCCCTGTAACTATACGATGCAAAAACGACTTCCTTTTGTACCGAGCGAGCGAAATATCACACGTGTTTTTGCACTTCTCCATTTGCCTGTCGTTCAACTCATGTGGTACCCATCTACCGGTCTTCTGAATCTTTCCCATCTCTCGTAGCCGATTGGAAATAGCTTGTTGACTAACGCCCAATTGCTCGGCGAGTTGTTTTTGTGTTTGCGAATCATCTTCGTCCAACAATGCTTGCAATTCCACATCTTCGTATTTTTTGGCGGTTTTCCACGTTCCTTGTCTGCAACATCGAAGTCACCACTTTTGAAACGCCGAAACCATCGTTTACACGCATCTTACGATGGAGCATGTTCACCATAAACTTCTCGAAGTAATCGGTATGATTCAACAGCAGTTTTCTTCAAATGAAAACAAAAAATTAATGCTGTCGGCGAATGCTCTTTATTCGGTATAAATTTCGACATATTGACACACAACACAAAACTATGCGCACACTTTTCCAATTTATCACTCGTGCTCGTCTGACACTTGTTGATGACACAACAAAATGGCGCAGTGTCAAATCTTTATAGCACAAACTGCATTGGTGCACCATCTGTTGTCTGAAATCCGCATTTCATACTTGTACACCTGGTACAATAAAAGCCAGAGTATCGATCAGTATGTACTGCCGGTATTAACATATGGCACTGAAACAGGGGCATTAAATAAAAGTATAATAAATAAACTCCAGATTAGCCAAAGAGCAATGGAGAGAAGAATGCTAAATATTAGAAGCCAAGATCGTATTCTTACATAACATCGAGATGCGAAGAAGATCAAAAGGGACAGATGTAATACAACAAAAATGTATATTAAGGTGGAATTGGGCGGGGCATATTACAAAGATGGATGATAACAGATGGACAAGCCGTACAGTTGAATGGAGGCCTAGAAAACACAAAAGATGTAGAGATAGACCATAGACAAGATGGACGGACGACATAAAAAGATTAGCAGGACACAATTAGATGCAAAAAGCAAACAACAGAGCTCATTGGAGACAACTTGGGGAGGTTTACATCCGACTATGGATGGAATAAGCAATGATGATGATGATACTTTCGTGAAAAAGACCACCTTCACTTTTAATTACTGCCTCACGAGTATGGATTAATTTATTAAATTACTAAGTGTCTAACTTTTCTCATTTATTTTTTAGGTATTCTCAAAGCTGCGCAGAGCTTGACGGACCACGATTTTTTTGGCAGCTAATACTCGCCCGCCAAGGCAATTTGCCAGCTCAAGATTCGTCCCGGGCTTAGGCAGAGCACCGGCGCGGCGAGCCATCGGTCGTGCGTTACACATCCTCGAGTTTGGATCTCTGCCTGTGCGCTACTAGATATCCAGAATATTCGTTGTTATGTAGAAGATTATATTCAGTTAAGAAAAAAATATTAACCGTAGGCTTTGATAAAGGACCTCCTCGGCAACTGCTACTGCTTTTGGGTATAACCGTTTCCCGTCAACCCGCCATTCCGATTAGGTAACGGTCAGTGCTCTTAACAGTACTACATGGAGTAAAAGTCCCGAAATTTTCCGAGAGATGGCAGCACAAACAAATAACTATATGATTTTCGGTTAGTGTCAACCCTCAGAAGATTCGTGTATAGTTTACAGCTATTTCAGTGACGCTACTTCTGATTTTTGCAAAACGATGTAATAAAAAATAATTACGTGTTGTCTTAGGACTTTTCACCTCATGTAGTCTAGTAGTTGTCGAGATTAGTAGTATACGAGTGTCATTGAAAGCAGAGGTAATTTAAGGAGTTCCACGTTCTGTTTTAACTTTAGTCTGACCAGGCCTTGTTCTTGGCGCGAAGGGTGTAGCGTACGCCTTTATTTGAAATACCGAATCTTTTGCGATTGGTGCTAATTTTTAGGTGCTTATAGTTAGGATACCCCGGATAAATAAAAAAATAGGGTAGAGCCTTTTTCAACAGATTATAAGCACTCACTAAAATAAATAACTTCACCCAATATCCTCTATACCAAGACAGGCTCAAGTTCTAGCACTATTAAGACACCCCCCCTTTTAGTTTTATTAACATTTTCTTTTTCGAAAATATAATAATAATAATAATAATAAAATACAAAAAAATAAAAAAAAAACAAATATAAAAATAACAAATTTATTAACCCAGCCCCACCAATTGAGGAGAAACAAGTCAATGTTCTCAGCAACTCTGCTATCCAGATAGTACTGCACACCATCGGGATCCACATGACAACCCAAAGACTACACAGACTCCACAAAATAAGTATTAATTCCATCCGGCCTGCGCAGAGACTCAGGAGCAAGGTAAGCCTTTGCTGAACAAACATTTACATATTTATCTTTAGCAAGAGGAGTAGTAAGAAGTTCCAACTTGAACAACGCCTAGTATAACAGAAATGTTTACGTATGATCAGCCAACTGTATCATTTGACACTCTGTTTTATGTTTAGTCTTTTCTAAAATAAGTGGCTTTTACCTTCATTCCGAACACTCTATACACTAAGATTTCAAGTGTTTTCTTGTGACGACACGAAAAGAAAATGACCTGAACAAACCAAGCATAGCTTGTAACCGATAAAAATTAATCAATTCCATGAAGTTTATTGAGATAACATACATAACGGCTATATTTCTAAAAATTTCGACATGTTTTTTAAGAATATGTTTTGTATTAATTCCACTATGTCTGTTAGCAACAAAACAAAAATAATTTTGTTATAGAGCGCATGTATACGATAACATCCGTTTACCTTCCTTGTGATAAGATTATTAACATTATTTATATGTGTTTAAAAAGCACACAAAGTGTATACACAAGCCGAACGTGGATCAAATTTTAAGAATCTGCATTTACAGGCAAAATTTCATAGTCGATCATCAGCTCCAAGATCTGGGGTGCTTTTTCTATCCACTAGATGCTGAGAGATGACAATCTTGCAATTTTTAATGGTTGAGTGAGGTTATAACTGGTCTATGTTAGTTCGTAAGAAAACAAGCTGGTCCACTGTTCTGAATACGGCTGCCAACCTTCCGAGTTTAATCAGGAGGCTGCGGATGCGCATGGCGCATGTCGGGGCTGCGGGTTAATACCGTATATCTTCGGGTAGTCTCGACTGTAAAGCAATCCGTCAGTGGCGGATTTTGTTTTGCTAAATTGGATAGTGAACGACTTCGCTGGGACTACGTGCGTGTCTGCGTATTGTATGTACGGTTTTCTAGCCCTCTTTGAAAATAGAAAGTCGTTATTAAGCTATTACAGCAACTTCTGCTTCGCGGGGATCCCAATTAAATACTCAAGTCTCGTCGCATGTGACAATTGGCAAAAAATCTCTTGACAAAGTTCTTTTCTCTACAGTTTCTGCTGATGTAAGGAGGCTGGAGATTTAGCATGCAAAAACTTTTTTTTATCCTTGAACCTTCATGCACAGTCTTGAAAACTGTAATTTCGGATATTCCATCTTCTTTAGTAGCGCTAGGATCTGCTTGAGCCTGATGGTTTTCTCAGTTCTGGCTGGATTTCCTGTTGTGGAGTCATCGTGAACCGAGTCTGAATTAAAAGTTGCAGCCTAATTGTGAGCCTAGATGAATGTCATTTCACAATGATATCGTAAGTGGAGCAAGGCAGACAAACTGTCAGTAATTAAAATGAGATAAAAAAATTCTAAAAACCGTAGATAATTTTTAAACGTTCTGAAAATATCTCGCCTCCAAAATGTCTGTTAGCAACAAAATTCCTACTATCCCACACACCAATAAAAACCTTTGACCTTGATTAAGATGCGTTTATTTTTTATTTTTTGATAAGATTACATACAAATATCATTATACGGAGGGGGAAAAAAATAATTAAAAAATAGTTTCTTGCGTCAAACAACATGTTTCTAAGTTATCTTTTTTTTTCTTTTTTAAATGAGGCAGTAGCAAATAACGATAATAATTTAATAACTGGTCGGTAAATGTTTCAGAACTAATAGTTACTAAATTATTAACTTTTGGGATAATAACTATTTATTTAATGCTTATCATGCACATTAACAATTGGTTTATTACCTCTTTATCTATTATTTGGAAAATATGTAAAGGACATTACTGTCTTTGTGGTTATTTATAGGAAAACTGCATACCAATGGCGTAAGTAGAATAATTAGGAAACCTTAGAAATTACGCAAAAATAAATCGAACGAAAAAAGAGCGTCTTGCTCAACACAAAACAAATTATTCTGTTGAACAAGACACTCCGACGCACGATGGTTCTATAAACGCAAGTTTAGGGAATCAACTGAAATTTTCAAACACCCTAACAACATTAATAGACTCGGGTTATGGTCTGCACCACACGTAGAAAACGAAGAATAAAGTAAAGAAACCAGAAGATGTCTCGTTCGATCGTAAGCGAAACCTCGGAAAATTACTGTAAATTCTTCTTAGAGTGCCGGTTGTCAACAATTTCAGCGAACGCTTGACAGTTCTGAGCAGCTCGAAACAATGCATGGAATTGCAAGCCTGTTCGGTCTCTGATTTTTTCACCTACTTTTGCCTTCAATTTTTCCCTCCATGAGTTTCAGACTCACATGTGTATCAGCACGCATTATATGAACCAGATATGCGGTCTTTTTTTGCTTGATTATTTGCAAAGTTTGAGACATGCGCAGACCGTGGTATCCTCAGGAGTTTGCGAAATATCTACATCTCCAGGGCCTCAATTCTGTTCTGGTAGGGACCCTGAGAGTCTACACCAGGGTACGATTGCACAAAAATGACCTTATGAGATTAATGTGGCTCTTGCTTGTTCAGATCTGGTTCTAATTTCCACTTGAGTGTCCAAACTGCTAACTATGCTAATAGTTATATGTGGTTCTGGATTTTTCGATATTATATTTCGTTTTATTGGTGTTTATTTTCAGGTAGTACTGATCTGTAACTTCGGTGAGTGTATTTAGCAAACGCTGCAGGGCTTCCAGGCTGTCTGCTAGTATCGAGATGTCAACGGCATATCTGAGGTTATTCAGTCAGATCGTTGATTTTAATGCCATCTGTTCGGTCTTTTAGTGCTTCTTTGAGAATACATTTAGAGTATAAGTTAAACAATAACAGTGACAAAACACAACCCTATCGAACTCCTCTGTCAATAGTTATAGGCTCGGTTGTTATACCATCAAACAGTACTTGTGCTGTTTGATTCCAGTATAGACCTTTTGTGATTTTTTTTACTGTCATTTTCGTCCAGCCTCTTTGTCTTCAGATTTTCTAAAAGTTTTACGTGGTCCACTTGGTCGAAAGCCTTCTCGTAGTCTATAAAGCATCTATACACCTTTCGTTGGCGATGCCTCCACATCTGAAATCAAACGTTCAACCCAAATAAAGCCTCTCGAGTTCTCATTCCTCCAAGAAGTGATCCGCTGATATCTTGCTCGCATTTTGAAAATATTTTTACATTTTTCTCTCATTTTTTTGGAATTGGAATAAATTCTGACTTCAGCCGCTCATCGGGATCTTACGGGTGGAACAAATTTTGTTAAAAAACAATACCCAGCATGTCTATGTTCTCTTCTTCTAGTACTTTTACTATTTCTAACATGTAGGCTGAACAGTTTTTGGTCTGAGCCATATATGTCGCCCTTTTCAAAAAAAACCATATGATTTTTAGAAAGTACCACCCTTCAAACGATACGTGTCAAAATTTCATGATATTTCGACAGTTACAGTGGTTTTAGTGACGCTACTTTTAATATTTTTAAAACAATGGAAAAAATCGAATTTCGTGTATTGATTAAACACTGTTTTCTGTGGAAAAAATGCCGTTCAGCCCAAGCAATGACTTGATAAGTGTTACGGAGACTCTGCTCCTGGAAAATTACTCATCATTTACTGGTATGCAGAATTTAAACGCTGTTGTACAGAAAACATAAAAACATAAAAAAAATCCACAAAATTGTTTTGGATAAATGTAAAGTGAAATTGTGTGAGATAGCCGACACCCTAAATATATAAAAAGAACATGTTGGTCATATTTTGTATGAACATTTGGGCATGAGAAAGCTCTGTTCGAAATGGATACCGCGTTTGCTCACAACCACTCAAAACAACAACGTGTTGATGATTCTGGACCTGTTTAAGCACAATAAAAATGACTTTTTCATGCGATATGTGACAATGGATGAAACATGAATCCACCACTACACACCGGACTCAAATCGGCAGTCAGCTGAGTGGACAGCAGCGGGTGAAAGCCGCCCGAAGCGACCAAAGACACAACAGTCGGCTGGAAAGATTTTGGCCTCTGTATTTTAGGATGTGCATGGAATAATTTTCATCGACTATGCTGAGAAGGGAAAAACCATCAATAGCGAATATTATATAACGTTATTTGTGCGTTTGAAGGCAGAAATCGCAAAGAAATGGTCCTAAATAAACAAGAAAAGTGATCTTTATTATGACAATGCCCCGTGTCACAAATCAATGGTTACGATGGCAAAATTGCGTGAATTGAAGTTCAAAATTGCTTCCTTATCCGCCGTATTCTGCAGATTTGGCTCCCAGTGACTATTATCTATTCGCAGCTCTCAAAAAATGCTCGCTCGTCCTAAGACGTCCTGACCAATGCAAAAATTGCTAGGGAAAACGCTCTGATACATCGCCAGAAAACACGTCAGCTCATCACCAACAAAATACTCCGCTACATCGCTAGAAAACACATCAGCTCATCGCCAACAGAAAATACTCTGGTACATCGCCAGCAAACACATTAGCTCATCGCCAAAAAACACTTTGTAAACAGCTTTCCGCTACACAAAGTCCGCGTTCTAAAAGAACAACCTCGCTACAAACATAGTGAACAGCTATAAAAGCTAACAATATCACTATAAACACAGTGAATAGCTATAAAAGCTAAAATTCACCAGACTGAATGATCCTGCGTCACAAAGCAATGTTCACAAAAAACAGAATGAATAGTTCTCGCGCAACTAACATTCTAGAAAGAGAAGAAGTTATCGCCAAAACTGAGGCAAAGACGAATCCGTCTACAAGAAAGGTACACAAATGTTAGAAAAGCGTGGGGCTGATTGTATCGCTCTTGAAGGAGACTATATTGATGAATAAAGTCGAGTTTTGCAAAAAAAATGTGTTTTAAATAGCTAAACCAAAAATTTTCAACCTACGAGTTATTTGAATATTATGTAGCCCAATAGAGTTTCCTATGTTGCTGTTTATGGCACTTATAACTTTTCCTTTTATTATTTTTGGAGAGATATCTCGTTATTATTAGTGTGTCCTGAGATCACCGGCATCTATAGTAGTTTTGTTAATAACCTTTTTGCTGTTTTTTTCTTGTCACCTCTTTTATTTTATGTACCAGGTGTACAAGTATGAAATGTTAAATTCGGAGGAATGATAAAAAGTGCTTTATTCAAAGTATGCTCCATCGCTTGTTATACATTTTTCCCATCTTTCGGGCAATTTGTGAATACCACGCCAGGAAAAATCTTCCCCTTTTGCCGAGAACCATTCATCGAGCCATTTATTCACATCTTCGTATGAACCAAAGCGCTGCTCAACAAGTGCGTGACCCATTGATGCAAACAAGTGGTAATCGGAAGGGGCCAAGTCTGGTGAGTAAGCCGCATGGAGTACAACTTCCCAACGTGTCGCGAACTGGTTTTACCGTATGTGATGGAGCATTGTCATGAAGAAAAAAATGACTTTGTGTTGCCTCTTTCGGTATTCTGGCCTTTTTTCAAGCAGCGAACGGTTCAAATCGGTCAATTATTGTTGGTAACGTTTAATATTAACCGTTTCCCCAGGTTTTAACAGCTCATAATAGACCACGTCCCTCCGGTCCCACCAAACACAGAGCATCGTCTTTCTGCCAAAACGATTCGGTCTTGCGGTCGATGTGGATGGTGCGCCTGGGTCTACCCATGATTTTTTGGGCTTGGGATTCTCAAAATAAATCCATTTTTCATCCCCTGTAACTATACGATGCAAAAACGACTTCCTTTTGTACCGAGCGAGCAAAATGTCATACGTGTTTGTGCGCTTTTCCATTTGCCTGTCGTTTAACTCATGTGGTACCCATCTACCGGTCTTCTGAATCTTTCCCATCTCTCGTAGCCGATTGGAAACAGCTTGTTGTCTAACGCCCGATTGCTCGGCGAGTTGTTTTTTGTGTTTGCGAATCATCTTCGTCCAACAATGCTGGCAATTCCACATCTTCGTATTTTTTTAGCGGGTTTCCACGTTCCTTGTCTGCAAAATAGAAACACCGAAACCATCGTTCACACGTATCTTGCGATGAATCATGTTCACCATAAGCTTCTCAAAGTAATCGGTATGATTCAACAGCAGTTTTCTTCAAATGAAAACAAAAAATTAATGTTGTCTGCGAATGCTCTTTGTTCGGTATAAATTTCGACATATTGAACACAACAACACAACACTATACGCACACTTTTCCAATTTATCATTCGTGCGCATCTGACATTTGTTGATGACACAACAAAAAAGGGCGCAGTGTGAAATCTTTATAGCACAAACTGCATTGGTGCACCATCTGCTGTCTGAAATCCGCATTTCATACTTGTATACCTGGTATAGTAGGCGAAAAGCCGATAAGCTGCTATAAATTGACACGGTGTAATCTCAAGAGCCACGTTTCTCATCCCAATCAAAATGGTGAAAGCCTCTGTTCTAAGTTCTCAAGTTTCTCGTTTATCTCAGAACATTACAATGTCGCGTGGGAGCTTGAAAAAATTCTGCGTTTTTATTCCCTATCTATTGTCCAGTTAAATCTCACTTAAGGAGGCTATTCACCATGACAGGCGAATTGTGCAACCTTTCACAATAATACTTTTTAAATAAATACAGGGTTGTAGCTTGTTTGTTATTATAAGTTATGCAAAACAGTGCAGTTAAACACCGTTTTCTACCGCTTAGAACCAGTTATTGATCTAGAAATGGCAAAGATTCCTTCAAAAAAAGAATTGATTTATAAATTAAATCAGTTACACGTGGAATTGATTTACATAAATTGTTAGGCAATATGTAAGAACCGTATAATTTTACAATTATGGAGATAATAAAATATTAATAATAGTTTTTCTATTAAAAGATAATTATAATAACAAGTCATAAGGTGCTAAATTTAGTCTGTCAAACGTTTGAAACCCGAGGGTCCACGAGGTAAACTCCTTTAGCAGGGGAAGTTAAAACAATGATGACTAGAGACCGGATTATATGCAACATAAAGATCTTGAAATATGCATGCAAATATGCATGAAAAATGCTTAAAATATGCATGAAAAGGGTCAAAATATGCAATATTAAATAATAATAAAAGTAGTAATTTTTAGTTTTTTATTTCAAAATCAGCATAAAATAAAAGTTATCGACGATGTTTAAATTTAATTAACAATTATTTAACATTTTTTAAAATTATTTAACATTTGTATTCTTGTACACGTAAACAATAAAGGATTGTTCCAAATGTTGGGTAGTAAGATTGTGTCTTCGATCACTTAAAATATTTTTATAAGTGGAAAAAAAACCGTTCCACATCCACTGAGGTAACTGGGAAGTATTTGAATTTGGGTGCTATGTTAGCACTTATTGTTTCTGGCAAAAGTTCACCCGTCCCATTAATAAAACTATCAATTTGACACAAAGGTTCAAAGCCTGGGTTATTGCACAAAATGTTTTCAAACTTTTCTTTAACTCTACGCGGGAATACATCTCGCAATGTGGAATTTATTTGACGGATTTTATTCATTAACTGAATTGATTCGGTCAACGGCAAACCTCGAGTTTCAAGCTTTTTAATACCCGCAGGTATGTGGGAAAAGTGAGTGCTAATCAAAGCTATGTTTTTTTTAATATCAGAATCGTTAAAGCCTGCCTTGGATTGACGAACTGCCATAGCCTCTGCACTATCGAAGTCATTTACTACACCTTTGAAGACCTCGAAAAGTTCACTGTAAAATAGTGCAGCTTCAATCCATGTTCCCCATCGAGTTACCACTGGTTCGGGAGGTAAAGGCACATTTGGCAGTTTTGCTTTATAGGCGTTATTGCGAGCAGGTGCCTTAAGAAACACTTTCTTTGCTGATGAAATCAGTTTATTTACTTTTCCAAACGTGGATCGTACTTCTTCAGCGAGTCGATGGATTCCGTGAGCAAAGCACGTCACATGAATTAAATTTGGATAAAATACTTGGAGGACTTTGGCTGCCTTGACCATATAGGGAGCAGCAACTGAGAGAAATATAAACACTCTTTCATCTGCAGAAGATTCAGGAAATATTTTTTTAATACCCTCATTCTCGAATCTGGCGATCGTAGAATGATTTGTCTTGTCAAGTTCTTTGCAGGCCAACAAATAGGAAGAAGAAGGCTCTAATCTTAATGCACCCACAATTAAATTCGCAATATAGTGACCACAACTGTCGGTAGTTTCATCAGCTGAAATCCAAATGTCATCCTTAAGTTCATTACGTATTTCTTCCAGAACATGTTGGTAAATTATTGGTATGTAATTTTTACGCAGTGTTGATTCGTCTGGTATTTTTTGATTCAAGCAATAGTTTCGCAGAAAATCTTTGAATGTAGGATTTGTAAGTTCGTGGAGAGGAATATTACTTGCAAGCAATGCTTCACATAAATCCATACTAAAGTGGTTTTTCTGTTTGCCTATAGAAGTGGAATCACTGCTACTTGCTGCTGTTATAAGTTGTTGTCGTGGGCCTTTTTTTGAAATCCTGCGATATGAAGACTTGTCTTGACATGCTGGTCAATTTGAAACATTTTTGTACACGAAACATTTTTCTCGCAAACTCGACAATATAAAACATTTCCGTCGTATGTAAATGTTCCAGGATAATCAGCTACCCACGAAGAGACACTTTTTTTTTGCGGGTGGCATGGTACACGTTAAACTTTAATACAACACGTTAAAAATTGCAAAAAGACTACAAAACTGATATCTTGTTTTAAAATAAAAATTCGTCTTCGAGAAAATTGTTTATTTGATCCACGCTCAAACAAATATTCTTAGAAACTAACTATTTATCACTTAATATCCCGACCAAGAAACAAAGGAATAAAATACCGTCGTAATTTTGGGTATTCCCTTGGCACTATAACCTAATCGATGTTTAGACTACTGCAGTTAATGTCCCGGCGATAAGATCGGTTCCAGACGGCGACATTAACAATACCCTGAGCAATTCAATTGCCTAGTAATACCGAGAAATATTGTAAATATAGGGAAAAGATGCATCATTACTAAATTTTGGGTAAAATATGCAATAATCGGTGAGAATGGTCTAAATATGCAAATATATATGAAAATATGCAAATACTCGTACTTATAATCCGGTCTCTAATGATGACACTACTGACAGTTCATATAGGACTGGGTTCTAATGTTTAAAATAGTGCGACGTTACCTGATTTCAAGTACTAACTGCTTTAGTATGCTATATGACCTTCCATACAATACACAAAACAATAATTTCAATTTTGTTTCTTTTTCCCTAAACCTCTATAAAGGAGAGACGTGTGTGCGAAAAAAGCAATTTACGTTGCTCTTAAATCTCTGTAAATTGTACTCGGTAGGAAACACAGTCCGGGGAAAATCATTCCAAAGGGATAATGTTCTCCATATAAAATACTGCTTGAAAAGAGTTGTACGAAGAGTGATAAGCTGAACTTCAAACAGCTGTAATGTATGATGCTAGAGAAACGGAGTATTCCGATATAACTATGTCGGGTTCACCAACGTTAACTTTGTTATACAAAATTGTCGCCTGAGTTTTTGTACAGTTAAATTTCTTCAAGGTCTTCGTTAAGTTGACCGACTTTCTGCTGTGTGCGGATATTTGCATTAGTAGCGTTCGAGTTTTCAAAGTGAATGAAAAAATAAGCGTAGTGTCAGCAGCAAAGCTGTATATTTTATCTTTAAAAAACGTGGAGTAATAAATCACCCAATATGACGAATTCCATAGGCGTACGTACTATCATATTGCTACTTTCATCTTTATTACTTTTATTTAGTAAATATACATAAATAATAGGCAATAAGGCTTATACCTGGAGTGAGGTAATTTAATTTATTCTATTGGGGGTGATATGGGTTTCTAAGAAATTGTGATAATATATAGTAAATAAGCATAAAAAATAGGCATTAAGAGTGGGGCCAGGTAATTTCGTTTAATCTATTGAGGGTGATGTGGGTTATAAAAAATTAACAGTACATAGTTTGGTGTTGTTCAGAGTACAAGCATACGAAGTAAGATCAGATGGAGAATTTGCAATCAATTTCCAAAAGGACCATTATCAGTAAACGAAAAGATAATGATTCTTAATTGTTTTAAATCATGGAAACATAATCATTCCAGTGCGAGTGTTGGCAAAACAGTGGAACAGTGTGTTATAATGCTGGGTGTTGTAAAATCAACTGTATATAAAATAATAAAAGAATCAAGAAACGGACTGCTAAAATCGCAGATGAAATTTCCAAGTCGATCAACATTTGAAACTGAAGGAGATATGAAGCAAGAAATAGGACGTAAAGTAAAGTTATGCCTTCTTTTTCAACAAGGAAATTCTAATATTAGATAAAATTTTTGTTAGGGTCCAAGAAGACCCAGATTATCAAAAAATGAGGCGAAACATCCTGTGGATAATTTTAAAACAACTTAGTTTCCAGTGGAAAAAGCATTCTAGGAAATCTATTTTATTAGACAGAAATGATATTGTCTCCTGGAGAAGACATTACTTAAGAAACATCCGAAAATCTAGACCAGAAGAGAAACCGAATATATTATTTAGATGAAGTATATGCCTTATTTTTCAACAAGGAAATTCTAACACTAGATAAAATTTTTGTTAGGGTCCAGATTATCCCAAAATGAGGCGAAACATCCTGTGGAGAATTTTAAAACAACTTGGTTTCCAGTGGAAAAAAGCATTCTAGGAAATCTATTTCAATAGACAGAAATGATATTGTCTCTTGGACATTAAGTCAGAAACATCCGAAAATCTAGACAAAAAGAGAAACCGAATATATTATTTAGTTGAAACTTGGTTAAACGAAGGACATACAGTAGCTAAATGCTGGCAATATGAAAATACTAAAGGTCAAAGACAGGCTCATCCAGAGGGTTAGTCAGCGGGTTTCGATCCGCGTCGGCTCATTATCACACACATCGGACGTTCGGAAGAATTTGTTGAAGGTGGCCTGTTAACCTTCGAATCTAAACGCAACGTAGATTATCATGAGGACATGGATGCTGACGTCTTTGAAGAATGGTCTCAAATATTAGATTTGATTTCAGTAAACTCGATTATTGTTATGGAAACCGCGAGTTACCAGTCCAGACTACAGCTACCAATAAGTACTTGGCGCAAAATGGATGTATTGGAGTGGTTGTCCTAAAAAAATAAATATCAGAATTCCGGATAACACAGTGAAAAGAGAACTTTTAGATTTAGCCAATATTAACAAAAAAATTTTTAAAAGGTAAGTTGTAGATGAACTAGCAGCTTCACGTGGTATAACAGTACCACGACTTCCTCCTTATCATTGTGAATTCAATCCGATAGAATTGATATGGGCACGAGTAAAGGGGGAAGTCGCAAGAAACAATACAACATTTAAAATGGCGGATATCAAGTCCTTATTCGGTGATGCGATAAGTAATGTGAAGAAAGAAAACTGGGAAAAATCTGTAAATCACGTTATCAGAGAAGAAAAGAAAATGTGGGAGTTGGATAACATTTGCTCAAAGTTCTTCGTGAAATATTAGTTCCCATATTTTAATTATTATAATAAAATGTAACCGAATTAAAATTGTTTTTTTCATTTTCCTATTGCCATCTTATATACACGCCTATGATTATATTACTGTCCCGGTTAACAATGGGTCGACAATGAACAGACCCAACAATTTACCTTATTATAGGGTGAATCTACCTGAATCGAGGAGAAGTAAGGCAGATTCAATATAAAACAGTAAATTTTTGTGTACCACCCTATCGTGGTTTTACATATTAAAGTATCATTCATGATTCTACGCCTTTTAACGATAAAGTATAGATTGGATTCATGGTTCTCTCTAACAGAGCTTAGCCAATAATCCCTCATGCCAAACACTGTCAAATGCCTTGAATATATCAAGTATCGGACAACCGCTCGAGATTCTCCAAAGTGTTCAATTGCGTTATTCCAAACACGCATTACATCAGTCCTATTGATCGTTACTTATAAAAGCCATTTTGAGAGCCGCTAATAATAATTTCAATTACACAGGCCAACAAAAAAAATATTTGTAAAAATTTTTTAAACCAATACATTTGTATTGTATATGTGTTATGTATTTTCGAGAGCTAAAACCGTATCTGGTATCAGTTCTTTTGTATCACCCACAGTTCCCTCACAATATGACATCGATTAAATTTCTATTCCCATCATCATGGCAGTAAACCAAATCCTCTTCCTGCTTGAAAAACTGAGCAAACTGTTGATTTCTTGTTCTATAATGGTAAATAGATCTTCTAGATTCCAATAAATGTTTTTCTTTCAGCCTAGAACCAAGCAATTCTCCTTTTCCTTAATCAAACCCAAATCTCTCACTAAATCATTCAGCTTGTGTAAACAACTGTGGTTTTAAATTTTCTAGAGAACATTGAAACTCATCATCATCCGGTCGACTTTCATTAAATTCGGGACTAGACTGTAAAACGTCATCAATAGACTGAGGTGGCTCAGGGACAGGAAGTCACGGTCCATGTCCTACCGGCCGATTAGCTGAAGTAAAGTTAGGATAGACAATTACTTATTTTTGGAGTTATATTCAGAAACATCAACGCTATCTAAAAGCTTTCTTTTCTTTCTTATACCATTTCCTAAGATCCTCGACACAAACATAACATACTTTGTGAGGAGCCCATCATTTTTCTTGATTACCGATTTCTACACCAAAATATGCAAAGTATACTTTTTTACAAAGTCAGTAATGTTTCTTTAATGTTTTTTAACTACAAACTCATCATATAAATAACAAAAAGTTTTGGGAGAGTTTTTACAACCACGATTAGTCATACTTTGATTGTGAATTAAAGCACATTGGTTAAACACTGGAATGGGAGGTTATATTAACTAGAAGAAAACAAACAGCTGTGACATTTATCGGAACTGCCAATCTAATAACATTTGATTTTACTGCCAACCTTATAAAATTCTGATTTTATTGCCAACCTAATAACAAAATTGGTGGGTGATACGACTCTTTTATTATTATTCTCGAACTTAGCACACCAAAAAACATAGGAATCAGGTAAAATTATTAAGAAAGTTTTTTGATCGTTGGCCTGTGTTATTGAAAGCAGTGCGTTGGTAGTTGTTTGGAAAGGTCTTCTTGCCTTTTGTTGGGTATTGGCTGAACTGTAACGTAGGGAGGAAATATATCCTTTTATAAAAATGAAATAGTATAAACGTATACATAGGCAGTAACGGTCATTAATATTATGTCAGCTGTTTTATGACATTTGTTCCCTAGATGCCTAGTTATAGTATTCAGAGTGTCAGTGCGTTTTGACAAATGATTCGAAAAAGAGTTTCAAACAAAGAGCAGCAATTGAATTCTATGTTAAACGTGGCATAAATGTTACTCAAAACGCTTCGAAATACTTATGAATTGTAAGAATTAATATTAAAATTTATTAAACTAATTATTATAATTGTTATTTCTAAATCGTGTTTTATCTCGGTTAGAAACTAACTGCCATAATATATTTAACCTTTGGGACTTTTAATTTTAACGAAAACAGCGATTGTTATTAGTGTTACTAGAAATTTATACATTATACTACGTAATAACTTATCTCCAAGTTTGATAATAGTTGTTTTTTATAATAATACATAATACGAAACTTGTTTTTAAGAAACACTGTCAAATGAAGCACTGACAGCTTCGTAAGGTGGTCGAAATAGCATGCTAGATAGGGAAAATATACAGAAAAATAATGTGGCTTACATATACAGAGAATGAAGGATGATAGACAGGTGTATGAAGCCCGAATACAAGGAAAACAGAAGCGAGGAAGACCTAGACAGACTTGGAATGGGAGTATTGGAGGTATACTTAAGGAAAAGGGAAAACCTTGGAAAGAAGCAGTAAAAATGGCAAAGAATAGAGACAGATGGAAGAAGTTTATATGTGGAGATTGAGAGGGAAAAAAGGAGAATGTATAACTGCCCTACACCATATGGTAGAAGGGATATACGATTATATATATATATATATATATATATATATATATATATATATATATATATATATATATATTTATTTATGTAGTAGTGGTTTTTTTTCGGGTATCCCGTGTTAGCTTGAAGTCCCTTGATGGACGGTTTCGCTGAAGTTTCGATGGAATCTCATCCATCTTTTTCAAAGCGTTGATCACTGGGCGGTGTCTTGGCGTTGAATGTCGAGATTGGCTCCGAGTGCGCCGGTTTTATATGCTCGGGGGTGGCTCTATTGGTCGGACGGATCTGGCCAATAGGGGCTTGGTTTTGGCTGCGTCTTGTCGGTCCTGTGGTTCTTTGTAATGTTTGTGTTGGTGAAGTAACATATGGTTGAATATTGTTTCTCTTGGTGTCTCTGTTGTTATCGTTAATTAAAGCATGCGGAGTCGTAAAATTATAAAATAGTTTCCCTCTTTTGTAGTAAGTAGGTAATTTAAAAGATAACAATGTCATCTAAGGGAGCTCAGGATTAGACCAAAATTAGAATTCCTTTACTAAGGATAACTATCCCTAAAAAGACGAAGGCACGAAGAGGTTAAAGGCTGATCCAAAACCTGAAGACGACCATAAGAGAAAAACATCCCAAAACACGGATTTTAGGGTCTAGCGACTTCTTTTTCGCAGTGCTGTATACCAACTTGCGCCAGATTTTTTAATCGCACAAATAAAGTCCACATGCTTTTCCAGAAATAAACACAGGGCCTACAGTTTACAAACGGATCCGAACGCTAAAAACTTTAGTAGGACAAAATTGATTGGATGGAAGTTAATCACTCGACAGACGTATTTATAACGAGATAAAACAATCTGGAATTGTAATAATAAGATACTTAATATAATATTAATTGAAATACAGATTTTTCATTAAATATGCTAAAACATGCACATTTATTCAAAACAAACGAATGTAGGTTCGCTGTTAGAATAATTTATAGCTTTGTTTTTCTGTTTAATTTAATAGTGTTCGCTAAAGGTCGCCTCGGACGATCGAATCTTTGATAGACTTATCTGAAATACAAGTCATCGTACACCCACATAACACATGGGCTGAAAAGTCCCGGGCCTAACACATAGATGGCGCTAGTTTTATTGCAGTCACCTTTTTTTCAGTTAATACTAACCTTCAAAAGACAGCTGTTAAAATTTCATGATATTCTATTCATTAGTTTGTGAGTTATTGTGCTAAGAGTGACGCTACTTTTGTTATTTTCAAAACAATGGATCAAAAACAATTTCGTGTTTTAATTTTACACTGCTTCTTGATGGGAAAAAATACCGTTCAAGCGAAGCAATGGCTTGAAAAGTGTTATGGGGACTCCGCTCCATCAGAAACAACAATAAAACGTTAGTTTGCTGACTTCAAACGTGGTCGTAGAGACACCGATGATGCAGAACGCAGTGGACGTCCAAATGAGGCGGTAACACCAGAAAACATCAAAAAAACCCATAAAATCGTTTTGAATGATCGAAAAGTGAAGTTGCGTGAGTTAGCTGACATCGTAAAGATATCAAAAGAACGTGTTGGCTTTATATTGCATGAGCATTTGACTATGAGAAAGCTCTGTTCAAAGTGGGTGCCGCGTTTGCTCACTGTTTATCAAAAACAAGAACGTGTTGATGATTCTGAGCAGTGTTTGGCCATTGTTTAGAGCGGCGCTGGAATGATTGCGTTGCTCTTGATGGAGATTACGTTGATGAATAAAGCTAATTTTGAACCAAAAAAACCGTGTTTTCTTTGTTAGGCCCGGGACTTTTCAGCCCATGTGTTATATCGACAGGCCAAGGACAATTTAAAAACTACCCAAAGAGCCATGGAACGCCAAATGCTGAGAATAAGTGTGAGCGACTGGAGACGAAACAAATGGATCTGAGCAAGACCAAAAACGGATGTGGCGGAAGCAATCGGGGAACTCAAATGGAATTTCGCAGGCCACGTAGCGAGATATAAAGAGAAAAGATGGCCTAAAATACTTATTCAATGGAGGCTGTACCTCGGCAAATGATCAAAGGGAAAACTTCCGTTGCGCTGGACCGATGATTTGGAGAAGACTACGGGATTAATGGGGCAGAGAATTGCTCGAAACCGATGTGTTTGGCAACAAATGAGGGATGTCTATATCTAAGAATTGAATGAAACAGAAGACTGATGATGAAGGTGTTCGTAAAGGTATTTTAGTCGTCAAAGGTATTCTTAACGTTTATTCATCAAAATTCGTTTCTAGCAAGTTATTTTCTGTTAAAAATCTGTTAATCTTGTATCTTATTTATATGATAATATTAAAACAATATTACGGAGTTTTTTAAAGGTATCTACGTAGCTACGAAGGAAAGCGCACAGAGCCTAAAACCATGTATTTTTTTATAAAACGATACATGTCAAAATTTCATGACATTTCGACGATTAGTTTACCAGTTACATTAGTTTTAGTGACACTACTTTTGATATTTTCAAAAAAAAAGACAAAATTGAATTTCGTGTGTTAATTACACACTGTTATTTGATGGAAACAAATACCTTTCAAGCAAAGCAATGGCTTTATAAGTGTTATGGGGACTCTGCTTCTGGAAAATCACTCATCATTTACTGGTATGCTGAATTTAAACACGGTCGTACCGATACAAATGATGCTGAACGCTCTGGGCGTTCAAATGAGATGATTACACTGGAAAACATAAAAGAAAATCCACAAAATTGTTTTGGATGACCGTTAAGTGAAATGGCGTGAGATAGCTGACACCTTAAAGATATCAAAAGAAAGTGTTGGTTATATTTTGCATGAGCATTTGGGCATGGGAAAGCTCTGTTCGAAATGGGTACCGCGTTTTGCTCACAGTGGACCAAAAACAACCACGTGTAGATGATTCTGAGCGCTATTTGGACCTGTTTAAGCGCAATAAAAAGGATTTTTTCATGCGATATGTGACAACAGATGAAACATGGATCCACCACTACACACCACAATTAAATTGGCAGTCAGCTGAGTGGACAGCAGCCGGTGAAACCTGCCCGAAGCGACCAAAGAGACAATAGTCAGCTGGGAAGGTTTTGGCCTCTGTATTTTGAGATGAACATGGAATAATTTTCATCGACTATGCTGAGAAGGAAAAAACCATCAATCGTGAATATTATATAAAGTTATTGGTACATTTGGAGGCAGAAATCGCAAAGAAACGACCCCAAATGAACAAGAAAAAACTGCTTTTTCATCAAGACAATGCACTGTATCACAAGTCAATGGTTACGATGGCAAAATTGCATGAATTGAGGTTCGAATTGCTTCCTCATCCACCGTATTCTCCAGATTTGGCCCCCAACGACTATTATCTATTTGCGAACTTCAAAAAAATGGTCGCGGGAAAGAGATTTGGCTGCGATGAAGAAGTTATCGCCGAAACTGAGGCCAATTTTGAGGGCAAAGACAAATCCTTCTACAAGAAAGGTATAGAAATGTTAGAAAAGCGTTGGACCGATTGTATTACTCTTGAAGGAGACTATATTGATGAGTAAAGTCGAATTTTGCAAAAAAAATGTGTTTTAAGTAGCTAGACCAAAAACTTTTCAACTTACTTATTAACTACCATCTCTACTTGGCCCAGCGTTTCTTAAATTGTTTAATTCGATCAATAAAAAATCTGTTTGCGCCACACGAAAGGATGTTACAACTGATTCCAGCTCATTACCTGACAAGTTTGGAACAACGCAATTGAATACTTCAGAGGATCTCGTGCTGTTGCACTTGATATATCCAAGGCATTCGACTGTTTTTGGCATAACAAATGTTTAGGCAAAATTTACTTGAAAACAAGAAGTCTATGAACACAATTTGACATGCGGAAGTGGGAACTAGGAATAAAAAATGAAACAAATGTTTAAGATCACCACTTATGTTTATTATATTATTGCCGACAATTGTTTCGACATACTGTGTCTTCTTCTGGAGCACGATGTACCAT